>CM067167.1:268972014-269104514 GCA_034093135.1 Erigeron breviscapus
TCTTATTATTATTGTTATATATAATTGCAGACGCAATTCAGGTTCTTGTATCAGCTCTTGCTGATGATTCTCCGATGGTTAGACGTGCCTCCATGTCTTCTCTTAAAATCCTTGCTCCTCTGTATGTATTCATCTATATCTATATCTATATATGTGTTTCTAATATCACACTATTTGAGTATTTAATAACCAAATTCTAATTAAATTTGGAATTGTAATTTCAGGAATCCACTTCTAGTTCTTGATTGTTGTTTAACCGTGTCTCGTGGTGGCCGTAGGGTAATAATTATATCTATATCTACACTTTTATTTATTTCTATTTAAGTATATATCTATGTGCATGTATATGTTTAAATTGTTTTAGTGTGGTTGTAAAAATTGGTACTAATAAGAGTTCTGTTTCACTGAATTTTATTTTATTTTTTTGTAAAAATTGGTTAACAATCATTTCCTACGATAATTCATTGTTGCATATTATCAGAGTTGAAATAAGTTTCATATGCCTAATATATGTCCGTCAACGAGATTGAGACACATGCAAGTCCAATGTAACCTCTGTTTTCCTCCATCACAATACTGTCATCTTTGCGATATGAGGATTTCTTAAGGGTCACCCATCTTAGCACTACTTGCGCCTAAACATGTTGAACTGCGGTGTTCTCATAGGATCCACTGTGCTTGTGCCCCAAAACACATTTCTGTCCGGTAAGGACAAGAGTTATGGACCTGGGTGTTACGTCTAAAGGAAAAGATAGAGGAGATAATAGTTTGCCAAAGCCATGTGTTGATCATTGAATGGATTAGGAATATTTTAATTTTGAACGGCGTACTATTCTACTGCTACTCCTAAATTACACGAATGCCTGGGATGGAACCTGAGACTCTCGAAAACCCCCTATTAATCCACCCCCACAGATGTGGGAAGTGGGCCTCGAACCCAGGTGGATCCTCCCAAGGTCATAGACCTTAGATTGATGTTTTAGGCACACACACACACACACACACACATATAATATTACTTGAGTGAGTTTCAACGTATTCTGTAAAGATTCCAGTTGTGGAAATAAAGGACAATTGATCACATATGTTAGACAATATTCTTTTTTAGATAGGCAAACCTTCATTTCAATCATCATTTAAAGCCATTACAGCATAGATTACAAAAGTAATAATGAGATATTTGAACTTGTGGCGTTACTGCAGAGGTTTGGGAATATTGCTGGTGTATTTCAAGTAATGTCAATTGCAATTGATGCTTTGGATGAAGGGAAGTGGATGCTTCTTATATGACAAAACTTGCCAAACTTGCCACTGCCGAGATCATTTCGTCCAAGGTTCTGTCTACCTTGGCACATTCTTCAATCTGAACCTCTTTTTGATGTGTTATGTTCTTAGCTAGTTTTCTTTTTTCTCTCAAATATAGATTTATTCTTGAACATACAATGTAGGAAATAAATGCTGATTGGCAAAGGGCCGCCTCTTCTCTACTTGTTGCTATCGGCTCTCATTTACCAGACCTGGTAAGTTTTTATTCTTGCAACTGATTAAGAGTGGGGAAACCTTTTACTTGGCACCTAATGTACATTGGTGATTGGCTGTGTTGGATCTTATGTAGAGTACTTGATGTGCTAGCAACCAATACCGAAAAAACACATTTTTAGGGAAGAGCTGACTTGACCATGCAATAGGTTTTGTAAATTTAAGGCCGGTAGGGGAATTTTGTTTTCAAATTGTGACTTAATGTGGTTTCATTCCTTGAAATGAGATCCTACGAAAAACTTTAAATCTTCTTTTATGGTTTTAAGCACAAGATCAACAAGGATTCATGTTTATGACTGTATTGCTGTGGACAAATCTAACTAAAAAACCAACATTTTGAGTTAGTGACCTAGATTACACTCTGTCGTGGAGTACCTTAATCAATATAGTGATTAAATGGATGAATAGTGGATGATGTTTTGGATGATGTTTAATTATAGAGCTCTAATAAGTAAACTTTAGATGTACAATTTAAACATCTGACTGAAACCTGTATTCCAAACTACTGAAAGAATAGATGAGAATATTATCTACTGAATGCAGCATCTGTTCTTTGGTATGGCGCAAAGCATTCCAGATCAATAAATTCTGGTACCATATACCATATCCTGCCGTAAACAGACTAAAAAGTTAAATAAACATATTAATGTTCTGTTGGCATTTTTTGTGAGGAAGAGGGAGAGGGAGAAGAGGAGAGCAAGAGAGAGATAGTATTATGATTCTGTCATATATTCTTAACTTCCTTCTTTCACAGCTTAATTTTTTCAAATAATTTCATTCGCTTGCGTCGCAGATGATGGAAGAGTTATATCTTCACTTGTCTCCACAGAATTCAGCTCTGCCAGCTATGGTCCAAATACTTGCAGATTTTGCTACGTCTGATGGTTAGTTGTCTGCTTAACTTGCTGACATCATAGCGAGTTTTCTTTGAGTGGCTATAAATGGAGAACTGAAACTGAATATCTTTTGCTGAATTGAACGTTATATTGAAGCTCTGCAGTTTACCCCAAGACTTAAAGGTGTGCTTTCCCGAGTTCTTCCCATTCTGGGAAATGTTAGAGATCAGCATCGGCCAATTTTTGCAAATGGTATGTTGAAATAACCTCATATCAAAATTGCCGCCTGAGACTGTTTGTGTGCTACATTGCCATGTGTATGTTTATTATGGTTTTGCTTTTCTTACCTTTTATAGCATTCAAGTGTTGGTGTCAAGCTTGTTGGCAGTACAGCGTGGAGTTCCCTCTTTCATCAATTCTTGATAGTGATGTCACGTGAGAATTTAATTTGCTTGTCGGCGTCTTATGGTGCTATTGTATTGCACATTCTTCATCTTGCTTTCTGATATGGACATGCTTAAGTGCAGGTCATTTCTAAATAACGCCTTTGAGCTTTTATTGCAAAATTGGGCAACTTCTCGAGATCTCAAGGTTTGTAACGATAAATACTTGTCTGCTCTCATGGATGGTTGTGTTTATAAGTTATCTCAGTATCCGACATTAATGACATGGGCAAATGATAATTAACATTAATAAAGTGGTATTATCTTTCATGTTTTGGTATTCTTGACTTTCTAACAGAACATCTGACCCAGGTTCGGACATCTGCTGTTGAAGCTTTGGGTCAATTGGTCGGTCTTGTTACAAGAACCTTGTTGAAGGTGGCTTTACCAAAATTTGTTCCAATTATATTAGAATTGTAAGATACATGATCATGCTTTGCTTTTATTTGGTATAAATGACCATTCATATGATATTTGCATAGTTGAAACCTGGGATAATCTGTTTGTTCAGGTATAAAAGAGACCAAAATATTGCCTTTTTGGCTACATGTAGCCTTCACAATCTATTGAATGCCTCTTTACTCTCTGAAAACGGTTCTCCTTTACTTGATTTTGAGGTTGGTTAGATTACATTCCTGATGGTATTAACAATATTTTCAAGTTCCTTTTTTTTTGTGATTGTAGAGATATTGCCAAATGACAAATTGTTCAATGATCGTTATATATGTTGATATTTCAGGATCTCATGCTTGTTTTGTCGACACTTCTTCCAGTTATTTGTAGTTATTCTGACATCAAAGACCGTAAAGATTTTTCAGTTGGCCTCAAGGTGCTTTTTTTTCAATCACTCTTACATAGTCAGTATTGAGGAATTTTTGTTTTGATGATTGTAATTTATTATTTAAAAAAGGTATAGTTTCAGAAATTCCATTGAGAGGTCTTTGCCACTTGTCCCACTTGAAGGCATGGACGAAACATTTTTACATATATTAGTATATCTTTAATTCTATATAAAATAGACTTTTCTATAACCAGACATATGATTTAAGACAATTAATCGACTATATGATACGTGGATATTTCTGATTCATTTTCTGTGTTCGTTGTCTACAATCTACATGCTGATGAATTTTGTTCTTGATCGCTTTGTGTTCATTTTTTTATATATACTGTCTTCATATATGTGTTGACGTCTTTTTGTTGCAGACATATAATGAAGTCCAGCATTGCTTTCTTACTGTTGGGATGGTTTATCCTGATGAATTATTTATTTTTCTTCTAAATGTGAGTCCCATAAGTTTCTGCATGTTAATATTTTATTGTAATATTGGTTTCTTGATAGTCTGCCATGTCTCTTATTTTAACAGAAATCCAAGCTGAAAGAAGACCACATTACTTTTGGTGCTCTGTGTGTCCTTAAGCATCTATTGCCCAGGTTCTCTCCTCTTGTCATAATTCAAGTTCAGATGATTCTAGATGGTATACATGCCTGTAAAATAGTCCACTTACGTACATTGCACTGTTTCTGAGATGCGGATTTCGGCCGAACTTATGAAAGGTTGATTTCAGCTGTATTTTTTCTCTAATGGGTCTAATGGGCCAAAAATATTTTTTAGCTCTAAGGAAAAAGGGATGTATGGCTCTAACATGTCAAACGGGGTGAAAGCCATTAAAGTCCAGCCTTTATGGATTTCCTAAATTGCATATTTTGAAGATTTAGAGGGTGTTTGGGATTGCTTATTTAAACAAATCTAAACAGTTTGGAGTCTTTAGATGGGATTCTGGGAATCATATCTGCTTATTTTAGAGCGAAAAACACATTTTATTATGAACAGCTTAATACTTTTATAAATAGGGCAAACTATATGGAAAGGTATCCACGAATTGCTATTGCATGTATTGGACTATGGAAATTACACTTTAATGGAAGAAACTCACACTTACACTTTCCTTTTAATTTAACAAACTTACCTTATGATATATGCAGCTTTAAATTTGTTAAACCAAATTTAGGTGCAATCAACTTACATCACTTTGTAGCATCTGATGTAAATCAAAATGCATGTTTTGAAAGTGTACATTAAAAGGTAATTTTAATAGTAGAATACATATAATAGCAATTTATGTAAAGTTGGTAAAGTTGGATACATTCCCATAAAGTTTGCCCTTTTAAAATAGCAATTCTAAGCATTCCCTTAGATTATTATGTAATGAAATTGTCTTTCTAATTACAATTAAGCACATCATTTATTAATAACTTCAATATAATTTCAAATCCTGTTTCATGGGTGATCCAACCCGACCAGTTTTGTTTTGATTCGTACTTATAATTATCCCCTTCCAGTCAGAAGTGAGAACCTATCTTGAACCATCTTCCAAGACTGCTAACCCACCCATCTTGCCATCTTTAATAGTCAAATGTGAATTGTTATATTTGACATCCAAGAAACGGAGGTTAAACATTTCTTGATCATGTAGTATATATCCAGAGTATCAACTAGATCTCCTTTTTTAACCAAGCTATTGTACAATTCTTACAAGGTTATCTGAAGCTTGGCATAATAAAAGACCTGCTCTCATAGAAGCCATTACATTATTGTTGGATGTGCAAAATTTGGGGGTTTGTAAAGCACTTGCAGAGGTATGTTTCTCATCCTCTCATTGGACTTACGGGATTGTTGCCTGTTGGTTTACACATTTGCTTTAATTGCTTCTCTTTTCAGCTAATAGTTGTAATGGCTTCCCACTGTTACTTGGTTGGTTCTTCTGGGGAGCTTTTTGTTGAATATCTTGTACTACACTGTGCCATGTCAGATCAAGAAATAGACGACCTTGTGACCTCAAGGGATTCATTTAATCCCACACAGTTTTATTATTCATTTCAGCAGAAGAGATCAGAGGTTTGTGTTAGAGTGAAGTCCACTAATTTATGTGGAATTTTCAAGTGTTAGTTTAAAGCCCACCAAGTGGTGTGATTTACACCGTTTCTTTCAGGTAAAAATTGGGGCCGTTCTTCCAACAGAGTTAAGGGCTATATGTGAAAAAGGTCTCCTTTTAATAACCATTACTATTCCTGAAATGGAGGTAAAGTTAAGTTGAACTTTGACGAATTGTCCTGATATTCCCTTTACATTCTGATATCATACGATTGAGATTATCTGATTTTTGTTAATTTATTTATTAAAGTTACAAATTTGATGTCTTTTTTATGTTATTGTGTCTCCACTATTTTCTATCATAGTTTGTCTTAAGCGGTGTACTGAGACTTTTATTTTTATATAGATGTCTTGGTATCCTTCTTCAAAAAGTGGATAACAGGACTTACGTTCGTGATAAGATTGACTGGATGTACAAGCAATCAAATATTACTATACCTGAAAATCGGCTTGGTTTGGCAAAAGCCATGGGATTGGTAAATGAAGATGAAGTTAACGCATCACATAATCGAGTCATTGGTATTTTTAAGTTGCTAATACCACTTCCTTGCAGGTGGCAGCATCACACTTGGATACTGTTCTGGATAAACTTAAAGAAATTCTTGACAATATCGAGGAAAGTATTTTCCAGAGGTATATGCTCACTGACTGAACTATTTTCATCGGATTAAAAACTGCTAGTAACGATTGTCCATATATGTGTAATTCTGTACATTGTGGTTTTCATGGTGTGTGTTACATCAAATCTGTTACTAATATAGATATGTATTTACTCATGGAATATGTTTGTTTTTAGTTTTGTCATTGTTTATTATCTAGACCATAACCCAGCAGTTATTGTGCTCATTTAGCTGATCTTTTTATTTTAGTTATTGTGTCTCCACTATTTTCTATCATAGTTTGTCTTAAGCGGTGTACTGAGACTTTTATTTTTATATAGATGTCTTGGTATCCTTCTTCAAAAAGTGGATAACAGGACTTACGTTCGTGATAAGATTGACTGGATGTACAAGCAATCAAATATTACTATACCTGAAAATCGGCTTGGTTTGGCAAAAGCCATGGGATTGGTAAATGAAGATGAAGTTAACGCATCACATAATCGAGTCATTGGTATTTTTAAGTTGCTAATACCACTTCCTTGCAGGTGGCAGCATCACACTTGGATACTGTTCTGGATAAACTTAAAGAAATTCTTGACAATATCGAGGAAAGTATTTTCCAGAGGTATATGCTCACTGACTGAACTATTTTCATCGGATTAAAAACTGCTAGTAACGATTGTCCATATATGTGTAATTCTGTACATTGTGGTTTTCATGGTGTGTGTTACATCAAATCTGTTACTAATATAGATATGTATTTACTCATGGAATATGTTTGTTTTTAGTTTTGTCATTGTTTATTATCTAGACCATAACCCAGCAGTTATTGTGCTCATTTAGCTGATCTTTTTATTTTAGTTATTGTGTCTCCACTATTTTCTATCATAGTTTGTCTTAAGCGGTGTACTGAGACTTTTATTTTTATATAGATGTCTTGGTATCCTTCTTCAAAAAGTGGATAACAGGACTTACGTTCGTGATAAGATTGACTGGATGTACAAGCAATCAAATATTACTATACCTGAAAATCGGCTTGGTTTGGCAAAAGCCATGGGATGATATGATAATCAATGTATGTGTATAATTGTGTACCGATTCATATTGGTACATGCTCCTTTTGATCTTTATATGTGCTTTCACTTCACTATAACATTCTTACACTGATGCGATGAATATTATTTGATATCTTATAGACATGACACTTAATAGTTTCTTCTATTAACATCCTTTGCGAATCTGACGATGCTGAATTGAAAGATTGTTGGCACATAAGAAACCATTTTAGAAGCTATTATGCGAATATGACAAGTTTTAAAGCAACCACTGGTTTACCTTTTACAATTCATGTCATTAAAAGGGCATTGTTTTACTCATACAGTTTCTTGCTGAAACATTGGATGTTGTCCAAGACAGCGACTGGGTAATATCTCTAGGAAATGCATTTGCAAAACAGTATGAACTTTATACGTCCGATGATGAGCATTCTGCACTACTTCATCGGTATGAATTTATTTGCACATATGTTTCTGCATTTTTTTTTATGTTATTGTGTCTCCACTATTTTCTATCATAGTTTGTCTTAAGCGGTGTACTGAGACTTTTATTTTTATATAGATGTCTTGGTATCCTTCTTCAAAAAGTGGATAACAGGACTTACGTTCGTGATAAGATTGACTGGATGTACAAGCAATCAAATATTACTATACCTGAAAATCGGCTTGGTTTGGCAAAAGCCATGGGATTGGTAAATGAAGATGAAGTTAACGCATCACATAATCGAGTCATTGGTATTTTTAAGTTGCTAATACCACTTCCTTGCAGGTGGCAGCATCACACTTGGATACTGTTCTGGATAAACTTAAAGAAATTCTTGACAATATCGAGGAAAGTATTTTCCAGAGGTATATGCTCACTGACTGAACTATTTTCATCGGATTAAAAACTGCTAGTAACGATTGTCCATATATGTGTAATTCTGTACATTGTGGTTTTCATGGTGTGTGTTACATCAAATCTGTTACTAATATAGATATGTATTTACTCATGGAATATGTTTGTTTTTAGTTTTGTCATTGTTTATTATCTAGACCATAACCCAGCAGTTATTGTGCTCATTTAGCTGATCTTTTTATTTTAGTTGCTGGCATTGGTTTCAATGCAGTTATATGTTTTTAGTTATTTAAAACTGCACTTCATCATTAGCCTTACAACGCGGAACTGTTCGTATTGCAGATTCTTATCTTTTTTTTCAGATAAAAGTAAGATAAAAGATTCTGATGATATTCATGCTGCATTGGCTCTGATGTATGGATATGCCGCAAGATATGCTCCATCTACTGTAATTGAAGCTCGAATAGATGCACTTGTGGTATGATGCCTTTATCTTTGGCTTAACTGTATGCAATTTTATGTAGCCGCTGTTTACTAGTTTGGTAAATGACTTGGTGTAGCTGTAGTCGCCTATAACTAGTCTCATGGGATCTTCTGTGTATTTTTATATTTCATTGACTTGTAACATCTTTTTCAGGGCACTAATATGCTATCCCATCTTCTAATCGTACGTCATCCTAGCGCGAAGCAAGCTGTTATCACTGCAATCGACTTGCTTGGTTGGTACAATATTCTTACACATATGTGCTTCTGGTTGTCTCATCTTTGCGTTTTTTAGTCATATTTTTGCATGATACAAAGACTATCTTTTGTCATATATGTGAGGTTAGATGATACAAAAACTATTTTTTTCTCTCAAACACACACACACACACACAATTTATCATTATCATGCTCGACTCATTTTGATGAATTTGTACAATCATATATTGAGATGAAGATTATAAACACTAGACATGATGCAGGGAGAGCTGTAATTAGTGCTTCCGAAAGTGGTATATCATTCCCATTGAAAAAAAGAGACCAATTACTTGACTACATATTAACTCTGATGCGTCGACAAGATGAAGAAGGTTTTTCTGATTTGAGTGTTGAACTCTTGCGAACCCAGGTTTTTACCACACTTCATAGATATTAACTTGTAATTACTTTGAAGATAAGTTGTTACATGTTTATCTATTTAATTTTGTTTTATGTAATTTAGGCTCTGGCTTTAAGCGCTTGCACTACTTTGGTATCTGTGGATCCAAAGTTGACAAATGAAATGCGGAACATTGTGATGAAGGTGCCAATTAGTTATTCTATTTGATTTGAGAAGGTCAAATCTACTCATTTTCTACTAGTTTTTCCTTATGATTAGTTTTGTACTTGTTTTGACAGGCTACCCTAGGTTTTTTTGCTTTGCCTAATGATCCTGCTGGTGCTGTGGATCCTCTTGTTGACAATCTTATTACTCTTTTGTGTGCAATTCTTCTCACGAGGTACTCTAGCTGCTGCTCTTCTTTTATCTTTTAGGAAGAAGTGACAGATATTAGATAACATGCACTTCTTATGTGCATACCACATTTAATTTGGGTTTATTGTATGGTCATAGATTTTTTTGATGACGTGATCACATTATATATGTAATTTTATATTGTTTAGTGGGGAAGATGGACGAAGTCGTGCAGAGCAGCTGTTGCATATCTTAAAACAGATTGATCAGTATGTTTGCTCTCCCCTAGACTATCAGAGGAAAAGAGGATGTCTTGCAGTTCATGAAATGCTGCTGAAATTTCGGACTCTTTGTGTCACTGGTTACTGTGCCCTCGGATGCCAGGGAAGTTGCAAGCACATCAAGCAAATTGATCGCACCTCCCGCTTCAATGTTTCAAGTTTGCCACGTGAGTTCAACATTAAGTTATCTGTTCTGCTAAGTTTTTTCTAGAGTTGGCAAGATGAGTGGGCTGGGTAATGGGTCAAGAAGGGCCATGTTTGTGGTACTGGTCTAAACGGACCGGTGAGATACTCTTTTCTTTAAGTTTTCAATCTGTAATCTATAGTTAATGTGCCTATTTTGACTAAAAGCTATATGATGAGTTGATTACAACGTTGAACTCTGTCGTTTATCTCAAACTCTGTTAGTAAAGCCACATCTACCAACGCATTTATGGATCATAAAAAAAAACCATGGGCTTTAAATCTTTTCGTTAAAACCCACTGCACCATTGCCACTTTAAATCGATTGCTATAAAATAGAACATTTTACTCTATTAATAATATATTATGAAGAAGAAAAAGAAAGAGTTGTATAGAGCAAGGATGTGTTGTCAGTGAGACAGATCTTAGTTGTGTCTGATGACATATAGGCTTTTGATGATGAGAAATGTAGGCGAGGGAGTGAGACGTCATTGCTGATGCTGGTGTCGATTAATCTTTATGGTGTTAATTTGGTTGTATGAAATACATGACAGTGGTGGTGTGGTTTTTTCTGAGGGTGGTTTTTTTGTGAGAGAGCCACGGAAATAATACAAGGTTTCAAAATGGGTTTTTACTTTTGTATGTTTTCTCTTCCTTTTTTATTTTAAGAATGTTTTGGCCGATTTATGATTTTAGTCATACATGGGAGTGGTTAGGTAAGGAAAAACAAGTGTTTTGGGATGTTAGCTTGAACAATTTCGGGAAATAGAAGTGTTTTGGGATTCTTGTTCATTTGTTAATTGAAAAGGAAGAGAGAGTGATATAGCATGTTTGTCACCAACTTACTATGGTTCAACTTCATGTTTTTCATTAATATTTATCTAATTAAATACGTGGACCAATGGAAAAAATAGATGTATTATAAAAAACTTATGCAGCCTCATGTACGTGACATGTGACCAGATTTACTGAAGTCTGTTTGCTTGAAGGACTGCCAGTGGTACTTTTTTACTCAAAGGATGGAATTTGAAATTTGGGATAAATTGGGCCACCTGTGTATTTTACTCGTATATAATCTCAGTAGTTTATTTTGCATAAAACTGATTTAGGAGGTATTATGCATTAATTTACCCTGAAGATCTATTTATAAGTGAATGGGCCGAAACTGCCACCTCTAATTTTTCCATTGTTTTGAATATAATTTATGCATTTGCTTCTATGGCCAGCTGCTTTTCTTTTGCCAAGTCGAGACGCCTTATGCTTGGGAGATAGAGTCATAGTGTACCTTCCACGTTGTGCAGATACTAATTCTGAAGTTAGAAAAGTTTCTGCCCAGGTCAGGATTTTAAAGTAATACTTTCAGGCATTCACAAGAATATATGAAGTCTGATGGTTCTGTTGGATTTTCGTTTTTTAAGCGCATGAACGATCTGTTGACTCTATGCTTTATTACCTTCTTCACTTCATGCAGATTTTAGACCAGTTTTTTGATATATCCCTGTCTCTTCCGAGGCCTGTAACTTCCAATTATAGTACACCTATTGAAGCATCCTACACTGCTTTGTCATCTCTTGAGGATGTTATCGCCATATTGAGAAGAGTAAGTTTGTATATGTCATTTAACAAAAAAAAAGAAAATTGATTCAAGTCCTCCACACATGTATGTTTCTTTTCAATTTTTCCCCTGACAGTCCGACTTACATTGCATGATTAGGACACGTCTATCGATCCGTCAGAGGTATTTAACCGTGTCATTTCATCCGTTTGTATATTGCTGACCAAAGACGAGGTAAGGCTTCATATACACACATAAATAATTGCATGCATATTATTATGTATATATGATTGCATGCATCTTAATATGTAGAAATGTATATGGTTATTCACACTTCTTTTCCTCGGTTATCTGATGCAGCTGGTGGCTACACTATATGGCTGTTCTGTAGCTATATGTGATAAGGTTAAGCCGTCAGCAGAAGGTGGTATACAAGCAGTCATTGAGTTTGTTACGAAAAGGGGAAATGAGCTGAACGAGACAGATATATCAAGGTCCTCCATGTCATTAATGTGTAGTTCTTTCTTAGAGTCTTTTGCTGTGTAATTTAATTACATGGCAAGTTTATTTGTTTTTCTACAGGACAGCCCAATCTCTGCTTTCTGCTGCAGTTCATGTTCCTGAAAAGTATTTACGAAATGAAACGCTTGTTGCTGTATCCTTTCTCATGCAAATCTCATCAATTTCTTGTCTCAAAATTGTGATTTCAATTTCTTGTATTTGTGTGTTTTTCTTTACTTTATAAAGATCTCTTATCTGGCTGAACATACCAGTCCAAGGGTTGTTTTCAATGAAGTATTGACTGCTGCAGCGAGGGATATAGTCACTAAAGATATACTTAGAATGCCAGGTGGTTGGCCAATGCAGGATGCATTTTATGTGAGTTCCATCAATGTTCAATATATAGAAAATTTACTTGACTCACAATTGTCATTAATCCTTTGCCAACTTATCATTATATCCTTGTTGAGGCCCTTTACTTGGTTAATGTTTTTGTGAATATCATCTTTTTCATGCACTCAGGGGCTCACTTGATGATCTCACGAATTAGATTAGAAGACCTTCACCAGCCTTCCTTTTTTAGCTGATCTTGAATCAATCTTTCTCTTTCTCTCTTTATAGGCTTTTTCGCAGCACAATGAACTGTCATCATTGTTTCTGGAGCATTTGATATCCACCCTGAGTCACACTTCTGTCCATAAAGGTGAAATAGGAAAAGGAGACCCTTCTGGGGATTCTGCTGTGGCTCGCACTGAAAATGAGATCTTGCAAGCTGCTATAGTTGCCCTGACAGCATTTTTCAGGTCTTTCTCTTGATGCAATAGCTAAGTCTTAGTTATTCTGTGATTTGATGTTGGTTTGATATTTACATATGCTGCAGAGGAGGTGGTAAAATTGGTAAAAGAGCAGTGGAACAAAATTATGCATCGGTTACTGCCATACTTACTCTTCATTTAGGAAGCTGTCATGGTCAATCTATTACTGGGCAGCATGAACAATTACGGTAACTCCTGTTTGGATGTTTGTTTTTTAATATTTTGGCATGATAAACTGTTATATTATGCATAGAATGATATGGGTCTCATCTTCAATTGCAGTACACTCCTAATAGCATTTCAGGGATTTTGTGAATGTGTCGGGGACCTCGAGATGGGGAAGGTGTTTATCTTTCAATATCTGTAGTATAACTGCAATTCAATAGGTGTACCATCTTAAAGCGTTTTTTTTTTCTCGCTTTCCAGATTTTAGCTAGAGACGGAGAGCACAATGTTGATGAGAAGTGGATCAATCTTATTGGTGACTTGGCTGGCTGTATTTCCATAAAACGACCTAAAGAGGTGAGCTTTTTACTTGTTTTCTTAGGCGTCTGTTGCTTTTATGTATTTTATTTTCTTACAACAGATTAAGTAAAATCATCCCTAATCATTGTAGCTTTTCTTTTATATGTGTTTGTGTATGTATGTATGCATACTTGGTTGTGCCGTTTTTTATCTTCCTGATTGCTTATGTACTATACTGTTTCCTACCGGCTTATTCAGGTATCAGCAATATCAGTTATTTTAAGCAAATATTTAAATCAACCTGTGAGATTCCAAAGAGAAGCTGCTGCAGCAGCATTGTCAGAATTTGTACGCTACAGGTATGTCTGTATACATTCCCACCAAAACACGCTCCTCTCTGCTTTTTTTGATTAATGGACAATGCCGTATGTTTAACTTGATTAGTACGTCTCAATGCAGCAATGAAGGATCTGATTCGGTATCAGAGGAGATAGTGGAAGCTTTATGTCGACATGTGTCAGATGATTCTCCTATGGTCAGGCGTCTTTGTCTACGAGGACTTGTGCAGGTCTTGCAAATTAAATCTGTACTTTGTTTGGTTTGCACTAATGAATGCAGAATATTTAGATAAGCCTGAAAATATCTTGCTAAAAGTTGTTTCTATAAGATTTTCTCTGTAAATTGCTATTATTAGCCATATTACTGATAGAAATAGTATTTACTTATTTAGGGTTTGTTAGCATTAATCTTTAGTTGATAATTGTCTGGATTTAGTTTCCTATTAACACTAGGGTGCTTGTTTATGAAATGTTATCTGAGGCTATAAATATAGGTTATTCTAATCTCTTCTATCAAACGATCAATACGATTTATCGTTGTGGTTTATTAGATATGGTTTTGGTTCTTATCTTCATATTGCTATCTGTAAGAAATGATGGTCATGGATGGGTTTTTTTGAGGCCTTAATTTTCAACATGTTATTTGCAGATACCACCTACCAATATTAATATGTACACAAAAGAAATTCTTGGCGTAATATTGGCCCTACTTGATGATTCAGATGATTCAGTTCAATTGACTGCAGTGTTATGCTTGCTTTCGGTATTAATTTAAGAATACTTATATTCTAAATTTTTTATACTCTCAAGTGTTAATTTTTTTTATAATTTGTTAACTGTGACAGATTCTTGAATTATCACCAAACGGCGTAGAGCATGTTTTACTTAATTTGTCTGTCCGGCTTCGTAATCTTCAGGTGAATTCTTAAATGTAATTTGAGTGAAGATGCTGTTGTTTTATTCGTAACTGAGATAATTGCTAATAAATAATGTATTTGGTATGTAAACAGGTCTTCATGAACACGGTTGTTGTTTTATTCGTAACTGATACTAATTGCTAATAAATAATGTATTTGGTATGTAAACAGGTCTCCATGAGCACAAAGATGAGAGCAAATTCTTTTGCAGCCTTTGGGGCACTAAGTCTCTACAGTTCTGGGCCACAACGTGACTCTTTTCTTGAGCAGGTTCTTTAGTAACTTTTCACTGGCTATTAGAAATTAGTTTAGTTTATGAGCATTCTTGAACATGATATGAATAGTCTCTTCAAAGCCAGTCTTTTGGTATGAATGTTCTACTAATAGGCAATATTTCCATTTCTGTTGCAATAATTTGCAAGAGGTGGCTATTTTGACCCATTTACCTATGAAGTGGTAGATTTGGGTTATGTTTATAATTGGCCGGTTGAATACTAGTGTTTGTGCAAGGTAAATGGGTGGAGTGGGTTGAAAGTTGCTCAAAGTTTTGGTATAAATCAATAAAACCTCCATATTAGTTTTGTATAATGAAGTGCGATCCCGACGCAAGTGCTTCGGGTTTATTCAACCCATTTCACCTGCACCTACCAGCGAACTGTGTCCTTTCACGACCTCTAGTATGCTTGTAACATAGTGATTTCAGGTACATGCTGTCTTGCCACGCTTGGTTCTTCATCTTCTAGACGAGGAATATAATGTTAGACAAGCTTGTCGGGTAAATATCTTCAGGCATCTCATTGTTGACAATTTGAAGTTTTGTCAACTCCGTGATTATTGTTCTTTTGGTTACCAACAGGATACTATCAAACAAATTGCCCCCCTTATGGAAATCGAGGATTTGGTTTCTCTGCTTAACACGCATCGTTTTACATCTGATGACAGGTATAAACTGGCAACTATAGTGATTCTTCATGCGCCGTTCAAAAAAATAAATAAATAATAGTGATTCAATGTTTTATATGTCAAATTTATGATGCCCTGTTTTTACCCTTTTCAGGAGTGACTATCAAGATTTTCTGAGAGATCTTGCAAGGCAATTCATCCAGCATTTGGCATCCAGGGTTGATACATACATGGCATCAATAATACAGGTCTGGAATTACATATTGAAAATACCCTGCATCATCATTGTTTTGAAGTGCACATATCTTCATGCCATCAGTAAAAACTAATTTACGTTCTTATTGTGTAGGCTTTTGATGCTCCTTGGCCCGCTATCCAAGCAAATGCCATATATTTGTCAAGCAGCATGCTTGCTTTGACTGATGATCAGCATATTTCAGCTGCTTATTATTATCAGGTCACTTGTTAATTTCTTTCTTCTTATTGACGGAAGGAACCACCTTGTACAATCCCCACTCCCACCCCATTCCCTTCCAGTATTGTTGATTTAGTTTTGTCTAATATAAAGATAGCGTTACTAATTCGTTGATACTTATGAAAAATTGAAAACTAGCACCAATTGATTGTACGGTTACTGCGTTACTTATAATAATATCTTATTCGCATGATATATGACTTTGTGTTTGT
Organism: Erigeron breviscapus; assembly: GCA_034093135.1. Taxonomy (NCBI): domain Eukaryota; kingdom Viridiplantae; phylum Streptophyta; class Magnoliopsida; order Asterales; family Asteraceae; genus Erigeron; species Erigeron breviscapus. The sequence continues at coordinate 268,988,344 of CM067167.1, forward strand.
TACATATTGATTATAAAAGGCATTTTCGAAAGAGTTTTTGATATTTTAACCAACGATAATGATCTGTAAGGTTATATGGGGCCAAAGTAGGGAGATGTAACTTTAGTGGTTGGCATTAGTCAAATCGTGGTCTATAAAAGCAAACTGATTATTTGCTACAAGTACAGATATCTTCCAAAATCCATGTCAGTGATTATCTTTTATATTATTTGCCTTATTTCCATATTGCATTTCATGGTATTTTAGGTTTTCGGATTGTTGGTGAGCAAAGGAAGCCGGTCTGCAGATGCAGTTGTGAGAGCAACGTCCTCTTCAGCCTTGGGAATGTTGTTAAAATCTACAAATTTGCTTTCTTGGAGAGCTGATCGACTTGATCATACAGACTCTGGCAGAAGCAGTGTCGATTCAGAATCTGGTGGCAGGAGATAAGATAACATGACTGCAAAGACGATCCACATTGGAAACACTACAGGCCAACGGAACGAATTATGTAAATCCTAGTTGATCTGTGTATAGTTATACCTGAGAAAATAGAAACATCTCTTAGGGTTTCTTAGGGTTCAAAGTTGTAAGTTTGTATAGTTGTGTGTTAGAATTTGTACTGTATTTTGTATAATTGAAGTTGCAAAATGATTTTCATGGTAAATATATGCCTATATGGTATGCTGATACTTCGTTATGCTGTTTGTTATATAATATGTAATGTGTTTTTTTAGCTTTAGCGTTGCATCAAAGATGGTATGGCACATATATATTAGGAATGTGCTTACCAGTGTCTTCTAACCAACTGTGTCAAATGAGTTAAATCAAAAGGTCAGATACAAACATGTCAAGTGTCGCTACCAATAGTGTATTTTCAATGTATATGACCTAGCAAACTTTAGTATTTTTCCTACACTTCTCTTTAAAGGAGACCGGTGCCAACCACGTTCTTGTGAAAACATGTCTTCTGGTACATTTCATTTTCACATAAAGCTATTGCTTTTTAGTTCTGTTAGTTATTTAACAGTGAATACCCCTTTTTAGCATTTGTCATCCAAAAAATCAATTTCTCTAACTCACTAGAGTCAAGAAATGGTTATACTTGCTCCTGATGAGCTTCATTTTGTGTTGTTTCCTCTGATGGCTCAAGGCCATATTGTACCCATGGTGGATTTTGCCCGAATACTAGCCCAACGTGGTGCGACTATCACCTTAGTCACTACACCTCTTGCCGCCAATCGGTTTAGACCAGCAATTGCCCGAGCAGTCGAAGCTAAGCTCAAGATCCGGCTAGTTGAACTTCATCTCCAGTTAGCCGAAGTTGGTTTACCAGAAGGGTGTGAGACCCTTGATAAACTTCCATCATCTGAATCGTCAGCCAAACTGTTTTTAGCAATGGACTTGTTAGAACAATCAGCAGAAGATTTAATTCGGGAACTTTCTCCTCCTGCAGATTGCATAATCTCAGACTATTTCTTCCCATGGACTACAAATGTTGCTCAAAGGTTTAACATACCACGACTCGTGTTCCATGGGCCAGGATGCTTCTGGTTGTTGTGCATGCATGCTATCTTCACTTGCAACATATTAGAAGGAATCAAATCAGACACACAGCGGTTCGTGCTCCCAGGTTTACCCAACAAAATTGAAGTTAATAAGTTACATATCTTTGGTTCCTCTGAAAAACCCAGTGCTGATCAGAATGGGTTTCGGGCCCGTGCTATTGAGGCAGACAAAGCTGCATACGGGATCGTGGTCCACACTTTCAACGAATTGGAACCCGAGTATGTTAAGGAATTCTCAAAGGCAAGAGATACAAAAGTATGGTGTATAGGTCCAGTTTCACTATGCAACAAAGATGATCAGGACATAGCTGAGAGAGGAAACAAGGCTGCAATCAATGAGCATGAGTGCTTGAAATGGCTCGATGAAAGGGAACCTGGTTCCGTGCTGTACGTTTGCTTGGGAAGTCTAATTCGTGTTTCTACACAACAAGCAATCGAGCTCGGACTAGGACTTGAATTAACAAACCAACCCTTTATATGGTGCATAAGAAACAAAACAGAAGAACTGGAGAAATGGTTTTCGGATCAAGGGTTTGATGAGAGGGTGAAAGACCGAGGGTTAATCGTGCATGGTTGGGCACCACAAGTGTTGATACTGTCACATCGAGCAGTTGGGGGTTTCTTGACACATTGTGGATGGAACTCGACGTTGGAAGCAGTGTGTGCCGGTGTGCCAATGATTACATGGCCACATTTTGCTGATCAGTTTCTAAATGAAACCTTCATTGTAGAAATTCTGAAAATTGGAGTTAGGATTGGTGCGAAAGTTCCTGTTGATCCTTTCAGCCGCGAAGATAAAGTTGAAGCGCTCGTGAAGAAGGATGATGTCAAGACGGCTATCAAATGCTTAATGAAAGAAGACGATGACGAAGCGGAACAACGAAGGAAGACGGTAAAGAAGCTTGCGGAAATGGCGAAGATAGCGATGGCGGAAGGGGGGTCGTCTTATGTTAGTGTATCATCGTTGATTCAAGATATATCTCATCATCAAAGACGTGACATACAACATTAATTATTAGGGCGATGTGCACTGTTGTATTCTATAAATGTCTCTTTCTTGTCATATGATATCACTATATATTTCAATGATGGGTACTCCCTCCACCCTAATTGGTTCATCATTCAACGACTTGGTCAACATGAGTATACTGAACCTACACAAGCATATACATATGTTAGTGCACGCTATTATGTTTTTGAATCGTCAACAAATGGGATTTTTGGGCGTCAGATTCTTCTCTTCTCTTACGATCCTAAATAAAATATTTGCCCACGTTAGGATTCAAAAAAATCTTCTTGATGCATGGTTCTTAGTCTCCTATAGTCTAACTGTAAATTTATAAGAAAACTCATTACCAAAGCTTGAAAAAAAATATATTACCAACTATGAGAGTACTCGGTACTGAACTATATATGCATGAGTTGAACCTCAAGATATATATAATCCGGGTGGATTCTGCTCTATTATGCTTACACAAGAACGAAATTTAAAGACTTTGATTATCAATCAAAATAAGAATCAGAACTTAATTAATTATCTTGATATAAATGATATCAATTTTCTACAACTAACTAATTAGCCTGCAAGGCCCTTATTAGTGTGTAACATGATATCTTCAATGAACAACTTCAGATTAACCTGAGATGATCCTCCATCTTCAATTGCTTTCTCAGCCATTTTCTTAAAATATTTTGCTTTTTTCCGTCTTTCTTCTCCTTCATTTCCTTCATCCATTACTATCTTTACAGCCTTACACACATCCTCCCTTTTTACTTGAACCCAACTGCATCTTCTTCTTCTAAATACATCACTTTCTTGAGCTCCAACTCCAACACCTGTCCCCACAACTTGAACAACCACCCTCTCGTTAAAAAACTGCTCCGCAAATTGAGGCCACGTAATCATTGGCACACCGGCACAAATCCCTTCTATCGTCGAGTTCCAACCACAATGGGTCAAAAACGCACCCACGGCCCTATGCGACAGGATTAGAACTTGCGGTGCCCACCCACGAACCAAAACCCCTCTTCCTTTCACTCGTGATTCAAACCTGTCTTCACCCAACCATTTCTCTATCTCTTCTGTTTTACCTCCACCTTTCACTACCAAAATAAACGGAAAACCCGAGTCTTCTAGGCCTAGAGCGAGTTCTTTAAACTGTAGCGGCGTTAGCCGTGTCAGGCTGCCTAAACATACATAAATGACACTCCTTGTATTCTGCGAATCTAGCCATTTTAAGCACGAATGGTCATTAAGTGAACCGTTGTTTCCACGCTGAGCTTTATCCAAATCATTCTTGTTGGAATTCGAAAACGGGCCAATACACCAAACTCTACCATTCTTCAGTTTTCGATATTCATCAATATATCGTGTTTCCAGCTCTTCAAAACTGTTAACTATGCTCCCATATGCTCCTAACTCGACTTCTCGAATCTTCTCTCGAACTTTTTTTAATTCCTTTGCTTTTGCACTGTTGCCAGGATTGAATAATCCGGGCAACTGGGATTTCGTCATGGATATTTCATCCGGCAAACCGGGCAAGACAAACGGGTCGAACTCAGTGACTTTTTCATGAACCTTGGTAACACATAAATAATGTGTAGCTAACTGAGTGAAACAACTCATTCCATCGAAAATAACCCATGGAATCTGAAACTTTTCAGCAACATCTGATGTCCATGATAAATGTTTATCAGAAATGATACAACTCGGCTTCGGTTTAAGTTCGTTAAACACGTCTTCAAGTGGCTGTTGAAGAGTAGCAGAAGCATCAAAGAAGTTTTTGGAAAGGTTAAATGTGGGTAAATCGTCTACGCTTTCGCAGCCTCCTGGTAACCCGAAGTCGGAGGCTGGGAATTTAAGTTTTAGGATTCTGATAGGAAGACCGGAAGCGATGGCTCGGTCTAGGACCGAGCCGTACCGTTCGGCGTTCCGGGGTGTGATGACTATAGTGACTATGACAGATTGTTGTGCTATGAGTTTGGCCATGTCCACCATTGGAATGAGATGGCCTGGGCACATTAGAGGTATGATAAGAAAGTGAAGATTTGAAGCCATAACTTCAGTCACTAAATTAAAGTATGATTTTCTATTTGGTGATTATTGTTATTTTTTGGGTTTGTGATAAACAGATATATATAATGTTGGGTAACTTATAGTGGCCTGTGTGTTTAAAAAATCCAATTAATTGCCGGGTCACTTCACATGTTGGGGTATAGACTATGGACCAAAATTTATAAACTCAAATACTCAATCAAAGCGGTTCAAGAAATGATAAACAAAACCAAAATACGGTTCGTTGTGTCCTTTTTGTGAGATTTAAAGTTGATGTTAATATTCTTTCTTCCCCAATTCCAAAACAAAGATAAGAAAAAAAGAATTATAGATAGCATTGGATATTTCTCAATCTACTCCAAAAGATAGAGTACCCGATTATTATTTATACATATACACACAAAAACTATTTAAAATCATCCTTCCTCACAAACACTTGAATATTCTCCACCTCATCACTACAATTAATTTCTTCCCACAAACATCTTTTATGTCATTTTGTTTTTATCATGAATAACCTAACGTGGATACTGGATAGTCAATTAGTCATATATTGGAAGAGTTTGTGCCGTTCTCGGCTTATATTACGAGTCAACTTTTATGTGGCATATGGTCAATCCAAAAGAGTGACATGAGCTATTCGGAATAGCCTATTCCCATAATAAATTTTGCACTATTAATATGCTTTTTTTTTCAATTTAATTTAATCATGATTTTTTTTTTACAAGTGAATTTTACCTCAGACGCGTATGATGTGTGCTAATCGCACAACGAAAGGGTCCCGCACTAAGCGGATCTTAAATAGTCTTTCTCACCATATCACCTCCTTAATTGGAAAATACCGTCGAGGAGAACCTACCAAGGCTCGAACTCGAGACCTTGGAGTAAACTCCCCCGGGGCCCCGCATAGCAGGTTTAGTGAAACACCCCTGGTCACTGGGGTTTAACCATGATTTGCCAGCAATTACGTGGACATTTACGGAAAATAGCAGGCCATGAGTTATTACTTTGCTTGAAGAGATCCAGACTTGAATCTAAACCAGAACAAGATTTTTATCATAAATTTAATAGTTTTTCGTGAAACGTAGAGTTAAGTAAGCTAAAGGTTCATCCGTTTGGGTTAAGCTAATTGATGCATACTTTAAGCCAGTTGTCGTATACGGAATCACTGACATTTAGCTTAGCCCGTTAAGAAAGACGATTTCACACATCATAAATTAAATTATCATAAATTATGTGATTCTAGTAATAATTGCTTTCTTTTAACTATCATGAATAAGCATGTATAAAACGATGTTATAATCATTATATCTGATAAATGTATCACAATATATAAGTTTTATAGCTTATTATACAAACTAGTATTTCACAGTTTTTGTTGTAAACTTGTACATCCATCAAAATTACAGTATTAATATCACTTCCTTCGAAAGAATGTCAATTTTAATGATTGGTTATTACATATCAAGCCATAATTATGTTTAAAATAGTGTAACATATATCGAAAGATATATATAAAATGCAATTAACATTAATTTTTTTTTTTTTTTGAGAATTCAAAAAAAATAACAATAATTTCTAAAAAACCATTAACCCACCCGATTATCTACTCAAAAAAAAAAAAAAAAAGAAACGGAGAAAACTTTAGTCCAAACATGAAACACTAACTTTTTGCTACATGTAGGACTCATCTCAACCATTTGGATTCAAAAGGCACCGATAACAACAATAACTTTTTTAAAATATAATTTTCATTTTTAAAAAAAATAAGATTATACAAGCAGATTTGCAACAACATCAGGCTCTCAATATTTACAAGAACTCCAAGCCTAATCGATTTAAACACAAAACTACAGAGTTATTACAAAGATGCTTGGTTGATTGTGGAAGAATGTAAATACAAGGATTAGTACTGTAAATATGTAGGAGTCTAGGGGTACAAAATGTAACTTAAGTTCAAAGGTTGTTAGGAGCGGTTAATCGCCATTAGCTTGTATATAATATTGTATCTTTCATTTTATTTTGTAACTAATTTTCATTTTCAATAATCAATCCAATATTTTCCCCCAAATTCTCTCCAGATGTTTCATTTTCTAATATGGTATCAGAGATAAATTGAAGCATTTCTTTGCTTCAATTCGGTGTCAATCAACGGTAACCGTTCTCCGATCATCTTCTCCGTTCGATTTTCCGGCAGAAAATTCCGAACAGGAAACCCTAATTTCCCAAATCTTCAAATTAAAGCAAAATTGAAACATCTTTTTTTGCTTCATTTCGGTGTCAATCAACATTAATTGTTCTCCGATCATCAAATTTGTTCATTTTTCGGCAAGAAATTCAGCGCAGAAAAATCCTAATTTCTCAAATTTTTCTTAATAATTCATATATAATCCATCCATGGCGGTTACAGAAACTCAAACTCCTCCAATTCAGAATCAAGACACACAAACTGATCTTCTAGTTGATTCAGTGAATCATCCTCTCTATCTCCATCCTAATGATCATCCATGTATCATCCTAATCACTAAGAAACTCACTGGATCTGATAACTTCAATTCTTGGAAGAGATCAATGACTATTGCTTTAAATGCCAAAAATAAGCTGAAAATTATCAATGGGGAATTCACTGAACCTAACCCTAACTCTGAATTGAGACCTCACTGGGAAAGAGCTAATGACATGGTCATATCTTGGATCTTGAACACTGTTTCAGACCAAATCAGTAATAATCTAAACTTTGTAAGCTCTGTTTTTGCTCTATGAAGAGAACTCAATGAGCATTACTCACAACTAAATGGACATAGGTTCTTTCAAGTGACTCATGATATAGTCCAACTCTGCCAAAATAACACCTCAATTGAGATTTACTACCACAAACTGAAAGGACTGTGGGATGAACTTGATGCACTAGAAGCTCCTTATGTTTGTAACTGTGCTTGTACTTGTGATAATGGCAAAGAACATGGAAAGAGGGAACAGAGGAAAAGCTTGATCCAATTCTTGATGGGGCTTGATGAAAGCTACACTAATATCAGAGGGCAGATTTTAATGTTACAGCCTCTACCTAGTGTCCCTAAAGCCTACACAATGCTCAGAGACAAGAAGAGAAACAAAGAGAGGGCATTAAGCAATCCATAACCACCCCCATTGCTCTCAACACTACTGCTTTTACTCCTAAACCCTACATCCCAAGGTCAAACCTACAAATTGAAAAGAAAATCACATTCAAGAAAGGGACTATTTGCTTGTATTGTCACAGGGAAGGTCATACCAAGGAGGAATGCTACAAACTGGTCGGGTACCCTGCTGGTCACCCACTGCATATGAAGTATCAACCACCCCCACCCAGGAACCACAATTTCAACAAAGGAAAGGCAGTTAATATGGTCCATTCTCAAGAAGATATTACTTCCACTTCTGGTGAGGAACCCAAGAGCTCCCGATGACTGCAAAATTTATTCACCTTCAGAATCAACTCAACCAAGTCATGTTTCTCATGCAGCAAGTCACTGCAAATGTTGAGCCACAATGCACTGCTAATCCTGCCATTGCAGGTATATATTCCTTTACTTCCACTTCTAAGCCTAAATTTCGATTTATTGCTTCATGCATAACTAAGTCCAAAGGTGTCTGGATATGTGATAGTGGTGCAACAGATAATATTAGTAAATCCCTTGAAATAATGCATGATGTTATTACCCTTAAAACTCCAATCAGTGTGTCTCTACCAAATGGACACAAAGTTCTTGTAACCAAAATTGGTTCAGTCAAACTCAATGATGATCTCACCCTGTACAATGTTTTCTACATCCCTAGTTTTACTTACAATCTTCTCTCTATCAGCAGAATCCTTACTCCCACCAGTTCTGTTACTTTCACTTACAACTCTGTCATTTTTCAGGACCATAACAAAAAGATTGCTCAAGGCATCCTTTGTAATGGTCTCTACTTCCTCTCCCCAGATGAACTAGCCTCTCAAGTTCACTCAAAAGCTACCATCCTTCATGCCTGAAGCACTGCCAACTTATTGCATGCTAGATTAGGCCATTGTTCTTTTTCTGTACTTTCTCAAATAAAATGTCTTCCTGTTGTGAACTGTAAACACAAGTCTATGTGTGAATTGTGTCTTTTTTCTAAACATCATATGTTACAATTTCCTAATAGTACATCTGATGCTTCATCTGTGTTTGACCTTTTACACATTGATGTTTGGGGACCTTACAAAACTCCCACAATTAATAAGTGTAAATACTTCTTAACCATTGTTGATGACCACTCAAGAGCCACATGGACATATTTTCTTCCAAGCAAACACCATGCCATCTCAACTATCAAATCCTTTCACACATACATTCAAAATCACTTTTAAAAATCCATCAAAACTGTCGGAACAGATAATGGCACTGAATTTGTGAATGATTCCCTTCAAACCTTCTTCAAAACTCAATGAATAACTCACCAAACCTCCTGCCCTTATACTCCCCAACAGAATGCAAGAGTTGAGAGAAAGCATAGGCACTTACTTGAAGTTGCCAGATCCATTCACTTCCAAGCCAATTTTCCTAGTCATCTTTGGGGTTATTGTATTTTGGGAGCCACTTACTTAATAAATAGGTTGCCATCCACTGTTCTTCATCACAAAAGCCCTTATGAAATTCTATATGGCAGCCCCCCTTCATTAGATCATTTGAAAATTATTGGCTGTCAATCTTTTCTATACACCAAAACCAATGACAAATTTGCTCCCAGAGCATTACCCACTGTTCTGCTTGGCTATCCCCATGACCAAAAGGGTTACCTTCTTTATGACCCTGTCTCTTGCAAAATTCACACCAGCAGACATGTACTCTTCAATGAATTTGTTTTTCCCTTCAAAAATAACACACTCAATATTAACAACAACATTCCAACTACCTCCTCAGAACCCTACATCACATTCCCCACCCCAACATCACCACCTGCCTCAATTCCTTCCACCAACAACTCTCCTTCCATACACTCTCCACCACCTCCTGATTCACCTCCTATTTTTGATCCACCTGACTCATCCTCTCCTAATTCTGACCCCCATGATCACTCTTCTAATGAAGCTCCAATTCATTTTACTCCTCCAATACCTGATCCACCACTTAGACAATCATCAAGGATGAAACAACTCTCCACAAAACTCACTGATTACCATCTCAATCTTCCTAAATCTCTATTTCACAATGTTTCTTCCAAATATCACCACTCTCATTATCTTTCATATGACCACCTCTCTCCATCTTCACTTTCTTTAATCAACAACATCAATTCTGTTACTGAACCACATACATATACCCAGGCATCTAAGGACCCAAAATGGGTTGAAGCTATGAATACAGAACTTTTGGCTTTAGAAATTAATCACTCTTGGGATATTACACCCCTCCCACATGGAAAGACTCCTATAGGATGCAAGTGGGTATTCAGAACTAAGTATAAAGTAGATGGTTCAATTGACAAGTTCAAAGCAAGGTTGGTTGCCAAAGATTACACACAAAAAGCAGGCATTGATTTCTCTGAGACATTTGCTCCTGTGGCCAAAATGACCACTGTCAGAACACTCCTGGCTGTTGCAGTTCAAAACCAATGGTCAATTGAACAGCTTGATGTTAACAATGCCTTTCTCCATGGTGATCTTCCTGAAGAAGTATACATGAACATACCTGCTGGTTATCCTCCCCAACTCCCTGGATCAGTTTGCAAATTAACAAAATCACTTTATGGACTGAAACAGGCCAACAGACAATGGTTTGAAAAATTAACCACCTCCCTTCTCTCAATTGGTTTCACACAAAGTTATGTTGATACCTCTCTTTTCACCCACAAAAATAACAATAAATTCACTGCCCTCCTTGTATATGTTGATGATATTCTTTTGGCAGGCAATGACCCCATCCATATCTCATCCATTAAAACCCATTTAGACCATGCTTTTAGCATCAAAGACCTTGTCCCTCTACATTACTATCTTGATATAGAAGTTCTCAGAAACACCCAAGGTCTCTCTCTTTGTCAAAGGAAATACACCTTAGAACTTCTCTCTTTAGCTGGAGTATTAGATGCTAAACCTGCTTTCACTCCACTGGATCCAAGTATCAAACTGGACAACATTCAAGGTGAACCACTCCCAGATCCCACTCTCTACAGAACCTTAGTTGGGAAACTCATATATCTAACCATCACCAGATCAGATATTACCTTTGCTGCCCAGGCTCTTAGCCAATTTTCACATTCACCAAGAACACCTCATCTGAAAGCTCTACTCAGAACCTTAAGATACCTCAAACACTGCCCTGGTCAAGGAATTTTTCTCAGCAACACCCCATCCACAACACTGACCACATACTGTGATAGTGACTTGGCCAGTTGTCTCTCTTCCAGACGCTCAGTCACTGGCTATGCCATATTCCTGGGTTCCAATCTCCTTTCCTGGCAGTCAAAGAAATAGACAGTTGTCTCCAGATCCTCCACTGAAGCTGAATACAGGGACATGGCTGATACTGCTTGTGAACTTTCTTGGCTTACTTGTTTACTCAGTGAACTGCAGATTAAGACTTCCACTCCTATATTGATAATGTGTGACAATTCCTCTACTATCTCTTTAGCTTCTAACCCTGTTCAGCATGCTAGAACTAAACACATAGAGATTGATTGTCACTTTGTAAGAGACAAGATCAAACAAGGCCTGCTCCAACCAAAATATGTCCCTTCCTATGCCCAGGTTGCAGATATACTCACCAAAGCATTGCCCAGACACTTGTTCTTCAACTGTTTATCCAAGTTGTCAGTATGCAATCCTTACACACTGCCAACTTGCGAGGGGGATAAGATTATACAAGCAGATTTGCAACAACATCAGGCTCTCAATATTTACAAGAACTCCAAGCCTAATCGATTTAAACACAAAACTACAGAGTTATTACAAAGATGCTTGGTTGATTGTGGAAGAATGTAAATACAAGGATTAGTACTGTAAATATGTAGGAGTCTAGGGGTACAAAATGTAACTTAAGTTCAAAGGTTGTTAGGAGCGGTTAATCGCCATTAGCTTGTATATAATATTGTATCTTTCATTTTATTTTGTAACTAATTTTCATTTTCAATAATCAATCCAATATTTTCCCCCAAATTCTCTCCAGATGTTTCATTTTCTAATAAAAAAGTTAAATATAAAATTGAAGCATTTCTTTGCTTCAATTTCAATCAAATATTCTTTTTTTTTAAATGAAATGAATAATATTTGCAGGGGTGAGCGAAAACCGAACCAAAAACCAAATAAAACATGAAATCCAAAAAACTGAAAACTGAAAAACCAATGGTTTTTGGTTTTCTGAAAACCGAAAGTTATGGTTCGGTTTTGGTTTCATACGAAAAACCAAACCGAACCAAAAATATATATTGGTTACTTTATTTTATATTTATATCATTTTATTACTCATTTTTAGTAAATATGTTAATATATTTGTATATATAAGTGTATAAAATAATATCATTTATATGTTTTAGGTGAAAATACACAACAAAATTGATTCGGTTTATTAATTGTTTATTGAAACAACGCGTAAAAGATATAAATAGATTTATATGAAGTTTGTTTGAAATAAGTATTTAAAGTTTGTACAACATATTTTGACGGATTTGTTGTCATTGTTGTAGTGTTCTTGTTACTAATATTGTTTGAAAGATTTGTTGAAATTATAGTGTAATCATAGGTTATAAACTTATAAACTTTTCTAGCTCAAGTTGGCCCAAACCACAAGTGGTTAAAAAAACTAAACCAAAAAACCGAAACCGAAAAAACCGAAACCCAATGGTTTTAGTTTTCAAAAACCGATTTATAACGGTTCGGTTTCGGTTTTAGTCAAAAACCGACCCAAACCGAACCGTACTCACCCCTAATAGTTACGTGCGTACACAGATTCATCTTCAATATCTTATCTTTGTCCCCTGCCTAAGAAAAAAGTTTGGGTTATCTCTCTAGTGAAGTAAGAGCATATGTATGACATAGTTTGGCCATTTTATACGATATCTAAAATATTATTTGTACCTTGGTTTTTGGAAGAATTGAAATATTTTTAGGATCTTTTGTCGTGTAGGTTTAGACTCGAAGGTATGGAAATAGGTTTGATGATTTCTAATACAAGAATAGCATCACGCGAGGTCGCAAGCAAAGTTTAATGATTTTTAAAATTATTTAAATCTTGGTTTAACTTGAAATTTTGCCTAAATAAAATTATTTAAAATTTGTTCACGACAACCGCTAACTTTGTCATCTATATTCAAATTGTGTATTTGTTTTATTTTCGTGGTGGAATATTTTAAAAATTAAAAATTATAAAAAGTAGTATTTCCATTTGTTAGAAATGGAATAACAGTAATATCGCCTTTCGTGAACAAAACTCAAATTTTAGGACTCTTTAATTTCTTAAATGCTTTAAAATGTAGTAGGGATATGTGTATAAATATATGGACTCACATATTAAATTTGCATATAAAACGAACAAGGTTTACAAAAGAACCTTAATTAACATGAACCTATAGACTACCTCCAATGGGGGATTTGTGGGAGAAATTTGTGATGAGGTGGAAGAAATTTGTAGATTTGTAAGATTTGTAGGGTTGGGGTGGTGATGAGGTGGAAGAAATTTGTAGGAAATTTGTGTGTACAAATTTATTACAAATTTTATTTCTCTTTTCTTTTTAAATAAAAAACATGAATATGTATATTAAATAATGTCATTATATTATAAAATGTATATAACATTGAATAAATTTAAAAAATGTATATAATATTAAATATATGTTATAAAATGTATATAACATATTAAATATAATAAATTTAAAAAATATGAAAAAATTATAAAAAACATATTTAAATATAACAATAATATTATTATTATCAAATTTTAAATTTGTCTTATCCCAGCGGCTAGTTTTTTTGTCATATTTTTAACGGCTAGTTTTTTTGTTCTATTTTGAACGGCTACTTTTTTTTGTCTTATTTCAACGGCTATTTTTTTTCCATCTATAATTACTAGGCAAATCTTCTCATTTGATTCACACTTCTCTTTCAATCTACAAAATTTACTCTGAATTTTCTTTAAACATCTAACCCGAATTCATCACACTTTCAGTCATACTCAATGGATCCAAACGAACAACCAACATCATTCACTGACCTTTTCAATGATGCCTGCGAAGAACACAACCCAAACCAACAATCATCAAACCAACCGGGTATGTTTACACAACCGGGTATGTTTCCACAACCTGGTATGTTTCCACAACCAGGTATGTTTCCACAACCGGGTATGTTTCCACATCCCGGTATGTTTCAACAATCATTTTAGGAAAATAAGAGATTTTTTTTTTTTTTTTTTTATAAGCCCCCACTGCGCCGCAGTGGAGGTGTACACCTCCCACTGCGCCGCAGTGGGAAGTTACGAAGCAGACGACCAAACTTCCCCACTGCGCCGCAGTGGGGTGGAAACACTCCCACTGCGCCGCAGTGGGATATCTCTGATCTCAGCCTGCAGTTTTCCTGCAGGTCTAAAACTTTTAAAAATCATATCCCAAACTTCAATCTTGCACAATCTTTTACCAAACTTCAAAATGAGTTAAAGACACCTGATTTAAAATTTCGAAAGCTTTCATTTGATCAAGTGTAACATTTACAACGAAACGGGTCATTTTACCCAAGTTGACACATTACAAAAGACGGCATTTAAAAATTGGAAATTTCGGCATGACCCATTCGTAAAATCATCATCCAAACCTGTTACGGATTATGAATTTCTCCAAAACACATTTAAACAAAATCAACATATTACAACTACTAAACGACCCATTTAGAATACCCAAAAACTCGAGTCTAACACTAGACATCATAATAATTTTCAAAAAGACAAAACAAGAGTACAAAGAGCCGATAGTTCAAAGGGGTCACTATGGGTCCTATTACCAATTCCATTATCCGCATTTAGCTAAACAATCAATATCCATAAAGCATCTTCAACTTCAAACTTTATATTACTTAACTTTCTTCCGCATCCGGGACAACCTATAAAAAGGTAAACAACTAAAAGGATAAGCTAAACGCTTAGTGAATGCATATTCATATAATCATAATCAAGTTACCATACAATGTGCATCAAGTACCACATATAGCCTATCCAAAGATAGCAAATTCAAGCATAACATAAGTTCACTTTCACATACACATACACTCTTAATTTCTCCCAATTAGATGATTAAGACTTGAATGTTATTATTATTAGTTAAGAGGAATTCTTGGATTTGAATGATATTAGAAATATTCTTGAAGAGATTGAATTGGAAGTAAAATGGAGAAAGGAGATGATGATGATGAAGAGAAGGGTGAGTCATAAACAAGGAAATGGCTGGCACCTCCCTGATATGCCACGACCCCCTTCCAAGTTAAGTGGGTAAAATACCCGCTATCCGCTAAAGTTCCAACTAAATTAACCCCATAGCCAAAAATAAAATACTAGGAAATTATTTTAATGTTAAAATATAATAATTACTTTGTTTAACTATGTTTCCACAACCGGGTATGTTTCCACATCCCGGTATGTTTCAACAATTTGGTGGTTTTGATCAACAACAATTAATGCAATGGCAACAATCTCAGATGTTTCAGTTCCAACAGCCTTCGATTACACAACAACAACAACAGCCAACACCATCTCAAGTTGATGCAACACCGTCAAAGACGAAAAAAGCTGGTAAAAAGAAAGGGAAAACAACACAACAACCCATATCATCACATCAAGCTAGCTCACCCTCCAAGGGAAACCGAATAGCGTGGCCACAAAGTGACGAGGAAGCTTTGGGTATGGCTTGGTTCCATGTTTCAACGGACTCCATCGTAGGAAACAACCAACGGGATGGAGTGTTTTGGAAAAGTGTGGAATGTCACTATAACCAATCAAATCCTAAAGTTCCTAGAGACTTTGCCCATCTAAGGAGCCATTGGTTTTTAGTAAAGCCCAAAATCAGTAAATTCAATGGGTTTTATTTGTCAATCAAGTCTCGTTACCATAGTGGTTGGTCGGAGGAGCAGTTTATTGATACCGCTAAAGAAGAATACGTGAATGATCCATCTAACAAGACTGGCCAAGCTTTCAAGTATGAGCATATTTGGAAAAAAGTGAGGGCTCACCAGATCTTTTCAAGTTGCACATCAGTCCATGGAAACCAACATTCCAAAAGAAGCAAGACCAACAGCACGGGGGGTTATACTGCTAGTTCAGCCTCCGATGCTAACTTCGGAGAAGAAGAGTTTCGTATCATTGTTGATGACGAAGAGCCAATTCAAGAAGAACAAGTAACCCCTGAGAGTCGGCCAATGGGTAGGGATAGGGCCAAAGCACAAGCTAAAGCACAAAAAGGCAAAGGCGCATCTTCATCATCATCAGCAGCAATTGAAGAACACATGTCGACTATGATTACGAATATCAACAACACAGCTCTGCAGAAGCAACAAGTACTCAAAACCTACGAGGATTCGATTAAATCCGTAAGTTTAGCTGAACATGAGAGGGTCGTTATTGAATACAAGAAGTTGAGATACATGGATACCAGTCACATGTCAAAGAAGAAACGAGCCAACCAGAAGACCTATCTTGCTCATCTCAGGGCCAAGTTCAACATCGAGGATTCGGGTTCAGATTCGGATTCAGAGTAGAAATGTCTAGTATTTTAATTTAGGACCCGTGTGTTTGAAATAAGTAGATTTAGGACCCGTGTGTTTGAAATAAGTAGATTTAGGACCCGTGTGTTTGAAATAAGTAGATTTAGGACCCGTGTGTTTGAAATAAGTAGATTTAGGACCCGTGTGTTTGAAATAAGTAGATTTAGGACCCGTGTGTTTGAAATAAGTAGATTTAGGACCCGTGTGTTTGAAATAAGTAGATTTAGGACCCGTGTGTTTGAAATAAGTAGATTTAGGACCCGTGTGTTTGAAATAAGTAGATTTAGGACCCGTGTGTTTGAAATAAGTAGATTTAGGACCCGTGTGTTTGAAATAAGTAGATTTAGGACCCGTGTGTTTGAAATAAGTAGATTTAGGACCCGTGTGTTTGAAATAAGTAGATTTAGGACCCGTGTGTTTGAAATAAGTAGATTTAGGACCCGTGTGTTTGAAATAAGTAGATTTAGGACCCGTGTGTTTGAAATAAGTAGATTTAGGACCCGTGTGTTTGAAATAAGTAGATTTAGGACCCGTGTGTTTGAAATAAGTAGATTTAGGACCCGTGTGTTTGAAATAAGTAGATTTAGGACCCGTGTGTTTGAAATAAGTAGATTTAGGACCCGTGTGTTTGAAATAAGTAGATTTAGGACCCGTGTGTTTGAAATAAGTAGATTTAGGACCCGTGTGTTTGAAATAAGTAGATTTAGGACCCGTGTGTTTGAAATAAGTAGATTTAGGACCCGTGTGTTTGAAATAAGTAGATTTAGGACCCGTGTGTTTGAAATAAGTAGATTTAGGACCCGTGTGTTTGAAATAAGTAGATTTAGGACCCGTGTGTTTGAAATAAGTAGATTTAGGACCCGTGTGTTTGAAATAAGTAGATTTAGGACCCGTGTGTTTGAAATAAGTAGATTTAGGACCCGTGTGTTTGAAATAAGTAGATTTAGGACCCGTGTGTTTGAAATAAGTAGATTTAGGACCCGTGTGTTTGAAATAAGTAGATTTAGGACCCGTGTGTTTGAAATAAGTAGATTTAGGACCCGTGTGTTTGAAATAAGTAGATTTAGGACCCGTGTGTTTGAAATAAGTAGATTTAGGACCCGTGTGTTTGAAATAAGTAGATTTAGGACCCGTGTGTTTGAAATAAGTAGATTTAGGACCCGTGTGTTTGAAATAAGTAGATTTAGGACCCGTGTGTTTGAAATAAGTAGATTTAGGACCCGTGTGTTTGAAATAAGTAGATTTAGGACCCGTGTGTTTGAAATAAGTAGATTTAGGACCCGTGTGTTTGAAATAAGTAGATTTAGGACCCGTGTGTTTGAAATAAGTAGATTTAGGACCCGTGTGTTTGAAATAAGTAGATTTAGGACCCGTGTGTTTGAAATAAGTAGATTTAGGACCCGTGTGTTTGAAATAAGTAGATTTAGGACCCGTGTGTTTGAAATAAGTAGATTTAGGACCCGTGTGTTTGAAATAAGTAGATTTAGGACCCGTGTGTTTGAAATAAGTAGATTTAGGACCCGTGTGTTTGAAATAAGTAGATTTAGGACCCGTGTGTTTGAAATAAGTAGATTTAGGACCCGTGTGTTTGAAATAAGTAGATTTAGGACCCGTGTGTTTGAAATAAGTAGATTTAGGACCCGTGTGTTTGAAATAAGTAGATTTAGGACCCGTGTGTTTGAAATAAGTAGATTTAGGACCCGTGTGTTTGAAATAAGTAGATTTAGGACCCGTGTGTTTGAAATAAGTAGATTTAGGACCCGTGTGTTTGAAATAAGTAGATTTAGGACCCGTGTGTTTGAAATAAGTAGATTTAGGACCCGTGTGTTTGAAATAAGTAGATTTAGGACCCGTGTGTTTGAAATAAGTAGATTTAGGACCCGTGTGTTTGAAATAAGTAGATTTAGGACCCGTGTGTTTGAAATAAGTAGATTTAGGACCCGTGTGTTTGAAATAAGTAGATTTAGGACCCGTGTGTTTGAAATAAGTAGATTTAGGACCCGTGTGTTTGAAATAAGTAGATTTAGGACCCGTGTGTTTGAAATAAGTAGATTTAGGACCCGTGTGTTTGAAATAAGTAGATTTAGGACCCGTGTGTTTGAAATAAGTAGATTTAGGACCCGTGTGTTTGAAATAAGTAGATTTAGGACCCGTGTGTTTGAAATAAGTAGATTTAGGACCCGTGTGTTTGAAATAAGTAGATTTAGGATCCGTGTGTTTTAATTTGTTTTAATGGTATTTGAGTTTTAATGTGATATGGGCATAAAGACATACACTTCGTACAACATATGTATGTAGCCGGCCAAACTCCAATACTTATGTACTTGAAAATAATGGTACGTTTATATCACGATACTATGTTTCTTATCCCGTCGTTATTATTTAGTCCTGTGATAAAAAGTTATATATTTTTTAATAAGAGATCTTAAAAACTATTGATCTAACTTATTTTGCAAGCTCATAGCTTATTTTCAAGTTTTACTAATGTTTAAAATTTATTTTCTTAGAATAACTGTTTATAATTAACCCATTTGAAACAGAAATTGTAATATTTTTACATATTGCTTCAATATTTGTACATCTTGTTATCGACGTGACATGGGGGCTCAAGTCACACCAACTTTCATCGGATTGTTTTTGATGACTTGTACCTAACTACCTATCATATCCGAGTTCTATGGGGGTTATTTTTCTATTCATTTTGCGAATATAAATGGGTTAATTAGACATTTTGGATCCATACAAAAAAAATAAAATAATAACTGTCTTTAATGTATTTTGGCCCTCAAATACCTCCACAATATATGGGGTTGATATATAAACAGTCTTAAATGTACCTATCAAAAATGTTGTTTTTAGGTCCAATCCAAATGATAAAAGAGGACCCCGTCTTTGCATAGGTGAGGAACGAACACTTAACTTTTGTCTTTAGAGGGAAATGTGTTAACTACCTGATCCAACCATGTTACTTATATATTTAAAATCTGACTACTTTTGTCGGCTTATGTTCAAGTGTGCAACTATGATATAATTGGTTTCGTGGATTTGTTAATCAGTAGATTTAAAAAAATTGAATTGTAGGTGAAATACACATAGATCTATGATCAAGATCTTCGATAAGGTTTCGACATGAAGATATAGGTTGTCCAAGACACAGGATAGATTATATGGGGTGGGTTACATGCTGTTTTTTGTTTTAATTAAATTATTGTGTGGCTTGTTGATTATCCACATTTTACAATGGTGTCTTTTCCAACAATATGTATTTTAAGCTTGTTCTTCTTTCAATTATATCACGTGCTCCAAAGTAGTGTTTCTGACTATAACAATACATTTTAAATTTTCGAGTTAACGACATAATATTATGTTACATTAACTTTTAACTAATTAGTAGTATGCAAAATATTGAAACTCACTGAATTTTACTACAATGATATTTTCCTTCAAAGACGTATAGAATTTATTTCGTTTTTGTGATTGCGACACATCCTTATGGCCTAAAAACTAGATTGATGGATCACATGGTTTATGTCGATCGATCATGGTATTTTCAATTAATTAATGTATGATTGATGTTCAATATTCTGGCTTGTTTGTTTATCAATCCTGCTTAAACAGTTCATATCTTGAATCAGCGATGTTACATTGACACAAGAAGATCCCCCTTCAGCCATTGCTCTCTTGGCCATTTCGCCGAGCTCAGCCACTCTTTCCCTTCTCTGTTTCGCCTCGTCCTCTTCTTCATTCATTAACCGTTCTACTGCCTCCTTCACATCGACCTTCTTAACCAACGCTTCTATGCTATCTTCGTCGGGAATCTCCACACCGATCCTAACTCCAATCTTATGAATATCTACAATGAAGGCTTCATTAAGAAACTGGTCCGCAAAATGTGGCCATGTAACCATAGGCACTCCGGCGCTCATGGATTCTAGAGTCGAGTTCCACCCACAGTGTGTTAAGAAACCTCCAACGGCTCGGTGTGACAATATCAACACTTGTGGGGCCCAACCGTGGACTATCAACCCTCGGTCTCTCACCCTTTCTTCAAACCCTTCTTCTAAAAACCACTTCTCTAGCTCTTTAGTTTTTTTTCTTATGCACCATATGAAAGGTCGGTTAGTGGCCTCGAGACCTAACCCGAGCTCAATCCCTTGTTGTGAGGAAACATGTGCAAGACTTCCCAAGCAAACATAGATAACGGACCTCGGTTCATTTGCATCCAGCCATTTCAAGCACTCGGATTCATTAACCGCAGCCCGGTTTCCCCTGTCTGCTAAATCCTTGTTGTATTTGTTGCATAATGAAACCGGGCCTATACACCATACTTTCTTGTCTTTTAGCCTTACTAATTCTTTAGCATATTCGGGTTCCAACTCATTAAAACTATTAACCACAATCCCATATGCATCTCTCTCGGCTTCTTGAAACCGGTCCCTAAACAACTTCTCTTTAGCAGATATTGTTTTAGAGGTACCCAAGAATTGAAGTTTAGTAACTTCAACTCGGTCAGGCAAACCGGGAATCACAAACCGTTCTGAGTCTGACTCAATCTGCTCCAAAAT
This sequence comes from Erigeron breviscapus, assembly GCA_034093135.1. Taxonomy (NCBI): domain Eukaryota; kingdom Viridiplantae; phylum Streptophyta; class Magnoliopsida; order Asterales; family Asteraceae; genus Erigeron; species Erigeron breviscapus. The sequence continues at coordinate 269,009,251 of CM067167.1, forward strand.
GTTTGTAGCGGATACAACGTGCTTGCACACGAGCCAGAAACACCCTGGTCCATAGAAAACAAGCCGCGGAACGTTAAACTTTCGAGCCACATCTTGAGTCCATGTAAAAGGAGAGTCTGAGATTATACATGAAGGAGGAGGACATAGTCCGCGAAACAGTTGCTCAACGGGTTGTTGTAGCAAATCCATGGCCTCGAAGAGCTTGACCTTGATGTCAGTTGGTGGAACACTTTCAAGGCTTTCGAACCCTTGTGGCAAACCAACTTTAGCTAGTGGGAGTGGAAGTTCAAGTAGCTGAATTTTGAGTTTGGCTCGGGTAACGATCCCTCTAACACGATTTGCGAGAAGCGGAGTGGTGACTATGGAGACTGTGGCACCACGGTGGGCTAGTATCCGAGCAATATCTACCATGGGTATCATATGGCCTTGAGCCATTAGAGGAAACAAGACAAAGTGAAGATTATTATCGGTAGCCATAATTAATAAGTACAGTATATAGTTTGAGACAAAGTTAAAAAGTTATGAGAGATGTATTAACTAAAGTCGATCTCTCTTCGAGAAGTCGTTCACGTGACGCATACCCATTTATTTTTATCTACCGTTCCCAAAAATCATCAATCATTTATTTTGAGAACCATATATTGTAACGCCCCTAAATTTCTAAACAATACAAAATGATATCAAAGGACTTAAAGGCCAAAAGGGCGTTAATCTTATTCAAAGTCAAACCAAAGTCAACCTGACAAATCAAAATAAATACTTCTAAAGCTTGAAATAAAACTCTAAGGCAAGGGGTGCTAAGTCCACTTCCATCTACTCTCTTCTCTCGTTCCCAAAGCCCGCTTGAACACCTGCCGTATAAGAAAGAAAAAGGAATACGGCTGAGCAAAAGCCCAGTGAACGGATATGACAAAAGCACAAATATAATATGAAAAGCGGAGACGTATTTCAAAGACAAACTTATTACCTTAACAAACTTATTTCAAATCAAAGTACACATACGTATAGTTTCACAAATACCTTATAATCAACAGACCAAAGTATACTATAAAACCAAGTCTCATAAAATAATGCACATAAGAGTCAAACAAAATTACTTATCAAAGGGTCGAACGCTTCGTATGACACTACGAAAGCGCCACCGTCAAAACAAAATATGCCTAGGACCGATCCATACGACTCCTATCAAAATATAATATCAAAGTGCACATAACCACTCGGTGGTCGTCAAAAGGAGACGCCGTAGATCAAATCAAATACACCGCTACGGCCGGTGCCACGTCATCGGTGTCACAATAACGCGTCCATGGGACCTCCATGGATAGGTTACTCTTATATGCATATCTTAAGAAACCGTTTTGACCGACTTATATACTTAAATATATCGAATATGTTTCGAAGAGACAAAAATAAATTTTGGCACTAATAAAGTGATTAAAGACATTTTAAACATTGACTTAAAACCACATCTCTGTCCACCCAATTCTCACAAAATCTTAATGGAGTCATCATGACTTATAATATGCGACTGTATTAATATTTTAGGGCTCACGAATATGTGAAAGGACCAGACTCGATAAACCGAAAACGACAATATTTTTTTTTTTTTACAGTGATAACCCACTGCGCCGCAGTGGGTCTGATACACTTCCACTGCGCCGCAGTGGGAACTCCCTGACCTTCGGGTGCATAAACCCCCACTGCGCCGCAGTGGGTTTGACACGCTCCCACTGCGCCGCAGTGGGAACTCACTGGTCTCAGGCCTGTGCAGAATTTAGCAAACCAACTTTTCCTTTAACACAAAACTCAAATCCAAACCTTTCAAAACCATGACTAAGACTTCAAATCATATAAAAAGCACCATTACCACATAAATTGCCATTCATAAACAATTTGCAATTACATGATACTTCAAATGGGTCGTTTACCCAAAGTTGACAAAATGGGCATTTTACACTAAATTGATTTATACTTCAAAAGACCATAAGACCCAACTATTTTCAGAAGATACATGATCATTATTGATAAATATACAACCATGGTTTCAAGAGCCATAACGAGGTGGGATCACTAAGTATCTATCAAATCTTCCGCACATGCCAGAATACCTTCAAGAACACTAATCACCTCAAAGCACTACTAGTAAATCACTTGTTCCCTCTTCCGGAACCTATAAAAAGATGAACAACTAAAAGAATAAGCTTTACGCTTAGTGAGTACGTTTATATACCAATATGCACATTTTGAAACAACTCATAAGGATAGGATAACCTACATTACCACAATAACACCTCATTCAAAATATACCTTCACATCAACACACTATGTGACACCATGAAATCAGTCAACCATATAAAATCACACTAGCCAACAATCAATTCACATAGCCATATCCCATATGGTCTTATCTCAACTCAACCATATACCTATCATAATTCCATGGGTCTTACTTCTTGCAACTCTTCACAATTACACAACATATGTACACTTCTATACATCCAAATAACCAAATAAACATCTCATACACATACAAATCACATTGCCATACCCCGTATGGTCTTTATCCCATCATTCAAATACGTCATATAGATTATACCATCATTATGTAATTGAACCAACATGTGAATAGTCATATATAAGAGTACTCACCTCAATGATGAACTACCGAATTGAAGATGACCACATGAACACCTATTATCACTTTCAACCTAGCAAAAATCACAACATGCATATAAGACCATCTAGTAACCCATCACCTACAAGACTATCTATCCATAACCACTAATTGCACTATCATTCTTTTTACCCATTTAAATTCCCATTATATTATTTAGTTGGTTCATTTAAAAATCTCATTTCACATAATTTTCAATTATATCAAATTCTAAGAACCAAATCTTGACTTTAATCACCATAACACATTTTATATAACAACCCCCAAATTTCATTAATCTCAAGAACCCTAGCTTAAATTAAAATCAATATGACCCATTTCACTAAAAACCCCAAATCAATTGTATTGCATGAACCCTAATTGAGATAAATCCCCAAAACCCATTTTGCTAGAAACCCCCAATTCTATGAACCCTAAATTTCTCAAAGCACATAGTAATCAAAGCTCATACCTTAAAGAATAACAAAAAGGAAAGTTAACTAGTCTTCTTCCTCCTTCCTCCTCTTGATTTTCGGCCACATACACCAACAACACCAAAATCTCCCAAGTTTACTTTCTAGTAAAATGAATGTTATTATTATTGTTGTTTTCTTTTGAAGAATTCTTGAATGATAGAATATTATTGTTATTCTTGTTGATGATTAAGAGATTTTGATTTGTGAGAGGAGTTGAAATTGATTGGAAGAAATGAGAAGAAGAAGGTTCAAGAAGGAGTAAAAGCAATTATATGTCAAAATGACTAAATCATTATGTAATATCTATAAGTATAAAATCTATAAGGAACTTACCAATAATGATGATAATTGGAGCCTCTTATACTATGCGGAGTCCTTAACTAATTATCCCAATGTTATATTCCTTAAACAACCCCAAAATTATCTTGTTTCTACCTTTACGTACAGACCCAATTGCATGAATAATAACTCTTAGTTTTATTATTTGTAAAGAAAAGCAAGGTCGTAAGAGTACGCATATTAGTCTAATGATTTTGGGGGATTATGTATCAGATATGAAGATTGTTTTTAACTTCTCAATTTTTAGCCTTCTTATCTATTTCGTTTTCCTTCATAACCGTATGATTGATCCATACAAAAGGTCATGTAGTTTAATTGTCATTACACTAACTTTATGATCCATAAATACCATTTGTGGTTAAAATAAATGTTTATGTATTTCCTCCAAATATGCCATAACCGATAACCTCATTATCATGTATACTAGATAGTTTGTTTTATTTTATTACCATCATTATTAATCTTCTTCTAATCACAAATCAATGTTACGATTTTTGTCTAGCTATGGATCATTCATTTTTTTAAGCTCCATAAGTACTATCATTTTGTAACATCCGCAAATTTTGACCGTTTGACTTTACGCGTAATTTGACTACCGAATCTAATTAGTGACTTGTTTGGGCTCATTTTGAGACATAATGACGTAGGATATGCTTAATGGGTCGAGAGACCACATACCGAGCATTTGAAACATTAGACGATGCGAGACGGATGTTAAACTTAACTAGAAAGTGGATTGGGTCGACCCGTGGGCTGGACCGACCCGCGACCCATGGGCATCCTCCTTTATCTCTTCCTTTCTTTCTTTTTCCTTTCCTTTCTATTTCCCTTTTATTCTAAAAATCCAAGAACATCACTTTCTCTCCTCCTTCTCTCTAGATTTCTTCATCGATCGGTATTACTCTGGTTATATTAGTGGAAGAATCACTATCATCATCTCCTCATCTTCATCGTGTCAAAGATTTGGATTCAAAACTTCAAAGAAACAAACTTTTGGGTCAAATTCGGATTCGAGCCCGAGAAGACGACTTTGGTAAGTGAACCTTACTTCTAACTTACCTTTTTATGTTGTTAATCACCTTTCTAAGACAACCCTTTCGTATCTTGGCCGATTTTGGGGTCAAGAATTGTATTAGGTTAAAATTAGGGTTTTGAGTTTGATTTGAGTAAATTGGTGATTAGAGGCGGAATTGAGGTGTGGGTTTAGTGAGGTTATGTGTAATGATGTTAAAATATGCTTCAAAATAAGTTTTAAGTCCTTACAAATCGTTTTGGAGGTCATTGGGTCGTTTTTGTGGCATTTGGGTTCGATTTTCTGCTGAACTGCTGCTGGTGCTGGGCTGGGAGCTGCCCCACTGCGGCGCAGTGGTAGGACATAGTCCCCACTGCGGCGCAGTGGCTACTCTCTGGTGTGCTTCGTATAGCCTCACTGCGGCGCAGTGGCAAGGCTATGCCTTGACTGCGGCGCAGTGAGATACTTCTGGGAACTTACGCGCGTCAGTTTTCAAACGTTAATAACTTTTGATCCGTAAGTCCAAATAAGTCATATGACCTATCGTTGGAATCGTAAGAGAGTCTAGTTTCACGTAGTAACCTTCATTTTGTATGAATCTTCGTGCATTTCTAAAAATGTCTAGTCAAAGTGTTATGTTTCACACTCGGTAAAGTTAAGAAAGTAATTGTGGGTTCGTGACTCAACATAAACCTAAGGAACCAACTTGTTTATGATTATAAAGTTGACAGTATGATATATGGCATGCTTTGATAGGTTGTGAACACGTGGGGCCCAATACTCGCTATTAATCTTTCCTTTACTCGACTTAAGCTTCTTTGCCGATCAAGGTGAGTTTCGTAGCTCCCTACTCAATAGAGATTCGGGGTGAAAGTGTACATATACGTGTTGTGTGTTTGTTTGGTTGACTTGATTGCCTTGTCTAGTTAATTTCTGATCGATTTTCGTTTGGTAGATAGTTATGATTGATCGAGTGATGGTTTACGAGTGTGTTTGTGATATTGTAATTCTCTAGGATAGAAGTACATACATGGAGGTCGGCTTTACTTTCAAAGAGTTTTAGGTGTGGTGGGAAGGCTGCGGGTGACCCTATACATAAGCATCTAGAACTTGATGAAAGTAAAACCCTCCGAAGTGGATGTACGCGTTGTTTAGAGGAATTGATGGATATTGGGAATGTGTTGGGATGTTCATATACGCTTTGTTATACTTGACTTGTGCGGTGCACACTCAAACATACTTATTGTTGCATTGATGACGTTATTGATACGCATTTGATATACATTATGGTCTTACATACGTATGATACATGATCTGACGTTAATAATTCGCGTACTCATTTATTATGCGCTGTTGTTTTACTCCATATGATCTTGTAGTGATTTGATATTGTGATTAGGATAGTTGTACATACATGGAAAATGATGATACCTTTAGTGAGTTGTAGATGTGGTGGGAAGGCTGCGGGTGACCCTATATATAAGCATCTATGATTCCTTAAAAGTAAAGTCGTATGAAATGTATGTGCAATGTAGTTATGATTGATTTTAGTAAAGGATTGCGATATATATTATTATTATTATTATTATTATTATTATTATTATTATTACTATTTAGGATGGACGTGCATACATGGAAGTCGGTTATGCCTTCAAAGAGTTCTAGATGTGGTGGGAAGGCTGCGGGTGACCCTATACATAAGCATCTAGAACTTGATGAAAGTAGAATCCTCCTAAGTGTATGTGCGTGTAGTTAATTTGGGTTAATTATTGATGGTCGATGATTGTTGAATTTGTGGTTGGTGTTATACGCGGTTCACACGCACGCGGTTCACACGCACGCGGTTCACACGCAAGTCTAGCCTATTTATATACGCGGTTCACACGCAAGTATACTCTGTTCGGTGTATTTTGTGGCATGGTTGATACGAATTTGATAGGCCTTATGATTGATTATGTTTTGGCGTTTGTATTGATATTTACATCTTTGTGCACTCTTATTATACGCATACTTGTTTGGTATGATCTGTTGTTGGACGTTATTGTGTTACTTAGAGGCTCGCTGTAAGTCATGTCTAGCCTCTACTCGTATATTATGATTATTGACGATGGTTATTTGCGGACCTTTACTGCGAACTCACCAACCTTGTGTTGACTATGCTTAGTACACTTTTCAGGTAACCAGGTTATCCAGGACGTGGAGTTTGATTGTTTGCTTGCTGTTGAACCGGACTGGACTTATATGGATCAAGGATCCATTTGCCTTATGTTGCATTGTACTTAGGATTGATAGCATTCTTTCGATGTCGTTTGTAAACCTTGACGATTACTTGCTTCTGTTATATTTTGATACTTGTTTCTTTTATTGTATGGATTCCCTGAATCCTTTATTTGCATTTAGTTCATGTTCTACATTAATCCCACCTTGTGCTATATGATTTCCGTGATATTCTGAGCCTTGGCTTGGGGTGTTACAGAATGGTGGCCCATGCGTGGTCGTAGAGGATTAGGCGGTTTGACCTAGACTACGGCTTAAGTTAAAACTCTTCATATAGCATGCATGGTTAGGAAATTCGTGTGCAATGTGAATTATGTGAATCCCGTGTGAGTTCGTAGTTAAGACCTCTTGTGTGATAGCTTAAATTCAATGTGTTGTTCTGATATGGATACTATGTGATCAATGTGTTATGTCGTGACAAGTACAATGTGATGAATGTGGTAACATGAGGACAACTTGGTTGACGCGGACAATGTGTTGTTGTGTGATGGTCAAGTGCATGAGGTCAACGTGGTTATTTGAAGTCAATGAGGTCATGTGCATATTGTTGGATTATTGTTATTGATTGGTGCTAATTGATGATTTAGAGCAAAATGAAGTTATGCCATTAACTTAGTATAATATGGTGGCAACCCTAAAAGAACCCGATCAACTCTTTTATGGTTACCCGATATTATAACAAGTTAATGACATCGTGGATTGCGCACGTGTGGCTTAGAGTATAATAAGGAACCGATATACTTAATGGAAGTTGATTGGGTGGAGGGTTAGCCGTTGGTACACCCTGTATACATACCCGGTCAATAACTAGAGAGTATATCGAATTCGGATTATACTTTGAATCATTCGTGTTAGTTGCTTGGCTTAGTGTATAATAGGGAACCGATATGCTTAATGGAAGTTGATTGGGTGGAGGGTTAGCCGTTGGTACACCCTGTATACATATCTGGTCAATGACTAGAGAGCATATCGAATTCAGATTATACTTAACCCATTTGTGTTAATTGTTTGATTTTATGATGTATTGAGCATGATTACTTGAGTAATAATGAACAATTGTAATGAAATTGACATGATATATGCTAAGTAACAATCTCATAGGATTCTAGCACTCTTGCCTTAGCTTAATGATATGAAATGAGTATGTGGTATCGGTATGAGAACATTGACTACTTGTGTGACTAACATGTGAGCATTTGAGACTAACTCTCGGGTCAACGTGTCACTTGCTTTATAGAAATGGTGAGACCAAGGAGAACCGGAACGAACTAGGGCTGAACCGGAAGAACCTCAACCGGAAGCTCAACCGGAGGTACAAGGAGGTAGAGGTAGGGGTCGTGGTGAAGCCCCTGAGCTAAACTTGGCTGAGGTGATCGCTCAAACGGTCGCCAATATCATGCCGACCATAATTGCTCAAGTCACGGCAAGTCTTGGGCAAAACAATGGGCCTCAAAACAATGAAGCCCCAGAATGTGAATAATGAAAATGCTCAACCTCATGCTGTGGAGGAGGAAGAAGAGGAACCGGTGGGAGTTGATAACCGCATGCCCATGTATAATCAATACGGGGGATACCGACAGGGATGTATATTTAAGGACTTCAAAAGCTGTGGGGCACCGGAATTTAAGCATAGGAAGACAGGGTTGTAAAAAAAAAAAAAAAAAAAAAAAAAGTATTTTGGCGGGAAAAATAATTTTTGTCCATGGTCTTAAAATGGCATGATTCATGGAGATTTGAAGTTTGGTAGCGTTCGAAAAATTTTCGGTCCGTTTTTGTGCGATTTCGGCACGTTTTGGATGAAAATTTTCGGCAATTATCAAATTTTTCCCACGGCCTTAGAAATAAAAATTTACGTGAATACCAATGTTTCACGTAAATGTGTTTTTTCTCGGAAATTTGGAGGGAAAACGAATATACCCTGTTTGGCGAAGAGCTGCTGCTGTAATGAGCTCTAGGCCATTTTGAAGAACCTCTATGAATAGGAGATCCTGTAACCTAAGCTTATACTACCTTTCCAAGTTTTGCAGAGAAAAGGGGGGAGATACTTTTATCAACCAGATTTCTGAGCTGAACTGGTAATTGGTATATCACAGAAGGGCTAGATTTTAGAATTTTACAGAGAAAAGGGGGAGATAAAAAATTTCAGATTTCTGAGTAAAATTTTGTGCTACTTGAGAGACAAACCAAGATCTGTGTTTAGATGATGGTGTGCTTAATGTGAAATATGCTCAAGAATCAAATAGATGGCAGTTGTGGAAACTTTGTCGAAATATTAAGAGCAACGAAGTTGGTCATCTGTTGTTAAGTAATTGAAGATTGAACCTATTTATATTCCAAGAATAGAGATGATTATCAGGCGATCATTTATTGTGATTGCGAGATTAAGATCTTTATGTTGTTTGGCGGTGTATATAACTGAATGGGAGATCTGATAGGAAAGCCTTCGGGTGGTTAGTGGAATTGTGAAGGTACAAGACAAAGTCAGATGCTGCTATTTGAGACAGGATTTATGGTACTGCAGTTTGTGATTCAAGCTACAGAGTTTCTTATTTTTGTGAGAGCTGATTGATTTGATGCTGATTGTTGGAAATTCAACTTCTCTATTATATGCCGGTTAAGCAAGTCGAGGAATGTCTCGAGCAAAGTTCCAAGCAGGAGGAAGATTGCATATGTTTAAATTCGGAGATGGTTACTGTTGAGGGGGAGAACTACAATGAGAAGTGTTAGGTTAGTTGGTTGTCACAGAGATACAGAGATTTTGGAGTTTGAAGATCAGAGTGTTGTGTCAGAAGATCGAGTCTCAACAAAAGAAGACCCGGTATCATTAGTTAAGGGGGAGTTTGCTTTTGCAGGTTTTCGATTGCTAATGATTATCGGTGAATGAATTGAGTGCATCGGTCAAGGGGGGACTGTAAGTGCACGTTCTGGTGCACATTTTGTGTCCGATGCATCTCAATTAATGGGCTGTTTTGCTAGATGTGTTGACCACGAGTTTAGGTCAAACACGTGTTGATTGACCACGAGTTTAGACCAAACTCGTGTGGAGGCCACGAGTTTAGACCAAACTCGTGTGAACAGTAACACGAGTTTGACTAAACACGTGTTACTGTAGCACGTGTTTGGAAGCCCACGAGTTTGAAGCCCAGCCCATTTGTAGCCTATATATATTGTTCTTAGGTTTTGGTTTTAGGTTAATGATTTTAGTTGCAACAGATTTCATTCACTAGGTTCTCGAGGTAGAGATCTATACCTCGAGATGCCGCCCATATTTTTCGATTATCAAGAGTCGTCTCGTTGATTGTAATCCGTAATCATCGTAGATGTATTGTAAACGGATTTATTCATTGTAATCATTCGACTAATGATAAAGGAATCAGATTTATATCTCCTGTTCTTATTGATTTCGTGTTCATATATATGTGTTTCATTCAATTGCCTCAATAACGATTATGTTTGGATTCCGCACTTACATAGTCGTAGGAATCGCGAATCGATCGATCACAGGAACTTTCAAGGAGATCGAGGCAGTGATTGAAAGAAGTCATTGCACATATGACGACCGGATTTCTTATGCATCCGGCATGTTTAAAAATGACGTCTTGAGTTGGTGGAACCAGGAGATAACTTTGGGGCGAACTTATAACTTGGAATGGATCGATTTCAAGAACAAGGTGAAGGCAAATTTTTGTCCTCCCTATGAACTACAAAACTTGACCATTGAGTTTGTTAATCTCTACATGGAGGGAGCCGATTACAAGAGCTATGTTAGACGATTTCAAGAGTTGTCTACCCTCATTCCTCACTTGGTGGATTCCGAGTCTCGAGCTATCGAGAAGTTTGTATTGGGCTTGAATCCTCAGGTCCGATCTTATGTGAATTCTAACATGCCTACTTCTTTGGCCGATGCTGTCAACCGAGCCGGTAGTGTGACTGAAGACTTGTTGAGGAGCGGTGTTTTGAGTAACTCCTCAACAAACAAGAGAAAGGAATTGGGAGAATCTAGTGAGGCGAGTAGGTTTGACCCCAATGGTCATAATAAGGGTAGATTCAGGGCGGCAATGGGACTGGCGAGGAGGCCTTACAAGGGACCTCATCCTTTCTGTAACAATTGTAACAAGCATCATCCCACTAATACCCCATGTGGGGCCTGCCTCAATTGTAATCAACTTGGACATTTGGCGAGAGATTGTGGAGCCCCGAAAATGGCACCATTGAATATAGTGCCTCTTCAAACCATTCATCCTCAAGGCGACTTTCCATGGGGTACGTGCTTTAAATGTGGAAGCCCTGATCACTACCAAAATAATTGTCCGCAATGGATTGGACAACAAGTTGAAGTGGCGGTCCATCCGAATCAACTCCAAATTACCGGGCCGAACCAAAACCGTGGCCAGCAAGGCCATCAAGTTCATCCTCGTGGCCGAGCTTTTGCGGGAATTGGCAATGGAGGCCAAAATGATCCAAACGTTGGTTAAGGTACCTTTCTCTAAACAGTTATGATGTTATGGCACTATTCGATATCAAAACCGACTATGACCTCATTTATCCTAACGTTACTACTTTGGGTTACATTCGTTCGCGTGTTTTGGAGTATATGTTTAAAATTTTTGGATGTTTAACGACTCTCTAACTAAATTCAATCAAATACCCCGTGCATGTGTCTTGACCCTAGAAGACAACAAACTCTTCACGTACTTTGTGCTCTATGATATTAAGGTTCTTAACGATAAAGTGAGTACAATCTGAATGACAACAGTTAATACGGTTCTTAGTTGTGTAGTAGGGTTACTAATGTAGAAATATTTAACGGTAGGGTTTTTAGAGTTTCATGCAAATTGTCAAACTCAAGCGTCCTTAGAGCTACCGTCTCAAGAATCTGAAAAGTAACATCGTCTCTGTTAATCTTGAGTCTCCCGAGGCTTTTCCGGGTGACTTACCGGGCTTGTCCCATTTCGATAACTTAAATTTTGTATATGCTTAACTACTTAACATCGCGCGCGTGGTCAAAACCCTTATAGACTTCTGAGATGCGAATAAGCTTGTAGTGAAAGACCGGGAGAGAGATTCGAAGGAAAACAAATTGTAATGGATTTCACCATGGAGTCGCCGACGACAAGAAGTGGTCACGATACGGCGAAACCGGTAAAATCTGACAACTTGACACATTAGTATGTAGAAGAAATGGTGTAAGTGCACAGAGATTCGATTTCTATCATTTCAGATAAAGAAAGTCGCTTAACTCCAATTCAGGGAGCCATCCAATGAGCAACGGGTACTCAAACTGACTTGAGACTTGATCACATGTGAAGAAAATGTGCTTATGACCATGGCGGAAATCTTGTGCAATGAAGGTTGTTACACGAATTTTGGGGATTTGACAATATGCTGGGCGCGAAAATGAGACCACTTGGAGGCGAGAGGACCATGTGAAATCTAGGTACCCGCATTTGCTTAGTAATTAGGGTTTTGTTGAATTTCGGGACGAAATTCTTTTAACGGGGGAATAATGTAACATCCGCAAATTTTGACCGTTTGACTTTACGCGTAATTTGACTACCGAATCTAATTAGTGACTTGTTTGGGCTCATTTTGAGACATAATGACGTAGGATATGCTTAATGGGTCGAGAGACCACATACCGAGCATTTGAAACATTATACGATGCGAGGCGGATGTTAAACTTAACTAGAAAGTGGATCGGGTCGACCCGTGGGCTGGACCGACCCGCGACCCATGGGCATCCTCCTTTATCTCTTTCTTTCTTTCTTTTTCCTTTCCTTTCTATTCCCTTTTATTCTAAAAATCCAAGAACATCACTTTCTCTCCTCCTTCTCTCTAGATTTCTTCATCGATCGGTATTACTCTGGTTATATTAGTGGAAGAATCACTATCATCATCTCCTCATCTTCATCGTGTCAAAGATTTGGATTCAAAACTTCAAAGAAACAAACTTTCGGGTCAAATTCGGATTCGAGCCCGAGAAGACGACTTTGGTAAGTGAACCTTACTTCTAACTTACCCTTTTATGTTGTTAATCACCTTTCTAAGACAACCCTTTCGTATCTTGGCCGATTTTGGGTCAAGAATTGTATTAGGTTAAAATTAGGGTTTTGAGTTTGATTTGAGTAAATTGGTGATTAGAGGCGGAATTGAGGTGTGGGTTTAGTGAGGTTATGTGTAATGATGTTAAAATATGCTTCAAAATAAGTTTTAAGTCCTTACAAATCGTTTTGGAGGTCATTGGGTCGTTTTTGTGGCATTTGGGTTCGATTTTCTGCTGAACTGCTGCTGGTGCTGGGCTGGGAGCTGCCCCACTGCGGCGCAGTGGTAGGACATAGTCCCCACTGCGGCGCAGTGGCTACTCTCTAGTGTGCTTCGTATAGCCTCACTGCGGCGCAGTGGCAAGGCTATGCCTTGACTGCGGCGCAGTGAGATACTTCTGGGAACTTACGCGCGTCAGTTTTCAAACGTTAATAACTTTTGATCCGTAAGTCCAAATAAGTCATATGACCTATCGTTGGAATCGTAAGAGAGTCTAGTTTCACGTAGTAACCTTCATTTTGTATGAATCTTCGTGCATTTCTAAAAATGTCTAGTTAAAGTGTTATGTTTCACACTCGGTAATGTTAAGAAAGTAATTGTGGGTTCGTGACTCAACTTAAACCTAAGGAACCAACTTGTTTATAATTATAAAGTTGACAGTATGATATATGGCATGCTTTGATAGGTTGTGAACACGTGGGGCCCAATACTCGCTATTAATCTTTCATTTACTCGACTTAAGCTTCTTTTGCCGATCAAGGTGAGTTTCGTAGCTCCCTACTCAATAGAGATTCGGGCTGAAAGTGTACATATACGTGTTGTGTGTTTGTTTGGTTGACTTGATTGCCTGTCTAGTTAATTTCTGATCGATTGTCGTTTGGTAGATAGTTATGATTGATCGAGTGATGGTTTACGAGTGTGTTTGTGATATTGTAATTCTCTAGGATAGAAGTACATACATGGAGGTCGGCTTTACTTTCAAAGAGTTTTAGGTGTGGTGGGAAGGCTGCGGATGACCCTATACATAAGCATCTAGAACTTGATGAAAGTAAAACCCTCCGAAGTGGATGTACGCGTTGTTTAGAGGAATTGATGGATATTGGGAATGTGTTTGGATGTTCATATACGCTTTGTTATACTTGACTTGTGCGGTGCACACTCAAACATACTGTTATTGTTGCATTGATGACGTTATTGATACGCATTTGATATACATTATGGTCTTACGTACGTATGATACATGATCTGACGTTAATAAATCGCGTACTCATTTATTATGCGCTGTTGTTTACTCCATATGATCTTGTAGTGATTTGATATTGTGATTAGGATAGTTGTACATACATGGAAAATGATGATACCTTTAGTGAGTTGTAGATGTGGTGGGAAGGCTGCGGGTGACCCTATATATAAGCATCTATGATTCCTTAAAAGTAAAGTCGTATGAAATGTATGTGCAATGTAGTTATGATTGATTTTAGTAAAGGATTGCGATATATTATTATTATTATTATTATTATTATTACTATTTAGGATGGACGTGCATACATGGAAGTCGGTTATGCCTTCAAAGAGTTCTAGATGTGGTGGGAAGGCTGCGGTGACCCTATACATAAGCATCTAGAACTTGATGAAAGTAGAATCCTCCTAAGTGTATGTGCGTGTAGTTAATTTGGGTTAATTATTGATGGTCGATGATTGTTGAATTTGTGGTTGGTGTTATACGCGGTTCACACGCACGCGGTTCACACGCACGCGGTTCACACGCAAGTCTAGCCTATTTATATACGCGGTTCACACGCAAGTATACTCTGTTCGGTGTATTTTGTGGCATGGTTGATACGAATTTGATAGGCCTTATGATTGATTATGTTTTGGCGTTTGTATTGATATTTACATCTTTGTGCACTCTTATTACACGCATACTTGTTTGGTATGATCTCGTTGTTGGACGATATTGTGTTACTTAGAGGCTCACTGTAAGTCATGTCTAGCCTCTACTCGTATATTATGATTATTGACGATGGTTATTTACGGACCATTACTGCGAACTCACCAACCTTGTGTTGACTATGCTTAGTACACTTTTCAGGTAACCAGGTTATCCAGGACGTGGAGTTTGATTGTTTGCTTGCTGTTGAACCCGGACTGGACTTATATGGATCAAGGATCCATTTGCCTTATGTTGCATTGTACTTAGGATTGATAGCATTCTTTCGATGTCGTTTGTAAACCTTGACGATTACTTGCTTCTGTTATATTTTGATACTTGTTTCTTTTATTGTATGGATTTCCTGAATCCTTTATTTGCATTTAGTTCAGGTTCTACATTAATCCCACCTTGTGCTATATGATTTCCGTGATATTCTGAGCCTTGGCTTGGGGTGTTACTATCATTTAACTAACATGTTAATGTGTATATCTTTCATCATATTACAAAGCAAATTTATATTTGCTTTTAATTTACTATAAGTAGTATTATTATTTTATCATACATTGATGTAAGAACTCTATAGTGTATATCTTTTTTTTTTTTTTCTTTAAGTCACGACATTATCTAAATATTTACTTATTATCAAATTATAGAGTTTTAATTTTATGGGATATTACAATATTACCTCCTTAAAAAAAGAATTCGTCCTCGAATTCAATCATACGAATAAAATAACGACTAAGTTGTCGTGCTTTATATGTATTGATATATCTGAAATACATAAATTAAATCTATTCGATGTGTTTCATTCTGTAATTTTATTTAATGATAATGTTATTATTATAAATTACTATATAACGAACCCCTTTTTTTTCCTTTTCTTTTCTCATCGATCGTGAGTAAATTATCACAAAAATATATGGTTAATTGTAATTTAATGATCATGACCCATCTTTAAGATCCATATATATCTTTAATTTATTAACATGAAAATGTGTATCACTTACATCTTCCAATCGTGTTACACACCCAACTTATTATAACTTAGTCTTATTACTATTAATATTTATTGACGGCATAATAACTTACTACTGAAATGTCATGACACAACCCATGGTAAAAGGTATAGTTCATATGCTTGAATTTTATTATTATTTTTTTCAAATATATATATATCTATATATATATATATATAGCTTAGATGATATCATATCTAATTCTATATCATATATATTTAATAGATACCAGCTTTGAAATAAAATCCATTATATTAAACTTACGATAAGATGCATATCCTTAGTTATTAGCAAATTATGTCACTAAATATCTTACATATCTTAGTGTTTTTGATTTTACAAGATATTAGAACTTCACCTACTAAAAAAATTTCGACCTCGAAATTGAATAGAATCCTAACCCAAATTCTACCCAATCTCACAGGTTATAACTTAGGTTTAAGTTTCTACAGGAAGGAACCTATGTTCTGATACCATTCTGTAACGCCCTAAATTTCTAAACAATACAAAATGATATCAAAGAACTTAAAGGCCAAAAGGGCGTTAATCTTATTCAAAGTCAAACCAAAGTCAACCTGACAAATCAAAATAAATACTTCTAAAGCTTGAAATAAAACTCTAAGGCAAGGGGTGCTAAGTCCACTTCCATCTACTCTCTTCTCTCGTTCCCAAAGCCCGCTTGAACACCTGCCGTATAAGAAAGAAAAAGGAATACGGCTGAGCAAAAGCCCAGTGAACGGATATGACAAAAGCACAAATATAATATGAAAAGCGGAGACGTATTTCAAAGACAAACTTATTACCTTAACAAACTTATTTCAAATCAAAGTACACATACGTATAGTTTCACAAATACCTTATAATCAACAGACCAAAGTATACTATAAAACCAAGTCTCATAAAATAATGCACATAAGAGTCAAACAAAATTACTTATCAAAGGGTCGAACGCTTCGTATGACACTACGAAAGCGCCACCGTCAAAACAAAATATGCCTAGGACCGATCCATACGACTCCTATCAAAATATAATATCAAAGTGCACATAACCACTCGGTGGTCGTCAAAAGGAGACGCCGTAGATCAAATCAAATACACCGCTACGGCCGGTGCCACGTCATCGGTGTCACAATAACGCGTCCATGGGACCTCCATGGATAGGTTACTCTTATATGCATATCTTAAGAAACCGTTTTGACCGACTTATATACTTAAATATATCGAATATGTTTCGAAGAGACAAAAATAAATTTTGGCACTAATAAAGTGATTAAAGACATTTTAAACATTGACTTAAAACCACATCTCTGTCCACCCAATTCTCACAAAATCTTAATAGAGTCATCATGACTTATAATATGCGACTGTATTAATATTTTAGGGCTCACGAATATGATTAATAATATGCGACTGTATTATATTTCGGGACAACGAATATTCGAGGGACATATTAGTATTCGAATCGGGACAAACTTGTACAAATCATGGCATCCAATGTAGCACCCAAACCCACCTTTTTAGGGACAGTTTTCGAATCGGGTTTCAAGAGACGGTTTTGACACAACTATACTGAACAAAATATTATGATTCCCCAATCAATAAACATTAAGGCAACATCGTTAGTACATCGAAAGTCAGGGATATCACAACACTTATACAAAGGATAACAAACAAATAACTTTTTAGATAATACGCCATTTTCATAAAAATTACACATTTAATCAAATAAAGTTTTGAGAGAAAAGATGTTACCGGAAGAATCCTAAAACCACCTAGAATATCCGTACTATCATATATATAACAAATAAAGTTTTGAGAGAAAAGATTGTACCGAAAAGATCCTAGTAGCAACTAGAATATCCGTACCTTATCGCCGATCACAACAATTCAAAAAAATGCTAGAGCCACCAACGAAACTCGATCACCAAACCGAATCTAATCATATACAAGAGTATAAACACAAAATATATCAAATAGAGAGTATCTAATATTCTTTTTATGTTGCAAGTTTATTAAATATTTCGAAGTAAATTGCCTTTAATTATTACGTTTCAACATATTCAACTTACTCGTTTAATTAGCATGTTGTGATCAACTACATGTTACATTTGTTATGTATGCTAAATGTTATTTATATTCAGTATCTTAGGCCTAATCAATTCTGGCACTTATGTTATTCTTTTGTCCAAATTAAATTACTGCTAGTTTTTATTTTTAGTCACAAATAAAATAAAAGTTAAAACCATGAGATGTATTGTAAGATAAAAGATGTACTATTTATTTGATTATAATTCAACCAGACTTATAAGTGAAAAATAAGAGTAATTTATATTATAATGTCTTCAAGATTTACAAAATTATTACGGTCTATATGTACTGAAAGTGTGTAGAATCAAAAACAACAAAACTTATATTTCAACAAACTTCCAAAATATAATAAAATAGAATAAATATAAATAAATAAATAAATCATACGTGGGATTTGATGTGCATATTTTCCTCAAAATTTTGATGTGTTCTTAAAATAAGACCAACTAATACTAATTTGAAAATCTCATGCTTGCTAGTTTTTTTTTTTTTTATAATTTATTAACTAAAGTAGCATTTCAAAAAAAGTAAAAGCAATTATATGTCAAAATGACTATGTAAGTCCCAACTCAATAGATGACACTACCTGAAGACACCTCTATGTCGATGGTAGAGTTACTTTGCAATATAAGCCCTGAACTGGAGACGACCAGTTACAGAGAGTATATACCAAGTTCTAGATAGATTACTTATTAAGTGACAATAAGTAAAGAACAATGCAATAATACAAATAACTTATAAAGTAAATTGGTGAGACAATATGTAATTTTCAAGTGTAATTTATTTATTGATGTTAAATAAATTACAAGGTTGTTGCGGAACCAAGATAATTCAAGAATGTAAATATCCTAACAACCTATGAACTACAATTGATCTACACTCGGAATTTCTCTAAACAATCGAAACACTTAAAGTTGTGAAATGTTCCTTTTTACGATTGAGAGAATATTGCACAAGTTCACCAAGAATATTGCAGGTATGCAAAGTGTGAAATCTATCGAAGTGTATTCGAAGAAGTAATATTCTTGTTGTGCAATGACTTGTATTTATAGGCAAAGTTAACATTGAGATGTTAACTTTGGCCGTACAAATGTGGTTGAGAGCATTTAAGGAATAACATTTAATTCCTTAAAATGCAGTGTAAAGTTGCAGGATAAAGCAACTTTATTCAACCAGCTTTATGTACCTTTTAGTAATTAAATAATAAGATAAGTCTTATTATCCGGGTAAAAGGACATAAAGCACAAAAGTCAATTCCTCGTAATCAATGTAAAGCTTTGTAAGAGCTTTCCACTTATGGTCTCCAGTTTGTAACTGACTAGAATGTCAACTGGGCTTCGCTGCCATTGCCATTCTCTATCTTCATTTGTTGTCTTCGACTTCAACTAGAATGATTCTTCAACTGGTCAGTTCTCAACTGGAGGAAGTCTTCAGTTGCGTTGACTGTACGATGCAACTGGACTTCAATATATTTCTGGACAAATCTTCTGGGTCTCCAGTTCACTGGACAATTTCACTGGGTCTCCAGGTGCAACTGGAGACTGGCCAGTTTACCAGTAAACTGGTCCTAACAAATTCCCCCTATTTGTTTAGAAATATTGCCAAGTCTTTTTCTAGTTCTTGTATCTGTACAAGTGTGAACTGGAAGGACTTGTTTGATTTAAATCTATCTAAGTTTTCCAAGGCATTTTTATAGATCAATAAATGCTTTAGGTTTTTCTTTTAGGTTTGTTAGATTTTAATCTATTATCTACCTTGTGGTTACAAACTGGTAACTTCATTTATACAAGGAAATGAAATTTATACAAGTTACAGAATGTAAAACAAAATACAAGTAGATAACTGAAAAGAAAGAACTTAATGAGATGACCCTTCGCCAGTTCTTCTTCTCTTGGTCACTGAAGAGATAGGTTGTGAGTCTTCAGGGTCAATATTCAACTTCAGCTCCAGATTTTCTTTGTGTTGAATCTTGCCCCTTAGGAAGTTCACCCATGCTTTCTCAAACCTATTCTTTTGTGCCTTCGCATCCAACACATTCACCATTTCAACCCATTCACTGAACCCATACTGCATTACACCAGGATTGTCAGTTTTAACCAGTGGCCCTCTGGTATAACTAACTTCAACTTGAAAGACTTTGGTGCCTGGCTTGATTGTTACATTTACACCATTGATAGTACCACTATGTCTTCTGGTTGACATGATCTGGGAGTAATAGCTTCTTGCTTCAGATTCATTTGTTATTTTTATACTCACAGCACCAGCAGCCAGTACAGCGGACTTGATGTCTTCATTAGATACCTCGCCAGTTGGTTCAACAAATGTGCTAAGGTCAGCATCTCTGGTCAGTGGTCTTCTTGGTTGAGGAATCCTTCTTGGTGGATTCAATACCTTCTTCATAACCTTCTTAACATTTGCAATTCTTTTTAGAATCCCACTGGCCCTATTCTCCTTAGCCTTCTCCACTGATATGTTCAAACTTTTGGCATCGAATTCAGCTTCATCATCAGGATAGTGTCTGTCCAGTTCTACATCAAGCATTTCTTTCAACTGGTCAACTATCCTGGGATCATTCTTAATTCTGGCATACTCCTCCTTAGTGATTCCCAAAAGATTAGCATCACTCATATCAAGCAGTTTGATCTGTGCAAGATGTGCTCTGGTTTCAACTTGGTTTCTTTGTTTCATTTTCTTTCTTTCTTTAATATCATTGCCAAGTCTAGCCAATCTTCTGCTATCACTATCTGACACTGGAGGAAGTACATCAGCATTGCCAGTTTCTAACATAGGAATATCAGTGGCCGGCTGGGCAGATACATCAACTGCTAACCCTTTGCCCTTATCCAAAACATTCCCCCTATCACCCATATCACCAGTTTGCTCACCAGCTTCAGTACTGACAGCTACAACCATTTCCCTACCAGCTTGACTTCCAGATGGAGTTCTTTCAGGTGCAACTGGTGGAAGGACTGCACTTCTTTCCCCCTTGGCAGCATCTAGACCTGCCCTAATAACTTCCCATTTAGAAGGGTGAGATGGCAACCGGTCAAGAGGCTGCCATGTTTGCATGTCCTTGCACTCCTTGAAAATCCCACACATCATCCTGAAAGACCTCCACAAATGGTTGGTCTCCTTTGACCGGGTCAAAACATTTGCAGTAACTTGTTCTTGACCAGTTTTTAATTTATTTAAGATCTTGGAGTCTTCATCCAAACCAGATACAACCTTTTCCTTCACTTCCTCATCCTTCTTCTTCAAACTTTCCACTTCAGTTGTCAGTTTATCCAAAGACTGAGCATGAAGGGATACCTGGGTGTTCAAATTTTCAATGCTGCCTCTCAACTGGTTGATCTCACTAGTGAGTCGGGCCAGATCAACCTGGGGAGTGGCCAACTTGGTGATTTCAGACATCACCCTTTCAATCAGTTGTTGTTCTCTTGCACCCAGCGTATCCTCTATCTTCTGACCAACTGAAGTCATCAACTGCTCTCCAAGTTCAGTCACATTTAGGCCAGGTTTTTCAACTAATTCCTTTACCTGCCTTTCAATCTCCCTTAAATCTACTTCAGATGTTCTTACAGTGTTGCCAAGCAAATTGGAGATTGAGGTTGTGGCCTTGGACTGAGTAAGGTCAAAGGCTTCCTTCAAAGATGTTGCTAGAGTGTTGCAGCCAGTGACCAACTCATTTAGCTTGTTGAACACCAAGTCTTCATTTGATGAAAACTTGTTAATCCCCAGATCAACCACCTTAATGTTTGTCAAGTGATCCTTGTGGTATCTGGAGAAAGACTTGGTATTTTTGTCAAGTGTCTTTTGAATCTCCTCCACCCTAGTAAGAAGGTTTTGGAGATCGGCTTGCAAAGAGACAACTTGACTGTCCAGTGACGAAGGAGAAGGTGTCACTGGACCAGCAGCAGTTACTACTGGAGCAACTGGAGGAGGCAAACTAAAAGAAGTCTCCCCAGTTGTCATACCAGCAGTTGAAGAAATAATAGGAGTGGTGGAAGAAGAAAGGACTGGAAAAACAATGTGTTGTTCATGCTGAGAATGCTCAGGTGTGAACAACGGCGGCGGTGGGGGTGGCATTTCTCGAAATATATCAGTAGGCACATTTTGTTGGGATGGTGAAAGTGAAATTGATACATCTGGAAGCGAGACTGGAGATGAAGGGTTTTGATCTGGTACAGCAGAATCAAAAATCTCCAAGTCTGTTTCAGTACCTTCAGAATCCGAAGATTCTATAAGGATTTCCTCGTCATTAACATTCATGTCCAGATCCATGAATGTAACTGAGGGCTGACCAGAAGGGTCAGTCTCCAGATGACCTTCCCCAGTTTCCTGGATGGGTGCATCTGTTGGAGGATCAGATACCGAAGTATCTTCACCAGGGATAGATGTGATTGGAGTTGCTTCAGTTATGGTTGCTCTATCCTCAACCATAAAATTAGACGAACTGGAGGGTCCCTCATTATTTTGAGGCCCGCCCAATTGTCTTTCTGACTCACCTTCAATAAGTGCATCAGTTTTAGCGAATGCCAGTTGCATTCGTTCTGGAATTTCGACCTCTCCAGCTTCAGATACCAGAGAGTCTAAATTCCTCAACAAATCTGGAGCAGTGTACGGTGAATCTGTACTTAAGTATGCTTCTCTGCCCAGAATTTGTTTAAAACAGAGAGAGAGAAACCTTGAGAAGGGGATACAAACACCCCTTGTGCCCTTCAGCTTTTGTACTAGGATTCTAAACAAGATGTCTGCAAAGTCTACTCTCAATCCATTCCACAAGCAGTAAGCCATTTCTGCTTGTGAGGAGTTGATCTGGTCAAGACCACCAGAACTCCCACCCATACTCTCCACCAGGTGGATGAAAAAGTACCTCCATGAAGGTGTAAGACCATTCATGGTCATCGCACCCTTCGTCTTCAAAACCCCATTGTCCAAACACTCCTTATGACCCATTTCGAGGAGGACTTGACGAAAATTAATATTTGGGGGTAAGACAACTGGAGATTCACCCTCTCTCCAGTAATTGAGGTGTAAGGCATCCCTCAATACGTCAGCGGACAAGGTATACTGGATTGTTCCATCCTTTAATGTGAAACTGATGGAGGAACAATCGGAAGAAAGAGTGGCAGTGTACCAAAACTCACACAAGTAGTTGTGAAACAACTTGCGTGGGTTTAGAGAGAATGAGGGTCCTATTGGAGAATCCTTCAAAAATTTTTGGATTATACCAATAAGGGTATTGGACCCTTGAGATCCTTGTAAGCTTGCCATCGGATTATTAGGATTGAGTTTGATGACCGAAGCATTACTAGGAGCACCAGATGCCGGTTTGACATCTGGTGAAGGAGCATATGGAACAGTCAAGAGATTTACATCTCTTGAACGGGATGATCTAGGTGCCATTGGAAAATGAAATTGAAATTTGGGAATTAGGGTTCTTGATTTGTGAAGTAGAGAGAGAAATGAAGCAATTTTGATGATTGGGAAGTAAATGAAAGAATGTAGAAGGAAGTAAATGAGTTCGGAGTAAATAAGGGTATTTATAAGGGATTCATGATCCCAATGAAATACAAAAATTATATTTTATTTAACCAAAACAACTTTGTAGATATTTTAACAAAAGAAGTTTGAATTTTGAAATAAAATCATAATTTGCCATGTCAACATTAAATGCTACCATGTCAGCATTAAATGCTACGACGACTTATCTTACCCACGCGCCCACTCACTTTTTATTTTCCCAATACAAACAGTTTTCAAGTACTAAAATAGCTTTAAACACGTCAGATCACGATACCAAGTGGTTTAAAACACTCGAGTACCATCACGTGTCACAAATATTGACCAAGTATTTCTAATGTTATAAAAAAATAAGACAAGACTGAATCTGGTCACTGGAGGATCAGTCCAGTACCAGTTTCCAACTGAAGAGTTCTCCAGTTGCCATTTTCAAACAAAAACGAATTTTAGTCAGAAAATTATTTTTGAGTCTTTCCCCCTAAAATGATGATCCAGAAATCAATTAGTGCCAGGATAGTATCACAAAGGCGTTCGATAGCCTGGCGAGCAAGGATTATCTGGACCTCCTCAACTGGAGAACTTCATCAGTGTCACTGACGCGTTCAATAACAAAGAAAGCTCCAGTTTTAAGGATTTAACATTCCCAGTTCGCTGATGAGATGTTTAAAGGTTTTCTCATCGAGAGGTTTTGTAAAAACATCAGCTAACTGTTTGTCAGTGGGGATGAAATGTAATTCAATGTCTCCTTTCATAACATGATCATGAATGAAATGATACCTGATGTCAATATGCTTTGTTTTGGAGTACATCACTGGGTTGTGAGATATAGCAATTGCACTGGTGTTGTCACAAAAGATTGGGTCCTTGTATACTTTTGACCATAATCTAGTAACTGGTTCTTGATCCAGAGAATCTGGGCACAACAACTGGCCGCAGAAATGTACTCTGCCTCAGCAGTAGACATAGAGACTGAAGTCTGCTTCTTGCTGGTCCAACTTACCAGTTTTCCTCCAAGGAAATGACAACCACCAGTTTTTGATTTTCTATCTATCTTACAACCTGCATGATCAGAATCTGAATAACCCATTAGATCTAATCCTAAGCCTTTGGGGTACCAAAGACCAAGATTAGGACACCCTTTCAGGTATCTAAAGATACGCTTTACAGCGTGCAAGTGTGATTCTTTTGGGTTAGCCTGAAACCTGGCACATAGACATGTTGCAAACATTATATCTGGTCGACTGACAGTTAAGTACATCAGTGAACCAACCATACCACGATAGTCAGTTATGTTAACTGGTTTGCCAGTTGGGTCAGAGTCCAAATTTAATGGTGCTGCAATAGGTGTGTTTTTCGATGGGATTGAATCATATTTGTATTTTCTTAACAAATCTCTGACATATTTTCCTTGGTTTATGAAAATTGCATTTTCAGTTTGCTTAATCTGAAGACCTAAGAAAAATGTTAATTCACCCATTAAACTCATCTCATACTCAGATGACATGATTTTAGAAAACATTTTACACATTGCATCATCAGTTGAACCAAATATAATGTCATCAACATAAATTTGTACCAATAAGATATTACCTCTTTCTTTCAAGATAAATAAGGTATTATCTATTGCACCTCTTTGAAAGCCATTTTTAAGAAGATGTTTAGTTAGAGTATCATACCAGGCTCTTGGGGCTTGTCTTAGACCATACAATGCTTTGTTCAGTCTATAAACCCAATGAGGATGCTTCTCATCGATGAAACCTGGAGTCTGCTTAACATATACTTCTTCTTCCAATGTTCCATTAAGGAACGCACTTTTGACATCCATCTGGAAGACCATGAACTGCAGATGTGCTGCATAAGCCAGAAATATTCTGATGGCTTCAAGTCTTGCAACTGGAGCAAAAGTTTCATCAAAGTCAACGCCCTCTACTTGACAATAACCCTGGACAATTAATCTGGCCTTGTTTCTTACAACATGGCCATCTTCATCCATCTTGTTTCGGTAGACCCATCTGGTACCAATGGGTTCTTTCTTTAACCTGGTGGACAAGGAACAAGCTCCCAAACATTGTTCCTTTCAAACTGGACGAGCTCTTCTTGCATAGCTTCCACCCAGCTTGGGTCTGCCATAGCCTCGTCAATCTTCTTTGGTTCAATTAAAGATAAGAAGGTGATGTTTAAGCATTGCTCACTGGTGGCTCTTCTAGTCTGAACCCCACTATTTGGATCTCCCACAATCTGTTCAATTGGATGTGCTCGAGTCCATCTAGTGTAATGACTAGGCTGGTGTAGTACAATATCAGTGCAAGTCACCTGGCGATCTTCTTCAGTTGCAGTAGCTTCTGGAGGAGGATCGGTCCAAACTACTTCTACATCCTCATCAGAGTCAATGAGGTCACGATTTGCATCGTGAAATTCTTCATTCAAAGGCATTTCTTGAAGAACTGGAGAAGTTGGAGTTTGAACTGGTGCTGATATTGTAGTGGCACGTACATCAGATCCAATCACCAATTCTTGTGGTAAGTTGAAATTGATGGAGGGATAAAATGATGTGTCACCAGATTTTGTTCCAGATGGAACATTCTTTTGTTTAGGTTTTGAAGGGAGTGGTTTAATATTTTGTTTGAAAGCTGGAGGTAATGAACCTCCTTCCAGATTTTTAATCCGGGCAGTACAACTCTGAACCTGTCGAGACAAAAGTTGGAGTTGACTTTCCAGATTAATCAAAATATTATTTTCATCAGGCAACTGAACCTTGGACCTTGGTTCAGTTAGAGTTTTAGTCTGTCGGGTCTTGGGCTACCTTAGACTTTTGAGGTAAAGGCTTGTTACCAGTGGCCTTTTTAACTGGAGCATTAGCCTGTTTGGCTCCAGGTTTAACCTCAATGGGGGTGGTCTCAATGGGTTCAGTTTCAACAGCTTCAGGTTGATCATAAGGTGTTTCAACCTTGAGAGCTGGAGGCAATGCATGAAGATCTGGTATGAGAGCTGCCATCTCCAGATCTCCAGATTTCCATGCATTCTTCTGGGCATCGATAGTTCTTGAAAATGCATCATAGTTTTTACCAGATGCTTTACCCATGACTTGATAATCTTTTGTTCTTTTTCAAGATCAGAAAATAGTTTTTGATTATCAAGTTCCAAAGCCTCAATCTTTAAAACTGACTTCTTGAGAGCCAACTGGACACTTTGTAAATCATTCAGTTGTGGTTTAACATTGTTCAGTTCAATTAAGATAGTGTCAAGATATCTTTCACTATCAGCTCTTACAGTTTCCACAAAAGCTAAATCACCACTTAATTATTCAGCCAGGTCCAGTTTCAGTTCAGGGTCAACCTGATTATCATAGTCACATACCTTCTTCAAAATGATGTCAACCCATCTTCCAGTGATGACATCTTCTTTTGCCACGTGCTGCTGTTGATCTTCCAAGGCCATGAAACACATGTCCCTTTCCTCTTCTTCATCAGCTGATGAGTCATCAGAGTACTCCCATTTTCCCTCAGTTTGTGCCATTAAGTACTGATCCTTTTCCTTTTCCATGGACAGGAGGGCAATCTGGGCCTTAAGCTTCTTGTATTTAGCTTTGTAGCTATCATCAGGCCGATTGAAATTAGGGACAGGGGGGCCAGTTTGGTTGTTCAACTGACTAGATCTGCATTCCTTCATAAAGTGACCTTTCTTACCACACTTATAGCAGGTAAGATTGGTTTTATCCAGAGAGCTGGAGCTGGAAGCATTGTTTGGGCCATTAAATCTTTTAGATTTATGCTTAAACCTGTTAAAGGTTTTAGCAATCATGGCGACCAGATCATCATCGTCAGTTTCATCACAACCATCACTGATTTCAGTGGTCAGGCCAGAGTTCAAGAAACTGTTTAACATCTCCTTCATTGAGTGTGCCTGGACACTCTCTGTAGACATTAAGGCAGCACAAGGTCGCTCAGGTACACTAGCAACCTTGGAACTCTGGGCATGGTTCATGGCATCTTGCTCAGCCACCAGTCTTGCAGCATTATTATCTTCAGTGAATCTGAAGGCTCCATAGAGCGATGCAAGAGTATGGCTGTGCAAGGTTTTACCTTGTCTCAAGACAAGAACCATGTTTTCCCATTTGGAAGGAAGTATATCACAAAACTTCTCAAGAAGAATATCCTTATCCTTCTCTACACCCAAGCCTCTCAGCTGATTAATGAGGCTAGAAAATCTGGTGTAAGTACCAGTTAGACTTTCATTGGGTAAGGCAAAGAAGGATTCATACTTCTTGTTCAAGGCAACTTTCCTGGTGACAATAGTGTCTTCACCTCCTTCAAACTGAATAACTAATTCATCCCACATTGACTTTGCACTGGGGAACAACACAAGTGTTGGAATTAGATCTTCAGGGACAGCTCCAAGGATCATGTTCTTGAGTCTGGTGTCCAGATCAACAAGTCTACGATCCTCATCAGACCAATGGTCTTCGAGCTTTTCTCTTGAACCTCTTCTTCCAGTTGGATCAAGAATAGGACTGACCCCAAGAGACATGGGTATATATGGTCCATCCTTAAGGATTTTCAACATATACCTCTCTATCCCACCAAAATGCAAAAGCATTCTAGCCTTCCATGTACCAAAAGTCTCACTGTTTCCATCAAATTTTGGAACAGGAGTGTTGGAATAATGTACATGGACGTGATTTGGGGCAGGAGGAGGAGGAGGGTTTGTATTAACATTTTGAAAAGGTTGGGCATTAGTATTCAAGGGGGTTTCACCTGAACCAGAATCATCTCCACCTTCAGTAGTGTTCATCTTAGCAGATCTAGGCAAGTTTATTAGCCTTCTGCTCTGATACCACTTGTAAGTCCCAACTCAATAGATGGCACTACCTGAAGACACCTCATATGTCGATGGTGGAGTTACTTTGCAATATAAGCCCTGAACTGGAGACGACCAGTTACAGAGAGTATATATCAAGTTCTAGATAGATTACTTATTAAGTGACAATAAGTAAAGAATAATGCAATAATACAAATAACTTGTAAAGTAAATTGGTGAGACAATATGTAATTTTCAAGTGTAATTTATTTATTGATGTTAAATAAATTACAAGGTTGTTGCGGAACCAAGATAATACAAGAATGTAAATATCCTAACAACCTATGAACTACAATTGATCTACACTCGGAATTTCTCTAAACAATCGAAACACTTAAAGTTGTGAAATGTTCCTTTTTACGATTGAGAGAATATTGCACAAGTTCACCAAGAATATTGCAGGTATGCAAAGTGTGAAATCTATCGAAGTATTCGAAGAAGTAATATTCTTGTTGTGCAATGACTTGTATTTATAGGCAAAGTTAACATTGGGATGTTAACTTTGGCCGTACAAATGTGGTTGAGAGCATTTAAGGAATATCATTTAATTCCTTAAAATGCAGTGTAAAGTTGCAGGATAAAACAACTTTATTCAACCAGCTTTATGTACCTTTTAGTAATTAAATAATAAGATAAGTCTTATT
The DNA here is from genome assembly GCA_034093135.1 of Erigeron breviscapus. Taxonomy (NCBI): domain Eukaryota; kingdom Viridiplantae; phylum Streptophyta; class Magnoliopsida; order Asterales; family Asteraceae; genus Erigeron; species Erigeron breviscapus. Next base: position 269,038,111 of record CM067167.1, read on the forward strand.
ATCCGGGTAAAAGGACATAAAACACAAAAGTCAATTCCTCGTAATCAGTGTAAAGCTTTGTAAGAGCTTTCCACTGATGGTCTCCAGTTTGTAACTGACTAGAATGTCAACTGGGCTTCGCTGCCATTGCCATTCTCTATCTTCCATTTGTTGTCTTCGACTTCAACTGGAATGATTCTTCAACTGGTCAGTTCTCAACTGGAGGAAGTCTTCAGTTGCGTTGACTGTACGATGCAACTGGACTTCAATATATTTCTGGACAAATCTTCTGGGTCTCCAGTTCACTGGACAGTTTCACTGGGTCTCCAGGTGCAACTGGAGACTGGCCAGTTTACCAGTAAACTGGTCCTAACACACTAAATCATTATGTAATATCTATAAGTATAAAATCTATAAGGAACTTACCAATAATGATGATAATTGGAGCCTCTTACACTATGCGGAGTCCTTGACTAATTATCCCAATGTTATATTCCTTAAACAACCCCAAAATTATCTTGTTTCTACCTTTACGTACAGACCCAATTGCATGAATAATAACTCTTAGTTTTATTATTTGTAAAGAAAAGCAAGGTCGTAAGAGTACGCATATTAGTCTAATGATTTTGGGGGATTATGTATCAGATATGAAGATTGTTTTTAACTTCTCAATTTTTAGCCTTCTTATCTATTTCGTTTTCCTTCATAACCGTATGATTGATCCATACAAAAGGTCATGTAGTTTAATTGTCATTACACTAACTTTATGATCCATAAATACCATTTGTGGTTAAAATAAATGTTTATGTATTTCCTCCAAATATGCCATAACCGATAACCTCATTATCATGTATACTAGATAGTTTGTTTTATTTTATTACCATCATTATTAATCTTCTTCTAATCACAAATCAATGTTACGATTTTTGTCTAGCTATGGATCATTCATTTTTTTAAGCTCCATAAGTACTATCATTTAACTAACATGTTAATGTGTATATCTTTCATCATATTACAAAGCAAATTTATATTTGCTTTTAATTTACTATAAGTAGTATTATTATTTTATCATACATTGATGTAAGAACTCTATAGTGTATATCTTTTCTTTTTTTTTTTTTTTTTTTTTTTTTTTTTTTTTTTATTTTTTCTTTTTTTTTCTTTAAGTCACGACATTATCTAAATATTTACTTATTATCAAATTATAGAGTTTTAATTTTATGGGATATTACATATATCAACCTTACATTTTTAAGAATTTTATAAAAAATATATATGATATTTAGGTGTATATATGTGTGACCCCTGAACTCGGTAGTAATATTGTTATGTGTTGTACCTTGTAGGCTTGTACATAATGTGATGATCTTTACTCAAGCGCAATTTTTATGTGTACATCAATGATTCATATATTATCTATTTTTTGTTAAAAAACTTTTAGTAACATTTATATGATATTTAGGTGATGCATATGTGTGAGTGTGTGACACCTGAACTCGGTAGTAATATTGTTATGTGTTGTACCTTGTAGGCTTGTACATAATGTGATGATCTTTACTCGAGCGCAATTTTTATGTGTACATCAATGATTCATATATTATCTATTTTTTGTTAAAAAACTTTTAGTAACATTTATATGATATTTAGGTGATGCATATGTGTGAGTGTGTGACACCTGAACTCGGTAGTAATATTGTTATGTGTTGTACCTTGTAGGCTTGTACATAATGTGATGATCTTTACTCGAGCGCAATTTTTATGTGTACATCAATGATTCAGATATTATCTATTTTTTGTTAAAAAACTTTTAGTAACATTTCTAAATGTGTCATTAGATAGTAAATTAAAAAACTAAGGGCCTATTCTTTTTTTAGTCATTAAGTGTTGAATGTATTAAGTGCCTGAATGTATAATTAATAATGTATGTATGTATTAAGTAAAAAATAGGTAACTGACGGTTATTTTTGTATATTAAGTCAAAAAAAGAACATGAAGTACTTCCCATTATAGCACCAGCTTTACTGCTGGAGGTCTCGAGTTCGAGACACGGGAAGGACATTTAAAAAATTTGACTGAATGCATTAAGTTTTTAATTATTAAGTCTACTAAATAAAAAAAGAACAAGGCCTAAATTAGACTTGTAGCGCCAATGAAGGTCAGTCCAACTGGTCAGAGGCACTCCCGGTTTTACCCAAGGTCTTGAGTTCGATCCTTAGGGATGGCAAAACTTTGGGGTTTTTCCCTCTGAATACTTGTAACGGCTCATGGTCAACATCTCGTTGTCTAGGGTACGTGCAAGGCTTCACCATTATACGGTGAGGTTTCCCTGATGTCGTATACCGACTGAATGTTCGAAAAAAAATTTAGACATGTAGCGACCCATTAATTTATGACATTGATTTGTTGCGTGACACCGATCGATGAATGAATTGAATCTATACATTCTTCGATCTCCTTTTACTGACAGATAATTGTATTATTGAAATGGGATTGGGTACCCCGACCACGATCGGCTACACCATTGCAAGGGCTTGGGTACAAATCGGGTAGCTGAATTCGGGCAGTGATTTGAGTATTGAAACCGAGATGCGGGTAAGGAGAATCGACCGTTGGCTTTGTGGACCCCATCTATATTTTGTTCCTTTTTTTTCTTGTTTTTTTCCTCTGTCTGCATCGATATATAGATAGATACATATATATGGGGTTTTTTTTTTGCAGTAGATCTATAAAATGGAGAAGAGAACCACTTTCACTTATACATGTTTGGTCCCTGCATTTTCGTATATATATATTTTTTGTTTATCAAAATTATAGTAACATTTATATGATATTTAGGTGATATATGTGTGAGTGTGTGACACCTGAACTCGGTAGTAATATTGTTATGTGTTGTACCTTGTAGGCTTGTACATAATGTGATGATCTTTACTCGAGCGCAATTTTTATGTGTACATCAATGATTCATATATTATCTATTTTTTGTTAAAAAACTTTTAGTAACATTTATATGATATTTAGGTGATGCATATGTGTGAGTGTGTGACACCTGAACTCGGTAGTAATATTGTTATGTGTTGTACCTTGTAGGCTTGTACATAATGTGATGATCTTTACTCGAGCGCAATTTTTATGTGTACATCAATGATTCAGATATTATCTATTTTTTGTTAAAAAACTTTTAGTAACATTTCTAAAGTTTTGAAAATTTAAAAAATAAAATAAAGTATTATTAGTTTTGTTTCAGTATTGTTTAAATATCTTTCTTATATAAGTTAGTATTTATATTTATATAGTTAAATTATTGATGTAATAAAAAAATAAAAAATGAAATTGGGTAAGTTTAATGAATTGGGTATGTATTGCAAGTGATTTAGGTAAGAATTGGGTAGAATTGGGTAGTTGTGAGTTGGAGGGTTTTGATTGAAAGATGATTTGGGTAAGTTTATCAAATTGGGTACCATTCCTCCCACCCTTAATACCTACCAAATTAGACCCACACAAAAGTTATCCGTTTTGACCTGTTACACGACCCAAACCCAGGTTCAGTAACCTCTTGCTTTTCTTTTTCTGACAGCATAGTAGGCATATTTTGTCAGTGTATAATACATTGATCCGAGGAGAAACAAATAAGAACACGTAACAGCGCCACATATATGTCCAATGCTTCTTACCTAAGCTCTTACCTCATAAATCATGGGCCCCATGCATGTTACGGATCAATTATTCAATTTGTTGGGTGGGCTAATTAAGCTTTCATAGTCTTTGACTCGGATGAGTTTGTGAAGAATAGCTAATTTATGGTATGCAAGCTTCATGTAATTGACATCTTTAATAATGACGTGAGATTACAACAACAACAACAAGGTACTCAATCCCGACATAAGTCGGGCTATGAGGGAGGTATGATGTAGACAGACCTTACCCCTACACAAAGGTAGGGAGGCTGCTTCCAGATCCACCGAGGTGGAAGGGACCTCCGGCCCGGGTGAAAAAAATAGGGTTAGATCCACCGGAGTGGAAGCCTTAACCGGATGGTGATAATCTCGATCTCGAACTCTCAATCTCTAGCTCGATCCCAATCTCCGGTGCACAAGTTCCGATCTCAGATCTGGAAAATGTGACCGTTAGAGAGGGAGAGGTAGAGAGAGAGGGCAGAGAGAGAAACACAGCACAACATTGTTATGTATTATGTATTAATTTAATGACGTGAGATTAGACTATTATATATACTTCATGAGATTTGTTATAATACTCATTGACATACGAAAACTCATAAAAAGATGCGTCTCACATTATGTTGAAAGAAAAGTTTTGGTTAAAATAACAATGCCTAAGACGACCCGAAACTCACTTAAGAAATTAAAAGATTGAGACTGTCGTATAAGTTATTAATTTATTTGATTTCAAAGCCAATATTTGGCATCTATTTTGATGTATATTTAAAAAAGAGACTGAAACCGAAGTTCTGAAACTTGCTTATGCAACAATAATTCTTAAGCTTTCTAAGTTCACACAACTTGTTAGAAATGGCTGCACTTCACACCCATGACCTTCACTTTGTCATCTTCCCTTTAATGGCTCAAGGCCATATGATACCCATGGTTGACATGGCTCGTATACTAGCCGGGCGCGGTGTTATGGTCACTGTGGTCACTACTCTACATATTGCCAGCCGGTTTAAATCAGTTATCACTCGAGCAAACGAAGCAAATCTAAAGATTCAACTACTTGAACTCCCACTCCCATTAGCTGAAGTTGGTTTGCCAGAAGACTATAACGCCTTTGACAGGTTTCTTTCGCCAGAAGACAGCGCGAAACTCTTTGCTGCTATTGAGCTGTTAGGAAAACCAGCCGAAGATTTGCTCCGTGGACTCTATCCGCCTCCGTCTTGTATAATATCAGACTTTACCTTCCCTTGGTCAACAGATGTGGCTCAAAGGCTAAACATTCCGCGGATTGTGTTCCATGGACCAGGATGCTTCTGGCTCTTGTGCACACATGTGGCTTTCTCTTCAAGAATATTAGAAAGGATTGAATCAGACACAGAGCGGTTCGTGCTAACTGGTTTGCCTGATCCAGTTGAAGTCACTAAACTTCAAATTACTGGTTTTGGTAAAGCTGCCACAGCAAGTCAGATGGAGTTTTGGTTTCGTGCTATACAAGCCGAGAAATCTGCACATGGTATTGTGATTCATACTTTTGAAGAGTTGGAATCTGAATATGTGAAAGAAATTGTAAAGGCGAAGGAGAAAAAAGTATGGTGTATAGGTCCAGTGTTGCTATGCAACAAAGATGATCTGGATGTAGCCGAGAGGGGGAATAAGTCTGCGATCAACGAGCATGAGTATTTGAAATGGCTTGATGAAAGGGAACCCGGGTCTGTGTTGTACGTGTGCTTAGGAAGTGTCACGACCATGTCTACAGAGCAGCTAATTGAGCTCGGGCTAGGACTTGAGTCCACCAAAAAACCGTTCATATGGTGCATAAAAAATAAAACTGAAGAGTTGGAGAATTGGTTTTCAAAAGAAGGGTTTGAAGAAAGGGTGAGAGACCGAGGGTTGATTGTCCACGGTTGGGCACCACAAGTGTTGATACTGTCACACCCAGCCATTGGTGGTTTCTTAACGCACTGTGGGTGGAACTCGACTCTAGAATCTGTGTGTGCTGGAGTGCCTGTAGTTACATGGCCACATTTCGCAGATCAGTTTCTTAACGAAACGTTTATAGTAGAAATTCTGAAGATTGGAGTTAGGATTGGTGTGGAGATTCCAGTTTATTACACAAAAGATGGAGATAAGATGGAAACGTTGGTCAAGCGGGAAGATGTTAAGATAGTGATTGAACAGTTAATGAATGACAGTGAAGAAGGAAAACAGAGAAGAAAAAGGGCAATTGAGCTTGCGAAAAAGGCAAAAGCAGCAATGGAGCAAGGGGGGTCATCTTATGTCAATGTGTCGTCGCTGATCCAAGATATTGCTCAAGCTATGAAAAACAAAGTCGGAAACACCTTAGCAATGGTAAACACCATGGTCTAAAGTCTAAACTAAGCGGTTGTCTAGCCATCAACCATAAATAGCTCAGTGGTTGAGCACCAGCTTTACTGCTGGAGGTCTCGAGTTCGAGACACGGGAAGGACATTTAAAATTTGAGAATAGCTAATTTATGGTATGCAAGCTTCATGTAATTGACATCTTTAATAATGACGTGAGATTAGACTATTATATATACTTCATGAGATTTGTTATAATACTCATTGACATACGAAAACTCATAAAAAGATGCGTCTCACATTATGTTGAAAGAAAAGTTTTGGTTAAAATAACAATGCCTAAGACGACCCGAAACTCACTTAAGAAATTAAAAGATTGAGACTGTCGTATAAGTTATTAATTTATTTGATTTCAAAGCCAATATTTGGCTCTATTGAGCTGTTAGGAAAACCAGCCGAAGATTTGCTCCGTGGACTCTATCCGCCTCCGTCTTGTATAATATCAGACTTTACCTTCCCTTGGTCAACAGATGTGGCTCAAAGGCTAAACATTCCGCGGATTGTGTTCCATGGACCAGGATGCTTCTGGCTCTTGTGCACACATGTGGCTTTCTCTTCAAGAATATTAGAAAGGATTGAATCAGACACAGAGCGGTTCGTGCTAACTGGTTTGCCTGATCCAGTTGAAGTCACTAAACTTCAAATTACTGGTTTTGGTAAAGCTGCCACAGCAAGTCAGATGGAGTTTTGGTTTCGTGCTATACAAGCCGAGAAATCTGCACATGGTATTGTGATTCATACTTTTGAAGAGTTGGAATCTGAATATGTGAAAGAAATTGTAAAGGCGAAGGAGAAAAAAGTATGGTGTATAGGTCCAGTGTTGCTATGCAACAAAGATGATCTGGATGTAGCCGAGAGGGGGAATAAGTCTGCGATCAACGAGCATGAGTATTTGAAATGGCTTGATGAAAGGGAACCCGGGTCTGTGTTGTACGTGTGCTTAGGAAGTGTCACGACCATGTCTACAGAGCAGCTAATTGAGCTCGGGCTAGGACTTGAGTCCACCAAAAAACCGTTCATATGGTGCATAAAAAATAAAACTGAAGAGTTGGAGAATTGGTTTTCAAAAGAAGGGTTTGAAGAAAGGGTGAGAGACCGAGGGTTGATTGTCCACGGTTGGGCACCACAAGTGTTGATACTGTCACACCCAGCCATTGGTGGTTTCTTAACGCACTGTGGGTGGAACTCGACTCTAGAATCTGTGTGTGCTGGAGTGCCTGTAGTTACATGGCCACATTTCGCAGATCAGTTTCTTAACGAAACGTTTATAGTAGAAATTCTGAAGATTGGAGTTAGGATTGGTGTGGAGATTCCAGTTTATTACACAAAAGATGGAGATAAGATGGAAACGTTGGTCAAGCGGGAAGATGTTAAGATAGTGATTGAACAGTTAATGAATGACAGTGAAGAAGGAAAACAGAGAAGAAAAAGGGCAATTGAGCTTGCGAAAAAGGCAAAAGCAGCAATGGAGCAAGGGGGGTCATCTTATGTCAATGTGTCGTCGCTGATCCAAGATATTGCTCAAGCTATGAAAAACAAAGTCGGAAACACCTTAGCAATGGTAAACACCATGGTCTAAAGTCTAAACTAAGCGGTTGTCTAGCCATCAACCATAAACAAAAACAACATATCATCACAACACTAAAAGAAAACCCAAAAGAGCGCCAACAGAGCGGCATAAATACACAGAGTAAGATGCCTAACAACGACCTCTGTAGATCAAAATATATGAGATTTGTGCGTGATTCTCAGGCGAGATCCATGTTTCTTCCACTCAAAATGTGAGGATATAGTCCGTAAATTCTTTATATTACATAGTACTCCTATGTACTTAAGCTAGCCCATTAGACCATTGGGCTAGCTATAGAGTGTAATATTAACATTCCATGTACATACTACCTAAATTGTTACTGCAATAGAAATAAATATTTACTGTAATAAAAAACATACAGTTGTTCTATAATCTAATTGACCAATTACACCCTACACATGAATGATATTTTAATGTCGTTATATTAACCCAGCTCAGTGTATATACGGGACTAAAATTCATAAAGGAACACAAACTTTCTTCCTAATTTTCATATACAAAATAATAACGTACAGGTCATCTTTGTAACAGGTCAGTTAAATCACATAGGGCTACAACCCAAAGGTGGAAAAGCAGGAATCCATACCAGAACTATATATTCAAGCAGCCAACGTGCAAACCATTTTTGGAAAGTAAATTAGGGATTAAGAATAACAATGAAGAAATATTATGTTCCAAAAAGTTGGGACTCGAACGGATGATTAATTGTTTCCTAAATTCCATGATGTAAACAAATAGAAACACATATTTTTGAGCCACGTATGTCCAATTTCTCTGACCTAAGCTCTTACCTCATTGGGGGTCATAATCAAAAGACCACATGACATCTGACTATGGATCAATTTGTGGATTTAAATGGCTTTTTGGAATCCAGTTATGTCAGCCCAGCTGGTTGAGGATACCCGGGTTTTCCTCCTAGGTGGGGGTTCGAGACTTGCTATTGCATTTCTTGGCCCCTGTTAAAATCTCTTCCAGCTTGCTGGATGATAAGGGTTGCCTAGGTACGCGTAAGCATTTCGGGTTTTTCCTTGGGCAGCCGACTCAATTTGGATGTAGCGGGATCCGGTTTAGACAACCGACTACCCATGCTGAGTAGGTTCTCACCATATTATGGTGAGGAGTGCTCCGGCGTTATGAATAATATGCACCTGTTAAAAAAAAAAATGACTTTTTGGAAACATGTGGCCACTTGACTATGGTTTCAATCATTCAATGTGAGTGGGGTGAGGTGAGGGAGCTTTCACGGACTTTGACTCTTTTGTGATGTTACATTTTTATATGGGGCCCTGTTTCAAGATTACTTCATTACTTTTCTTTATGCTTAAAAGTCAAAGAATGTATTCACTTTGAACACCACGTAGATAAACCTTTTATCTTTTTTTGAAGGTATAAACCTGGTTGACTCAATTTTTAAGGCCTGGTTGACTCAGGCACTCAACGGTGTAATTTTTGAAAAGTATAAACCTGGTTGACTCAATTTTTAAGGCCTGGTTGACTCAGGCACTCTAGACCTGCCCACTGTCCCTAGTTCATCCTCAAACACTAGCGCTAACCACGCCTGCCTCTTGGTAATGCATTTTCATAAAGTTGTGTAGATTGACAAGTCATACCATATCATGCACTTATTTATTCTATTTTATTGAAAATATATGAATAGAGTCTGCTAACTAAATTTTGGTACTTAGGAAAAATGTATCTGACTCTCCATATTCATGTACAACAGTTGCATCTCCAGGAATGCTCTATGAAAGCGCACACGCCTACCCCTTTCCACATATGCATTTTTCTGATTATGTGACAGTAGGTCTCACTCAAACAAATCTTAGTCAGTAAATTAAGTTACATTACTAATGCTTTTGAGTGTCCTAGCTAGTCAGTAAATTAAGTTATATTATAATGCTTTTGAGTGTCCTAGCTAGTCAGTAAATTAAGTTACATTACTAATGCTTTTGAGTGTCCTAGCTAGTCAGTAAATTAAGTTACATTACTAATGCTTTTGAGTGTCCTAGCTAGTCAGTAAATTAAGTTACATTACTAATGCTTTTGAGTGTCCTAGCTAGTCAGTAAATTAAGTTACATTACTAATGCTTTTGAGTGTCCTAGCTAGTCAGTAAATTAAGTTACATTACTAATGCTTTTGAGTGTCCTAGCTAGTCAGTAAATTAAGTTACATTACTAATGCTTTTGAGTGTCCTAGCTAGTCAGTAAATTAAGTTACATTACTAATGCTTTTGAGTGTCCTAGCTAGTCAGTAAATTAAGTTACATTACTAATGCTTTTGAGTGTCCTAGCTAGTCAGTAAATTAAGTTACATTACTAATGCTTTTGAGTGTCCTAGCTAGTCAGTAAATTAAGTTACATTACTAATGCTTTTGAGTGTCCTAGCTAGTCAGTAAATTAAGTTACATTACTAATGCTTTTGAGTGTCCTAGCTAGTCAGTAAATTAAGTTACATTACTAATGCTTTTGAGTGTCCTAGCTAGTCAGTAAATTAAGTATATAATGGCTTGTGTGCAGAGGCGGAGACAAGGGGGGGCTGGGTGGTGCCAAGCCTCCCCCAATAGGCATAAACGCAACGGATTTTCTATAGCTCGACCAAAGATTTTTCGAAGTTTATATAGTGCGACCCCCTCCAATGAGTCAAAAACATCGATTCTTGGCTCCGCCACTGCTTGTGTGGCCATGAATGTAAGAGTGCTCCCAATAGAGCATATCAGTTGCTCATTTTGTCACTTTTGTGACACAATATGCAGTATCTTGTCGTTTAGCTGACGAGGGAGAGATGAGGTGCCATGGGTCCTAAGCCAATCCACGCCGCTAATTTACTTTATTTTTTTTCTCAATTTTAATAAATGGTTGGATAATGATAAAAAGAAAAGTGATGAGATATTGTTGGTAGTGGCATATCAGTTTAAAATTAGTTTTAAAAATGATGAGTTGATGCTGATGTGGCAAAACTAATGAAAAGTGGCGTATGCCACTACTGGGAGCCCTCTAAGAGTCTCCGTAACAAATACCACAATACACTTCAAAAAAAACTCGCTCCCTTACCAATTTACCATGCCTTTCAATGGTCGCATGAATCATGCCAAAAGAAAGTTTTTTTAAGAAACCACACTGGCCCTGTAGCGGTTCATATCCACACTACCTCTCCATGCCTTATTACGGATACTCTAATTCATGACAACTACAAAAACACAAAAGGAAAACGCACATATATAGAATGGGCTGAATTTAAGCCTAACTTGGTTACTAGCTAATACTGGTGTAGTTCTTGATATCTTCGATGAGTCGTCTCATATTGTTGTGGGAAGATCCCCCCTCTTCTATTGCTTTATATGCCATCTTACTAAATTCTTTAGCTCGCTTTCTTCTCTCTTCTTTTTCTTCCCCTTCTTTCATTAGAACCTCTATAGCCTTCTTAAACTCCTCACTCTTTACTATCACTTCAGACTTATCTTCTTCGCCCCAATGCACCACATTCTGAGCACCAACACTAACTCCAATTTTCAACACTTGCACAACTAACTTTTCATTGTAAAACTGCTCCTGAAATTGAGGCCATGTTACCATCGGGACCCCAGCACAAACCCCTTCCAATGTCGAGTTCCAACCACAATGTGTTAAGAACCCTCCAATTGCAGGGTGTGACAAGACTAGAAGTTGGGGCGCCCACCCGCGAATCAATAGAGCCCTATCTTTGGTTCTCTCTTCAAACCCTTCATCAGCTATCCATTTTTCTATCTTTTCAGTCTTTGGGCCTGCACGAACGACCCAAATGAACGGTTTTTTAGATGATTCTAGAGCTAAAGCCAGCTCAACTAGCTGTGCAGGCTCAATCCGACTAATGCTTCCTAGGCATGCATAAATCACCGAGCCATTCTCTTGAGAATCTAGCCAATCAAGGCAATCATTTTTGTCAATTGAAGACTTATTACCTCTCTGGACCATCTCTGATACATCCTTGTGGCATAGAGATAATGGGCCTATGCACCAAACTTTATCACCTTTGACTTTCTGATATTCGTCAGCATATCCTTGTTCCAATTCTTGAAAACTGTTTATAACTACTCCGTAAGCTTCAGCTTCAGATACTTTGAGCTTTTCATTAAAATCTTTGACATCTTGGGTGCCCGAGTTGAAAGCAAAAGGCAGTTGGGATCGTCTTAGTTCAATACGATCAGGCAAACCGGGCAAAACGAATGTGTCCAGCTCGCTCACATTTTCATACACCTTTGTGAGGCTTAAAATGTGGTTACACAATTGTGTGAAGCAATTCATTCCATCAAATATAATTCTTGGTATTTGAAACTTTTTGGCTGTATCACCAGCCCATAGGAGATATGCGTCAGATATGATGCAATTTGGCCTAGGATTAAGGTTTTCGACATACTGCTCAACTTGTTTTTGTAGTGAAGTGTATGCTTCCATTAGGTTTTTGGCCAGGCTTATATCGGGAAGATTATCTACGCTTTCACAGCCTTCTGGTAAGCCAAACTCCATATATGGAAATGGAAATTCAAGAAAACTGATGGGAAGACCAGATTCGATTGCTTGATCAAGGATCGGCCCGAATCTGAGGTTGTTAAACGGGGTGGTGACAATGGTGACTTTAACACCATGTTGAGCAAGTAACTTAGCTATATCAATGGTTGGAATATAGTGACCTGGAGATCCTAAGGGTATAACAAGAAAGTGAAGTGTGTTGTGTTCTTGTGATTCTGCTAAAGCCATCTTTCACACTTGGCTAGTATATGCTATTATTATGATAATATACAACTTACTTTGCCTTTCTATATATAAGGATTTTTTCATTATCTGACCCTCTTTGGTTTAAAAGTCACATTATTTTAAGTGGTTTAAATAATCATCGATGATGTCTGTACGTAATTACACAAGGATTGACTATAAAATACTTATATTTTCTATCTAATAGAAAACTTGAACCACAAAAATTTAGAAAAGATATTGTATATCACTTGAATTATTTACAAAATGCATAAATATATCCAATGACTGACAAGATAAAGTTATTTTAACAAAAACCAAACATGAATGACATCAAGGTACACTACAACAAAAAGTACAAAAAGCGAGAAAAACCTATTGGGGGGACATGGATGTCTGGGAAGCTACCATAACTTTTGATTTATTTACCACGAATATGTTTTACTACCTCTTACAGTGTACTATAAAAGTTATATTGTGTGATAAATATATCTACGAATATCACTTCTTCTTTGTCACGGGCCACTAAATTACAAAACATATGGATGGTGTTAGTTTTCTTGTTTGACTAAAGCTGTAGCTAATACTCAGTAAAAATATTACTATTCATTTTGTTTTTCTTTTTTTCCACTTAAAGTCGAAGATAAAAAATACGAGTAGTTGAATTTTTATTGGCTCATTCGTACCCATGTTTTACCTAATTATGAAAATAGACCCATTTTTACTTATTATTACCAATTATGACTCCTTGTCATCTTTTACCCAATGTGACCCATTCTTTTATCGGTATGACTATGAGTGAATAACAAGCCACACATCCACCATGACCGATCAGAAGAAAATCTGGCCTATACGTAAACTCTAACCACCAATTGACATGTAGATTTAAGTTAACTTAAAGCTTTGAATATTGTACCCGGTTTAAATTTTGACTATAACAAAATGAAAGACACCACACCCGCTGCATACAATAGGTAGCTAAGTAGTAGCAACGCAAGTAAATGTAAGCCAAACTTTTCCGGTGGACACACATAAGCGGTAAAACCAAATTATTCGTAACCCACACAATAAGCATTATTAATATAGGCATTATGATTACTGTAATTAGTAAAGTTTGATTCATCTTCTGAGTTAAGCTACTTCTTATTAGTGAATTATATTCTATAGTTATATAAATTTTAGTATAATAGGTGTTTGATGAATTGGCTAGTCTTATAAAGATTATCAAGGCTGTACAGTGATGCAGTTACTGACTTACTTCACTATGCACTTGCACATACAAGAGAGTACGTAATAAAGCATCTGTAGGTCTGTAATTCTTGCATCTAAATATTTTAGATCAGTCTAGCGAACAAATTTATTTATATCTGTTAGATATCCACAAACCTTGGCCACACTACCAAATTGGTAGTGTTTGGCAGTTGTGAATAAAAGTTAAGTTTCAAAAAAAGAAAGATATCCACAACCCAGTGAATATGAATATAAATGATCAAGATGGATTTGAACGAACTTAGCTATGGACAGTCTTTTTACAGGAGCAATGCTAAAATTGGTTACTCAAACATTAGCAATGTTTTTTCAGCATGTTAAAATATACAACACACAATATGAATATAGAGAGCTTAAAATTCACTTCTTAATATGCAGCAACTAGGATTCGATGATTCCATAACTTAATACAAACTTCAAATGCTTATGATGCAAAGTCAAATTACATTCCAGGGAAACAAGATAACTCCATAAAGGCCTAGGTATTCAAAAGAGATAAGTAGTGGCTCTCAGATCTCCATATGGTGTGTCATCAATAGTTTTGGAAACATAGTCCCATACCGAAATCCACTTTTGAAATAAGGAATCTCTTATCTGGTATCAATCATAGCACTTATTTCCAGAGCTTGCGCAGTGACATGTTTTTCTCTGTTTCCTTTTTCATGACCTTGGCCACTGCCATCTCGAAATCTTCTTGTGTCACATGGACTCTCCTTTCTCTCAAAGCAAACATCCCCGCCTCTGTACAAACTGCCTGTAAAACCAATTAAAAACCCAACTTTCCCATTATCATTTGTAACCAATCAAAGACCCGTAAATTTTTTAACTATCAGTCTAGTGATGTTAGTGTATTACTTGCTTATGCCGATTAAAAACTTCGTTTTGCAGATCTGTGTTGTAGAATGTGAATAGAAATGAAGACGAAACCCATAGAATGAACAGTCGGAAATTGATAAAACAAATGAAACTTACTTTCTTTTGAAACAAAACAAGCAAGACTTCAAAGAGAAGTACCATTCATGCTATGAAAGATAATAAACTGAGTAGCTAACTCAAAATTTACCATGTATGGGTAGATTCAAAAAATATTTTATCTGTACTGGCTCAAAATGATAACCGGTCAATCAAGCAGATAGAACCAGATTAGCTAAAATAATAACAAATCAAATGGGCCAAAAGTCACCAAAAATCATGTTAATCAATAATAATATACTTTTTGTTATCATATTTAACCGACTCATATATTCTATTAGAATATACAGAAAAAATTAACTGTCGCCCAACCCGTGATTTTGGAACCAGCTAAACACAAAGCAGGAAAGGTGGCCATGTGGTTTTGATAACATGAACCTGAGCTTGCTTGTGAAAATCAAGACGGTTCATGTAGAAAGCTTACAGAGAATCATGACAGGGGCTAACCTTAAGTTCTGCACCAGAAGCACCATTCATTTTCTCAGCAATCTTTTTCAGATCGATGCCACGCATTAAGTTCATCCTTCTTGAATGAATTTTCAAGATATCGAACCTCGACTGTAAAGTAGAGGTACATAAATTAGAGCAATCAAAAATATAAAAGGTTTACGCAAACTAATATCAAGGAAAAATTAACACAAAACTCCGTTGATTAGATTCTATGAAATTAATCAACCCCCATCAAATGATTACTTTAAACTGTCAGGCTTAAAATATTTTGGACAAATTATACCACTTCCACAAAATAAACCATCAGATGACTATCAAAGCATAGGGAGATACATTCTCATCGGGTGGAAGCAATCAGAAACTAGAGAAGAAATACTCTGGTGCAAATTTCAACCGATACAAGTTATGTATTACCTTTAACAAGTCAGATGGGCTAAATACTGGAGAAAAGAATGAAACGAAAAAAAGGCCGACATCACGCAAAGTGTGTTTTAATGCATTCAACCTCCTTAAGTTTACTCAAAAAGTAACTTGTTATTTGTAAAAACTAAAAGTACAGTATGTATTTAAAATAGTTATCAAACTAACAGATAAACTGCTTGGTGAATAATTATAAAATGAGAAATGAAGTGTTATGGGTCAACCAATTCCTTTTGACCCATGTTAGGTACTACCATACTACCTGTTTTGAGCTGATAGCCAACCCACCCGACTTGCCTCTTTTGCCAACTTTAACAGATATGAAGGACATGAAGTTGCAACTTTGACTAAAGGGGAACAAGTATAAGTAACAGAAAGGCAGGACAATAACTACTAATACTTACGTCTTCATTTGGATTTGGAAACTCAATCTTCCTGTCGATTCTTCCAGGCCTGAGAAGCGCCTGATCTAGTATATCAATACGATTTGTAGCCATCAAAACCTGGGAACATTAAAAAGACATGCGTAACATAATTTTTTAAATAAACAATATATCTATAGAGCTGATTTATCATTAGCTTCGTCCAATTACACTTTCCAACTTGAAGTGCAAAAAGTACCTTGATCTTGTTTGATGCTTCAAATCCATCCAATTGATTAAGAAGCTCCAGCATGGTTCTTTGGACCTCACTGTCGCCATTCCCGCTTCCTGACTCCATTCGAGCAGATCCAATACTGTCAATTTCATCCATAAAAATAATTGATGGGGCATGTTCCCTGCACAAGAAAAATAGGCAAACTTTTTAAGAGATGCCAAGACAATAGTAGAGAAAAGAACGAGGAGCATATCAACTCTGAAACTGAAAATGCAGAATTAAAAAAGAAAATGGTAATCAACTAATTCAAGAGTTATGGCACATGGCAAACTAAATGTGAACAAACAGCTTTCAAAGGAGCTTCCTAGCCACACTTTTTATCTTCTCTTACTGAATGACAAACTGTCCACGTATTCAAGAAGTCTCATATACCATTACGCTTAAAAGAGAGTAAAATCTCAACCTAATTCCCGTCAAAAATCTGTTGAGATCCATATGTGAAAGTTGCAAACTTTTCTAAAGGTTGCATAGTAGGTGGTCAGCAGGTAGCATCCTATGTCAGGCCGTCAGTGTTGAGCCAGAAAAGGTAATTTTATAAGAGGAGGGTCATGTTCACTTTTTTTTCCTTATCAAAATATCAATGTAATTAACATGATTAACAAACTATTATTAAGGTATTACATCAAATTAAAATTTTTACATAGTTGTAGGCATTTAGATACACTTGGGGACACTTTCAGCCTTTTAGACCATATGACCCGTTTCAAAAAAAAGTTTCCTAAGATTACCCATTTAATCCTTTATTAACATAAACACAAATCTTAGGTATCTAAAATTTGTCACCTCCATTGTTTTCCATAATTACATAGTCAGATAAACCTTATTATCAATTTGTCATTTATAATTTTTGACACTTGTGATATTTTCAATAAGTTGAGCAGAGCTTTAATGTAAGGAAGGCTTAAGTTATGTGTGAATAACAAAAAGGCAAACATATACGAAGGCCGTGGAATCATGTGTAGGCACAAAATGCAGATTACAAACCTGGCCATTACAAAGAGTTCTCTAACCATTCTTGAGCCTTCTCCGATATATTTTTGTACTAATTCGGAACCAGAGACCCTGATGAAGGTACAATCAGTATGATGAGCCACAGCTCTGGCCAACAATGTCTTCCCAGTACCTGGTGGCCCATATAAAAGAACACCCTAAAAAAGGGTTATCAGAGTAAGTACAATAGTTGGGTGAACAAACGAAACTGTCATTATAATGAGGAATTTGTAGACAGAACATAAGAGAACCTTTGGTTGAGCAATACCCAGACTCTCAAACAACTCCGGATGTTTGATTGGAAGTTCAATAACCTGAAAGTTATTCGAATATAGGTAAAATATAATCGACGAACACCATAAACTTAAATAATAGTAGCAAAATGAGAAATTTTCAAGGGCAAATGGCACAAGAAGAAGTAAGAACCTCTTTAATCTCTTTAATTTGCTGGTCAAGCCCACCAATCATGTCATATGTAGAATCAGGAACCTTCTCAACTTTCATAAGGTTCACCAGAGGATCTACTTTGCTTGGTAAAACTAAATGAAGCACATAGCTATCATTCTTAAGTGCAACCCTAGTTGTTGGAGTGATCTTAGCAATGTCGATGCTTTTATCAATATCAACCACATATTTACCCTCCGGGTGCACCTGAGAAATAACACAAGTATAAGTAAAGAAAGGCAGGACAATAACTACTAATACTTACGTCTTCATTTGGATTTGGAAACTCAATCTTCCTGTCGATTCTTCCAGGCCTGAGAAGCGCCTGATCTAGTATATCAATACGATTTGTAGCCATCAAAACCTGGGAACATTAAAAAGACATGCGTAACATAATTTTTTAAATAAATTCAATAAGTTGAGCAGAGCTTTAATGTAAGGAAGGCTTAAGTTATGTGTGAATAACAAAAAGGCAAACATATACGAAGGCCGTGGAATCATGTGTAGGCACAAAATGCAGATTACAAACCTGGCCATTACAAAGAGTTCTCTAACCATTCTTGAGCCTTCTCCGATATATTTTTGTACTAATTCGGAACCAGAGACCCTGATGAAGGTACAATCAGTATGATGAGCCACAGCTCTGGCCAACAATGTCTTCCCAGTACCTGGTGGCCCATATAAAAGAACACCCTAAAAAAGGGTTATCAGAGTAAGTACAATAGTTGGGTGCACAAACGAAACTGTCATTATAATGAGGAATTTGTAGACAGAACATAAGAGAACCTTTGGTTGAGCAATACCCAGACTCTCAAACAACTCCGGATGTTTGATTGGAAGTTCAATAACCTGAAAGTTATTCGAATATAGGTAAAATATAATCGACGAACACCATAAACTTAAATAATAGTAGCAAAATGAGAAATTTTCAAGGGCAAATGGCACAAGAAGAAGTAAGAACCTCTTTAATCTCTTTAATTTGCTGGTCAAGCCCACCAATCATGTCATATGTAGAATCAGGAACCTTCTCAACTTTCATAAGGTTCACCAGAGGATCTACTTTGCTTGGTAAAACTAAATGAAGCACATAGCTATCATTCTTAAGTGCAACCCTAGTTGTTGGAGTGATCTTAGCAATGTCGATGCTTTTATCAATATCAACCACATATTTACCCTCCGGGTGCACCTGAGAAATAACACAAGTATAAGTAAAAATGAAATCTAGGTTTTTAAATCTGATATGTAAATACAAAACTATACATATAATTGTCATGAGTATTAAATGTGCACGGCACCACAGCGGCACGAATCTTGACTAGAACTTTTGATTTTCCCATTACTTTGACAACTTCACCAACATAGGATCCAGGTTCCTGAAGCAGCTGCAACTCTTCCTTAAGCATCCTTACTGCATGTGCGTATAATATTAAGAGATAACGTTACCAACCAACCCAATCTTGTAAAAATGAAGTGTAAGGTATCACACAAGGACAATAGTGAGCATCAGAATAAGAACATTCACGTTATGCACTTCAAATTATAATCATGTTTTGACCACTATATTAGGTAACTAACTAAATAAAGTTGCTAACTTGGTGCAACCTGTCCTTCAAATACAGAGCATCGACAAAAAAATATACTGACCAACATAAGTAGTTATCATACTGAACTTCATAAACACCCGTTTCAGATAAACTTTCGGAATACAAACATCCACCAGACTAATTGAAAACTCAAAAAGACAATAAGCTCAATTTTTTCATGTTCTGGGATCTAATCAACTTGAACTAATGGAATTAAGTATAAGGCCATTAGCTCAGATATATAAGCCCGTAAAGTGGTGAAAATGGGTCTATTGCCTCCTTGTTAATTCTTCGATAAGCCAAAAAATAAGATAATCCAAACTCCCCATTAATTAGTAGTCAAAAAAATTATGAGAGTTTCGGGGGGTGCATACTTAAGTTACGGCTTAAAAGCTTTGTTCAAAATATGCAGCAATCACCAGAAAGATAAGTCTGAAAGTAACCTAAAACACACTCAACAACCAAACAACCTCAATCTATTACGTAACCGAAAGCAAATTCAGTTTACACAAACCGAACAGATATGCGAACTTGAATTCGGTTTGGTTTTAATTTAATACTGAAAAAACCGACTACCGAATTCAGTTTCGATTAAAATCAAAACAAAATCCAAAAATCAAACTTGGTTAGGAATCAATATGATAAGCCAAATATTGATCACCCCTAATATAAATCATAAAAAGAAAAAAAAATAGTATTGTTGCTTATTTTCTGGTTTCAGCCATAGAATTGACACCTAAATACCTTCTTTCATATATAATCAACCAAAAACATACACTTTAATTAATATGTAATATTTTAATTTATTAATTAGGGTTTTGTTTATATATTAATTAAGAGAAAAAAAGGGAAAAGAATACCTTGGGAGTTTAATTGATTACGCTGGGCTTCAAGACGATTAAGATTATGGGTCTTGTTGCGAAGTTGAATCTGAGCATCGTGTATGTGTTGCATATAATATTGTTTCAGACCTTCACCTGATGTTGAACTGCATCCTTGTTGTTTGTTTTTTGAATCTGGTGATTGATTCATTGTTGCTGCTACTTCAGCTGTCGCCATTGTTATCTTGTTCCTCTGTGTGTATGTTTATCAGATTATTATTATATAAGAGTTGGGGGGAATTGATATGTTTGATTGAAGTAGGAGGGTCGGTTCACTTCTTGTTCAAGAAAAGTATTTCATTTCATGCCCTTCCCTTCCTACCTTGTTTTTACGTGGTCCTCCAAGATTTACAACTTTTACATGTTTTACTCTGGGTTTTCTCATTGTTACTTTTTTTTTTTTAAGGTGTGGATTCGCTTGCAACAAGATCTAGCTTACGTTGTCTTAATCGGACCTGCGCTAGAGAGCTCCCTCACCCTCAATACCTAGCAGGAGGAGAAACTTCCAACTAAACCGCCCGAAGGCACGACATTTAATTAAGATAAAACCATGCCCCCTCTACAGGACTCAAACTTGCTTTACTGGAGGACTTTATTGTGAAATTCCTTCAAATGTCATTCTCATGTCTCAAACTCGAGACCTCCAACATGCAAAGCTGGTGCTCAACCACTTAACTTATCCTTTATTTAAATTTAATTTATTTATAATCTATAAATCTATATAATAATTATAGCCCTCTATTGAAAATTAAAAAAAAATAAGGCACACCAATTAAGAAAACTACCTTTAATAAATTATATCACCATATTTAATATTAAATTACATTATCACTCTCTTATATTATAAAATATATCTCTACGACCCTTTTTAAATCAAACTTTTATATCAATTACCTATACCATTTGACGCTGTCACCACCATCACCATTCATTGTCGTCATCACACTATCACATTCCACGGGTACCATGCTTGTTTAGTTATTAATATTAAAAGGTCTTGTTAATGTCGTTACGTGCATAAAAGTAATTGCATTTTTAATTTAGATGTAGGCTCTAATATGGAAGTTACAATGATTTTATGCCCACTAACAACCCCTCATATTATAGTTGACATTTCCAATATAAAAAACCGACTTAATTTGTAAGTAAATATAAATGTTATAATTTATTTCATTAGTATTTTTCGTATAAAAATAAAGAAATATAAGAACACAATAAAAAAGTAAAATGGTAGTTAAACCATCATTTAAGACTTGGGGGTTGTGCGTTTTTATAAAGAGTATATTTTTATACATACACTTGTATAAAGAGCTACTATGTATTAAACTTCGTTTCTTTATTTATTAATTTAAACATCTCAACCTAATATACCTATAATGTCTTTAATTAAGAAATTTACAACATAGATCCATCAACCTTTAAAATAATTACACTACCTTCTTTTATATCAATTACTTTTACATTAACAACCACACCACCACTGTTGCCACCACCCATCGCCTCCACCGTTGCCGCCACCATCGCCACCACCGCCCGTCACAGCCGTCGTGACCATCATTTCTGAATCATGCGAGCACGCGTCTGGTATAGATATAGAACATAGATGAGTAGACTCCTCCACTAACTCCATTGGGGATTCAATAACATTTTTTATAGAAAAATAGTAAATTTATATACCATTAATTTTTATTAAAAAAACCTCCTAAGACTTACATTTGAATGAATCTCTGTTTACTTAACCACAAACAACATTTCAACTTGGAACTTTTTTTGGTTTCTTTACTAGACTGACTCATCCACCATCAAACACATTTCATCACATAATATAAATGTTATCTAGGTTTGGTTTAGAAGAGAAATAACTATGTTAAAATGTAAACACCAATGACGGTGGACTAAAAAAAAATCACCAATGACGTAATTTTTTAACTATCGTCTAATAAATCTCATAAATTCCGCAGCGAACGAAGTTATGGTAAAAATAAAGTAAACCTAAGGACAGTGTAAAAGAGTATATGTTTAACCCAAGCTGTCCTATAGAAATCAACTTCAACAACGCAATGTTAAACAAATAACCACTTATGTTGTCATGTTGCGTAATGGGGTCACGAAACTTAACCCGTTCGTCATAAGCGGTCTTATCGATACCTTGATCATCAAACAAATGTGGACGAAAAACAAATGTATAGAAGGTAATGTCTTTTGATTCTATAATCTAGGAATTATGATTATTGTAATTAGTAAAGTTTGATTCATTTTCTGAGTTAAGCTATTTGTTATTACTTATTACAGTAGTTAATTTTATTCTATAGTTATATAAAATTTAGTGTTATAAATTTAGAGCCAATTCGTAGGTGTTCGATGAAATGACTAGTCTCACATAAATATTCATGTCTTATCTTTACCAGGGATTATCAAGAATGTCCAGTGATGCAGTGACTTCACTGTGTACATTGAAACATAAATCATTAACGTTTATAGGCCTGGTCGATTGGAGTGTGCATGCAAGAGAGTTCGCAATAACGCATCTGTAGGTCTGTTGTAGTTCAATCTGATCCCCTACAATGCATCTGTAAATCTCCCTTTAGCTTTTCTTTTTTTTTCTTTTATAGCTTTTTTATCTGATTTGATGGAAAAAAATCATTTCTCTGCTCTGAGTTTCAACATAATATCATTTTTGTCTTGAGTTATTATTGCACGTATATTATAATTTGTTACTTAGTCATTTGCAAAAATCCATGATGAAAGAAAACTATAACATGAGTTAACCACATATGTCCAATGTCTCTTACCTAAGCTCTTACCTCATTAGGAGTCATAATCAAACACAACTACATGCCAATAATATAAAAATTTTTATAACGCATTAGATGAAAGAAAATATGGGACAAGGAAAGGGACCAAAAGCTCAAGTTTAAGTCATGAAAACAACATCTTTAGACTCAATCACTTACATAAACCTGAAGATAGCACTAAACACGTTCCTTGAAACGGGTCGTGGATATGAGACTCGTTCCTAAAAGAAGTGTGAGTTCCTTTTCCAGCAAAAAGACTTAAAGGGGAAGTGGCTTAACTTAAATGTAGTTAATACAATTGAATACAAAAAGGACAAACATACAAGTTTAACCTAGCTTAAACTCTTAATAGTGGTTTGGTTTCTGATATCTTCGATCAGACGTGTCATATTCCTGTGGGAAGATCCTCCCTCTTCTAATGCTTTATTTGCCATCTTACTAAGTTCTTTAGCTCGTTTTCTTCTCTCTTCGCCTTCTTTCCCTTCTTCCATTAGAACCTCTATTGCCTTCTTAAATTCCTCACTCTTTACCGCCACTCCTGACTTTTCCTCTTCACCTAAATGGACAACATTCTGAGCGCCAACACAAACTCCGATCCCCAGCACTTGAACAATTAACTTTTCATTGTAGAACTGCTCCTGAAACTGAGGCCATGTTACCATTGGGACACCTGCACATACCCCTTCCAGAGTAGAATTCCATCCACAGTGCGTTAAAAACCCGCCGATTGCAGGGTGTGATAAAACTAGAAGTTGGGGTGCCCACCCGTGGATCAATAGAGCTCTATCTTTTGTTCTTTCTTCAAACCCTTCTTCAACTATCCATTTTTCTATCTTGTCAGTCTTTGGACCTGCACGAACTACCCAAATGAACGGTTTTTGAGATGATTCTAGAGCTAAAGCCAACTCAACTAGCTGTGCAGGCTCAATACGACTGACGCTTCCTAAACAAACATAGATCACCGACCCATTTTCTTGAGAATCTAGCCACTTGAGGCACACGTTTATGCTAATTGATGACTTCTTACCTCTCTGCACCTTCTCTGATGCATCGCTATAACATAGTGATAATGGCCCTATGCACCAAACTTTATCACCTTTGACTTTCTGATATTCATCCGCATATCCTTGTTCCAACTCTTGAAAACTGTTAATAAGGACTCCATACGCTTCAGCTTCAGATTCTCGAAGCTTTTCCTGATAATCAGTATTATATGCTCTAGAGCTCGGATTGAATTGAAAAGGGAGTTGGGATCTTGTTAGTTCAATATGATCTGGCAAACCGGGCAAGACAAATGATTCTGACTCGCCCACACTTTCATACACCTTTGAGAGGTATAAAACATGGTTACACATCTGTGTGAAACAGTTCATTCCATCAAACACAACCCTTGGAATTTGAAACTTTTTTGCTGTTTCACCTGGCCATAGAAGAAACGTATCAGAAACTATGCAATCTGGCCTATGATTAAGCTTTTCGATGTATTGATCAACTTCTTTTTGTAGTGAAGCATAGGCATACATGAGTGCCTTGACCATCTCGAAATTTGGGAGATCATCTAAGCATTCACAGCCTTCTGGTAAGCCAAACTCTGAATATGGGAACGGGAATTCAAGAAAATTGATGGGAAGACCGGATTGGATTGCTTGATCAAGGATTGCTCCAAATCTTATGGTGCTGACAGGGGTCGTAACTATGGTAACTTTAACGCCATGTTGGGCTAATAACTTGGCTATGTCAATGGTGGGGATATAGTGGCCCGGAGATCCTATGGGTATAACAAGAAAGTGAAGTTGGTTGTATTTTTGTGACTCTTCTAAAGCCATTTCTGAATTAAGACTCTGAGCTAGTATGATAAAGAGATTTTATGTACAATATATATGATAATGGAGGTTTTATCTATTTTATAGTTTAGAACATAAAGCACATAGCTGTTGACAACATTGCATCAACCACAAGAACTTGATCTTGACTTGTAGGAAAAATAAAATGGTTAACAATAATTTTATTTTAAGGACAAAGACGGCCAAGAAACAAGGTGCCAAGTGTAGATTACCTAAACTCAAATTGATGTTTTTGTCTCATGTCTTTGTAATCTATAACCTTCAATTCATACTTATAAAATTTATAAAGAACAACATGTAATCCGAACCATGGTTTACAGACTCTAATTCTAACATGCTATCAAAAAACAATATATGTAACAATCTATATTTTATTCAACGGATACAAGATTTTAACTTTTAGCATTTGCATAATGCATTATGTCTTGAATAAGCAGTGTCAAGTTAAGGTATGATGACCCTCCCTCTTTTATTGCGTTATTCGCTATCTTTCCAAGATCTTTTGCTCGGATCCGTCTCTCAATTCCTTCAATCCCATCATCCATAACCTTCACGATAGCCTTCATAACACTCTCCCTTTTTACTTTCACTCCAGACCTATCTTCTTCACCAACATGTACAACAGAATCAACTCCAACACCAACGCCAATCCCCAGAACTTGCACTATCAGCTTCTCATTAACAAACTGCTCTGCAAACTGGGGCCATGTAATCATGGGAACGCCAGCACACACTGATTCTAGAGTCGAGTTCCAACCACAATGGGTCAAGAACCCTCCAACCGAAGGGTGAGACAAGATTAGCACTTGTGGAGCCCAACCTCGGATTATTAACCCTCGATCTTTAATCCTCTCCTCAAAACCACTATTTGCTAGCCATTCCTCAACCTCTTTTTCTCTATGAACGGATTTAACCACCCAAATGAACGGGCGATTTGATGCTTCTAGACCTAAAGCAAGCTCAATAAGTTGTGGGGTATTTACTCGTACAAGGCTACCAAAACAAGCATAAACAACTGAGTCGGGTTCATGAGAATCGAGCCACTTTAAACATTGTTCTTCATCAATTGAGGCTACATTTCCTCTTTGAGATTTATCCAAATTGTCGCTATTGCATAGTGACAACGGCCCGATACACCAAACTTTACCCCCTCTTAACTTCTTATACTCATTAACATATTCCTGTTCCAACTCTTCAAAACTATTAATCACGACCCCATAAGCCCTCACCTCAGCATCCCTAGCCCGTTGTCGGAACTCACTTGTGTCAATAGAGCTCGGGTTAAACTCAGGTGGGAGCTGATTCCTTGTCAGCTCGATCCTACCTGGCAAACCGGGGACAACAAATGGTTCTGATTCGCCCAAACCATCATATACCTTAGATACATACAAGTTATTGTAACATAATTCATTAAAACAACTCATTCCATCAAACATGATTCTTGGTATCTTATGCTTATCTGCAAACTCACCCGTCCATGACATATACTTATCAGATATGATACAACTCGGACGAGGCTCTAATGTCTCAAAACGTTCTTCTAGCTTTTGTTGTAGCATGTCAATGGCAGCTAAAAAGTTTGGGACTAAATCTAAACTAGGGATTTTATCTGTGCTTTCACATCCTTCAGGCAATCCGGCCTCAGCTGTAGGAAATGGGAGCTCAAGGAACTGGACGGGTTTGATAGATCGAGCAAGAGTGGGAGCGTAACGGATGGCGTTAAGAGGTGTGGTAGCTATTGTGACCATCACATTTTGTTGTTTTGAAAGAACTTTGGCCATGTCTATCATGGGAATAGTGTGGCCAGGACCTATATGGGGAATTAAAAGAAAGTGGAGCTTGTTGTTGGCTGCCATTTTTTGTGAGTTTTTAGTTGGAGACTTTTGAGAATGATTTATTGTTGTTAGAGTTTTGGTTTTTTTCTTCTTTGATGTATATACTTAAGAAGGAAGAGGTGGAGTTTGGAATCTTATTTGCTACAGTATATATGAATTTGAAAAGTATGAATTGCTTAAACATCGTGAAAAGATTTGCTTCCTTGGTCTAAAAAGGTTCACGAGTTAAAAACGAAATAATAATGACATTGACTCGTGAGATCAATACTTTTCCTTGGTTGGTCTTAATTACACGACAATAGAAAAGTAACTAAAGAGAGAGTTCAAGGAAGTTCATCGGGTGTTCGGGTTTGATGAGGACATGACCATATCGAATGGCATTGAAGGGTGTGGTGACGATAGTGACCGAAATATTTGGTTGTTGTCGAGCAGTTTGGCCATGTCAATCAAGAGAAAGTGAATGGCAGTGGACTTGGAAATTAATTGGAATCCATGGCCAATTCTTTTGAGTTGATTTAATTTGGTGATTAATATGATTTGATTTTGCGATATATATGACCAATTTTTGACTAGTTGAAAAGTTAATATATTTAGCCTTGTCACTATCACATAGAAGATCATGGCAAGTTTTCAAAGCTTTCATAGAACTCAACCTTGAAAAAAATGAAAAGTCGTTGCCGTGAGGAATATGGTGTTTAACTTTATGAGGAAAAAAACGAATTGAATACGATGTCATATTTTTCTTTTTTATTACAATCATCATCGTGTATGGTATATCTACATGATACTATGTTTTCATACTGTAGATTTGTTTATTTTGTAATTGAACGGAAGTTGAAAAATAAAAAAAAATTCATTTATAAAGAGAATTGAAGTGTAAATCTGATTGAACTTGTATGTTGTGGTGTACGAGTAAAAACCTTTAATGTATTGTATGTGGGGTACGAGAGTAAAAAGTAACTAAAAACCAATAATGTATGGATCACCTTATTCAAAGTTTGGAAAGACAAAAGTAATAACGAGGTTTTTTACTCGGCAACTGTTGTATGGGACATCATTCGCCATAATCATGCCCAAGTACCTTGGGGTGAAGCTGGTATATATGGTTTTTTCAATGCATCCCTCGCCACTCTTTCAACATGTAGCTCATTTTGAAGAACAAGCTGAAGACTCAAAACAGGCTTAGGCCATGGGATGTAGGAAGTGCAACAAACTTAAACTTAATGTGTTGTTCGCTCTGCAAGCATGGTCCAGACTCGCGTAACCATTTATTTTTTGAGTGTTCTTATGCTTCTCAAGTGTGGACACTTGTTAAGCCAATGGCGAGAATGCAACATATATTTGCAAAATGGGAAGACATCATTGAGGGGCTGGTTACCTTATCTAAAGCCATCTCGGTACAAAGTGTTATTGGAAGATTGGAAGATACCAAAGGCGAATATGGTTTAGCTTCTTTCTTTTCCTATGTAATATTTATGTTGTTATCACTATTAATTGCCTAATGTAGGTTAGGATCGGATTTATTTGGTTGTGCTAAGATAGGTGGTTGTAATCATACGGAATGTCGTATGTGAACTAATGTGGTATTTCAACCATATTACTTGTACTGTAACATTGTGTTGTTGTTATAAAATTCATAGGGGTGTCTCATTACCCAAAAAACACTTGTTGAAGTAAAGAGTATTTTAATTTTAGATAAATAAAAAAGATTTATTAGTGCAATCTATTTGATGTTCTTGTTCTTATCAAGAATAACTAAATAAGTAAATAAGAAAAACATCTTATTATCTTTTGTGTCATGAAGGTAGTGTTGTCACCGTTGTTGATTTAATAATCGAAATCTATCTATGTCGTGTTCATCATGAGGAATTTTTTTTGGTAGAGTTCTCTAGTGACATGTCATTTTATGAATAAAGTGTGCCATCTGTCATAAATTATTAATGTTGATGTTGAGCCAAACTTCAACCTAATTTTTGACTAGTTGAAAAGTTAATATATTTAGCCTTGTCACTATCACATAGAAGATCATGGCAAGTTTTCAAAGCTTTCATAGAACTCAACCTTGAAAAAAAAACGGCTGCCAACTTGAGGTTATTGGAAGATTGGAAGATACCAAAGGCGAATATGGTTTAGCTTCTTTCTTTTCCTATGTAATATTTATGTTGTTATCACTATTAATTGCCTAATGTAGGTTAGGATCGGATTTATTTGGTTGTGCTAAGATAGGTGGTTGTAATCATACGGAATGTCGTATGTGAACTAATGTGGTATTTCAACCATATTACTTGTACTGTAACATTGTGTTGTTGTTATAAAATTCATAGGGGTGTCTCATTACCCAAAAAACACTTGTTGAAGTAAAGAGTATTTTAATTTTAGATAAATAAAAAAGATTTATTAGTGCAATCTATTTGATGTTCTTGTTCTTATCAAGAATAACTAAATAAGTAAATAAGAAAAACATCTTATTATCTTTTGTGTCATGAAGGTAGTGTTGTCACCGTTGTTGATTTAATAATCGAAATCTATCTATGTCGTGTTCATCATGAGGAATTTTTTTTGGTAGAGTTCTCTAGTGACATGTCATTTTATGAATAAAGTGTGCCATCTGTCATAAATTATTAATGTTGATGTTGAGCCAAACTTCAACCTAATTTTTGAAAAAGGCTTAAACTAGCATTGGCATAAAGAAAGCTCCGGAAATGGCTTTACATGATAAAGGGACATGGGGGTAAAGATGGTAGATAGTAATTTTGGTAATAGGGATATCATCTATGCTGCTAGAAGATGCTTCCCTCTTCACAAATTTAAAATTTTTAGTAAAGTTTTATCATGTGATTGAATTGATGTAAGAGCAATTGGAAGCATATATGTTTTTCCCTTTTATAATTATACTTTTTATATAATAATAATAATAATAATAATAATAATAATAATAATAATAATAATACTTTTCACGATTGTTAGGTTAATATATATGGTAGATAGTAAAATTATAAACTCTTTTAAAAAAATAAATATCTAAACGCCACGTTTGAAAATGATGATGTGGCGAATGAAGTGCTACATACATGGGTACGAAAAGATATTGTCAATATATTTAAAAATAAGCATGTTATGAAATGAAATAATTATTTTATGAGAGAAACTTTTTTTTCTAAAAAATATATTCTAAACCATGTTATGAAACCACTATAAGGCTGTGGGGAGTGGGGCGAACCCACCCCGGTTCACTGCTTCGTTCGCCGGCTACACCGGCCCTCCTAGGCGATCTCCCAAAAAAACCCACACGGCGATAGAAATCGATCGCCCAAAACACCCTTTGACCGTGCCATTTTTTCCGTGCCAATGTTCACAAACGGCTACATAGTTTTATTCTTTTTTCTTTTCTTCTTTCTATATATATATACATCAACAATTCATTTTACTATTCAACCAAAACAAAACCAGAACACTTCAACATATCTTTCACATTTATATAAAACATACAATACATTTTTTTATATTACTAGAAAGGTGCCCGCGCAATGATGCGGCGATAGCGGTGTGGTTATTAATGTAAAAGTAATTGATGTAAATGAGAGCATTGTAGTTATATCAGAGGTTGAACGATGTATGTTGTAAATAATTTCATTAAATATATTATAGATATATTAGGTGAAAATAGTTAAATTAATAAATAAATAAAGACATATAGTAGTTTGAGTAAAAGGGTTGAAAAAAATTTTAGAGGTATTTTGGTAGATGTAATGTATGGATTGAGAAAGGGTTGAAAGTTAAAGAAAGTATTTGGGTTTTTTAAAGATAGAAAGTTAAAAAAATGAGAGAGATAATTTGTTTTATAAATGAGTAAAATTAATAAGTGAGTTAGGGGTATTATAGGAATATTTAAAAATATGCTTAATTACTTAAAAATGAGGGTTCAGTTTAAATTATAAAAGAGTATAGATGAAAGACATCGATGATTTTTCAACTTCTTTTTTTTGAAAGGTTTGGATCATTTGCTCGCAACAGGGGATTTAGCTTACATTGTCTTAACCGGGTCCGTGCTAGAGAGACTCCTCACCTAAAATACCTAGTTGGAAAAGAAACCCAACTATTTTTCACCTTCTAGTTCGGATTCAAAGTGGTGGTTAAAAATATCCTATTGTAGCCCAGGCACTGCAGGGGAGTTCAATTATCTCACTTGAAAAGAGGGGTTAGGGTTTATAACAAAAAATAAATAAAAATGAAGAAAGGGTTTAACATCTCAAATCTAATTTCTTTCACCATTTCCAATCATCATCTCAAATATCACAATCACATAAACCCTCGCTTCTTTTGCTCATCATCATATAACAATAACAGGTCTAACGACGGTTACACTGGCGGCCGCCCACCACCACCACGCCGCCGCTCCGACAACAGATCATCAGGCCGTACTCATTCATCGTCCCACCTTTCCGGTTTCATCGAAAACAATGATGATACTAGAATCCGAGGTAAAAGGGATTTTGATACTAGTCGAAAACCCAATTTCAATAATTATAATAATAGTTTTAATAATAGTATCAATGATAGTGGTAAGACTAAGTTTAGACCCAGTAATAGAGAATTCCAAGATAGCGAACAGAACCCCGGGTTTAGTCGTAGTAGACGAGTTAATGATGATAGTATAAATAAGGATGCTGATGTGTTTCTTGATCGGTTTAAGTTAGGATTCGATGATGATGATAAGAATAAGTTGAATTTAAACAAGTTTAACGGTAGAAGCCGGGGAAATGCTGGCAATGTGGAAGGGGAGGTAGAGGAGATGGAGCAGGAAGTGGGGCCGCCGGAAGATGCTGATGAGATATTTAGGAAGATGAAAGAAACGGGTTTGATTCCAAATGCGGTATCAATGCTTCATGGTTTATGTAACGACGGCTTGGTTCAAGATGCAATGAAGTTGTTTGGGGTAATGCGTGAAAAAGGGTCGATACCTGAAGTGGTGATATATACTGCGGTGGTGGAAGGGTTTTGCAAGTCTCAAAAGCCTGACGAAGCGATAAGGATATTTAGGAAGATGCAAAAGAATGGGATTGTGCCGAATGCGTTTAGTTATGGGGTTTTGGTTCAAGGGTTGGTTAAAGGGAAGAGGTTAGATGATGGTTTTGAGTTTTGTTTGGAGATGATTGAGGCGGGTCATTCGCCTAATTTGGTTACCTTTACGGGGTTGGTTAAAGTGTTCTGTAACGAACGGGGTTTGGAAGCTGCTCATGCTATGATTGGTAAATTGAAAGAGAAAGGGTTTGGGTTTGATGAGAAAGGTGTTAGAGAATTTATGGAGAAAAAAGGTCCCTTTTCGCCTATAGTTTGGGAAGCAATCTTTGGGAAGAAAGGTTCGCAAATGTTTTGATCATTTTATATGTTTGTGTTGTTGATTACATACAGTTGATTTTATAAAGTTCCTTATCAAGAGGCTTAGTACTTTTTTATATAATTTAGTTGTTATGGGTTGTTAATAAGTTGATATGGATTAGTGAACTTTGAGTAGTATGAAATTAGCTTATTGATTTTGTTATTGGTTTGTGTTTTATTTAGTTCCTCCAAATTCTGTGTTAGGACTGGACATAATTTTAGGAAGTTGACATAAGTTTACTTTATTATGGTCAAATTGTAGGATGGTAAGGCATTCTTTTTGGTTACATGTATATGTGTTCTGCGTGTCTGCTTTTTAGTTTCTTTTAGAAAGTCTGAGCTTGAATGGTAGAGTTGATTGCATTTTGGTGCCATTTGGAGTCTAATTTGACTGTTCATTTATTCATTACAAAATTTGATTAGTTAGGCGTAGAAACATAATAAGGTCAATCCATGAAAAACAATTTCAACCAAAATCGAGTCTCAGCTAGTCATGAGTTCCATACTAGGGACGTTAATTTTTTGACACAACCTGAGAAAAGTGGATTTGGTTTGACCAGATCCAAGGACACCATATCTGCTGGTCCTGTTAAAATAGTAGACTATAGCAATCGAGTACACCAACTTTTTATTCCTTGAAGAACTTGTACCACTAACTTTTATCATCTTCAATCAAATCCTCCTCCAACTTCAATAACTTAACTCTTATCTCATATCCTGGCTTGGTGAGTCGCTAACAACCCCCTTAATATCTAGTCAACAACCAATATATCATCAAGTAGTTGGTATACCCTCTTGGCGACTACACGCAAATGTTCAGGGTGAGACCTGGAGACCCTCCTGGCCTCCTTGATCTGAAACGGCAATAGAAAATGCTACTAAAAGTGAGCAAAGATGTTGTAGATCGGAGGAGTTATCTGGCAATAAAGTGGATTGAGAGGTTTGGTGAAGCTAAGGCATTGGCCTCATTTACCATGGTCGTGAATTTGGTAAGAGTCAACATCTGGTTTCACATTGATGAGAACGATGTGTTCAATGATTTGGTGTTGTGTGGACATTATGATCAGAGTATCGTAGTTGCAGTGGTGGACGAAAAAGATATGCTGTGTGTGTGCTATGTTAGTATTGATAATGATAATGATCATGATAATGTGATGCCACTAATATATTAGACCTGATGCATTCAACAATCTAAATAGATAAAAAAAAAAAAAAAAAAAAAGTCAATTTGGGGGCGAGAAAACTTCTTATCAACAATTTCAATCAAATATGACAGCACAACTGGATCCTGCAATGTCGAACTTAACAGTTGTTCATACATTCTTCTGATTCAAGTCTAGTAGTTGTTTGTGGTGGTTAAAAAGAAACAATGAGATGGATGGTTCTTGTCTACTACGTTGGTATTTAACATTGTCACTTTACTTACTTGCCGTTACCCATTGACTATCTAAAATCAAAACAAGTAAATTTGGTGCAGCTAGAACACCAATAATTATCACAAATCACAAGCGTTTGAGTTTATAATGGGAAGCTCTCATGATCATAAGCATATGACATTTAGTTACATACTTGCATTTGTTCCAAACCGGATTATGTACATGTTTATTCGTTTATCATGTATCCTTTGGCTTACAGAAAACTAATTTGGATAGCAAAGATATTGAATACATTCATTTCCGAATTATCAATACTTGCAATAACCAACCAAAACAAATGCGATCCAATACAACATAACACAAAGAGATTATGGATGGATGGATATTATTCAACCAAAGGAAGGAATGACAATGGAGTTTAGAGGTTAGCAGTGTGTGGAGGTGGAACGACATAATCAACGACCACAACGCCCTCGATATGATCCTTCACCTTCTGTTTTTGCAGATTAACCAGCTCGGCATTCGCCTTCGAATCGAGAGCTTCCAAGTCAGCAGGACCAGGCAGGACAGCAATTGAAGCAATGGTAAACCCTTTGGCCCTATCATGTGAAAAATTCTCACCAACACTCAATTCTTCAATTGATTTGAACTCATTTTTAATTCCACCAATCACATCCAAAACCTCATTTTTCTCATTTTCCCCCAAATTCTCTTTTAATTTCAAAAAACTAACTCTCATTGCAGATCCAGGCTTGATAGGCGATACAGCACTGTTAGATATCCAATCAACCGCCATGATGTCATCAATGATTGGCTTAATATTCTCCGTCACTACTCGCACGTGCTCAGGATGACCGCCGTACGTGCGTAGATCCTCCTTTGATTTGTAACGGCTGTGAAGGATATGAGTGAAGGTCAACGCCGATGACCGTGACCGGAGGAGTTGACCGGCGCAGAGGTGGACGGTGAGGTCGAGTGAGGTCAGACCGTTGAGTCCGTTGACCATGGCTGCAACTTTGCTAGAGTCGACATCTGGTTTCACTTTGAACAGTACCACGTGTTCGACGATTCGCTGTTGACCGGCGGACATTTTGATCGGAGTATGGTGGTTGTTGCGACAGTGGAGGAGATGGTTCAGGCAGCGGAAAATAGGTTGGGGAGGTGAGAGAGATAATGAGGGAAGTAATGATCGTGTGCATGCTGGTGCAGACAGCATTTTTGTGGACATCACTCTGAAATCACAAAAACGGATTATCTATATATATATTATATTTAATTATATATATATATATATAACATTTAAGGTTTGGCTTAGAAATAGTAAGCCAAGCCTTGAATAGTAACCGGCTCGGCGGCTCGGCTCGAGCCATGAACAGTACCGGCTTATTTTGTCTTTTTCCTATTTTTTCTTTTTCTTTTTTTTTTTTTTTTTTTTTGCTTTTTTTTTTGCTCTAATTTTTTTCCCTCCTTTTCTACAAAAAATATTTAAAAAAAAAAAAATTATACTTTTTGTCTCCGTAATTAGACAGCTAACTAAAAGTCTAAAACTTTTGCCGCCAGAGTTTAATCTTAGCTACTTTTTTTCGCATAACTTCGAGTTTTTTAACTTTATCCACCAAAGTTTCATAACTTTTGCCACGAAAATTTGGTTTTCAACTTAATGTTTTTTAACTTTTATCACGAGAGTTTTGTTTTTCTCCCGGGCAACGCCCGGGTAGAAATGGTTTTTTTTTTCTCTAATTTTTTTCCCCTTTTTCTACAAAAACTATTTAAAAAAATAAAAAAATTTATACTTTTTGTCTCCGTAATTAGACAGCTAACTAAAAGTCTAAAACTTTTGCCGCCAGAGTTTCATCTTAGCTACTTTTTTTCGCATAACTTCGAGTTTTTTAACTTTATCCACCAAAGTTTCTTAACTTTTGGCACGAAAATTTGGTTTTCAGCTTAATGTTTTTTAACTTTTATCACGAGAGTTTTGTTTTTCTCCCGGGGCAACGCCCGGGTAGAAATGCTTGTTGAACCATAAAAAATACTAATAAGTGACGATGACGGATTGATAGTGACTGGTTTATTGTGGGCTTTTTATTAGGTGAAACACTGAAACCTTTAAAAGCCCATTAGAAAATGAAATTACTTCTAATACGACCCAAAACAGATTTTAGTAATGGACTAATGGACGTTTGTTCCCAAGTTTTACAAGAATTTGATGGAATGAAATTTAAATTTTCTAAAAATTTTAGTTGAGATATCCAAACAGTTCCAGCTCCATATCAAGGATATCGTCACTAGCATCAATATCGTCACTAGCATCCATATCGTCACTAGCATCAATATCGTCAATATCATCAATATCGATATCATCAAAACCTTGAGACTTGTTATCCAGGAACTTGTTCAGAAATACCGTAATGAAAGGAAGATAGGAGTTTTTCGCTAGGTATTTGACCAAATAAAATCGTCCAGTTCCTATAGAACCTATCACTAAAATACCCCTAGAGAGGGATAAGGTTAAGCGGAACGGAAAGGGTAGACCAATTCTGGCATTGTCATTTCTATTAAACATGCCTTCGATGAGTTCTCCTCGCTCACGAGGCAGCCATATAAGCTAGTTTTAGCTCTGTTTTTTTTAAACGGCATAAGTTAGTTTTAACTTGTCAAACTGTAACACCCCACTAGTGACGGAAACGTGAGATGCAACTGAAACGAACTTGTAAATGGATATTACTCAGAGAAACTATATGATGTTCATACAAGACTACAAGTTGTCATACACGAGTCAAAATACAACATACAAATCCCATAAAAGGAAACAAACCGAGGCATCGTGCCCGAGTCTAAAGATCTAGTATGCAATCAAAAGATCCTTAGGTCCATCTATAGGCATCAACTCCTAGCTTGCAAGCGATTTCTCTTATACCTGAAAAGATACTCAAAAACGTCAACACTAGGTTGGTGAGTTTGTAGGATCACACAACATATTCATACGTTCAACGATTTACAACAACGAATCATACAATATACATACATTTATAGATATGTAAATAATAACGTTCATAATTCGATCATATCATGATCCTAAATTCATAATCCGAACATAACATGATCATATCTCCTTGATTTGATCATAACATGATCATATAACCTTGATTCAATCATAAAACGAGCATATAACCTCGATTCGATCATTAAACAAACATATAACCTCGATTCGATCATAAAACGATCATATAACGAACATATAACCTTGATTCATTAAACAAACGATCATATAACGAACTTGTAACCTTGGTTCAATAACCAAACGATCATATAACAAACTTGTAACCTTGGTTCAATAACCAAACGATCATATAACGAACTTGTAACCTTGGTTCAATAACCAAACGATCATATAACGAACTTGTAACCTTGGTTCAATAACCAAACGATCATATAACGAACTTGTAAACTTGGTTCAATAACCATACGATCATATAACGAACTTGTAACCTTGATTCAAAAAATAAACGATCATAGCATCCATTCTACTTAACTAAATCACTAACCGGACCTAGGTTCTGATATGCCCTCAAAGTATTGGCAGGGTATGTATACAGGTGATACCAGCGGCTTTCCCTCCACCCGACCAACACCCATTAAGCATACCAAAACCTACCAATCTCTAATCATATAAACTTACATCATATGTAACACCCAATCTTATAAAATATGGATTTCAAATTTTTCTTTTTGAATAAAACGATCATTAAGTGCGAAAAGGCCCCTTTTAAAAATATCATCATTTCCTAACAAAAATGTCAATCACAGTTTTGGTGTTACTTATTGCATCATAACGATAATCTAAGAAATCCATAATCAACCAATAATCAAACGACAAACAATCTCAAAGACAATAGTAATAAATGTCTGAAATAAATGAGGCATCCTATGGCATTATTAAGTCTTCTTCGTGCTACTATCTATTCATGTCTCACTCTAAGCAAGCTTCGCTAACCAACCTGAGGATACACAACATTTCAACAAAACAAGTGTCAGCTTTAAAAGCCGAGTAAGATAACCACATGTTGTAAAAGAAGTTGCCAATTAAATCATCTTATATAGTTCATACGCATGTCAAGCATATTACAAACAATCATCACATATCAATCGATTAACACAATAGGAAGATTACATTCCTACATGTGCCTAGCAACCTCAAATCATCTCATCAATCATCATTATCAATCTCAATTTCAATCTCAATCATCAATCATAGGTAAGGCTGACAATTTTGACACGAAACCTGTTAACACGACACGACACGACCTGTTCTTAACAGGTTTCGTGTTTGGGCTTAACAGGTTTCGTGTCCTAACAGGTCCGGACCTGTTAAGACACGAATTCGTGTCTTAACAGGTTTCGTGTCCTAACAGGTCCGGACCTGTTAGACCTGTTAATGACCTGTTAAGTTATACATATATATATACCATACATACTAAAAATATGGAACCCTAAATCCTCTTTTTTTTTTTACACGTACGCCTCCATCCCTTCACACACAACCACAGCCACATACCCTATCCTATTCTTTTCCACTCGTTCCTTCCAAGTTCCAACTCTTCCACTCGATCAATCATCAATCGGCAATCATCAATAGATCAATCATCAATCGACAATCATCAATAGATCAATCATCAATCGATCCATTCGATTCTTCATCCACAAGACCTGTTCAACAGCAACGAATATTGATGGTAACTTCTTTATTATTTACTTCTTCCTCTTTTTAATTCGTAATCAGTACATGTATTATGTATATGTAATTAAGAACAGGGATTAACTCGTAATCACTACATGTTTATTTTATTCCACTATCGAATAACGATGTTCTTCCTTATTTTAATTAACAAATTGAAATTGCACGATTGGAGTAGCTTTTCCCTCTAAAATAAGCTAGGCCAAACACCCCCTAAATATGGGCTAATATGTATTTTGCTTGGACATTTGTTCATTTTTTCTAATATTTACTCTTTGAATTTCCAGGTTTGATTCGGGTTTAAAATGGAAGATATATAAGCAAAGTTGTCGGAGATTGAACATTTGTATTGTTGATGGATTATTATGGTTTTGTATTAATTAAGACTTTCATGAACTTTTGTATTGTTAATTTGTTGATGTTTTTGTTAAAAGTATTAGTCAAGACTCAAGACTTCAATAGATTATAGAATATATGTTAACATGTTCTTAACAGCAGGTTCTTAACAGGTGCACCTGTTAATTTTCGTGTCGTGTTTGTGTCTAGGAAAAGTGACACGAATTCTTAACAGGTCGTGTTCGTGTTTGACCTTAACAGGTTCGTGTCTTAACATGTTTCGTGTGACCTGTTATGCCAGCCTTAATTATAGGTTATGCCATTTTCAATAGTTAAGTAGTGACTTATGTCACAAGTAAATCAATCGCGGTTGTGCATAGGCAGTCATTCGACCTTTCAAGGAACCTTGCACCCGACATGATGGGTAATCCTTTTGGGGTCCATCAGCGTCGTTAAGGATAGGCATAACCAAATCCAGGAGCAAGCCGTTTAGCAAAGCATGGTGATCGATCCTAACCACCCGACAAACTCAAGCAATCGTGACCATGTCGTAAGGGGCATCATGACTACCACGTCCGACCAACCGTAGCACACCAGTCCCTCCCGGGACTAGTATGGGTTAAGCTTAACACTTTCAACCGTAAGTTTATACTCGAGTTTATCAATCGTATTTACCTTAAGGATTTTTCAACCGTTTCAATCGCATAGTTTTATCAATTGTTTCAATCTCATTTAAGGGCCCCTATCGTGCAACCGTGAATCATGGCAATCCTACATGAGTCTAGTGTACTACATGTATAGGTCAATCAAACATCAAGCATGCAATCACAATCTTAATCAACCGTGCAAAACTTAACAACATATCAACCTTAAGCAATCAAGTCAATCATATCAATCATCACAAGCTTAAGCATGCATTGCATTAATAACTAAAGTTAACTAATGCATAGCATGCATTAAACGAACCATAAGCCCTTCCGAAGTTTCCATAACTTAACAAGCGTATGAAAAGGGCTTTAACCATAGTTAATTATGAAATCTAAGTTCTTGTTGTGTTCCTCGTGTCAAAAGGTAGTTATCTTACCTTAACGAGCTTCACAAACCACCACAATAAAGTTTACCATGCTCAAGGAGTGTTCCCGACAACCTAGTATAAGAGTATAGACCATAAATGAGCTTAACAAAGCTAAAGTGACAAATAGGGTCATATGTGCCGCATACAAAATCCTTGTGCCGCATAAACTGAAACCTAATCTCAAACTCACTTTATGTGCCACATGCAAAAACCTGATGTGCCACATAAAAGCATTCTGTCCGAAAAATTTCCGATATATGCGCCACATAGCAAAACCATGTGCCGCATATATGCTTGAAACGATTCTTTTAAAACAAGACTTCAGTTCATGCGCCACATACATCCTGTATGTGCCACATAAACTGTACTTACGGGAAAAACTTGAGTTTTGCAACCCTTTACGATTACAAAACAGCTCCAAACCACCACCACGAATTTTGAATCCTAAAATACAGTAGATTGAGGGTCTATTGACAAAATGAAATCATCAAATACACCCCGATTGATTTGCAAGACAACGGTGAACATATTAGGTCACCAAATCGATGAAAACGAGTGATTTCAATCAACAAAAACCCTCCCATGACCAAGATCAGATGTGATACACAAAAGGACTCTATTGAATCATAAAATCATCATCAAGAACATGTCCATACCTGGAGGAATCCAAAACACACCAAACGATTGCAATAACGGTTACCGGGAGACCCGAAATCACCGATTCTAACAACGAAACACATACAATCGATCAAGACCATATATGAACGAATTGAATAGATGAATATGACCAAAATTAGTAGGGATGACAATCCTTACCT
Source organism: Erigeron breviscapus (assembly GCA_034093135.1). NCBI lineage: Eukaryota > Viridiplantae > Streptophyta > Magnoliopsida > Asterales > Asteraceae > Erigeron > Erigeron breviscapus. Next base: position 269,078,317 of record CM067167.1, read on the forward strand.
TACAGATGATCAAAGATTCGATATACTAGCGTTTAATCCACCCGAAATCAAAGGAATTAAGCTAGGGAGGCACACCTTCAAAACAAACACTAATCCCTGGATAAAATGAGGGATTAGGGCTGCCTAATCCCCCTCAAAACCGTCCACCCTCTGGACAAATTACTAAAGTGCCCCTAACTTAAATTTAACGATCGTTAAGGCTCAAACTAACGAACCGGGAACTCAACCTACCGAATGATCACTCTAATAACTAACCGACTACACAAATAACATATTATGATCATTAATAACTAATTAAAGCATCAAATTTATTATCCAAGCTTCAATAGTTAGCTACCTAAGCATTTAAGCAACTAACGACGTCACAGTCAACTAACGGTCAAAGTCAAAGTCAAAGATAGAAAAGTTTAGGATGTTACATCATATATCATATACCACATTTGAATATCATTCTAGTATAGGCTACAACAATCTTATACGTTCAACTACATTCACCTCGTTATCAATCACGTTACATGTCTACCTATGACATGTTCTAATACAAAAACTTATGCATGTAGAATTAACATAAGCTAAATCTACGACATAACACATAAACACATAGCGAGTATCTTTCCACCCCCAAAGCATACAACATATAGTAGGGGCTACGAAACTCACCTGGCGCGCGCAATACAATCCCAATATGAAAGAAAGTCGAACCGACGTCCACAATAGCCGAAACTTATCATACACGTATCACATTAATTCTAAAGCCTCCCAAAAGTTAAGGTCTTATTAATATTGACCTGTTCTTACTATAAATGCTTTATTATGTCCATTTTATAAGGTTTTGATGCGACCCAAGTAAAAACAGTACGTTATATTTCACAAAGACTCGTCGGTACTTGACCATTGTTGCTTTATCTAAACTTTTGATTCGTTAAATTTATGTTTTGGACTTAAAGGCTTATACCATTGGAAAGTAGACTCGTTTACGCTTCTGTGGCCGCTTGAATCGTCGAAAACGGACTTATGGTTCAAAAGTTATGATCGTTACAAGAAAGATGAGTTAGAGCACCGTCTGGGACGCCCAGATTGGCGTCTGAGACGCCAGAACGTCTGGCCCAGCGTCTGGGACGCTAGGACCTGCACAACAACAATCTGCACATCTTTCCTAAGCCAAACACGACCCAAATTCGACCCAAACTCGATTTTGAACATCCAAAGACCATTTTGAAGCTAGGAAACATGTTACAAACATATATTTGACAAAACCCATCACCAAAACCTTTCCATAACACAATTCCATCAAGAATCAAACCCTAGGTTTTAAATCAAAACCCTAGAAACTCAAAAATCGATTTTGACAACTCAAGAGACAAGTGGTGTTTAGATTCGACCAAGATACATAATAAGCAACATATAATGATGATTTTGAGCTAAGAATCACTTACCAAAACAACCCGGAGCTTCGAATTCGGATTTGGAGCTTGAAAGGTGAAGAATACTTGATTAACCCAAAGATTCTTGAAGTTACAAGGATGAATATTATTATACAATGATTAACTAACAATTTTGCTACTACAAACACTTTAAAATTTCGGATTTAAGAAGGGAAAAGAAGAAGATGATGGAAGAATGGATGAATGGTCTTGCTTTTTGAGAGAAAAGAAAGAAAGAGATAAATTAGAGAGAGAGTGAGATAAGAAATGAGAGGAGGAAATGAGGGAGGGGAGAGTTTTGTTTCCCCCACTACACTCTCGCATCAGCCTCCGGTTTCTCTCGAGCGATGATTCATTTAGTTAAAACTTTTAACCCGAGTATTGTTCAAATACTTCGATGACATATTATTATCCATTTCGAAATTACGTTTCTAACGACTATTCATATGTCTACCTTTTAATTACAAAAGTTTACTTTATCAGAGTTTGACTCGTTTCAAAACTACTAGTCCCGTTCGGTCAAAACAGTGGATGTTACACAAACAGATTTTTACTTGTCATTAACAAGTTACTTATTATACCACACAAGATTTTTTACTGTTGATTGAACGTTCAGCAATCATTAGCAAATTTAAACACGCCAAAATACACTCGTAAAACAACTTTTGGAAAGAAGGAAAAAGAAACCGAATGTAACATAGATGATAGATCTAACAAGAACCCAGCACAGTTTCAATGACACCAGTCACCAGAAGTTAAGAGAAACACAATAACAACAAAATCATATAAATTGCATTACAATTTTAGGATGCAAACCACAAAGAGTATATATAAAAGAAAAAATCATGACTAAATATGATGCACATAAATCCATAATTTATATTTATTCTGCACAACAATTGTCTAAGCCGCCTGTTTGTATATCGCTTACTAAGAAGCCCACGATCTAGTAGACAGAATCCCAAGATGTTTTCAGTTTAGTTGCTCAGTGACCACTTTCTCCAGCAAAGTTGTTCCCTTAAAAGTTATCATTGCGGTATGCACTTGCTGGTACTCTCTAAGCTGAAACCCCACCAAACCACAAATTCGTTATCCGTGTTTGAAAACCAAAGAATAACACATAAGAAGCCACATACCTGTGCATCGGTTACTATATTAAAGCCAAATCTATTAATCCACATGGCTTGGACCTTATCGGCTGCCGGAAGAACCAGCTTCTTAATTTTATATTTTGAGAGCAGTGTCTCAAAGTAAGTCAGAAACAATCGAAAGTATCCCTGAAAATGTACAGGCAGATCTTATTAAAGGATCAATAAATAAAGAAAAATGAAATAATTTTTACCCTGTCACATAAAAAGCATAAGTAAAAACCAGAAAATACAATAAAATCCAAGGGTTATATATTACGGATAAAATGGGTCAAGATTGAAAACTAGGCTAATAATGAAACAGTTCTGATGGTTAAAATCAACCAAATCCATAAGTATTCTCGTAAATCTACCTCCTAATTGATATATTGAAACAAGTTAGATATCATTATACTCCTATATAGCTTCAAAATTCATATATTTAATACACTTATTGAGGATTATCCGCTTAGACCCGTTGTTATATATTTAATTAGCCAAGTCTGAACTTCATTACCTTAAGGAGGTGTAAAGCCGCACGGGAGCATATCATTAAATCAAAAATAGATTATTTCGTGTCTTCAGGTAAACTAAACTAACAAATTTGATTAATTTACAAGCATTTTTAATTGAGTTAATTGCATAAAACGTCCTTGTGGTTTACACAAATTAGTGGTTTACATCCCTGCAAGTTTTTTTTAGTGTTTTTCGTCCCTGTTTCAAGTATTATTAGCAAATTACATCCTTTTCATTAACGCCATTAGTTTCAAACCGTTAAGATGATGCACGTGCCCCACATGTGAGGGCTTTTTCGTCTTTTCCTTCCTCACAGGGACGTTTTATGCAACTTGGTGTGCAAACCACAGGGACGTTTTATGCAAATAACTTCTTTATCTTTTTTTTTTTTCATTTTATACTTTTTTTAAAAGATTATTACTTGTAGATGTAACTAACTATGACTAAATGTTTATGTTATTTAAAGATCTCGTATATGTCAATATCATATAATGAACTTTCATATCTCAGTTATTGAGTGTACTTGGGTATATGTGGCAACCATATAAGCTGTCACTTGTAAGTTTTTGATTAGTTGTATACATCCAATACCATGATGTGAAAGTTCATTACATGAAATCGACATTTTACGAAACTTTTAATAACATAAATATTTAGTCATTGTTAGTTACAGATTTACATCCACATGTAATAATCTCTTTTTAACAACATAAATATTTAGTCATTGTTAGTTGTATACATCCAATACCATGATGTGAAAAAATGTTGGAGGTTGGTTTTTAGATTTGAAAAACAAAAGCAAGGTTGAGGAGGTGTTTTTTGTTTTTAGAACATATGATTAAAAAAGATATTATTACATGTGGATATAACTAATGACTAAATATTTATGTTATTAAAAGTTTCATAAAATGTCAATGTCATGTAATGAACTTTCACATCCTGGTATTGGATGTACCCGACTAATCAAAAACTTACAAGTGGCAGCTTATATGGTTGTCACATATACCCGAGTACACTCAATAACTGAGGTATGAAAGTTCATTATATGATATTGACATATACGAGATCTTTAAATAACATAGACATTTAGTCATAGTTAGTTACATCTACAAGTAATAATCCTTAAAAAAAAGTATAAAAATGAAAAAAAAAAGAAGCTATTTGCATAATACGTCCCTGTGGTTTGCACACCAAGTTGCATAAAACGTCCATGTGAGGAAGGAAAAGACGAAAAAGCCCTCACATGTGGGGCACGTGCAGCATGTTAACGGCTCGAAACTAATGGCGTTAATGAAAAGGATGTAATTTGCTAATAATACTTGAAATAGGGACGAAAAACACTAAAAAAAACTTAGGGATGTAAACCACGAATTTGTGTAAACCACAAGGACGTTTTATGCAATTAACTCTTTTTAATTTATATACTAAAAAGATTTGACTAATTTACTTTAAGTAGTATAGCTAGAAGAGGCACAGGCAAAAAGCTTTAATTAATATAGGTAAGCCAAACAGCTTAATATTACTAGATAGCCTACAAGTGCCGCTCTAAAAAAACAATTTTTTTCAGAAGATACCCTAAACAAGAAATTTTAAAGGATATCATAGATGCACCTTGCCCTGGTTAGGTTGGCTGGTGGCGACAATCGGAAGTTCTGCAACCTCATGCCCGAAAATACGAAACAACCCAGCAGTAACCACTTTTGAACTGTACAATACGCATAACAATCAATACTAATGTCACAGTAAAATTGGGAGAAAATTCAAATAAAAAAGTATGATTTTTTTCACCCATGATAATAAATAAATAAATACAAAATGAGAAGTGTGGCTTTACTTTGTTGTTAACATGGCACAACGTACTCCTGAGAAATCAGAGGGACACATTTCTTCCCTGTTGGTTTTGGGTAAAGCTTTAGATGATAATAACAAAAAGAGAACTAACTATTTAGTAAGTATATTGTTTTATGGTTACCCATATGCCATTGAACTAATGATATCCTGCCCAGTTCCTGGATCAAGAATTCGGTTAAAGCATTCCTGTTAGCATGAATAGCGCAGAGTAAATCATTTGCCTGAACAGATCTGCCATACTGTAAAATTAAGGATTACTCACATGAAATATTTTAACAGCTTCATCAAGAAGCAATTTGTTCCCTCCAGATGCACATTTGCCGCGAAGAAGAATCCACTGAGCATCAGAATTCAATATCGTACGAGGTCCATAAGTTGCCAAAGCCTCAAGATCAGAATGAAGCTTTTCACAACCCACAGAGCAGAACCAGTTCCCATGTGGCAATTCCTAAAAGACATGGGAGGTTATATTAAATATATCTATTCCAAAAAAAGTTAGCATTTGCTTTGAGCGCTGATGAAGAAAAACGAGTGCACATTCAATTAGGAACCCACCTTTAAATGGGCCATGTTCTTTTCCCTCAAGCAGCCAATGTGATACTCTTTCTCGCACTGAGACATAGATATTGAGTTAGAGGATAGATTTACAAAACCAGAATCACCAAGAAAAAATGTTAACTACCTGGTTGCAAATAATAGCAGTCCTATCATTAAAGCCAGTTTCACAAAAATCATATTTACTGTATAAAAAAAAGTTAGTCAATTAGGATTACATGATATGATATAGATACATCAAGTTTTGTCTGCATACATGGTGTAATATGGTGCAAATAAGAGTTTTGTATATTGTAGAACAGTCCTACCTGCATAACACACATGCAACAACACCATTTTGTCCCTCCAAAATCGCCGGTTTTCGGCAGTTTATGCAACGGCGTTTCTTGTAAGGAATCTGTGTTGCATCTTTACATTCTGAGAGACCAAAAGGGTTCATATCAGATTAATTATGTTATATATTTGATTCATGATGAAATAAATTAAATGATAAGAAATAAAAACTTGACATTTGCCCGTAGACCTCATCTTATGAGCTACTTGAAAACATGAACAATGAATAAACAGATGCAATAAAAGTAAAGATTTCTAGTAGTAAATATATGATATTAATTAAGCAAATATTAAAAGATGATTAACAGCAAACTTCATGCTCAATTGAAACTCTACCTCTATGCATTGACCTAGAACATGTAATACAAACCAATTGGTCTAGTTGTTTGAAATTTTGCTTCAACTCAAATGCATATTCACTAAGCGAGCGTCCCTTCACTGGTCCGTTTAGAAGAAAAATATTTTCGTAGCTGGAAGAATACAAGAGATTCAAATTGTATGGATAAGCGTAAAGACATATCTATATGTTTGTGTGTGTTTCATGGAGACACTTACGGTTTTCTGCGGGATTCAAACCCAGCATGCTTCTCAAACTCGGAGGGGCTGATCTGTTGACAAAATATAAGAAAGTTACTTTGATCCTCTATGTCAAAAATGTAAGGCTTAACAAGAATGCACCTGAGTCTCGCAGCAAAAACAAAATATTCCACAGCCCTTTTTAATTCCCTTTAGTACTGCCTGACAAGAAGAGGATGTTAAATAATTAAATAAATGGTGACTATATATTGGCACATATATTACAAATTTACCATACCTTTACACGAGAAAAATAAGCTAATTCAGTTCCATCCGGCAGTCCTTCATCCAGGAAGATCAATTTGTGTTTCTTCGGATCCCTTATCAAATACAAACATCTATATTACTATCGTGCATGTTATTCTTACTTCCTAAAGAGGATCTACCATTTACTGAAATTTACTATCGGAGACAAATATATTAATAGGTTTTAAGTAACTGTCAAAGGGCAGGTACCAACTTCTTCAAAATTTTGCAATCTGTTTGAAACCTTGAAGAGTTAGTATCAACCCTCTTGTCGGATTTTGGAAAAGATTCCTGCAGCCTGCAAACTCACACAATAACACTATCAAATTAACACAAAAAAACGGCATGTCACTTTAGAGTTTAAAAGAAGAGAACGCACTTAGTCTCGACCACCTGCTGATTCTGTTCTATATGTAAAGCCGTATCCATAATTCCCAAATATCAGTTCTATGGAACTGAAATAACACTGCAGGACAATATGAAAAGAGTAGTCAAGAAAGCAATCCATTTGATATTATGTTACAAAACAAGGGAAGAGAGTAGTGGGCCAAAGTAAGAATGAATTTTGTTTTCTCTATAGTTGTCTTTTCCTCAATTAAAATCACAAATTACTACTTGCGAAGAACTTGCAAAGGGTCAGTGCGAATAGGCAATTTAGAAAACAATTAGGAAAAAGGTGGCTTTTAAAGCTACATGGCTACTATATCAATCACGTGGCGTTAGTGTATTTACTGCAAAATCTAGCTATGATTAACCATATATGAATGTACAGCTAATTAGTAATTAGTATGTAAACACACTGGATTTTGTTACAATACATCTGATGCACGTTAACACCTTTTCATAAATTATTTTAAAGATCAGCTTGGGCAAACTGTCAAATGAAAAATAAGATAGAAATTTCAATTCGGGAAACTAGTAAGATATACAAGATTAGAAGAAAAAAGATCGTTTGGTAGAAGCAAGAAAACAACAAGAAAACTGGGATACTTACCAAAGACGAAAGTTCCATATAAAATAAGAGTATAAGCCCTTTGTTTGGAAAAAATTATATGTTTAAGGCTTAAAATGATTAATATTAAACTTGATACAAAAATCGACATCAATTATAAACTTTTTTCATTCACAATAGATAACGACATTAGATCCTTACAAACATTACATATTAAAAAAAAGTTAGTACAAAATTAGCAACAAAATCCACATAAATTTCATTTGCGGGGTAATAAACTTTGATCTGCAACTAAGCACTTGTTAGCGGATGCAACTAAGCACTTGTTAGCGGATGAAGATCCAACTGAATGGAGCCACATTGATTCTCAAAACGCATAAATAAACTACCTTTTTCATTTAAAACAGATAATACACATATAGCTAACATATATACAATGAATCAGCACCACAGAGGATTAATACACCTTGACAGATTAAGAGAGAGGGAGGGAGATGATCGGTGAGCGGTGGTTCTGAAAGGAGCAGGCGGCGGCAAAGGAAGAAAGATGGCAAACTTAACACGAACCCTAGATAGGTAAAACTAGAGTCAACTTAATGAAAATGGCTATTAATACTTCTACACAATAAAGTTGTCTTATAAGATCCGAAAACCCAAACCCGGCCACATTTAAATTAAACTATGAGTTTATTAGGGTAAAAGGGTTCACCCTGGTTAAATTAAATGTGAGTTTATTAAGTATAAACACATTTAGAAAAGACTGATATGTGAAATCAATATCACAAACAAATTTTCCGGCTTTCAATATTTTGCAGATAATTGCGGTCTTTGTGAATTGGTAACTTGATTTCGTCACGCTGTTTAACTTTATGTAACTTCAAATCGTATATAGAAACAAATGTTTTCTTACTTCAGAGGTACAACTATTAGCAACAATCACGTTTCAAAACAAGATATTGCTACATTTAGGAAAGAAACTTTACCCAAAATATATAGCAAACTACGCCATTTCAACCACCCCAAAATTATCACATAGATAATTTGATTTCATTACAGAATAGGGAATTACAAGACCTATAATCTTACAATAAAAGAAAATTTAATAATTCAAAAAGTATAACATAGAATAGTTATGTAAGAGCAGTAAGTTATTAGCACTGAGGTATGACAAGCAGTAGCAACGAAGGCAGTGATGATGAGCAGCCTTAAGTAGTTGCACATAAGCTGGTGATGATGAGAAACCTTAAGTGCTAGCACTTCAGTATGAGACAATCTTTCAAAAACAGATCTCCGAATACGGATTATGATAAAAGGGGTCAGAGAGAAACTTACACAAAATGCTCATTTAATACCATTCTGCAGTTTTGACTAAGTTGCTACCATACCAAGCCCTCTGCACAACAAGCCAAATTGCGCAAGTACGCCAAATCCATAAATCTAGCAGCCAGTTTTGACATGCTATGCTTATTATGTCGGATTAAAAGGTGGCAATTTGCTTGAGGACCAAGGGCAACTAAGAATGCAGCAAAGCGTGACCGATGTGAATGAAGGGTATGTTTGGAAAGAGGTAAAGGGAGCCTAAGCTTATAGTTTTAAATAAACGCAACCTCATAAGCTCTGATGCACGGAAACGGCTGGAACCCACCGTACCCCGTACCGGAAACTCGCCGGGGACGGAAACGTGTACGGGGACGTGGGCGAAACGTTTCTGGGCCGTTTCCAACAATTTGGGTACGTTCGTTGACCGATTCTAAAAGTCAACTGGCATTTCTTGTAATTTGGGGACGTTTCTGGGCCGTTTCAGACAATAATCTCCGACTGAACTTGAATCACTTTCTTGTTTCACCATCTTGATTTACTGTCAGTGTGAATCAATCTTTTCGGGTGTGTTTGTTTAAAGGAAAATAGAAAGTTTGTGATTTTCTCTTGTTGTTGGTTGAGAGAAAATTGCAAGTGTTTTAAGAAATACAGAAAGAGAGATTCATAAATTTTCTTAAGTTGTGATAATATTGTGTTTGAGGAGTAGATATAAAAGTGAAAAGAGATTGTAATATACAAAGGTTGTGTAGTGTCTCAATGCATCACGTGTTGCAGTGAATAAGTGTCTCGCGTGTCTTTTTCATTTCATTGAGCTGTCACTTTGTGAGTGGTTAAATTGTTTCATGCGTGTTGAGCTGTCAAAAGAGTGTCTTGCGTGTTGTCAGTGTATGCATCACGTGAATGTTTCTTTGAATTCAATTAAGTTTGACTAAGCAACATTTGTTTTTATATGACAAAATTGACTGGGCAAAATTGATTTGAATCTTTAGTGTGCTTTAAGTGTTCATTTTGGGCAAAATTTTGAAGTTTACATCAACGTATGAATATATTTTGGGGTTTGTGGTACATTATCTATAATATATATATTTTTTTTATGTATTTATTTCCGTACCCGTGCCGTATCCGTTTCTTGATTTTTTGAGTTTTGCCGTTTCCCGTACCCGTTTCTCGTTCCCGTACCAGTTCCCGTGCAACATAGCTCATAAGCTGAGTTTGCACACACAATTTATAAGTATTATAGAAACCATAAGCTGCTTGAAATAGTTTTTGCATAACAAATTGAGTCAATGAAGCATTAAATTTCTTAAATACCCCTTAATTACATGTATTTCACACTTAAGGTTTATTTGTTCGTCCTTTATACATTTATAAAGCCCCTGCTCCGACTACTTTCCCAGACATATTTATACAAAACAAATGTTCCAAGCTCTAAACAGGAATTGCAGCTACCAGCTCCAAGCCAGCTAGTTTTGCCAAACATAGCCGAGGAGAAAAGTGAACGTTATACAAGTTGATCTCTGACTTAATCAGATATTTTTAAAACATGGCATAACATGTATGAAAGTAATTTTTTTTCATGTAACTTACTAATGAGATGAAGTAACTTATATTTCTGAAACGGTTGATAATAGTCGACTTTTATAAGACGCTCAACTAGCTCTTCATGAAAAGTACGTACCGGAAACATAAGAATATCCACATAAAAATTACTTTCATGTACATTGGTATAGCTTCAAAAGTTATCAATTACATTTATATATCAACTAGAATGTTAACATATCATTGTTTACTAGACACATTTATTGACCAAGTCACCAAATGAGACATGGGTGCTTTTTTTCCTCGAATAAAATAAGTTCACCATTTAACACATGATTATATTAAACTGCTATTAAACTTGTATCATCCTCCCGAAAAAAAGTGTTAATTTTAGGCAAAATTTTGAAGTTTACATCAACGTATGAATATATTTTGGGGTTTGTGGTACATTATCTATAATATATATATTTTTTTTATGTATTTATTTCCGTACCCGTGCCGTATCCGTTTCTTGATTTTTTGAGTTTTGCCGTTTCCCGTACCCGTTTCTCGTTCCCGTACCAGTTCCCGTGCAACATAGCTCATAAGCTGAGTTTGCACACACAATTTATAAGTATTATAGAAACCATAAGCTGCTTGAAATAGTTTTTGCATAACAAATTGAGTCAATGAAGCATTAAATTTCTTAAATACCCCTTAATTACATGTATTTCACACTTAAGGTTTATTTGTTCGTCCTTTATACATTTATAAAGCCCCTGCTCCGACTACTTTCCCAGACATATTTATACAAAACAAATGTTCCAAGCTCTAAACAGGAATTGCAGCTACCAGCTCCAAGCCAGCTAGTTTTGCCAAACATAGCCGAGGAGAAAAGTGAACGTTATACAAGTTGATCTCTGACTTAATCAGATATTTTTAAAACAGGATCCCCATTCCTAAAACACCAAACCAGAGCATATGTTCATACATTTACAAACAGATATCTACTAAATACTTTGACTTTCTCATCATCTATTATTAAGCTTAATTAATTGACTTCTTGGTTTATGTAGTTCCACAAACAAACATTGATTAAGCGAACCTCTGACATGGCTTGTGTCTTCATTGTTAAGTATTTCACCTCCCGGTCAAAATTTAAGTTCAACATATCATGACTCAAGATTTTGTAAGTTTCGTGAAAAAGATCAAAAATTCTTTGCGGTAAGGCTAGCGATCATAAGCTTCAAAGTGTGAGTGACTAACCTATTCACCTGCCATACAACGAATTTAGGCTAAAAGTCAACGGCTCAAGCATATTGTACCTTTGTATCGCTGCATGTTGATGTACTTTATCATGAGCATAAGGGTTTTACCATAAAGAAATGAAATACTGTTTTGCAATTGTAAACAGGGGATCCCTCAAAGTGTGAATCTCATAAAAGTTAAGCCTACAAAAAAAACTCATGAACTTCCACCAAACACACAATCACAAATACGGATGAGTTCTCAAAAAAAAGTACTATCTTTGTGGTTATCAGAATGTAGGTAATCAAAATTTGCTTCAAGACCGAGACGCGAGACCAATGATAAATACAGATAACTCTCACCTCCTGAAAACGAAGAGAGCAAAAATCTTCATCTAAAAGATAAGCTACTTAACTTTTATCATAGAATCCTCATTCCTAAAACATAAGTAGCTCATATGCTCATCTATTGCTAAAGTTATTAATTACAAACAGATATCAACTAAATGCTGCGAGTTCTCATCATATATTACTTTTTTAGGGTAAATAAGGATCTCATCATACATTACAAAGCACAATTATGCGACTTGGTTGATCTACACAAAAGACATTGATCACCCGAGTCACCTAACGAGATATTACTGCACTTTCCCCCGAATGACAAATTAAAAGGGTAACAGAGCCTCGGGGTAAAAATATCACCTTTATGGTCATGTCTTTCACCTTGCATTTAGTCAGATGACTAAGTTCAGCATAGCACGATGTTAAAAGTCAGATTGTGTATGTTTGATGGAGAAGCTTGAGGTTTCTTTGTGGTAAGACTAGGGGAAAAGAGCTTCAAAGTGTGAATGACTAACCTATTTGCCTATTATACCTTAAGATTGATTAATCATTTATGCTAAAAGTCAACAGCTCAAGCATAAAGTGCCTCTTTATTGCTACAATGTTGAGATACTTTTTCATGAGCATTAGACTTTTACCATAAGATAATCAAATAATGTTTTGTAATTTTAAATAGGGGGGTCTCCCACAGTTTAAAGCTTGTTAAGCCTCAAATGAAAGAAATAAAAATAATAAAAAGAAAAGACCATCGCCTTCCCCAGCAAAAACACGTTCACACATGTAGATACATTTCCGAAAAGAGTGCTAAATTTGAAGTACTCTAAAACCTGCTTCACCGGAGCAGGATGATAGTTTAAGTTCCACATAGCATAACTTAAGATTGTGTGTGTTTGGTGGAGAAGCTGGAGGCTTTTTTGCGGAAGACTAGCGAACACAAGCTTCAAAGTGTGAGTGACTAACCTAATCACCTATTATACGGTAAAACTAATTCATCGCTTATGTCAAAGTCAACTACTCAAGCATAAGGTACCTATTGCTATAATCATTGAGATACTTTTTCATTAGTACTGGAGTTTTAACATAAACAATTGAATACTATTTTGGAATTTTAAAAAGGGGAGTCCCTCACTTGAGGCTCATGATAGTTAAGCCTCCATGCTCCAAGAAATCCATGAGTCTCCACCAAACACACTGATACAGTGAGGCTTGACCCAAGTAACGACCGAGACCTGTAGCCCAACCGAATTGAAGGCTAACTTGGTGTGCAAGCTGAGATATACTTATATATTGATTTTATTATTGTTTGATTTAGTTTCCTGTTATTTGTTTATTTAGTTTCCTATTATAATGAGTCTAGAATCTATTTATAGGGGTCTTTGGTTATTGTAAGAATCAGTTGATTATATGAGTTTTATAAGACGTTTTGACAAGAAAACCTATATGGTTTTGGTCTTTGATTAATCTTTAGTTCTTGAGCCATTTGATTGCGTGCAAAACTGCATCAGTTGGTATCAGAGCTCAGGTTAATTCAAATAGCTCTAGGTGAAGAGAACTACGCTTCTTCGGGCAGATTCGCCGACCGAGGCAGCGAAGAGAGTGTTTTCTATTCACGTGCCCATGGAGTTCGTTCCTACCGCAACCGTAGATTCGCCGACCGAGGCAACGAGATGGTGGACCGTGACCCACGGGATATCTTTGAGATCAAACGACTTCGGAGACGAGTCCGAGATCTTGAAATACAACACGAGATCAAGCAAATCCGGAAAAGGATTCAAGATCTCGAGCTACAACGGGAGACAAGGAAGGAAACCGAATCGAGATACGTCGTCCGGGACGATGTGAACGAGGAAGAGGAGAATGATGCAGTGAGGCTTGACCCAAGTAACGACCGAGACCTGTAGCCCAACCGAATTGAAGGCTAACTTGGTGTGCAAGCTGAGATATACTTATATATTGATTTTATTATTGTTTGATTTAGTTTCCTGTTATTTGTTTATTTAGTTTCCTATTATAATGAGTCTAGAATCTATTTATAGGGGTCTTTGGTTATTGTAAGAATCAGTTGATTATATGAGTTTTATAAGACGTTTTGTCAAGAGAAACTATATGGTTTTGGTCTTTGATTAATCTTTAGTTCTTGAGCCATTTGATTGCGTGCAAAACTGCATCACACACATTCATGGATATAAATGCTTTCTCGAAAAAGAGTTAATTTTGAGGTCATCAATATCAGTTTAAGGACTGAGGCAAACGATGAAAACAGCTATAAAATCCAATGGAGATGGAGAATTAGTCTTCATGAAAAACTTAAACTACTTGAGTTTTGTCATAGAATCCTCACTCCTAACACCAACTTGTGTTAACTTGAAAGGGGGAATATTACATTTCTACACTTTCAGCAGATGTGTGTATGTAATGGTGTATGTTCTTTTTGGTACATGCATATTGAGTAACTTGTGATGTGGAGAAATGTCCCAGATGCTAGATTTCAAGACACGTGTTATACTAAAGGCTTAAAAAACAATACCTCGTATACAAGAATTGCAAGGCATGTTGTCCCCGCGTTGCATATACAGTGTCCAACTTGCTTGGTCTGGTGTTCTTTTCGAGCAACAAAACCAACTACATTCACAATACTTATCATTTCGGAAATCAAACATTTTTAGATTCACAATGTTTGATTTCCGAAATGATAAGTACTGAGCCAAGAGTATATAATGTTGTCATCCATTGCCTTATTGTTCATAAAAACTCGTACCCTGTTTCACAATAGATACTATTTATGCCTCAAGTTATTGTGTTCAGATCATTTGAAACGACTAGACATTGCACTTCAATAAAACTTTAAAGCTGAAAATTAGTGAACTACATCACACGTTTGGTATTTTACATTCAAAAGAGACCACTTAAGTTTCATTTATCAACAGTTTAAGGTAAAATTAACTAACTTCAAAGATTCCAGAAGTCGGTAATATCTAAACCAGTTGTAATTTTGTAGACAAATTTTGAACTTAAGAGAAGTCTACAATAGAATATACAATGCTACATTAAAAGTTCATTATGATCTAAACACTATCCAATAGTTCTTTTCCTTTCCTTCTTTTTGTTGTATTTTATTAGGTTAATGAAACACAAGGGTTACATGTATAAAACTCTAGAGGGTAGACGGAAAGCTATTGTATGTATCGTACTTTTAACACTTGTTTTTGTATGTATCAAACTTTCAATTTTGTACATTTTGTTGTTGTATGTGACATGTAATAACTTATAATATGTCATCGGTTCACATAACATGGCATCTACAATGGTAAGTTTATAAAGACTTGAAATGGTTCATATATTAAACTTGGTTAAGTTTATAATGACGTATTTTACAAAAGATTAGTGTCGATAAACGAGGGGGGACACATCCAGTAATAATGAATTGAATGATAGATACATATTAACCAACCTAGCTAGGGGACTACTGCATAAAAATATATCAAAATTTCTAATCATATGTATCCTGTTACTTTTCATCTACTAATAAGTAACAACTAGTTGCCACATCATCAAACATCGACTTACAAATTAGTGAATTACTAACAGGTTATGTACATACAACAGCAGAAACCGAGCAAAATAATATATATGTGTGCATATATATATACATGTGTGTACCTCCAAACCAAACTGAGGACAGCCGCCATTCAACATCTTCAAGGTTTTGATTGTTGCCGGAACCGTCCATTTTTGTGTTATTGGCGCAGATGGTCTCCCTCCAATAGTTCTTTTCCTTTCCTTCTTTTTGTTGTATTTTATTAGGTTAATGAAACACAAGGGTTACATGTATAAAACTCTAGAGGGTAGACGGAAAGCTATTGTATGTATCGTACTTTTAACACTTGTTTTTGTATGTATCAAACTTTCAATTTTGTACATTTTGTTGTTGTATGTGACATGTAATAACTTATAATATGTCATCGGTTCACATAACATGGCATCTACAATGGTAAGTTTATAAAGACTTGAAATGGTTCATATATTAAACTTGGTTAAGTTTATAATGACGTATTTTACAAAAGATTAGTGTCGATAAACGAGGGGGGACACATCCAGTAATAATGAATTGAATGATAGATACATATTAACCAACCTAGCTAGGGGACTACTGCATAAAAATATATCAAAATTTCTAATCATATGTATCCTGTTACTTTTCATCTACTAATAAGTAACAACTAGTTGCCACATCATCAAACATCGACTTACAAATTAGTGAATTACTAACAGGTTATGTACATACAACAGCAGAAACCGAGCAAAATAATATATATGTGTGCATATATATATACATGTGTGTACCTCCAAACCAAACTGAGGACAGCCGCCATTCAACATCTTCAAGGTTTTGATTGTTGCCGGAACCGTCCATTTTTGTGTTATTGGCGCAGATGTCTAAACACTATCCAATAGTTCTTTTCCTTTCCTTCTTTTTGTTGTATTTTATTAGGTTAATGAAACACAAGGGTTACATGTATAAAACTCTAGAGGGTAGACGGAAAGCTATTGTATGTATCGTACTTTTAACACTTGTTTTTGTATGTATCAAACTTTCAATTTTGTACATTTTGTTGTTGTATGTGACATGTAATAACTTATAATATGTCATCGGTTCACATAACATGGCATCTACAATGGTAAGTTTATAAAGACTTGAAATGGTTCATATATTAAACTTGGTTAAGTTTATAATGACGTATTTTACAAAAGATTAGTGTCGATAAACGAGGGGGGACACATCCAGTAATAATGAATTGAATGATAGATACATATTAACCAACCTAGCTAGGGGACTACTGCATAAAAATATATCAAAATTTCTAATCATATGTATCCTGTTACTTTTCATCTACTAATAAGTAACAACTAGTTGCCACATCATCAAACATCGACTTACAAATTAGTGAATTACTAACAGGTTATGTACATACAACAGCAGAAACCGAGCAAAATAATATATATGTGTGCATATATATATACATGTGTGTACCTCCAAACCAAACTGAGGACAGCCGCCATTCAACATCTTCAAGGTTTTGATTGTTGCCGGAA
Source organism: Erigeron breviscapus (assembly GCA_034093135.1). Classification (NCBI taxonomy): domain Eukaryota; kingdom Viridiplantae; phylum Streptophyta; class Magnoliopsida; order Asterales; family Asteraceae; genus Erigeron; species Erigeron breviscapus. The sequence goes on from CM067167.1 coordinate 269,095,418, forward strand.
CCGTCCATTTTTGTGTTATTGGCGCAGATGGTCTCCCTCCTTTTTTTTCTTTCTTCTTCTTTTTCTTTCTATCTTTTTTTTATTACTGTATTAAAAAGAAATAAAAATACCTAAACAGGGAAATATAGTAATCGCAAGGCCGCCTTCCCGGATGTATAGGATTTTGAGATCGAGGTCGAAGTTGAATAGTCTTTTATACGAGTAATAAAATTAAGTATGAAGTGTAACCAACTATGGCAAAAAGTCTACGTAATGTACCCTACTACTCGACTTGCTATTTAGTGTAACCAACTACGTTTTTTGGGTTATGCAATGTAAGTAACCGGCTAGGAAACAAGTTGCAGGTTACCACTTTCAATTTTATTCCTTTTTTATTAAAAAAATTATAAATATTTTTTTATTGCCACCTGTAATGCATTGCAGTCACATCTTTCAAATACATTTTTTTATTTTTTTTCTTACTTACATCATTACTATCATCAATCTCATTATTCTCATCAGTATCAGAATCATCAAATAACTTAGCCTCTTTTTCTTTCAAAATAGGATCCTTATTTCTAACTTTAATTAAAGCATCAAAAATTTTTAAATCATTCTTACTTGAATAATTAACAATATCATCATCATCTTCTTCTTCAGAAGATGAAGAATCATTCTCTGAATCAACAATACCTTTCTTTTTATGCTCTTCGAACCGCTGCAAATCTTCACGCTTTTTGTTGTGCTCGAACCGCCGTGCAAATTATCGTTGATTTCAATTTTTGATATGTCGCCGGCGGGATCTTCGCCACCGTCGTTGTCGGAAAATAGCCTTATCACGATTTGTTTTGGTTGTTAATTACCCTAAAAACCATCTTTCCAAACCCCCCACCCCATGTTTCAGCCGCCGACAACTATCTCCATTACACAAACCTTTTTTTGCTTTGGATTTAGTGGTGGCCGGAAAAAATGGCCGGCAAAGGAGACGACGATAATGATGAACAAGATCGCGTTAGAGCTGGTGGGTCTTATATATATGTACATAATTTGGAGTTATTTTGATTTGAATATACACATTTGTATTTGAATATTTGTGGCTATCTTTGGAAATTTCATAGATATAGATACGGTCTGATAGATAGATATAATAAGATACAGTAAGTGAAGATGAATGGAATGACGTGGCATTTATAACCGGATGGAAACCTTTTGTAGCCGGTTGCTTATATTGCATAACCCAAAAAACAAAGTTGGTTACACTACATAGCAAGTCGAGTAGTAGGGTACATTACATAGCCTTTTTGCCATAGTTGATTACACTCTCATGCCTTTAACCCTAAAATTAATAAAATTTCGTTACCCTTACATGTTCTTTCTATTCAAAAAAGTAATTTGTCAAGCCAATTATTGTTTCATTTGAAAAATCCATCATATATAGATTACTAGTAAAACTATTCAAAAAAGTTTTTACATTTGTATGTTGTTTAATATGTTCAATATGGTTTCTATGGTATATGTATTGTCGAACTTGTGCTAAGGTATTGGCAGGTCGCATATTTGCTACTCTTCCCTACTCTCAAGGTAGCCGGACTCAGCAGACAGGTATATTCTCGTATGATCTTCTCGACTGACAGGTATGGTATCTAAACACTTCACTCTTGCCGACTTTTACATCTTGATGGCCGGAGGTCCTTATGGAAGCAGCCTCTCTACCTTTGGGTAGAGGTAAGACTGTCTACAGCTCACCTCCCCCATACCCCGCAGGGATTGGGTCCTGTTGTTGTTGTTGTTGTTGTTGTAAAAGTAAATATATTTGATGAATGGGTTTTTCTAAGTAAATTTTTTTGGAACATAAAATGTTTTTGACTTAAAAATACAGATCTTAAATGGCGTAGAACCGTAACTAATTTTGGACTATTTTTTTTTTTTTTTCACTCCAAACATATTTATTTAGATAGTCTTTTGAATCTCAAATCTCTTTTAAAAAGAAAAAGATGGAAAAAAATGGTTAACTATTAAATTACCTTAACGATCCCGATAACACCGTGGTCTTTTGAGTGGTTTAGTCAAAAAATTTGATCCCATGATCTTTTGGACCCAATGAATCACTAAAGACCCGTTCTGACAATGACCACACATCTTTGTGTACCAACCTATAAAGTTGTGAACAAATTGAACCCGTGACATATTCATAGCAAAATCCTTTATAGTGATCTAATAAAACATTTTGCGATAGAGAATGTGTTGACTTACACGACTAATATTGAAATGAAAATATGACATTAACTTATTAGAAAAAAGAAGACAAAATAAAATCTCATTGGGTAAATATAGGGAGGGGGTTTCTTAAAGTTATTCCAACTTGACTAGTCAAGTTATAGTCAAGTTAGAATAACTTTAGGGAATCCTTTCCCGTAAATATATGTATCTGGAATTTCAACAATTTACTTTAGTCTAATACACACTATAAATCCATAACGTATATATAGTGTATATTTTTTTTTTCCTTCAGTAGTCTTGTATTTTTTGGTTATAAAGTTTGGGGCTATATTTTTTTTCTTCATTTTTATGTGTAACATCCATAAATTATCAAAAACATTTGATACTTAATGACTTAAACTATTAAAAGACTCAACAATGACTACCAAACTGGTCAATGACCCAATTGACACATTTTACACTATTTCATTCAAAAGACCCAGTACAACATACATATTCAAAGACCGACCAAAGTTATTTAACCATTTAATAACATAATTCTATTCTATAGGATTTGACCCTAATTTTTAAAAGTTATTTAACCACATAAAAACATAACTCTATAGGATTTGACCCTAATGGCCGAATTCAGGTCTTCAAAAGATCAATGTACATCAAAGTGAGACACAACACTTGTTTGACACCAACACAAAATGATTCTATTTAATGACATGTTGGGCGGGTATATGACTCAAAAAGATGTACAAACCATATATAATAAACAAACTACAGTAAAACCTCTATAAATTAATAGTGCTGGGACCGAGATATTTTATTAATTTAGCGAGTCATTAATTTATCGAGTGATAATATACAATACTTATCTTAAGTTGGGACTTGACAATTTATTAATTTTATCGGTGTATTAATTTATCGAGTATTAATTTATAGAGGTTTCACTGTAATTAGTTTAGATGGTTACACAAAAATAATCTTAGTCTTGCCACGACTCCTTTCACATCCTATATAAAAAAAAAAAAACTAAAATGTAAGCTTTATGCTTAGTATTAGAATCTCATCCAACATATACAATTCCATCATACATCTAGCCCATCCGAAATTTTCACAACTTTATACTAGTATAATACAATATCATCACATTCATCCATCAAGTCACATCAAATAACCCGTTTGGCACAACATAAACAATATGGCAATGGCCCATTTGGCACAACATACTACTCCTACCTAATAGCTGCTGCATGTACAATTGGGTTGCTGGGGTCATCCTTTTTCTTCTATAGGTGATTCACCCGAAAGTGCTGTTTTCTCCCTTTTTTCTATCCTTTATCAAGTATGATTAGTTGCTTCTGCTCTTTTTGGTTCTGTTCCTTGTTGAGAGATGGATGGATGTCAGTTTGTAGTTACGTAGCAACTGAATGGCAATGTCTTATAAGAAGTTTTTTTGATTTGTCATTTACATATTTCAATTTCTGTTTGGTTCTGTGATTTATATGTTTTGATGTCTCAAAGTGACGTTTTTTTTTTTTGTAAAGAAACTCTACGGCGGTACTTTGAGGCATACATAAACCCAACCTTATGAGATGCTTTTGTACGCCCCCAAGCTAGATCCGTCCATACTAGTCGTGTTCAGTTGTTTAATGCATTATTCTCGTAACTTCATTTAATAACATATGAGTATATGGATATACTAACCAATTGAATCATTCTAGTGATAATCGCATTCTATGCATTATGAGTCCGGTAGCAAGTACAATAGTCAAAAAATCAGTAGTTAAAAAAGCAAATGATAACCAATATATGCAAAAGGGAAGATATATGGCCCTTTATGAAAATTCATTATTGTAAATTATAAACTCATTGTAATTCTTCGTTAAATGGAACATACGGTGGTTGTTTCTTTAACTAATGGAGTCCCCTTTGCAATGTGCACCACCAATAAATGCAAGAAATCATGAATTCGTGTATAAATACAAGTAACAGTAACCCGGACCGGTCCGCTTTCCTTGCTTAAACCACATGTTGCCGCGGTAATCCGGTTTTCGAATTCCTAAAACGACTAACCGAGATCCAACTTCTCAACCCAGACAAATTAACCCGCTTGCCGGCTTATTCCAATTTGATGTACACCCCTACTTTTCAACTCCATTGCTGCAATGTTTCACCAAACATGAGAATGATTATCATTCTCTTGTAGATTTGACACAACTAGTTTGACTTTTTTGATTTACATGGGGACGTCCCAGTTTCAAGTCATCTACATATGAATGTCAACTTAGGTAAAAACGTTAATATTGGCACCTCATATTATTCAAATTTAATTTGACCTTTCTGATCCAACTATTAACATTTTTATAAATGTTAATATTAACTTCAAAATTAATTTACTTCAATTTGTTCCTGAAGCACTAGAGATACTGAAATACAACAAACAATAACAATGGCGATCGTTATGTTATGTAGTCTTCAATGTCCAGACTCGATACGTAGAACACAAAATCTAAAGTTGATGTCAGTGCTAAGTTGGTGGTTGCACAAAGTAGTTGCTGCAACACTTTGTTTCCAGCTAATGCTCAGTGTTTAGCCTGACCCCATATGCTCCTTGTACCTATGCTTATAAAACTTCATACTTTCCTTGTATGTGTCGGCCTGCCGTTGCAATGTAGTAACCTTCTTTCCCAACGCACGAACCCGGCATTCCAACACAACAGCACGGCGTCCTAACGCATTGGCCCGCTGTAACAAATCAACAGCCAGCTGTTCAGACGAATGGACACCCCGACGCCCTAATGCATTTGTGTGCTGTCGTGCCTCGGCATGTCGTTCTAATGCATAAGCTAGCCGTTTTGACGTATCACCCCACCGTTTTAATACCTTATCTTTGCGTTCCAATGTATCACGCTTTTGTTTAATTGCATCATGCCACCGATGTTTTAGGAATTTTTTTTTGAAACGGTCGTATTTCAAGGGTGTTTTGTCAAACAAGTTTTCGGAAAAAAAAATTGTACAACCAGTTAAACCGGTAATGCTAATACCGGTTTCGATTTTTTGCCTCGAACCCGGTATTAGCATTACCGGTTTCAGAAAAAGTAGTTTGAACCCGGTAATTCAAATACCGGTTTCAGGCTTTTGCAGGTGATGTGACAGCGTGCAGTAGATATGACAGCATGCAGCAGTATGATGTGACAACACACTCGAACCCGGTATTTGCAAAACCGGGTTCACGAGCCGCGACAAAAAAACAACATGCAACGTAGCAGCCTTTTTACTATATATACATGCATATTTGTTGATAGTTGTTCACGCAAACTTAAGCAAACATATAAGCAAACATATATTTCTCATTTTTCAATCATCAACAAAACTAGTGTTTACAAAATCAAAAATGACCTCTGTTAATTTTAGCTGTGTACCAAGAAACCAAGAGTTGTTGTGGTTACAAGCTCCAGATGTGCATCGCTCATACAATATTTCCCAAGAACGTGATGTGATATTCCTAAGATGTAGAAAAGGTGATGGAGGGCTGACTAGAGCAATGCAGGCTGGTATGCCCAGCAAAGTCGTTCAGCATCTCAAGAATGCTGGGTTTTTCCAACTTTTCAAGGCGGCGATTTGCCAACTTGATCATTCTTTAATCAACGCGTTGGTGGAGAGATGGCGTCCCGAAACCAACACGTTTCACTTTCCTATTGGTGAAGCAACTGTCACCTTGCAAGATGTGCAGGTGATATGGGGTTTACCCATAGATGGACCAGCCGTGACTGGTGAGTGGGTTACAGAAACCCGAAATGTTGATTACTGGAACAATCTGTGTTTAGAATATCTGGGCTTTTTTCCTACAGATGAACTAGATTTTGATAATTTGAAAAACGGTCGGATCAAATTTAAAACCTTAACAAGGCACATTGATGTGGAGTTCGACCATGAAGATGATCAGCTGTGTCTATTCATGGCTAGAAGGGTTATGCTAGCTCTTCTTGGTTCAGAGCTTTTTCTTGATTCTAACACCTATGATGTTAGTTTGAATTTTTTGAGGAACCTAGGAGACCTGAGCAAAGAAGGTCGAAAGAGCTGGGGTTCAGCAGCTCTTGCTTGTTTGTATAGAAACCTGTCCAAAGCGAGTATGCCTTTAAGAAAGGGCATTGATGGGCCTTTGTTGTTGCTCCAGTATTGGGTGTGGGAAAGAATGCCACGGATTGCCCCACGCGTCACGACACGCAAAGAGAACATAGAGAGACCGTATGCTTATCGGTCTTGTTTAGCAAACAGGTGGAATGGAGACCACTCAAATGTTGAGACACCGGCACACGTTCTTGTTTCGTACCGGTCTTTTTTCAATACGCTCAGGAATGAGCAGGTATAAAATTAATATTTTTTAATGTGTTTAATATTTTATATACTTTGTAAGTTATAATAATTTAAAGTTTTTATAATACAGTTCAAATGGACTCCGTATGAAGAGTTCATCAACGTACTCCCCCGAGTTGTAGGACTGGTCAACACATATGGAGATATGTTGGTCCCTTGATCTTTTGGGATGAGGTGGAGGTACATGTAGCAAATAGAGTTGCTAGACAGTTTGGCACTATACAAACCATTCCATCTAATTTTGGTTTGTTGGAACCAAAGGAGTTTTCTGACCTTCAAAAAATACGGAAGGGAGACCGGCTGTGGTCGATTGGGGTGTTAAACATACCGACTATATCAACCAGTGGGAGAACCGACACCAGCGGCTCGACCACCAAGGAGAGCCAGGGACCACCACTGCGGATGGCTATATGCAGTGGTATCATGCTCGTATTGTCTTAATAGTCGGTAAACCCGGTCAAGCCCAGCCTCCAGGCCAATACCCTGAATGGGGGTCTACTCAACAATTTTTTGTAAGTATATTTTTTTAAAATAAAAACTTGCTACTAATAAATATTAAATTGTTACTAATATTTGAATGTGCGCAACAAGAGGGTTTGATACAGGTAGACGAGCGAGCTCGTCTAAATCAAGAATCACATCCGCAGATAAGTCAGTTGTTTGCGGATTTTAGAACAATACCGAGGGAGGTATTTTCTTTCAGTCAACAGGAAGAACGTATGAATTATCAGTCACAAAATTTTCAGTTTCCTGAGTCACAGCAATTTCAAATGCCTCCCTCCCAAAATGATCAAAGTGGGATTTCATGGGGTGTTGGTCCTTCCGGTTCGGGTGCTGATCCTTCCAATTGGGGTGCTGGTCCTTCCAGTTTTAATACCCAAACCGTGTTTAGGCCGTCACCAAATTCGGGTTTTCAAAGTTACCAACCGGGTAATTCACAAGCTGGACCCTCAAGTTCGGGACCCCAACAAATGTTCCCGGGTAGCCACCAGTTTTTCACGGGTACCTCCCAAAACCCGGGTTATTATACCCCGAATGCACCACCACTTCATCTATTCGATGTTCCTCCAAATCTTTTTGCACCTGATTTTTATGGAAGTGGTCAACCGGCACGAAACATTTCTCCTTATCCGATGCAAAACTTCTCTCCTTTTCCAAGTTCTTCTCAACACCCAGTTACAAATCTGGGAAATGACGAAGGAGAAGACGACGACGAAGAAGAAGAAGAAGAAGAAGAAGAAGAAGAAGAAGAAGAAGAACCACAACAATATGTGCCGCCGCGAAGAAGTCGCAGAGTTCGCCGTGATCGACCAGGATGTGGAACGGGGGGTCAAAGATAGATTGTATTATGTTTTTTTTAATGTTTTTATTAATAAATATTTGTTTTCCAATATAAACTTACATTAAAATAATACATATTCAAAATAATACATATTCAAAATAATAGATATTCAAAATAATACATATTCAAAATAATACATATTCAAAATAATACATATTCAAAATAATACATATTCAAAATAATACATATTCAAAATAATACATATCAAAATAATACATATTCAAAATAATACATATTCAAAATAATACATATTCAAAATAATACATATTCAAAATAATACATATTCAAAATAATACATATAAAATAATACATATTCAAAATAATACATATTCAAAATAATACATATAAAATAATACATATTCAAAATAATACATATTCAAAATAATACATATTCAAAATAATACATATTCAAAATAATACATATTCAAAATAATACATATTCAAAATAATACATATTCAAAATAATACATATTCAAAATAATACATATTCAAAATAATACATATTCAAAATAATACATATTCAAAATAATACATATTCAAAATAATACATATTCAAAATAATACATATTCAAAATAATACATATTCAAAATAATACATATTCAAAATAATACATATTCAAAATAATACATATTCAAAATAATACATATTCAAAATAATACATATTCAAAATAATACATATTCAAAATAATACATATTCAAAATAATACATATTCAAAATAATACATATTCAAAATAATACATATTCAAAATAATACATATTCAAAATAATACATATTCAAAATAATACATATTCAAAATAATACATATTCAAAATAATACATATTCAAAATAATACATATTCAAAATAATACATATTCAAAATAATACATATTCAAAATAATACATATTCAAAATAATACATATTCAAAATAATACATATCAAAATAATACATATTCAAAATAATACATATTCAAAATAATACATATTCAAAATAATACATATTCAAAATAATACATATTCAAAATAATACATATTCAAAATAATACATATTCAAAATAATACATATTCAAAATAATACATATTCAAAATAATACATATTCAAAATAATACATATTCAAAATAATACATATTCAAAATAATACATATTCAAAATAATACATATTCAAAATAATACATATTCAAAATAATACATATTCAAAATAATACA
>CM067167.1:269109514-269167014 GCA_034093135.1 Erigeron breviscapus
ATTTTCGACCCAACAAATTCCCCCTATTTGTTCTGAAATAGTGCATGTATCTCAGACTTCTATTTATACATGTTTGTAAGTCTGAAATGCAAGTTTTGTTTAAGTTGTAAAAGTTTTCTAAGTACATCTTATAGATCATTGATGTCTTAGAATTTTTCTTGTGATTTTTCTAACTTAAACTTATCATCTACTTATTGGTTACAATTTGCAACATATATATACAAGCTGAAATGTTTGTTACAAATGTAAATATAATACAAGTAAATGATAGACTGAAAAGGAAGCTACTTCTTTGAAGGCCTTGAACCAGAAGGGCTTTCAGAAGCTTTCCTCTTCAGTGGAGACTGATCCTTTCTCCCAAATAATCTTGTCTTCATCTCCACCTTGGACTGCATCTTTTGTTGTATTCTTGATAGCCATGCACCAATGAGATAAGACTTGGGCTTTGCCTTCAAAATCTAGATCATCTCTCTATGCTCAGAAATGCCAAACTCGTGAACTTAGGCCTGATTATACTCTTCAGCTGCCCTTCCTTCTCTTTTAACAACCAAGTCAAAAAGCTTCAATCCATCCTCCTTAGTAATTTCAACATCCAGAATCTTGGCAGGATTAGATCTATGCTTCATATAATGCTCATACTGATCCAATTCATGTTTCCGTTGGACTTCAGTAGCATCTTCAGAGATTGGCTTAAATGTGGAAAGATCAGCATCACGAGCATGCTTTCTTGGTGATCTAGGCCCAGTCAGTTTGGTTTTTGGTGGTGGCCTGTTCCTTTCCCTTTCAACCTTGGCAACTTCAGCCAGAATAGATTTTCTTTTTATTTCCATCTCACTTTGTCTATTTTTCTGCAAGTCTTCCAAAGACATTTTGAAAGTGATACTTTCCAGCTTCTGTTCCAGAGGTGAATACATTTTCCCATATTAATAATCAGCCATATCAGTTATGGCCTTCTGTACTCTTGGATCTTCTTTAATTTTCAAATATCTTTCCAATGAAAGCCCAAGAGCTGCAGCATCAATATGATCCAGGGTCCCCATCGATAGATGTTGTGCCCTTTCTCTTTCCTTGTTTTCCCTCCAAGCCATAAACTGATTTGAAACCCTTTTCTGAAGTTCAAGGAGTTTCTTTTCATCTGCTGCCTTATCATGAATAGGGTAGCCATGTTCATCCACATTCTCACCAACCACAAGTCCAGAACCCTTAGAACCTTTGGACTTGGGTTTATCCACCACTGGGGCCTTGCCTTTATCTTTCTTGGCAGGCTCAGACTGTTGTACTTCAGACTTCTGAAGTTGTTCCCTCTGAACTGAGGCACTTCCAGATTGCACCTCAGTTTGCTTCGATTAATTCTTGAGTACTTGCCATCAAACCAATCGGCACATCTTTTCCCCCTCTGGGGACCTCTGAAGGTAACTTGGCAAATTCTTCAATGGCCATTTGCATGTTCTTCAGTGGTTCCCAACTTTGTTGTTTCAGATAGTCAGCAAGCCCCTTTGACAACTGAGCAAACTGAGACCTTAATCTGAAGTTAGAGTTTAGGTTCAGTGCTTCTTTATTAACTATTTCATTCACCTGCTTTCTGTCTTCAGTAGTAAATGATGGAGGAGGAGGAGGAGCAACAACAGGTTCTTTCTTGAGTAAGGTCAGAATTTCATCTAACTGTTTGGATTGGCCCTTCACTGATTCATCAAGAGTGGATACTGATCTTTGTACTTCTTCTACAGCCTTATCCACTTTCTTGTTTGTATCTTTTGTAAGTTCAGAGACCATTATTCTGACCTTCTCTTCAACCTTTTCAGCCACTGAAGCTGAAATCTGAGCAACAAGTTCCTGAGAGAGCTCAGACTTCATCTTCTCAAAAACTTCAACACTTATGGAAGACCCAAGTTCCTTCTCATTAACACTGGGCTTCTTCACCAGCTCATTCACTTCCTTTCCAACTGCCATGATTTCTTGCTTGATGAGATCAACAGAAGATGTCAAGTTTGTAACCACTGCAGCTTGCACATCTCTTTTGGCCAGTCTGAAAGCCTCCCTTATGGCTGAACTTATCTTATTACATGAATGCACCAGCTCATTAAGCTTCCCACTTACTAGTCCCTCATTCCCAGCAACCTTGGTTAACTTAGTGCCAAGAAACATCTGAGCACCCTTCATTTCAGCAATGGAACTAGTATTGGCAGTTAGAGATTTTGTTAAGTCCTCGAACTTGAGAAGAAGGCTTTGGACTTCGGAATTTTGGATCTCTAACTGTGCTTCCACACTCAAAGAAGGAGGTGGTTGTGCAGAAGCAGAAGCAATAAAGGATATGTTACCAAGCCCATCCAATGCCTTTTCCATTTGCATTTCAGTTGGACTCTCAGATTCAGTAGCAGAGTCCAACTCCTTCTCAAAAGGATCATCATAATTGATGGGCTTTGGAACTTTGTGAATTTCAGGGTGAAGGTGTTGGAGTTGTGGTTGAAAAGTGGGTGAAGTAACATATGCGGGAGTTGAGCCTGGTGGAAAATAAGGGTGTTTATGAGATGTTGGTGGTGGGCGATATGGTTGATCAACAATTTGGATTTCTGGGGGAGGAGGGGCGTTTGCGAGGTTGAAGGTTGGCTCAGAATCAGAAGACTGATTCTCCTCCAATAACCCCTCGTCAAACTCAAAATCAGCAAGGGAATCAAGATTCCCCTGAGGTGGCTCATCGTCATCTCAGAATGAAGTCAAGACAACATTCTGATCAGATATGCCTTGGTTCAGATCACTGGTACCTGAACCAGCTTCTGGTTCAACAACTGCTGCTGCAGATGCATCGTCACCAGATTTATGTGTTGGCTCAACCAAAGTATCATCGCCAGTGATAGTAGACACGAGGGTTGCCTTAATGATTCTCGTACCATCTGCAATAATCACTTCATCGGCCGTAGAGTGTGAAACCTCAGTTTCTAAGGGTGTCACCTCAGAAACATCATCAGTTTGTGCTGCAGAGGAGTGTAAGATTGGTGAAGTTACAGGGGGTGCACGTGCAGACACGGACTCTACTGTGTGTTGGGCTGACACACTTACATTTTCTTCACCATCTCCTCCTAAAGAAGTTTTGGAGATGGTTGCTTGCGGGTTTCCCTTTTGACATTCTTCTGAATCTTGTTGGGAAGATCCAGAAGGGTGAGCTTCGACACTAGTGTCCTTGGGCAGTGAGGACGATTTCTTAAATTTTTGATGTTTTAATACGCCCTTTGAAGATCCCGGGGGACCTTTTGGGAGGTCCTCAGGTTGGTCAGTGGAAGAGGGGAGTGGTGGTTGGGTAGATGAAGTTGTTGGGGTTGTAAAAAACTTCAACAAATTACCACCAGGTGCACCAATGGGTCTCACATTCTTTTGTGACCCGCTCGGTGACCTTTCTGAGCCAGCCAGTCGTGCTGTTTCAGTACGCCCTTTGAAGATCCCGGGGGACCTTTTGGGAGGTCCTCAGGTTGGTCAGTGGAAGAGGGGAGTGGTGGTTGGGTAGATGAAGTTGTTGGGGTTGTAAAAAACTTCAACAAATTACCACCAGGTGCACCAATGGGTCTCACATTCTTTTGTGACCCGCTCGGTGACCTTTCTGAGCCAGCCAGTCGTGCTGTTTCAGTACGCCCTTTGAAGATCCCGGGGGACCTTTTGGGAGGTCCTCAGGTTGGTCAGTGGAAGAGGGGAGTGGTGGTTGGGTAGATGAAGTTGTTGGGGTTGTAAAAAACTTCAACAAATTACCACCAGGTGCACCAATGGGTCTCACATTCTTTTGTGACCCGCTCGGTGACCTTTCTGAGCCAGCCAGTCGTGCTGTTTCAGTACGCCCTTTGAAGATCCCGGGGGACCTTTTGGGAGGTCCTCAGGTTGGTCAGTGGAAGAGGGGAGTGGTGGTTGGGTAGATGAAGTTGTTGGGGTTGTAAAAAACTTCAACAAATTACCACCAGGTGCACCAATGGGTCTCACATTCTTTTGTGACCCGCTCGGTGACCTTTCTGAGCCAGCCAGTCGTGCTGTTTCAGTTTTATTAATTACCTGAGTCATTGCAGCAGAAAGTTCTGGTTCAGGTTCTGAAGTGGATGCCTTTGAAATGTCCCTGCAGAACTCTGTTGCTGAAGACTCAGACCCCTCAACATGATATGCATCTCCAAGAATGCTCATAAAGCAGATGCTCAGAAACCTGGGAAATGAGATATGTACACTTCTTTTTCCTTTTAATTTTGTAACCAGCTGAGAGAAGAGAATCTCAGCGAAGTCTACCTCAATCCCATGCCACAGATAATAACCAATTTCAACTTGTGGCAAGGAAATTTGGTCTAATCCACCATAATTTCCTCCAAGGCACTCGACAATCTGAGTCCAGAAATATCTCCAACAATTGCCAAATCCAGACATAAAAATGTGCCCAGATGTCTTCAGATTGCCATCTGCATCAACCATGTCATTGTGACCCATGGCCTGTAGTACCTCCCTGAAGTTAACTCCTTTAAGCCTTTTTGCATAGGCTGAGGGAGATGGGAGGTAGTTCAAATGAAGGGCCTCTCGGAACCCATAAAGTGAAATGATACACTGCTTAGTGCCTTCTTTTAATGAAAAAGCAATGGATTTTTCATCCTTGCTTAATGTAGCAGTGTACAAGAATTCAAGCAAGTATCTATGATACAAGACTTGAGGATCAGCAGTCAAAGCATAATAGAGAGGGGATTCTTCAAAGAACTTGTTTATCCTCCCCATTAAAGTTTTGTTTTTGGCATTAAGTGCGGCCACAAAGTTGTTCATATTGAACCGAAGGGTCGATGGATCGAACCCTGTTGGCCATGCCGCACTAGCCTTGACTACTTTAGATGGTTTGTATTCGAAAGCTATAAGTGATTTGGCTTGAGAAACTTTAGCCATAATTTCTACAAGGGAAAACTGAAAATGATGATGATTTAGGGTTTTGGAATTTTTGAAGGAAAGAAAGAATGATGATTGTGAGTAAATGAAAAGATGAGTAAATGAAGGAATGAATTTGGTAAAAAGTATTTATATTTATGATGGAATGCAAAGAGTTTTTCCAAAATAAATATATTGAAAATAATTTTGAATTTCAAAAACCAAGATAAATGTTAGGTCCAGATTTACTGGACTCGCTCCAGACTTGAAAACTGGATAGTCTCTGAAGACTTGTCCAGAAATAATATTTACTGGACCCACTCCAGACTTGAAGACTGGAGCGACACTGAAGATTTGTCCAGAAATAATCGAAGACCAGTGAGCAAAATACTTGTATAGGAAATCTGGAGTCTTCCAGATTTCAGCTCACTGGACTTCACCCCAGTCCAGATCTATTCTACTGAAGACATTCTCACTGAAGTCAAATACTGAAGTTAGAATAAAGAAGACTGACAAATGGCGGAGTCCACTGGAAGTCTTACCAGATCTACGACTGGAGCTTTGTCAGTGTTCTAGACCTTACAAGTCTGAACACTGATTACGAGGAATTGACTTTTTGCCTTTACACACTTTTCAAAGAACATTCCACTTGTCTTTACAAAAGTACTTACGTGTGTAAAGGTGGTTGGTTAAAAGGATAATAAGTCATATTGATGTGACTTTATCCTTGTACTTTAACCAATGCATTTAATGACCTTGTCGGTTCATTAAATACATGCAACCATATTTGTACGGCACAAATTCACTGGTGAATTTGTTTGCCTATAAATACAAAGTCATTTCCTTGTTAAAATTACTTTTTAGCAATTAGGTGAATTTGTCTAAATACTCTCGATCGTAACAGGATACTTCACAACTTTAAGTATCTCGATCTAAAGAGTTTATTTAGCAAATATAGATCATTTGTAATTCATAGGTTGTTAGGATACTTACATATTTGTATTATCTTGATTCCGCACAACCTTGTATTTTATTTAACATCATAAATAAAATACACTTGAAAAATTACATTGTGTTCCACCTTTACTTTATTGCTTTAAGTCTTGTATTACTTTGTTTATATACTTGCATTTATATTCAAGTAATACTAGTCCAATCTAGTGCATATTAGACTTGTTGTATTTTACACTTTTGGGTTAAACCATCAAGTGAGGGACTTTACATTTGGTATCAGAGCAGAAGGCTAATATACTTGCCTAGATCTATGTCATGATGGCCGACCCAGAAAATACACAAGGTAATCTCGAACCTAATTTTAATGAACCTCCACCCGTTCAAAATAATAATCCTCCACCTCCTCCTACTCCTGCTTCTCCACATGTGCATGTGCACTACTCAAACAATCCTGTTCCTAAATTCAGTGGGAATAGTGATGAATTTGGTACGTGGAAAGCTAGGATGATATTGCATATCACTGGAATTGAGAGAAATATGATGAAAATTTTAAATGAAGGACCTTATGTCCCCACATCACCTCTCAATGCTCTTCTTGATCCAACTGGATCTAGAAGAGGTAGGGAAAAGGGGGAGGAACATTGGTCTGAAGAGGAGAGGAGATTGGTAAATTTAGATACCCTTCTCAAAAACATGATCCTCGGGGCTGTTCCAGAAACCCTAATTCCTACACTAGTTCTTTTTCCCAGTGCTAAAACCATGTGGGATGAACTAGTGAACCAGTATGAAGGAGGAGATGACACCATTGTCACCAGAAAGGTCTCCTTAAACAAGAGGTATGAGTCATTTTTTTCTCAGCCCAATGAGTCTCTCACTGGTACTTACACCAGATTTATGAGCATCATTAACCAGTTGAGAGGACTGAGGGTTGAGAAAGACAAGGATATACTTCTGGAGAAATTTTGTGATATTTTACCCACCAAATGGTCTCACATGATCCTGGTCTTAAGACAAGGTAAAACTCTGCACACTCACACTCTTTCAACTTTATATGGAGCCTTCAGATACACTGAAGAAAATCAGGCTCAGAGAGTTGTGGCAGAACAAGATGCCTATAACCATGCCTCCAGTAGTTCTAATGTGGTCAGTCATACTGAACCACAAAGTACAACACTAATATCTTCTGAGAATGTATTTTCTATGAAGAAGATGGTGTCTGAATTCATGGAATCTGGAGAATCTAGTCTTATCTCTCCAGACTGTGATGAATCTGAAAATGATGACCTGGTTGCAATGATTGCTAAAACGTTTAACCGTTTCAAAGCAAGAGCAAATAGGCCATCTGGACAATTTGCATCCAGTACTTCTACTGATAAGACCAATCTGACATGCTTTAAGTGTGGCAGAAAAGGTCATTTCATGAAAGATTGCAAGTCCAGTCAGTTTGTATCCCAGCCTGGTCCATTTACTTCTAATAAAAAGCCTGATGATAGCTATAAATCTAAATATAAAAAGCTTAAGGCTCAAATTGCTCTCATGGCACAACAAATGGAAAATAATAATAAATGCATGATTGCAACAACAGAAGAGAAATGGGTTCCTTCTGATGATTCATCTGTTGATGAAGAAGAGGAAAGAGATTGCTGTTACATGGCTCTGGCAGACCAAGAGCATCTGGTGAAGGAAGATGTCACATCTGGAAGATGGGTGGACATTGTTATCAAAAAGGTCAGTGATTATGATGTGGAAACTGACATTGAACTAAAATTGGACATTGCTGAAGCTCTTAATTCTGATTTAATCTTTGTTGAAACTGTTAGATCTGACTGTGTAAATGGTCTAGAAACTGATTTTTCTGAAATTACAGTTTTAAAATCAAAATTAAAGGAACTTCAAGATATTGAACTGGCATTTCAAGCCCAAGTTCTGGTAACTGAACAACTAATTCAAGAAAAACAAGATCTTGAAATCATTTTAGAAAAAGAAAAACTGGTTATTAAATCATGGCTTGAAACCAGAAAGCCATATGATGCTGGAGTAAATCAATTTCCCACTCAAAAACGTGCTTATTTAGATGGAAATACTCATGTTGCATCATTAATACCAGTAATTGATCGTTTACCAGAGGGATTCAGGCCCATTACCATTTATGATGAGCCTGTAACTCCTAAGGCCAATATTTTCCCAGTTCAATCCCCAGAGGTTAAGACTGGAGCATTCCAGATGACTGCTCCAGTTAAAAAGGTCAATCGGAATAAACCTTTACCTCAGACTGCTTCTAAAGAACCCCAGGTTCAAAAGAAGAAGACCAGTTCCCTTCCTAAGCCTAAAGTCCAGTCAACTGGAAAGGCTCAGGTGTCATCTGATGAATGTATTTTGTTAAGGTTAGAGAGCCAGTTTCAATTACTGACTCGTCAATTTCAAAGTTGTAATGCAAGATTAAACAAATTTGAGGGTACTTCATCTGGCCCTAGACAAAATACCAAACCTTTTTCAAAGAAGAAGACCAGTTCCCTTCCTAAGCCTAAAGTCCAGTCAACTGGAAAGGCTCAGGTGTCATCTGATGAATGTATTTTGTTAAGGTTAGAGAGCCAGTTTCAATTACTGACTCGTCAATTTCAAAGTTGTAATGCAAGATTAAACAAATTTGAGGGTACTTCATCTGGCCCTAGACAAAATACCAAACCTTTTTCAAAGAAAGATAAATATATTTCTCCAGTTGAGAAAAAGAAAAAGGTTTCAAAACTATCAATCCCAGTGGTCTTTTCAACTAAGACTACTGTTGAAGAAAGTGAACTCAACTAGATACCTCCAGGGACCTATAAGGGAGGGTCCAGTGAACCCATCAGTCGATGGGTTCCCAAATCTAACTGATATATCTGGTGGATGTGCAGGGCGATCGAAAGAAACATACCTGGTATCTTGACAGTGCAGCTGGCAGGACAATGACCGGATGTAAGACCCTGCTGGAGGAGTTCATAATTTCTGATGGACCCTCCATTACTTTTGGTAATGATGGTTGTGGAAAGACTGAGGGGTATGGTGTTCTGAACAATGGACAAGTCAAATTCAGACGAGTTGCATTTGTGAATGGTTTGAAATATAACCTGATCAGTGTCAGTCAACTGTGTGATGATGGCTATCAGGTTCTGTTCAATATTGCTCAGGGCATTGTATTCAACAAGGACTAGAAGGTAGTATTGATTGCTCCCAGAAGAGGGAATGTGTATGTGATGGATATGGAAAGCTCTCCTTCAGAGCAGTGTTTCTATACTCAAGCTGATGAAGGATATTTCTTAGGCTATTCAGCCATTCGCAAGGCCTTCAGAGTCTATAACAAGAGACTGGAGAAGGTCCATGAGTCAATACATGTCCCATTTGATGAATCAAATGCTGCAATCAATAAAAAGCCAACCCTTGATACTCCCCCAGTAACTCCAATTATCTTCTATGAATCTGATCCTATCAACTACAATAAAGATTCTCCAGAAGAAGTTTCCAGTCATCCTGATCTGGAACCTGTTCAGACTAAGAAACCCTCCAGTAGTACTCCATTCTATCCTTCAATTATTTTCAAGCTACCCTCTGAAATTATTCAGATATTCGTACTACTCCCCCAGTAACTCCAATTATCTTCTATGAATCTGATCCTATCAACTACAATAAAGATTCTCCAGAAGAAGTTTCCAGTCATCCTGATCTGGAACCTGTTCAGACTAAGAAACCCTCCAGTAGTACTCCATTCTATCCTTCAATTATTTTCAAGCTACCCTCTGAAATTATTCAGATATTCGTACTACTCCCCCAGTAATCCAATTATCTTCTGTGAATATGATCCTATCAACTACAATAAAGATTCTCCAGAAGAGGGAATGTGTATGTGATGGATATGGAAAGCTCTCCTTCAGAGCAGTGTTTCTATACTCAAGCTGATGAAGGATATTTCTTAGGCTATTCAGCCATTCGCAAGGCCTTCAGAGTCTATAACAAGAGACTGGAGAAGGTCCATGAGTCAATACATGTCCCATTTGATGAATCAAATGCTGCAATCAATAAAAAGCCAACCCTTGATACTCCCCCAGTAACTCCAATTATCTTCTATGAATCTGATCCTATCAACTACAATAAAGATTCTCCAGAAGAGGGAATGTGTATGTGATGGATATGGAAAGCTCTCCTTCAGAGCAGTGTTTCTATACTCAAGCTGATGAAGGATATTTCTTAGGTTATTCAGCCATTCGCAAGGCCTTCAGAGTCTATAACAAGAGACTGGAGAAGGTCCATGAGTCAATACATGTCCCATTTGATGAATCAAATGCTGCAATCAATAAAAAGCCAACCCTTGATACTCCCCCAGTAACTCCAATTATCTTCTATGAATCTGATCCTATCAACTACAATAAAGATTCTCCAGAAGAAGTTTCCAGTCATCCTGATCTGGAACCTGTTCAGACTAAGAAACCCTCCAGTAGTACTCCATTCTATCCTTCAATTATTTTCAAGCTACCCTCTGAAATTATTCAGATATTCGTACTACTCCCCCAGTATCAGTCCTAGTTGAAACTGAACCAATACTTCAAGAAATGCCTTCAAATGAAGAATTTCATGATGCAAATCGTGATTTAAATGATTCAGATGAAGATGTTGAAGTAGTATGGCAAGATCCTCCTCCTGAAGCAACACCAGAGGAGACTCAACTGAACTCTTGCACTGATATTGTTGTCAGTAACAATCCTGGTCAATACTCCAAATGGACAAAAGCTCATCCTATCTATCAGATCATAGGTGACTCCAGTAGAGGGGTTCTGACCAGAAGAGCCTCCAGTAATCAATGCTCATATGTTAGTTTCTTATCACTGATAGAACCAAAGAAGATTGACGAGGCTATGGAAGATCCAAGCTGGGTGATAGCTATGCAAGAAGCGCTTCACCAGTTTGAAAGGAACAAGGTTTGGTACCTGGTTCCTTTCCCAGTTGGAAAGAAAGAACCAATTGGAACCAATGGAACCAGATGGGTCTTCAGGAATAAGGTAGATGAAGATGGCCATGTCATCAGAAACAAGGCCAGACTGGTAGCACAAGGATACTGCCAGTCAGATATCGATTTTGATGAATCATTTGCTCCAGTGGCTAGACTTGAAGCGATCAGAATATTCTTAGCATTTGCTGCTCATCATCAATTCAAGGTCTACCAAATGGACGTTAAAAGTGCATTTTTGAATGGAAAACTTGAAGAAGAAGTTTATGTCAGACAACCACCAGGTTTCATTGATGAAAAACATCCCCACTGGGTATATCGTCTGGACAAAGCACTTTATGGTCTCAGACAAGCTCCTCGTGCCTGGTATGATACTCTGACTAAACATTTATTGAAAAATGGTTTTAAAAGAGGTGCAATTGACAATACCTTATTTATTCTTCATGAAAAAAGTAATCTTCTGATGGTACAAATTTATGTTGATGATATTATTTTTGGGTCTACTGATGACAAAATGTGCAAGAAATTTTCAAAAATAATGTCGACTGAATATGAGATGAGTTTAATGGGTGAATTAACATATTTTCTAGGACTCCAGATTAAACAGACCAGAGATGGTATTTTTATTAATCAAGAGAAATATGTTAGAGATCTTTTAAAGAAATTTGATATGAACTCTTCACCATCTAAACCCACTCCAATTTCTGCACCACTAACACTGGACTCAGATCCAGATGGTAAACCAGTAAACACCACTGTCTATAGAGGCATGGTTGGTTCACTGATGTATTTAACTGCCAGTAGACCAGATATCAGTCTAATCCAAAAGAATCTCATATGCTTGATGTAAAGCGCATACTGAAATACCTTAAGGGTGTCCCCAGTTTGGGTCTTTGGTATCCCAAAGGCTCAGGCATGGATCTAATGGGTTATTCAGATTCAGATCATGCAGCTTGTAAGATAGACAGGAAATCCACTACTGGTGGATGTCATTTCCTTGGTGGCAAACTGGTCAGCTGGACCAGTAAGAAGCAAACTTCAGTTTCATTATCCACTGCTGAAGCTGAATACGTGTCTGCAGCCAGTTGTTGTGCTCAGATACTCTGGATGAAGAACCAGTTGCTTGATTATGGTATTAAGTATTCAAAGACCCCGATCTTTTGTGATAATACCAGTGCCATTGTTATCTCGAACAATTCAGTCATGCACTCAATGACGAAGCACATTGATCTCAGGTATCATTTTATTCGTGATCATATTATGAAAAACTATATTGAACTCCATTTTATTCCCACTGACAAACAACTCGCCGACATTTTTACTAAACCACTGGATGTGAAAACATTTGAATATCTTGTTGGTGAGTTGGGAATGTTAAACCCTTAAATCTGGAACCTTGGTATTGAACGCCTTTGTGTACTATCAGGGATCCTTGATTTAAAGATTTATTCATCTATGACTGCTTAGATATCGAACGCCTTAGTGTACTATCTTTGCATTAATAGATTTCTGGATCAACATTCCAGGGGGAAGACTGAAAGATATATTTTTGTCCTTAAAATGTTTTAATTTCAGGGGGAATTTATTAATTTTTTTCTCACTGGATAAAATTTTCTGGAAAGTATCACTGGTACCTTGTAAATGTGTCCCTCTCACTGGTAATTAGATAGGTTGAAGTGCATGTTTGAGGTAACTTCTGTCTCCTTGTAAATGTGTCCCTCTCACTTGTCTGTATTAGTTGATGTGCATGTTTGAGGTTACCAGTCTCTTTCAAATGGTTATCATTGGTACTTTACTGGAGTGTCCCTCCAGTGTACCATCAGTGCATGCTTCACTGGCATAATCCACCAGTGATACTGGAGTGTCCAGTCAACCTCCAGATGCACTGAAATGAGTCATGGTTTGTCAGTCATAATATTTTAATACTTGGTCATTGTGCGTGCCACGTATGCAAACTCTTTGAAAAGATATTTATCTTATTATCCTACGTGGCATGTATTTTTTCAAACCTAATGATGGTATTTTTTACCTTGGGAAGACAAAAAATGCAAGTTGGTTACTGTTTGTGGGCTGTAAACCGTCACACATTTATGTGTGATGTGATGTATTTAATGCGGATGTCAAAACCCGATCAAAATTATATTTGATAAATTCAAAAATAACCGTTTGAGTTCCACACTCTCTCTCCTATATATACCCACTTTCACTTTCATTTGCATTTACTTCGAACATATTTACTCCCAAAATTCTTCAAATTCCTTCATTTACTCCATTTTTCATTCAATTTCCAATCATTAATCTCTCTCATATTTAATTCATCATATCTTTATCAAAACCCCTAATTTTCAGTTTCATATCATCAATCTACCAAATACAATGGCACCAAGACAATCAAACTCACCCAAAAATCTGCTCGCTGCTGAATATGCTCCCGTTGCCAATGTAGTAAAAGCACCTCATATTACTTTAGAGGCAAAGGCGATCAGAATAAACATGAATAATTGGATGGCTAGACTCACTAGCACCACTCATGCTCCTACTTCTCTCATTGGACGACTGAATGCCTTTTTCCTCAGTTGTCCACTCTACGGTGCTCTTACTCTCAATCCCGGAAAAATGTATCATGATTACTTATGTGAATTTTGGTACACTGCTGTGTATGTTGAAAATACTCAATCCATCAACTACACATTGCAACAAGGCACCAGGGCCTTTACTCTCACTGCTGACTCTCTTAGAGATATTCTTCATTTGAATTATTTGGCTGAAAATG
The DNA here is from genome assembly GCA_034093135.1 of Erigeron breviscapus. Taxonomy (NCBI): domain Eukaryota; kingdom Viridiplantae; phylum Streptophyta; class Magnoliopsida; order Asterales; family Asteraceae; genus Erigeron; species Erigeron breviscapus. The sequence continues at coordinate 269,123,092 of CM067167.1, forward strand.
AGATGGCCATTACTCTCCCTACTGGTCTTAATTACAGGGATGTGTGTAGATTGATGGGACACACTGATATACTGGATGAGCATGGCCAGTTATCAAGGAAAAGGCACCATCTACATGAGCAAGCTTACAGACTCATGGAGATACTTCTTCACTCATCTTGTTGAGTGTTTGGGTGGCAGTTCTGGAGGGTTGGACCAGATAAATCAAATGCAACTCCAGATTGCTTACTGCCTATGGTTTGGATATAGAGTAGATTTTGCTCAGATTTTCTTTGATGATCTGGTAGAGCGTCTAAAGGTGAAAGGTAGAAAACCTCATATTCCATATATTCGTTTTCTGTCACTTGTTTTTCTAAGAGCTCTAGGTGATGAGTATGATTACGATACAAACCATTTTTCTGTGTGTGACTATCTGAGGGAGTTAAGTTCATTAAAATCAAGAGCTGGTGAGGTTGAAATTCCTGTAAATATGCTGAACCATTTTAGAAATGATGCACTTGATGCATCATCATCAGATGAGCAGGAAGAGGCTCCAGGTGGGAACCAGATTGGTGAAGGACCCTCTGGAGTCCTCAGTGCTGAAATTGTACAACCAGTAACCCAGGTGGCTCCTACTCGACCAAGAACTTCCAGACGTCTTAGGAAGGATGGAGTTCAGGTCAATCCAAATAGAGCCGAATCGAGCCATCCAGGTGATATCATGAATGAAGATGGGTCGCTTATTGTTGAGCAAGTAGAAAATGTTGTACAGATTGATGAGCAGGTGTCTGGTGAGCAAGATGCTCAGTTGGATTTAAATAGAGAAGTGGATGATCAGACAGTTGGGACGACTCCAGATTGGGATGAGGTAGATTCCCCAATGTCTGAAGGTAATATGTTTGATGTTAATATGAATTTTCTGGGTGATGAAGTAGAAAACGTTGTTACTTTTGTTATTGCTTTAGTCACCCCACCACTTATCTCTACTGAAATGCCACCACCACCTAGATCCATTATTGCACCACCACCACCACTTTCAATTCCACTAAACACTCCTTATTTCAATCCACCCCCACTTCAAATTTCACAAAATCAACCCCCACCACTTGAAACTCCACTTGATTTTCCTGAACACCGTGTGCTGGACTCCACTATTGTAACATCTGAAACCTTCACTGAAGGGGTCCAGGCACAAGTACCTTTGGTGACCAGGCTGGCTTCTGAAGTGACACCTCCCTGTGGTCTCTCCACTTCTTCTTCAGCCGAGGTCCAAGGCCTTTTGACTAAGGTGGCGGACCTGGAGAGATCACTCCAGTCTTCATCCCAGGTTGTTTCTGATTTTAAGTCCTTATTATCAAATAATCTTGCATCAGAAATGAATGTTTTTGCTGGGAATGAGAAGCTGGTGTTTGAGAAAATGAATGAACTGGTACTGGCCACAAATAAAAATTCTGAAAATATTAAAGTGGCAGTTCAGGGATTAGAGGCAAAGCTGGTGAATTCTGTTCAGACTGCAGTGAAAGCTGAAGTTGTTCAACCACTGGCAGGTCTGACAGATGAGGTTCAGAAGTTGATCACCAGAATTAGTAATTTGGAAAGCAGGCCAACACTTGACCAGAACTCTGTTGTAAGTTACATCAGTGATGAGTGTGCTAAGAAGTTCAGACACATCATGTTGAAAGACATCACTGAAGAGATCTCTGGGTCAGTCTTAAGAAGTATTCAAGATGGGTTATCGCCTCAAGTAGTTAATATGATTGAAAATGAAATGCCAAAGCACTTGTCTTCAGAAATTCAAATTATCAAGAAGGAAGTGACTGAGCTAAGGAAGACTGTGAATATCACAACTCCAGTGGCAGGAAGAACATTTGGTGCTTCTGACAGACACATGCTTGAACAGTTATGGAATGCCCACAAGTCTCAAACTGGTGGACATTCCAAGGGGGAAAAGTCTGTTGCCACTGAGTCCGTTCTAGAAGGGTTGGTGATGAAAAAGAAAGAAGTGGTTGTAAGTGCAATTGAAAAGGCCTTTGGCACTGAAGCCATTGTGCAACAAAAGGAAGTGCCTGGTACTGATGTCAGTGCACAAGAAGTAGTTGGTACTGAAGCTAATGTACAGGTTGAAGAGGCTACTGGTACTGATGCCAGTGAGCCCCAGTTTGAAGCATTCCCAGATATCACAACTACTCTAAAGTCAGTAAAAAGAAAGCAACATGTGGTATCTGGAGAAGAAATTGAAATTGCTGGAAGTTCATCAGAATTTCCTACTACTGATGATGACACTTCAAAGAGACTGGAGAAGGAGTGCATAATGATAGAAATTTTCAAGAAAAGACAAAAAGATGAACTTCAGGCCCACAAGATGGAAATGGCAAAGATGGGGACCTTTGATGCATATAATGCTGGCAGGTTGGGCATTCATATTGATGTGTACAAAAAGATGAAGGAAGACCCCAGAGTTCATCAATGTCTGGATGCATTGGATGATGTCTATATTCGCTCCAGGTACTCTTTAGAAGAACAAACTTATGATGCAGTAACTTATGGTGTCAGTGTAGTTGAACTGATCAGACAAAGGAAGGAGGAACTGGTGAACCTCCAGAAGAAGATCAGAAAGAATGCTGGTGCTCTGGAGATAGAGTATAGAAAGAAGATAAAAGGCTTGCCAAAACTCACTGCCAAATAGCTAAAAGCAATCAGGGATGCAGATCTGAGCACTTTCATTCCCTTGGATACTTCACAAAGAATAAATCGTGAAGAAATCCAGTCTGCCTTAGAACAAGTGAAGGTATCTAGGGAAACTGAAGCATTGATCCAGGCTGCCAAATTGAAAGATAAGTATAATGAACTGATGACGTTCAGGGCTGATGCCAGAAGGATCATAGGTGCAGAAATTAAATTAGCTGAAAACCATGAAGGCATGACCAGGTTTGAAGTAAAGTTGACCAGAGAGGGTAACTTTACTGATGAAAGGAAGAATGCTTCAGCCCAAGCTTTTGGATGGACTGAACTGAAGGAGATAGGCTTGACTTTCAGGGGGAAAACTGATTTAACTCCTGATGTCAAAGCATTTATGAAGAGGATTGAGAAGGTTTGGAAGAGAATACAACAGATGGAAGCTGCTCTGGGTATGCGACCACCAGTTTCTGTACCATCCTCACCATCTCCAAAGAGAAAGGCCACTGAAGATGCTCCAGGACAGACGTCAAAGAGAAGGGCCTGACTCTTTTGTCATTTACTTGTAATTGTATTTATTTCCCAAAATTGTAACTTATTTTCTGTTGATGGCTATAAATATAGTTACATATTTTGATTCACAAGTAAGTGATCAGATTTAGTCTAAGTTAGAATTAAAAGATGAAACTGGAACACTGATGATCTATAAAGTGTTTTACAGTAACTTAAAATTTTTAGACTAAATCAAAACAAGTGTTTTTCAAGCATACAAATTTGTATAGATAGAAGCTTGAAAAACCTTGCATTATTTCTAAACAAATAGGGGGAATTTGTTAGGTCCAGATTTACTGGACTCGCTCCAGACTTGAAAACTGGAGAGTCTCTGAAGACTTGTCCAGAAATAATATTTACTGGACCCACTCCAGACTTGAAAACTGGAGCGACACTGAAGATTTGTCCAGAAATAATGGAAGACCAGTGAGCAAAATACTTGTATAGGAAATCTGGAGTCTTCCAGATTTTAGCTCACTGGACTTCACCCCAGTCCAGATCTATTCTACTAAAGACATTCTCACTGAAGTCAAAGACTGAAGTTAGAATAAAGAAGACTGACAAATGGCGGAGTCCACTGGAAGTCTTACCAGATCTACGACTGGAGCTTTGTCAGTGTTCTAGACCTTACAAGTCTGAACACTGATTACGAGGAATTGAATTTTTGCCTTTACACACTTTTCAAAGAACATTCCACTTGTCTTTACAAAAGTACTTACGTGTGTAAAGGTGGTTGGTTAAAAGAATAATAAGTCATATTGATGTGACTTTATCCTTGTACTTTAACCAATGCATTTAATGACCTTGTCGGTTCATTAAATACATGCAACCATATTTGTACGCACAAATTCACTGGTGAATTTGTTTGCCTATAAATACAAAGTCATTTCCTTGTTAAAATTACTTTTTAGCAATTAGGTGAATTTGTCTAAATACTATCGATCGTAACAGGGATACTTCACAACTTTAAGTATCTCGATCTAAAGAGTTTATTTAGCAAATATAGATCATTTGTAATTCATAGGTTGTTAGGATACTTACATATTTGTATTATCTTGATTCCGCACAACCTTGTATTTTATTTAACATCATAAATAAAATACACTTGAAAAATTACATTGTGTTCCACCCTTACTTTATTGCTTTAAGTCTTGTATTACTTTGTTTATATACTTGCATTTATTGTGAGTCCCAAATATAGATGATTAAACCCGACTGGCAAGTAGTTCTAACTGGAAGATGACCAGTTCAGAATACGATCCAGATATGGATGAACAATACGATAAAGGTACTGAAAGTAAATGCAAGAAACAATAAGGGCTGAAACTATATAAATAATATGTATAGATCAAGTATGTAGCATTGAGACACGATGTATTTTTCAAGGTATTTGATTTATTGATATATAAACAAATACAAAGGTTGTTGCGGAACAAAGATAAACACCCAAGTGTAAATATCTAAACAACCTAGAAATACAAGTGATCTAATGACTTGGAAATACTCGTAAGGATTACTTAGAGTATATCTCACAAGTTGCAATGCAAAGGTTTCAAGCCATTTGCAAGTTGTAAGAAGACTTATATTTATAGACCTAAGTCCATGATGACGTGGACCAGATCATACAAATATGGTTGGGAGTATTTAAGGAATTAAAGCTAATTCCTTACATACGTACTTTTAAGGTTTAAGTATGTAAGTCAATTGATGTGACTTAACAAACCTTATTCCCAACCTTTACTTTACCTTGTACCTTTATTAATAGTTAAATCTATTAACCGGGTAAAGAAATGTAAAGTAAAAAGTCTTCCTCGTAATCAGTGTAAAAGTGTGTAAGTACTTTTACACTGAGATGCTTCAGTCTTCGATCAGGTAGAATCAGCTTCTGAGCTCCACATCTGAGCTGATTCTCTTTTTTCAGACTTCAGTCTTTGACTTCATTCTGAACGGTATTCTGATACGTTGATCTGAACTGAAGTGAAGCTTCAGTGAACTAATTCTGAGCGATCTCAGAATTCTATACAAGTATTCTTCACTGAGCTTTAGCTATTTCTGAACAAATTATACTTGGTCGATTTTCGACCTAACAAATTCCCCCTATTTGTTCTGAAATAGTGCATGCATCTCAGACTTCTATCTATACATGTTTGTAAGTCTGAAATGCAAGTTTTTGTTTAAGTTGTAAAAATTTTCTAAGTACATCTTATAGATCATTGATGTCTCAGAATTTTACTTGTGGTTTTTCTAACTTAAACCTATCATCTACTTATAAGCTACAAAATGTAACATATATATACAAACTGAAGTGTTTGTTACATTTGCAAATATTTATACAAGTACATGATAATCTGAAAAAGAAACTACTTCTTAGCAGGCCTTGAACTAGAAGGTGCTTCAGTAGGTTTCCTCTTCAGTGGAGAATGATCCTTCTTTCCAAACAATCTGCCTTCAATCTCTACCTTGGCCTGCATCTTTTGTTGTATTCTTGATAACCATGCACCAATCAAAGCAGATTTTGGCTTCCCCCTTAGTATTTGGATCATCTCCCTATGCTCAGAAATCCCAAACTCGTGCACTGAAACCTGATGATATTCTTCAGCTGCCCTTCCTTCCCTTTTAACAACCAAGTCAAAAAGCTTCAATCCATCAGCTTTTGTTACTTCCATATCAACTATTTTAGCTGGATGAGATCGATGCTTCATATAGTGCTCATACTGATCCCTTTCATGTTTTCTTTCAATTTCAATAGCATCAGCAGACATTGACTTAAAAGTAGAGAGGTCAGCATCACGAATGTTGTTTCTTGATGATCTTGGTCCAGTCACTTTGGGCTTTGTGGGTGGTCTTGACAGTTCTTTTTCAACCTTCAGAACTTCAGCCAGAATTTCCTTCTTTTTAATTCCCATCTCTTTTTCTCTGTTTTTCACCAAGTCCTCAATGGACATCTTGAATGTGAGATGGTCCAGCTTTTCAGCTTTTGTTACTTCCATATCAACTATTTTAGCTGGATGAGATCGATGCTTCATATAGTGCTCATACTGATCCCTTTCATGTTTTCTTTCAATTTCAATAGCATCAGCAGACATTGACTTAAAAGTAGAGAGGTCAGCATCACGAATGTTGTTTCTTGATGATCTTGGTCCAGTCACTTTGGGCTTTGTGGGTGGTCTTGACAGTTCTTTTTCAACCTTCAGAACTTCAGCCAGAATTTCCTTCTTTTTAATTCCCATCTCTTTTTCTCTGTTTTTCACCAAGTCCTCAATGGACATCTTGAATGTGAGATGGTCCAGCTTTTGTTCTAAGGGAGAATAATTCACCCCATATTCATACAACAACAACCTTCTGCACTCTTGGATCATTTTTAATTTTCAGATATCTTTCAAGTGAGAGACCAAGAGCTGCAGCATCAATATGATCAAGGGTTCCCATTTTCTGATGTTGAACCCTTTCTCTTTCCTTATTTTCACCCCACATAATGAATTGATTAGAAACTTGCTTCTGCAAAGCTTCTAATTTCTTGCTATCAGCATTAGGATCATGAAGTGGAAAACCGTGCTCATCAACATTTTCACCAACCACCAAACCAGAACCCTTAGAGTCTTTCTTTGTTGGTTCTTCCACCACTTGGGCCTTGCCCTTATCTTTCTTAGCAGGTTCAGAAGCTTGCATTTCAGATTTCTGAACCTGTTCCCCCTGAACTGAGGCACTACCAGATGGTACCTCAGCTTGCTTCTTGGTTGCTTCTATTAATTCCTGAGTACTTGAAAGCAGACCAATAGGCACATTTCCCCCTTTGGGGACCTCATAAGGCATCTTAGCATATACATCAATGGCAGTCTGAATGGCCTTCAGAGGTTCCCAACTTTGCTGCAGAAGGCAATCAGAAATGCCTTTTGCCATGGTAGAGAACTGAGCCCTTAACCTGAATGATGAGTTAAGGTTCAGATTCTCTTTCTCAGTAAGCTCTTTCAGCAATTTCCTATCTTCTTCAGAGAATGAAGGAGGAGGAGGAGGAGTAACAACATTTTCCTTTTTAAGCAGGGTCAGAATTTCATCTAACTGCTTGGACTGGCCTTTAACAACTTCTTCGAGAGTAGACACAGATTTCTGAACTTCTTCAATAGCTTTGTCTACCTTCTCTGAAGTGTCTTGAGTGAGTTCTAAGACCATCCTTCTGACCCCTTCCTCAACCTTTTCAGCCACAGAAGCTGAAATCTGATCAACAAGAGTCTGAGAGATCTCAGACTTCAGCTTCTCAATCACATTACTACCAACAGCAGACCCAAGTTCTTTCTCATTGACACTTGGCCTTTTTACCAACTCATTCACCTCCTTCCCGACTGCCAGAACTTCTTGTTTTATCAATTCAATACCAGATGTCAAGTTCGCAACAACTGAAGCTTGGACATCTCTTTTGGCCAGTCTGAAGGCTTCCATGATAGCTATACTTATCTTATTACATGAATGTACCAGCTCATTTAGCTTCCCACCTACTAGTCCCTCATTCCCAGCAACCTTGGTGAACTCAGTGCCAAGAAACATCTGAGCACCCTTCATTTCAGCCAGGGACGTAGTATTGGCAGTTAGAGATTTAGTTAAGTCCTCCACCTTGATAAGTAGGCTTTGGACTTCGGCATTTTGTTTCTCTAACTGTGCTTCTACACTCAAAGGAGGAGGTGGTTGTGCAGAAACAGAGGCCACAAAGGGAATTCTACCAAGCCCATCCATTGCCTTTTCCAACTGCATTTCAGTTGGACTCTCTGATTCAGTAGCAGAGTCCAACTCTTTCTCGATTTCAATATCATAATTGATGGGCTTTGGCACTTGGTGAATTTGTGGGTGTAAGTGTTGGAGTTGTGGTTGAAAACGTGGTGATGTAACATAGGCAGGTGTAGAGCCGGGTGGAAAATATGGATGTTGATGTGAAGTTTCTGGTTGGCGATATGGTTGTTCAACATTTTGGATTTCTGGGGGAGGTTGGACGTTTGTGAGGCTGAAGGTTGGCTCAGAATCAGAAGATTGATTCTCCTCCACTAGGCCCTCATCAAACTCAAAGTCAGCAAAGGAATCGAGATTCCCTTGAGGTGGCTCATCTTCATCCCAGAGGTCAGTTAAAAATGCAGTCTGATCAGATATGCCCTGGTTCAGATCACTGGTACCTGAACCAGCTTCTGGTTCAACAACTGCTACTGCAGATGCATCATCACCAGATTTATTGGTTGGCTCAGCCATAGCTTCATCGCCAGAGACAGTAGACACGGGGATTGCCTTAATGATTCTCGTACCGTCATCAAGAATCACTTCATCGGCCGTAGAGTCTGGAATCTCAGTCTCAGGTGGTGTCACACCAAAGACTTCATCAATTCGTGCTGCAGAAGAGTGTGAGATTTGTGAAGTTACAGGGGGTGCGCGTGCAGACACGGACTCTATTGTGTGCTGGGCGGACACACTAATATTTTCTTCACCATCTCCTCCTAAAGAAGTTTTGGAGATGGCTGCTTATGGGTTTCCCTTTAGACTCGATTCCTCTGGTTCTTGTTGGGAAGATCCAGAGGGGTTTGCTTCGGTATTAGTGTCCTTGGGCTGTGAGGACTGCTTAAATTTACATCGTTTTAAAACGCCCTTTGGAGATCCTGAGGGATCTTTTGGGAGATCCTCAGGTTGGTCAATGGATGAGGGAGGTGGTGGTTGGGTAGAAGAAGTTGCTGGGGTTTTAAACAACTTCAACATTTGACCACCAGGTGCACCAATGGGTCTCACATTCTTTTGCGACCCGCTCGGTGACCTTTCTGAGCCAGCCGGTCGTGCTGTTTCAGTTTTATTTATTACCTAAAGCATTGCAGCGGAGAGCTCTGGTTCTGGATCTGAAGTAGACAGCTTTGATAGATCCCTGCAGAACTCTGTCGCTGAAGATTCAAGCCCCTCAAAATGATACGCATCTCCAAGCATGTTTATGAAGCAGATGCTCAGAAATCTAGGGAATGAGATATGTGGACTTCTTTTCCCTTTTAATTTTGTAATCAGCTGAGAGAAAAGTATCTCAGCAAAGTCCACCTCAATCCCATGCCACAAGTAATACCCAATTTCTACTTGTGCTAAGGAAATCTGGTCCAATCCACCCCAGTTTCCTCCTAGGCACTCGACAATCTGAGTCCAAAAATATCTCCAACAGTTTCCAAATCCAGACAGAAAGATGTGTCCAGATGTCTTAAGATTGCCATCTGCATCAACCATGTCATTATGACCAGTGGCCTGCAGTACCTCCCTAAAATTAACTCCTTTAAGCCTTTTAGCATAGGCTGAAGAGGAGGGAAGGTAGTTCAAATGAAGGGCCTCCCGAAACCCATCAAGTGAAAGGATATACTGCTTTGTGCCTTCTTGTAAAGAAAAAGCAATGGATTTTTCATCCTTGCTAAGAGTAGCAGTATACCAGAATTCAAGTAAGTATCGATGATACATTACCTGAGGATCAGCAGTCAAGGCATAATGGAGAGGGGATTGTTCAAGAAATTTATTTATCCTCCCCATTAAAGTTTTGCCTTTGGCATTCAGTGCGGCCATAAAATTATTCATATTGAATCTAAGGGTCGAAGCATCGAACCCTTTTGGCCATTGAGCACTGGCCTTGACTACCTTAGATGGTTTGTATTCGAAAGCTATTAAAGATTTGACTACTTTAGCCATTATATCTACAAGGGAAAACTGAAAGTGAAAGATGAATTTAGGGTTTTGGAGTTATGAAGGAATGAGAAGAATAGAGAGAGAATGATGATTGGGAGTAAATGAAGGAGAAGTAAATGAAGGAATTGTGTTGGGAAAGGTATTTATATTTATGATGGAATACAAAGGGTTTTTCCAAAATAAATAAAATAAAATGATTTTGAAATTCAAACCCAAAAATGAAATATTATTAAAATGAAATCAGTTTTGATCGGGTTTGAAGTCCGAAAATAATTTTTGGGTATACGTCCGCATTTAATGCAACGACGGCTATGACCCCACATTTTCACAAAACTTTTCAACACTTTCAAGAAAAAAGTGATCATTACTTTCCTTTTACGGCGCAACTTGTGTGCCACGTCAGCCAAAAACATCATTATTCAAATGTTAAACAGTAACCTTCACGTGTACACACAACGACCAAGTATCCAAAATACATTATAAAGGACAGACTCATTTCAGAAATAATATACAAAATCTGAGCATGATCAGAATCAAGGAATCTGAACCATCTCAGTTTACACAACTATTCTGAAATCATTTCAGAAATTCTGAAGCATTTCAGACAAAATATTTTTCTGAGAGCAAAGTTCCCCCTTAGAGAAAAACTCTTTTAAACATAAAAATATTTGACACTTCCCCCTGAGGTAATGCTATACAGGATTTAGCATACCTAACTCACTGATGAGATGTTTAAACGTTTTGACATCCAAGGATTTTGTAAAAACATCAGCGAGCTGTTTATCAGTGGGAATGAAATGAAGTTCAATGTTACCTTTAATAATGTGATCTCTAATAAAATGATACCTGAGGTCGATATGCTTGGTTTTGGAGTGCATGACAGGATTGTGAGAGATGGCAATGGCACTGGTGTTATCACAAAATATAGGAGTTTTTGTATACTTAACACCATAATCAGTTAGTTGGTTCTTCATCCACAAAATCTGAGCACAGCAACTGGCTGCAGAAATGTATTCAGCTTCAGCTGTGGAGAGTGATACTGCAGTCTGCTTCTTACTTGTCCAACTAACCAATTTGCCACCTAGGAAATGACAACCACCTGTGGTACTTTTCCTATCTATTTTACAACCTGCATGATCAAAATCTGAATAACCCATTAGATCTAGACTTGAGCCTTTGGGATACCAAAGACCAAGTCTGGGGACACCTTTAAGGTATCTGAAAAATCCTTTTCACAGCATTAGCGCGTGCTTCTCTGGGATCAGACTAAAATCTTGCACAAAGGCATGTTGCAAACATTATGTCAGGTCTACTAGCAGTTAAGTACATGAGGGATCCCACCATACCACGATATTTTGTGGGATTCACTTGTTTTCCATTAGGATCTGAGTCCAAAGTTAATGGGGCAGAAATAGGAGTTTCTTTTGATGAGACTGAATCAAATTGATATTTCTTTAATAAGTCTCTGACATATTTTTCCTGATTTATAAAAATACCATCACTGGTTTTCCATTAGGATCTGAGTCCAAAGTTAATGGGGCAGAAATAGGAGTTTCTTTTGATGAGACTGAATCAAATTGATATTTCTTTAATAAGTCTCTGACATATTTTTCCTGATTTATAAAAATACCATCACTGGTTTGTTTCACTTGAAGACCTAGAAAATATGTCAGTTCACCCATCATACTCATTTCATACTCAGATGACATTATTTTAGAGAACTGTTCACACATTTTGTTATTTGTAGACCCAAACACAATATCATCAACATAAACTTGCACAAGTAAGATATCACTTTTATCATGCAATATGAATAAAGTGCTATCTATTACACCCCTTTTAAAACCATTTTTCAGAAGATGTTTAGTAAGAGTATCATACCAGGCTCTAGGTGCTTGTCTCAGACCATATAAAGCTTTGTTCAGCCTGTACACCCAATGAGGTCTTTCTTCATTTATGAACCCTGGTGGCTGATGCACATACACAACTTCTTCCAATTCACCATTCAAGAATGCACTTTTAACATCCATCTGATAGACTTTGAACTCATGATGAGCTGCAAAAGCTAAGAAAATTCTGATACCTTCTAGTCTAGCAACTGGTGCAAAAGTTTTATCAAAGTCTACTCCTTCTTCTTGTGAGTAACCCTTTGCAACAAGTCTTGCCTTGTTTCGAATCACGTGACCATCTTCATCCATCTTGTTTCTGAAGACCCATCTTGTCCCAATTGGCTCTTTCTTTAGGTTGCTAGGACAAGGAACAAGTTCCCAAACATCGTTCCTTTTAAATCCAGCTAGGGTCATTCATAGCCTCGTCAATCTTCTTCAGTTCTATTAGTGATAAGAAGCTAACATTTAAGCATTGATCGCTTGTGGCTCTTCTGGTCTGAACCCCACTAGTGGAATTCCCAATGATTTGCTCGATTGGATGTGCTCTTGTCCACTTCGTGTATTGACCAGGATGAACTATGATATCAGTGCAAGAACTCCTCTGAAATACTTCAGGAGGTGCTTCAGAAAAGACTACCTCAGTCTCATCATCTTCCTCCTGCAGATCATGATTTGCATCATGAAACTGTTCAGATTGGGGTACTTCAGTGGAGCCTGATATCTGTGGTGAAGCAGCATGTACATCTGATCCAATAGTCAGTTCAGAAGGTAGTTTAAAACTGACTGGAGGATAAAATGGAATGTTGCTTGACTTGATTATTCTTGGTTCTGAACTGAGATGTTCAGAAGCAGGTTCAGGTGACTGATCAGATTCAGCAATAGGATCAGAATCACCAAAACTTATTGGACTTTCTGAGGGTGGTACAGGAATAGAATTCTTAAAGATTGCAGAATTAGATTCATCAAAGGTAACATGAATTGACTCATCAACCTTTTCAAGTCTCTTGTTAAAGACTCTAAAGGCTTTGCGATTTGATGAATATCCTAGGAAGTATCCTTCATCAGCTTTTGCATCAAACTTTCCAAGCTGACTGAAATCATTCAGAATGTATACTGGACATCCAAATACATGGAAATATCCAATATTAGGCTTTCTATTTCTGAGTACTTCATAGGCTGTCTTCTTGTGTCTTTTGACATAGACAGATCTGTTCTGAGTGTAGCAAGCAGTTGCAACAGCTTCAGCCCAGAAGATCTTAGGAAGACCAGATTCATTTAGCATACTTCTAGCAGCTTCAATCAGCGTACGATTCTTTCTTTCTACAACACCATTCTGCTCTGGTGTGTGTGCTGAGGAAAAGTTCTGAGATATGCCAGTTTCAGTTCAGAAGGTAGTTTAAAACTGACTGGAGGATAGAATGGAATGTTGCTTGACTTGATTATTCTTGGTTCTGAACTGAGATGTTCAGAAGCAGGTTCAGGTGACTGATCAGATTCAGCAATAGGATCAGAATCACCAAAACTTATTGGACTTTCTGAGGGTGGTACAGGAATAGAATTCTTAAAGATTGCAGAATTAGATTCATCAAAGGTAACATGAATTGACTCATCAACCTTTTCAAGTCTCTTGTTAAAGACTCTAAAGGCTTTGCGATTTGATGAATATCCTAGGAAGTATCCTTCATCAGCTTTTGCATCAAACTTTCCAAGCTGACTGAAATCATTCAGAATGTATACTGGACATCCAAATACATGGAAATATCCAATATTAGGCTTTCTATTTCTGAGTACTTCATAGGCTGTCTTCTTGTGTCTTTTGACATAGACAGATCTGTTCTGAGTGTAGCAAGCAGTTGCAACAGCTTCAGCCCAGAAGATCTTAGGAAGACCAGATTCATTTAGCATACTTCTAGCAGCTTCAATCAGCGTACGATTCTTTCTTTCTACAACACCATTCTGCTCTGGTGTGTGTGCTGAGGAGAAGTTCTGAGATATGCCAGTTTCAGTGCAGAAGGACTCCAGAGTGGCATTTCTGAATTCAGTGCCATTGTCACTTCTGAGATGACAAACTTTTCGCTTATGCTCGAGTTCAATTTGTTTGATGAGAGCAATGATTTCAGCAGCAGCTTCACTCTTGGATCTGAGGAAAATTACCCAGCAATATCTTGAATATTCATCAACAATAACAAGGGTATACTTCTTTCCTGTTCTAGTATGAACATTCACTGGTCCAAAGAGGTCCATGTGAAGCATGTGAAGAGGTTCAGTTATACTAAAACTTTGTTTTGTCTTTAATGAAGCTCTTTTCTGCTTACCCATTTCACAACCTGGACATGGCTTGTCTTTGTTGAAAGACATTGAGGGTATCCCATCAACAAGTTGTTTTCTTGACAACTTATTAATATTCTTGAAGTTCAGATGGGATAGTCTTTTGTGCCACAACCAGTTTGTGTCTTCATCTGCCTTTGTGTAGAAACATTGTTCAGTGGGTGAACTATTCATATCAATGATATAAATGTTTCCTTTTCTTGGTGCAATCAAAACTACCTTTCCATCCCTGTTGAATATGGTGCCTTGTGAAATATCAAATAATACCTTGAAGCCATCATCACACAGTTGGCTAACACTGATCAGGTTATATTTCAAACCGTTCACATATGCAACACGTGTGAATTTGACTTGTCCACTATTCACAACACCATATCCCTCAGTTTTTCCATTTTCATCATTTCCAAATGTTATTGAGGGCCCCTCTTGCACCCTATATTCCTCCAGCAGGGTTTGATAACCAGTCATGGTTTGCCAGATCGATTAGATTTGGCCTTAAAACGATTGAACGTTTTAGCCAGCATGGCAACCAGATCATCATTGTCATCCTCATCACAACTATGAGTTACATTACCAGAAATACCAGTTTTTAACATTTCAGACACCATCTTCTTCATCGAGTCAGAATGATCACTCTCAGAAGATAGTAGAGCAGTCCCATGTGGTTCAGAACAATGAACCATGACTGAACTGGTAGAAGCATGATTTTTGGCATCTTGCTCAGCCACAGCTCTCTCAGCTTTGTTCTGTTCAGTGTACCAGAAGGCTCCATATAGGGAAGCTAGAGTGTGACTGTGCAAGGTTTTTCCTTGTCTTAAAACCAAGATCAAGTTTTCCCATTTAGAAGGTAAAATGTCACAAAACTTTTCCAACAAAATTTCTTTATCTTTAGTTACACCCAGGGCTTTTATATGATTTACCAGATTGGTGAATCTGATGTATGTTTGTGTTAAAGTTTCACCAGGGATAGCAAAAAAAGACTCATATCTTTTATTCAAAGCAACTTTTCTTGTGACAATTGTCTCATTGGTGCCTTCAAATTGTGTCATAAGTTCCTCCCACATTAATTTTGAATTTTCAAGTAAAACAAGGGTGGGCATAAGAGTTTCAGGAACAGCATACAAGATCATATTTGCAGCTTGGTATCAAGGTCTACCAGCCTATGATCTTCTTCAGACCAATGATCCTTCTCCTTGGGTGAAACCCTAGGAGTCCCATCGGCATTTCTGACAACAGTGGAGGCATTCAAGGGGACAAAGGGTCCTTCTTTGAGAATATCGGTCAAATGTCTTTCAACACCAGCAATATATTTTAGCATGCATGCTTTCCATGTTTCAGTTTTAGCAATCATACAACTATTATTGCTTGAGTTGTTTTGAGCCATGAGAGCTATTTGGGCTTTCAGCTTCTTGTACTTAGCCTTATAGCTGTCATCAGGTTTCTGAAAAATAGAATGGTTAGGGGCAGATTGTGATGATGAAGATTGACTAGATCTGCATTCCTTCATAAAATGTACTTTCTTGCCACACTTAAAGCATTCAAGATTAGACTTATCAATAGAAGCGCTCGAAGCAAATGGTTTGCCAGATCGATTAGATTTGGCCTTAAAACGATTGAACGTTTTAGCCAGCATGGCAACCAGATCATCATTGTCATCCTCATCACAACTATGAGTTACATTACCAGAAATACCAGTTTTTAACATTTCAGACACCATCTTCTTCATCGAGTCAGAATGATCACTCTCAGAAGATAGTAGAGCAGTCCCATGTGGTTCAGAACAATGAACCATGACTGAACTGGTAGAAGCATGATTTTTGGCATCTTGCTCAGCCACAGCTCTCTCAGCTTTGTTCTGTTCAGTGTACCAGAAGGCTCCATATAGGGAAGCTAGAGTGTGACTGTGCAAGGTTTTTCCTTGTCTTAAAACCAAGATCAAGTTTTCCCATTTAGAAGGTAAAATGTCACAAAACTTTTCCAACAAAATTTCTTTATCTTTAGTTACACCCAGGGCTTTTATATGATTTACCAGATTGGTGAATCTGATGTATGTTTGTGTTAAAGTTTCACCAGGGATAGCAAAAAAAGACTCATATCTTTTATTCAAAGCAACTTTTCTTGTGACAATTGTCTCATTGGTGCCTTCAAATTGTGTCATAAGTTCCTCCCACATTAATTTTGAATTTTCAAGTAAAACAAGGGTGGGCATAAGAGTTTCAGGAACAGCATACAAGATCATATTTTGCAGCTTGGTATCAAGGTCTACCATCCTATGATCTTCTTCAGACCAATGATCCTTCTCCTTGGGTGAAACCCAAGGAGTCCCATCGGCATTTCTGACAACAGTGGAGGCATTCAAGGGGACAAAGGGTCCTTCTTTAAGAATATCGGTCAAATGTCTTTCAACACCAGCAATATATTTTAGCATGCATGCTTTCCATGTTTGAAAATTTTCACTGTTCCCATCAAACTTGGAACAAGATTATTTGGAAAGTGTACGTGCACATTATGTGATGGTATATTGTTGTTGATGATAGGGGTGGAGTAGGTGGAGTAGTATTAGTATTAGCATTAGCATTAGGGTCAGGGCCTGTATTGAGACACGATGTATTTTTAATATAATTCAACCTTGCTGCTCTGATACCAATTGCGGGTCCCAAATATAGATGATTAAACACGACTGGCAAGTAGTTCTAACTGGAAGATGACCAGTTCAGAATACGATCCAGATATGGATGAACAATACGATAAAGGTACTGAAAGTAAATGCAAGAAATAATAAGGGCTGAAACTATATAAATAATATGTATAGATCAAGTATGTAGCATTAAGACACGATGTATTTTTCAAGGTATTGATTTATTGATATATAAACAAATACAAAGGTTGTTGCGGAACAAAGATAAACACCCAAGTGTAAATATCTAAACAACCTAGAAATACAAGTGATCTAATGACATGGAAATACTCGTAAGGATTACTTAGAGTATATCTCACAAGTTGCAATGCAAAGGTTCCAAGCCATTTGCAAGTTGTGATAAGACTTATATTTATAGACCTAAGTCCATGATGACGTGGACCAGATCGTACAAATATGGTTGGGAGTATTTAAGGAATTAAAGCTAATTCCTTACATACGTACTTTTAAGGTTTAAGTATGTAAGTCAATTGATGTGACTTAACAAACCTTATTCCCAACCTTTACTTTACCTTGTACCTTTATTAATAGTTAAATCTATTAACTGGGTAAAGAAATGTAAAGTAAAAAGTCTTCCTCGTAATCAGTGTAAAAGTGTGTAAGTACTTTTACACTGAGATGCTTCAGTCTTCGATCAGGTAGAATCAGCTTCTGAGCTCCACATCTGAGCTGATTCTCTTTCTTCAGACTTCAGTCTTTGACTTCATTCTAAACGGTATTCTGATACGTTGATCTGAACTGAAGTGAAGCTTCAGTGAACTAATTCTGAGCGATCTCAGAAATCTATACAAGTATTCTTCACTGAGCTTCAGCTATTTCTGAACAAATTATACTTTGTCGATTTTCGACCTAACATTTATATTCAAGTAATACTAGTCCAATCTAGTGCATATTAGACTTGTTGTATTTTACACTTTTGGGTTAAACCATCAAGTGAGGGACTTTACAATAAAAAATATTTTATTCAAAAACAATTTTGATCGGTTTTGAAATCCGAAAAATAATTTTGGGCATACGTCCGCATTAAATGCAACGACGGTTGGGCCCCCACGTTTTAGAAAAAATTTTCAACCTTCTTAATTGAAAAGTGATCATCACTTTTACATTTACGGCGCCACTTGTGTAACACGTCAGCAAAAGTATCATTATTCAAACGTTATACAGTAACCGTCACGTGTTCACACAACGACCAAGTATCCAAAAGACATTATTAAGGACTGATTCATTTCAGAAATGACTCAATAAATTCTGAGCATGGTCAGTTTCAAGAAATCTGAACCATCTCAGTTTACACAACAATTCTGAAATCATTTTAGAAATTCTGAGGCATTTCAGTCAACATATTTTTCAGAAAGCAAAGTTCCCCCTTAGAAAAAAATTCTTTTAAGTACAAAAATATTTGACACTTCCCCCTGAGGTGATGCTATACAGGATTTAGCATACCTAACTCACTGATGAGATGTTTAAACGTTTTGACATCCAAAGGTTTTGTAAAAACATCAGCGAGTTGTTTATCAGTGGGAATGAAATAAAGTTCAATATCACCTTTAATAATGTGATCTCTAATAAAATGATACCTGAGGTCGATATGCTTGGTTTTGGAGTGCATAACAGGATTGTGAGAGATGGCAATTGCACTGGTGTTATCACAAAAGATTGGAGTTCTTGTATACTTAACACCATAGTCAGTTAGTTGGTTCTTCATCCACAAAATCTGAGCGCAGCAACTCGCTGCAGAAATGTATTCAGCTTTAGCTGTGGAGAGTGACACTGCAGTTTGCTTTTGCTTGTCCAACAAACTAACTTGCCACCTAGGAAATGACAACCACCTGTGGTACTTTTCCTATCTATTTTGCATCCTGCATGATCAGAACTTGAATAACCCATTAGATCTAGACTTGAGCCTTTGGGATACCAAAGACCAAGTCTGGGGACACCTTTAAGGTATCTGAAAATCCTTTGTTAGGTCCAGATTTAGTCCAGATTTACTGGACTCGCTCCAGACTCGACTACTGGAGCCTTACTGAAGATCTGTCCAGAAACGTGTTCTACTGGACCTACTCCAGACTTGGAATATGGAGTCCCTCTGAAGATTTGTCCAGAAATAATGGAAGACCAGTGAGCAAATACTTGTATAGAAAATCTGGAGTATTCTCCAGATGAGCTCACTGGACTTCACCCCCAGTCCAGATCAACTCTACTGAAGACATTCTGACTGAAGTCAAAGACTGAAGTCTGAAGAAAGAAGACTGACAAATGGCGGAGTCCACTGGAAAGTCTTACCAGATCTGTACACTGGAGGATTGTCAGTGTTCTAGACCCTACAAGTCTGAACACTGATATCGAGGATTGACTTTTCCCTTTACACACTTTCCAAAGAACAATCCACTTGTTCTTTACCAAAGTTTACGTGTGTAAAGGTGGTTGGATAAAAGGACACAAAGTCATTTGATGTGACTTTATCCTTATTCCTTATCCAATACATTTAATGTTCTTGTCGGATCATTAAATGTATGCAACCATATTTGTACGGCACAAAATTCACCAGTGAATTTTGTTGCCTATAAATACAAAGTCATTTCCTTGAGAAAAATACTTTTAAGCATACACTTTGCATGAAAGTGAATTTGTCCAAATACTCTCGATCTTAAACTGGGATACTTCACAACTTTAAGTATCTCGATCCAAAAGAGTTATTTGACAAATATAGATCATTTGTAACTCATAGGTTGTTAGGATACATACTTATTTGTATTATCTTGATTCCGCAACAACCTTGTGTTTTATTTAACATCATAAATAAAATACACCATTGAAAAATACATAATGTTCCACTTTACTTGTTTATTGCTTTAAGTCTTGTATTACTTTGTTTATATATTCTTGCTTTTATTTACAAGTAATACTAGTCCATTCTAGTGCTTATTAGACTTGTTGTATTATACACTTTCCTGGTTAACCATCGAACTTAAGGGACTCACATTTGGTATCAGAGCAGAAGGCTAAACATTGCCTAGATCTGTTTCTTGATGGCTAACCAAGAAAATACACAAGGTTTTAGTCTTGGTCCCGATCCTAATGCTAATATTAATGATCAAAATGAACCACCAATTGTTAATAACACTAATCCACCTCCTCCTCCTACTCCTGCTTCTCCACACGGGCATGTGCACTACTCAAATAATCCTGTTCCTAAATTCAGTGGGAACAGTGATGAATTTGGTACGTGGAAGGCTAGGATGGTTTTGCATGTCATTGGTATTGAGAGGAACATGATGAAAATTTTAAACGAAGGTCCTTATGTCCCTACATCACCTCTCAATCCCCTTCTTGATCCTTCTGGATCTAAAAGAGGGAGGAACATTGGTCAGAAGAGGAGAGGAGATTGGTGAATCTAGACACCCTTCTCAAAAACATGATCCTCGGGGCCGTTCCAGAAACCCTAATTCCCACACTAGTTCTTTTTCCTAGTGCTAAAACCATGTGGGATGAACTTTTAAACCAACATGAAGGAGGAGATGACACCATTGTCACCAGAAAGGTCTCCTTAAACAAGAGGTATGAGTCATTTTTTGCTCAGCCTAACGAGTCTCTCACTGGTACTTACACCAGATTTATGTGTATCATAAACCAGTTGAGAGGTCTTGGGGTTGAGAAGGACAAGGATATACTTCTGGAGAAATTCTGTGACATTCTACCCACCAAATGGTCTCACATGATCCTGGTCTTACGACAAGGTAAAACTCTGCACACACACACTCTCTCAACTCTATATGGAGCTTTCAGGTACACTGAAGAAAATCAAGCTCAGAGAGTGGTGGCAGAACAAGATGCTTTTAACCATGCCTCCAGTAGTCCTAATGTGGTTAGTCATACTGAACCACATAGTACAGCACTGATATCTTCTGAGAATATATTTTCTATGAAGAAGATGGTGTCTGAACTCATGGATTCTGGAGAGTCCAGTCAAATCTCTCCAGACTGTTGTGATGAAACTGATGATGATGACCTCATTGCAATGATTGCTAAAACGTTTAACCGTTTCAAAGCAAGAGCAAATAGGCCATCTGGACAATTTGCATCCAGTTCTTCCACTGATAAGACCAATTTGACATGCTTTAAGTGTGGCAAAAAGGGTCATTTCATGAAAGATTGCAGGTCCAACCAGTTTGTATCCAAGCCTGGTCCATTCTCTTCAAATAATAAGCCTGATGATAGCTATAAACTGAAATATAAAAAGCTTAAGGCCCAGATTGCTCTCATGGCACAACAAATTGAAAACAATAATAAGTGCATGATTGCAACAACTGAAGAGAAGTGGGTTCCTTCTGATGAATCATCTGCTGATGAAGAAGAAGAAAGAGATTGCTGTTACATGGCTCTGGCAGACGATGAGCACCTGGTGAAGGAAGATGTCACATCTGGATGATGGGTAGACATTGTTATTAAGAAGGTTAGTGATTATGATTGTGCAACTGACCATGAACTAAAATTGGACATAGCTGAAGCTCTTAATTCTGATTTGATTTTTGTAAAAACTGTTAGATCTGATTGTGTAAATGGTCTAGAAACAGATTCTTCTGAAATAACTGCTTTAAAATCAAAATTAAAAGAACTTCAAGACATTGAACTGGCATTTCAAGCCCAGGTTCTGGTAACTGAACAATTGATTCAAGAAAAACAAGATCTTGAGATCATTTTAGAGAAAGAAAAACTGGTGATTAAATCATGGCTAGAAACCAAAAAGCCATATGATGCTGGAGTAAATCAATTTCCTGCTCAAAAACGTGCATACTTAGATGGAAATACTCATGTAGCATCATTAATACCAGTAATCGATCGATTACCAGAGGAGTTCAGGCCCACCACTGTTTATGATGAGCCTGTAACTCCCAAGACCAATTTTTACCCAGTTCAATCCCCAGAGGTTAAGACTGGAGCGCTCCAGATGACTGCTCCAGTTAAAGAGGTCTATCGGAATAAACCTTTGCCTCAGACCAATCCCCCACCTAAGCCTAGGACTGGAAAGGCTAAGGTGTCATCTGAAGAAAATATTTTGTCCAGGTTAGAGAGCCAGATTCAAATTCTGACTCGTCAATCTCAAAGTTTTAATGCAAGATTAAACTTTATTGAGGGTACTTCATCTGGCCCTAGACAAAATACAAAACCTTTTGCTAAGAAAGTTAAATCTATTTCTCCAGTTGAGAAAAGGAAAAAGGTTTCAAAACTATCAACCCCAGTGGTCTTTTCAACTAAGACCACTGTTGAAGAAAGTGAACTAAACCAGATTGCCCCAGGGACCTATAAGGGAGGGTCCAGTGAACGATGGGTTCCCAAATCTAACTGATAAGTATCTGGTGTATGTGCAGGGCGATCGAAAGAAATATATCTGGTATCTTGACAGTGCTGCTGGCAGGACAATGACTGGATGTAAGACCCTGCTGGAGGAGTTCACCATTTCTGATGGACCCTCCATTACTTTTGGAAATGATGGTTGTGGAAAGACTGAGGGATACGGTGTTCTGAACAATGGACAAGTCAAGATCAGACGTGTTGCATTTGTGAATGGTTTGAAATATAACCTGATCAGTATAAGCCAACTGTGTGATGATGGCTATCAAGTTCTATTCAATATTGCTCAGGGTATCGTATTCAACAAGGACTGGAAGGTAGTGTTGATTGCTCCCAGAAAAGGGAATGTGTACGTGATGGATATGGAAAGCTCTCCTTCAGAGCAGTGTTTCTATACTCAAGCTGATGAAGACACAAACTGGTTATGGCACAAAAGGTTATCCCATTTAAATTTCAAGAATATTAATAAGTTGTCCAGAAAACAACTTGCAGATGGGATACCTTCAGTTTCCTTCAAAAAGGAAAGGCCATGTCCAGGATGTGAGATGGGTAAGCAAAAACGTACCAGTTTCAAGACCAGACAGAATTTCAGCATATCTGAACCCCTTCATATGCTTCATATGGACCTCTTTGGTCCAGTGAATGTTCAGACTCGTGCTGGTAAAAGATACACCCTGGTGATCGTAGATGAATTCTCCAGATATTGTTGGGTGATCTTTCTGAGGTCTAAAAGTGAAGCTGCTGCTGAAATCATCAGTCTTATCAAGCAAATTGAGCTCAAGTACAGTCGAAAAGTGTGTCAGTTAAGAAGTGACAATGGAACAGAATTCCAGAATGCAACTCTGGAGTCATTCTGTACTGACACTGGCATCTCCTAGAATTTCTCATCAGCCCGCTCTCCAGAACAAAATGGAGTGGTGGAAAGGAAGAATCGAACGCTGATAGAAGCTGCCAGGAGTATGCTTGCTGAATCTGGTCTGTCTACCAGTTTCTGGGCGGAAGCAATTGCAACTGCTTGCCACACCCAGAATCGATCAGTGTACATCAAAAGACACAAAAAGACAGCCTATGAAGTCTTAAGAAATAGAAAACCAAATATTGGTTATTTTCACGTTTTTGGATGTCCAGTTTACATCCTGAACGACTCCAGTCAGTTAGGCAAATTTGATGCCAAAGCTGATGAAGGGTATTTCTTAGGCTATTCAGCCATTCGCAAGGCCTTCAGAGTCTACAACAAGAGACTGGAGAAGATCCATGAGTCAATTCATGTCACATTTGATGAATCAAATGCTGCAATCAATAAGAAGCCAGCCCTTGACACTCCCCCAGTAACTCCAATTGTCTTTTGTGAATCCGATCCTATAAACGACAATAATGAAGATTCAAAAGACACAGTTTCCAGTCATCCTGATCTGGAACCTGTTCAGAAAAAGAAACTCTCCAGTAGTACTCCATTCTATCCTTCTATTATTTTCAAACTACCCTCTGAAATTAATATTGGATCAGATGTTCGTACTACTCCCCCAGTATCAGTGTCAGTTGAGATTAGACCAGAAATGTCTTCTTATGAAGAATTCCAAACTGAACCAGTACTTCAGGAAATGCCTTCAAATGAAGAATTTCATTATGCAAATCATGATTTAAATGACTCAGATGAAGATACTGAAGTAGTCTGGCAAGATCCTCCTCCAGAAGCAACTCCAGAGGAGACTCAACTGAATTCTTGCACTGATATTGTTGTCAGTAACAATCCTGGTCAGTACTCCAGATGGACAAAAGCTCATCCTATTGATCAGATCATAGGTGACTCCAGTAGAGGAGTTTAGACCAGAAGAGCCTCCAGTAATCAATGCTTATACGTTAGTTTTCTATCTTTGATGGAACCAAAGAAGATTGACGAGGCTATGGAAGATCCAAGCTGGGTGACTGCTATGCAAGAAGAGCTTCACCAGTTTGAAAGGAACAAGGTATGGTATCTGGTTCCTTTCCCAGTTGGAAAGAAAGAACCAATTGGAACAAGATGGGTCTTCAGAAACAAAGTAGATGAAGATGGCCACGTAATCAGAAACAAGGCCAGACTGGTAGCACGAGGCTACTGCCAGTCAGATGTCGACTTTGATGAATCATTTGCTCCAGTGGCTAGACTTGAAGCGATCAGAATATTCTTAGCATTCGCTGCTAATCATCAGTTCAAGGTCTACCAGATGGATGTAAAGAGTGCTTTCTTGAATGGAAAGCTTGAAGAAGAAGTTTATGTCAGACAACCTCCAGGTTTCGTTGATGAAAAGCATCCACATTGGGTATATCGTCTGGACAAAGCGCTATATGGCCTCAGACAAGCCCCACATGCCTGGTATGACACTCTGACTAAACATTTGTTGAAAAATGGTTTTAAACGAGGTGCAATTGACAATACCTTATATATTCTTCATGAAAAAGGTAATCTGTTAATGGTACAAATTTATGTTGATGATATTATTTTTGGGTCTACTGATGAAAACATGTGCAAGAAATTTTCGAAAATAATGTCAACTAAATATGAGATGAGTTTGATGGGTGAACTAACATATTTTCTTGGACTCCAGATTAAACAAAACAAAGATGGCATTTTTATTAATCAGGAGAAATATGTTAGAGATCTTTTAAAGAAATTTGATATGAACTCTTCACCATCTAAACCAACTCCAATTTCTGCACCACTGACACTGGACTCCGATCCAGATGGAAAACCAGTGAACACCACTGTCTATAGAGGCATGGTTGGTTCACTGATGTATTTAACTGCCAGTAGACCAGATATTATGTTTTCAACATGTTTATGTGCCAGATATCAGTCTAATCCAAAGGAATATCATATGCTTGCTGTAAAGCGCATACTGAAGTACCTTAAAGGTGTCCCCAGTCTAGGTCTTTGGTATCCCAAAGGCTCAGGCATGGATCTAATGGGTTATTCAGATTCAGATCATGCAGGTTGTAAGATAGATAGGAAATCCACAACTGGTGGATGTCATTTCCTAGGTGGCAAACTGGTCAGCTGGACCAGTAAGAAGCAAACTTTAGTTTCATTGTCCACTGCTGAAGCTGAATACGTGTCTGCAGCCAGTTGTTGTGCTCAGATACTCTGGATGAAGAACCATTTGCTTGATTATGGTATTAAATATTCAAAGACCCCAATCTTTTGTGATAATACCAGTGCCATTGCTATCTCAAACAATCCAGTCATGCACTCCAGAACGAAGCACATTGATCTCAGGTATCACTTCATTCATGATCATATTATGAAAAACAACATTGAACTCCATTTTATTCCCACTGACAAACAACTCGCTGACATTTTTACCAAACCTCTGGATGTCAAAACTTTTGAATATCTTGTTGGTGAGTTGGGAATGTTAAATCCTTAAATCTGGTGACTGCTCAGATATTGAACGCCTTTGTGTACTATCTTTGCATTATTAGATTTCTGGAACAACATTCCAGGGAAAGACTTGAAAGATATTTTTTCTTAAAAAAAAAAAAATGTTTTAAGTTCAAGGGGAATTTATTAATTTATTTTCTCACTGGACAAACTCTTCAGAAAATATTACTGGTGCTTTGTAAATGTGTCCCTCTCACTGGTAACTGGACAGATTGAAGTGCGTGTTTGAGGTGACTAATGTCTTCTTGTAAATGTGTCCCTCTCATTTGTCTGAATTAGTTGACGTGCAAGTTTGAGGTTACCAGTCTTTCAAAAATGGTTTTCACTGGTACTTTACTGGAGTGTCCCTCCAGTGTACCATCAGTACATGTTCACTGGACTAATCCACCAGTGATACTGGAGTGTCCAGTCAACCTCCAGATGCACTGAAATATGTCATAATATTTTCTAAATACTTGGTCTTTGTGTGTGCCACGTAAGCAAATCTTTTTGAAGATATTTTTATCCTACGTGGCATATAAATTTTTTCAACGTAATGATGGTCTTTTTACTTTGGGAAAACAAAAAGTACAACTTGTTACTGTTTGTGGCTGTAAACCGTCATGCATTTATGTATGATGTGATGTAATTAATGCGGATCTCAGAACCCGATCAAAAACTTTATTTGATATTTCAAATAAACCGTTTGAGTTCCACATTGTCTCTCCTATAAATACCCACTTTCAATTTCAATTGCATTTACTTCGAACATATTTACTCCCAAATCTTTCAAATTCCTTCATTTACTTCTTCATTCATTTTCCAATCATCATCATCTCTCTTATTTACTCCATTTACATTCAATTCCTTCATCAATTCTTCATCATAACCTATATATATTCAATTTCATCTTCATTTATTCTGTATAAATGGCACCTAGACAGTCAAAATCGCTCAAAAATCTCCTTGCCGCTGAATATGCTCCTTCGGAAAATGTTGGCAGGGCACCTCATATCAATCTTGAGGCAAGTGCCATAAGAATCAATATGAATAACTGGATGGCAAGACTCTCTCTTTCCAGTGTTCATGATGCCCAATCGATTATTGGGAGATTAAACTCATTCTTTCTCTCTTGCCCATTATATGGTGTGGAATGATCTCAAGTCAAGAACTGGAGATCGTTCCAAGGGGGAAAAGTCGTCTGGTGACCAAACACTGAAGCACATATCACAAAGAGCATATGGCACTGAAGCCGGGCTAACTGAAAGACAAAGAGCATATGGCACTGAAGCCGGGCTAACTGAAAGACAAAGAGCATATGGCACTGAAGCCGGGCTAACTGAAAGACAAAGAGCATATGGCACTGAAGCCGGGCTAACTGAAGAAGCTACTGGTACTGAAGCCAGTGAGCCCCAGTTTGAGACCTTCCCAGATATTCCTACTACACTGAAGGCTGTTAAAGGAAAAGAAAAAGTGGTATCTGGTGAAGAGGAAGAGCAAACTGAAGATGCTGGTGATGAAACTTCCAAGAAGTTAGAACAAGAATGCATCATGATAGAGATTTTCAAAAGAAATCAAAAAGATGAACTGCTGGCCCATCAAAGGGAGATGGCAACAATGGGTACTCTGGATTCTTACAATGCTGGTAGGTTAGGCATTAATATTGAAGTATATAAAAAGATGAAAGATGACCCCAGAGTTCATCAATGCCTAAATGCATTAGATGATGTTCATGTACGCTCATTCTACGCTGAAGAAGAGCAAGTCTATGATTCAATTATTTATGGCGTGAGTGTACCAGAACTCATCAGACAAAGAAAGGATGAACTGGTAAGTCTCCAGAAAAAGATCAGAAAGAATGCTGGTGCTCTGGAGATAGAGTACAGAAAAGACTTACTGGTTTACCAAAAATGACTGCCAGACAAATCAAAGCAATCAAAGATGCTGATGTAAGCAATTTCATTCCCCTGGACACTTCTCGAAAAAATCAATCGTCAAGAACTCCAATCTGCTGTAGAGCAAAGGAGAGTGTCCAAGGAAACTGAAGCATTGATCCAGCAAGCCAAGCTGAAAGAAAAATACAATGAAATGTTAAACTTCAGGGCTGATGCTAGAAGGATCACTGGTGCTGAGATCAAATTGGCTGAAAATAATGAAGGCATGTCTAAGTTTGAAGTAAAGTTGACCAGGGAGGGTAACTTTACTGACGAAAGGAAAAGTACTTCAGTCCAAGCATTTGGATGGAGTGAACTGAAGGAAATCGCTTTAACGTTCAGGGGGAAGACAAATGTGTCGACTGATGTTAAAGCATTTCTGAAAAGAATTGAAAAGGTATGGAGAAGAAAGCAACAGATGGAAGTTGCAATGGGCATAAGAACGCCATAATCAATACCATCTTCTCCATCACCAAAGAGAAAGGCTACTGAAGATGCTCCAGGACAGACATCAAAAAGAAGGGCCTGACTCTTATCATTTACTTATTGTAAATTATTGTCTTATGAAAATTGTATACTATTTATCAGTTGATGTATGTAATAATAGTTGCATTTTTTTATTCTTATAAGTAAATGATCAGATTTAGTCTAAGTTAGAACTTAATTGATAAAACTGAAAACACTCATGATCTATAAAGTGTTTTCCAGTAACTTAGATTTTTTAGACAAATCGAAACTTGTGTTTTTCAAGCATACAAAATGTATAGATTCAAGCTTGAAAACACTTGCATTATTTCTAAACAAATAGGGGGAATTTGTTAGGTCCAGATTTAGTCCAGATTTACTGGACTCGCTCCAGACTCGACTACTGGAGCCTTACTGAAGATCTGTCCAGAAACGTGTTCTACTGGACCTACTCCAGACTTGGAATCTGGAGTCCCTCTGAAGATTTGTCCAGAAATAATGGAAGACCAGTGAGCAAATACTTGTATAGGAAATCTGGAGTATTCTCCAGATGAGCTCACTGGACTTCACCCCAGTCCAGATCAACTCTACTGAAGGCATTCTGACTGAAGTCAAAGACTGAAGTCTGAAGAAAGAAGACTGACAAATGGCGGAGTCCACTGGAAAGTCTTACCAGATCTGTACACTGGAGGATTGTCAGTGTTCTAGACCCTACAAGTCTAAACACTGATATCGAGGATTGACTTTTCCCTTTACACACTTTCCAAAGAACAATCCACTTGTTCTTTACCAAAGTTTACGTGTGTAAAGGTGGTTGGATAAAAGGACACAAAGTCATTTGATGTGACTTTATCCTTATTCCTTATCCAATACATTTAATGTTCTTGTCGGATCATTAAATGTATGCAACCATATTTGTACGGCACAAAATTCACTAGTGAATTTTGTTGCCTATAAATACAAAGTCATTTCCTTGAGAAAAATACTTTTAAGCATACACTTTGCATGAAAGTGAATTTGTCCAAATACTCTCGATCTTAAACTGGGATACTTCACAACTTTAAGTATCTCGATCCAAAAAAGTTATTTGACAAATATAGATCATTTGTAACTCATAGGTTGTTAGGATACATACTTATTTGTATTATCTTGATTCCGCAACAACCTTGTGTTTTATTTAACATCATAAATAAAATACACCATTGAAAAATACATAATGTTCCACTTTACTTGTTTATTACTTTAAGTCTTGTATTACTTTGTTTATATATTCTTGCTTTTATTTACAAGTAATACTAGTCCATTCTAGTGCTTATTAGACTTGTTGTATTATACACTTTCCTGGTTAACCATCGAACTTAAGGGACTCATAATGTCGTTATTAAAATAGGGATTAATGCCGGTAACCAATTTTATGGTATGAAAAGATATATCCTAGTTCCAATCCAATTTATTCCAATATTATTTTAATATTTTGAAATATCTATCTACTATATTTATAATAAATAAATTCTAGATAAATATAAAACTTTACCTATTCTTTTTTAAAAATAAAATAAATTCAAGATGGACACATGTCGTATATAAGTTATGCCACATGTCATCTTAAAAAGTCTACAATCATGTTTTAGTTTATTGGTAGATACATATACAATACTAGTTTAAACCCCGTGCGTTGCACGTTTATATCTTATTTTATACTAAATCATCGCAAATTATATCCAGTAAAAATAGTCATATAAGTTGAGGTAAATGATTACATGTTATAAAGTAATCATTGATATAAATTCAAATGCAAAAACTTGGTTAATTTCGTTATGAGTATCACATTGATCGAGGTTTTTCTATTACAATGTCAACCGGATCAGATAATAAGTTAGTCATTTAGTTTTATCATAAATATTGAGGTTTGTCGATTTTTTTTCTTCCAAATGTGATGCATCTGTGATAAAATTTTACAAATAAATTATAAACGAGTAATGTGTTGTCGTTCTCACTATGCGCAGGTAAATTGTTATAAATGTTAAATCCTTATGTAGCAATATAGAATATGTACATCTAAGTTAATTCATGGTTTAATGTATTTTTCTTAAAATTATACGTTCTCGGATAATAAGGTTTAGTATTTAGGGTAAACTACACTTTTGGTCCCTGAACTTGGCACGTTTTCCACTTTTAGTCATTAAATTTCAAAAACTGCAGTAACTATACTAAACTTGCCACTTTTTTTCACTTTTGGTCACCGCGTTAACTTCGTTAGCTTTTCTCCGTTAACTTGCCCACATTTGTTAGTTTTTTTGTTCACTTTTCATCCTTTCCATTGATCCCGTTATTAAAAGTGAGAATCGGCCCAACTTTAGGTCTTAGATATTGTTTTGGGCGATTAGTGAAAGTACATATTCATTGATTATGTTTTGAAACAGTTTTTTTTATATTTACAGTTTACTCTTCTATTGGTTATAAAGTAGTTTGATTAGATGAAATAATTGTTTTTTTTTTTGGAACGACGATGAAATAATTGTTAGTTGATAGTTGTATTTATAAAGTTAGATTTTTTTAGTGACTTTGTTTAAAATTTTGAGTCTTCTTATGTCTATTTTAACCGTAAATATTTTTGTTTGTGTTATATAAATTTATATAGTTTTTCTTAATTCATTTTATTAACTATTGATAAACTAAAATAAAAATTCGATCTTGTAATGGTTATCCAGAGTAATGTGTTATAGGTTTTTTTTCTCTGAATAATCGATAACGCCTTATGTCTTAACCGTAAATATTTTTGTTTGTGTTATAGAAATTTGTTATAAAACATATAACTGGATTAAGTTTTAAATTCGTTATCAAAATATATAACATTTAAAATGGGACGAATGAAGTATTTATATAAAAAAATTTAGGTAAACTACACTTATCATCCATAAAGTTTGGCCGATTATCAATTTTAATTATGGAATAATGGGAAGGACGATAAGTGAAAAAAAACTAACGAATGTGGGCAAGTTAACGGAGAAAAACTAACGAAGTTGACGCGGTGACCAAAAGTGAAAAAAAGTGGCAAGTTTAGTATAGAATTTGCAATTTTTGAAGTTTAATGACTAAAAGTGAAAAACGTGTCAAGTTCAGGGACCAAAAGCGTAATTTACCCTAATATTTAATAGAATAATTAGAAATGACTAAAGATGAGTTGATCCCAAACGTTAAAAAAATACATATTGTTTTAGTTTTCAAATATGTTAATTTAACAATTTTGATTAATATCAATTTAAAGTATATAAAATAACCAATGAGTAAAAAATAAATTCTTATATATTATAACTTTTGATTTGTCATAATCTTTTATGTGTTATTTATAAAGAATATAAGTATGTTTAGTTATTCTTAAAACATTCAATCAAATTGGATGAAAAATACAACATGCCATGTAATTAAAGTTATGTTTACATTCTGTCCATTTAAACATATTAAATTTAGATGGATAAAACTTACAAATTTGTTTGTTAGCTCAATTGGATTTGCGATGTCTAATAAAGACATTGTCGTGGGTTCGCATTCTAAGCGAACTACTTTTTGAGGATTTGCATTTTAATGAAAATACAACTAATACATGGAAGGTGATGAGTGAAAGCCGATAATATAAATTTTATGCCATATTACTTAAGCTACTTATATGTAAAATTGTATGACTATTATGTACACATGGCAGATGAGTTGTCAAGCTCCTAAAACAAAACGATATGAATGCGTCACGTAGGAAAAAAATGATGTGGCGAGCTCAGAGGTATGCCACATATGCACTGGTAGATAGAGAATTATATATATACTAGGTTTTTGGCCCGTGCGTTGCACGAGTTTAACAAAATTTATAAATTATAACAAATAACTTAACAAAAGCTCAATATAAAAGAAAATTTTCTATGAAGAACAAAAATATTTTTTAGTGAAGTTTTAGTAGCCTTAAATATATAACCCATGACGATTCCAGATATGGTTGGTACATCTATTGTTAAATACACACCATATGGTAACAACAATATTCACATTCGTCAGTAAGACATACCTTATCATTCGTATATAAGAAGATGTATCATGTATTTATGAATTCTTAATGTTAATAGAGTATGAATTGTAGGTAGAATGTATTATTTGGTGATCCTCCTTGATATTAATGAAAATAAAAATATTTAAGAAGAAAATAAAAAAGTATATATTTAGAATAAAATTTCAACTAAAAGTAATATTATGGCTATGAACTTATAAGAAGAAGATACCTTATCATACGTATATAAGAAGATATATCATGTATTTATGAATTCTTGTAATCATGCGTATATTTAGAATTAAATTCAACTCGAAGTAATATTATGAGCGTATATATATAAAAACAACTTAATACCTATAGATGAAAACATAAGTCATGTTTTCTCACAAAAGGTCTCACGATTGAGCTCTACCCTAAACATGTTGGGGTGACCACACATATTTAATTTCCACATATGGTGAGCCTGTAAGAGTTTTTTCTTCGATGACAGAGGTTTCTCATCGAGTAACTTAAATTGAGGATCTCTTTTGCCAGCTGCTTTCTAGTGCGAATCCAGTTTAGACTCCCATCATTCGCATGTAACTCACACGATGTAACTCGTAAACTGAGTAATTTGGACCTACACTAAAACCTTGATGAGGGACGTAAACCACGAAAATTAGCAAACCACATGGACGAATCCTACAATTTGGACCTATTCCGCTAAAATTGTTGAAGAGTGATGTAAACCACAAAAATGAACAAACTTCATGGATGAATCATGCAATTAACTCAAAAACTAAAATTAATCATCATTATTAATAAGTGGTTGGTGTATATCTGAATAAACTTTTAAATCGACTATTTTAGACTTGACATAAAATTATTTATTATTATTTTAATTATTTATTAAAATGAACCATTTTTATTAATTCGTATGAATATATTTTTGTTAGGTGGAAGTTAAGCTGAAAGATACTATAGAAATATATTATCTTATTTTAACTATATATTAATTAGGTGGAGGATGAGTTTTAATAAGATTAAAGGAAAAATGTTACTTGTTAAATTTTTAGGATAGCCACATAATAATAATTTGCATGGTTTATGTAATTTTTAAAATGATAAGTTTACAAATAATAAAGTTTAATTAATATTTAATACACTTATGAAATAATTTAAAATGACAAGGTTGGATAAGTGGTTAACACCCTTACCTCTAGAAACAGAGGTCAAGGTTTTATCCTCATGCCTTTCTAGGCTGGAGTTACTTTTCTATCTTACATAAAACCTGGAAGCAGTCTCTCTACACTATCATGATAGGGGTAAAACTGTCTACATCTTAACCCCTCTCATATCAAAAGGCAGTATCAATATTAGTACATCGTGAAAATAGGGAAACTATATTACTATTAGATTCACTGGATATTTACCGTTGTTTGCAAAATATAAACAAATATTAAGTTGGATCAAGTGGTTTGTATTTACTATTATAAGCTAGAGGTCATGAGTTTTAATCTTGTTATTGGCTTTTATTTTTCAATTTAAGATTGATAAAAACATTTGTCCATGTGGCTGTTGACTGAATGATGATTTGTCAAGTTTAAGAGACGTTCAACGTATGGACGCCACATGAAAAAAGATAATGTGGCGAGCTCTAGAGTATGCTACATCATCACTTGGAGATATAAATATAAATATGTATATATAAATATATAAGTCATAGGTTTATTTTTAGGAGGCATATTAAATTTAAATGACATGTTGTTTATAAATATAAAAATTAAAAAGAGAAAAAGTTAAATGATTAGGCATGGAGTCATATATTAATCTAAATGATGCATTTAAAATCTATAATGAACGTATAGTTCATTGGCAGCAAGGTTACTCTTTGCTCCCCATATCATCGGTTCGAAACCCACGACATATAATTTTTGATTATTTATTAATTTGAGAGATATATAGATGTAGCGGATGAGGTGTCAAACTTTTAGAGCAAAACGATATAAAGACGCCACGTAGAAAAAAGATGAGGTATGCCACATCATCGCTTTGAGATAGAGAATTATATATAGAGAGAGATAATAATGCAATTTCGCTAATTTTCTACGGTTAGCTCGTAGAGTCGTAGTAAAATATTGTACATGATTATTGAAAATCAATTTTAGGTTGAAGTTATTTTTACATATAACTACTAACTAATAACTACATGTCAGCCATAGGCCATAGCCCTAAAAGCTATGATTAGTAAAATCATACATTCTATTACTAGAAAATGTACCAAAGTAATATAAAAGAAGATGAGGTATGCCACATCATCGCTTTGAGATAGAGAATTATATATAGAGAGAGATAATAATGCAATTTCGCTAATTTTCTACGGTTAGCTCGTAGAGTCGTAGTAAAATATTGTACATGATTATTGAAAATCAATTTTAGGTTGAAGTTATTTTTACATATAACTACTAACTAATAACTACATGTCAGCCATAGGCCATAGCCCTAAAAGCTATGATTAGTAAAATCATACATTCTATTACTAGAAAATGTACCAAAGTAATATAAAAGAAGATGAGCAAATCTTATGATAATAACATTTCTTTGTTATGGTAACGTACTTACTCTAGCGAGGCACTTGCCAACATTCATGTCAGCCGTGCCTCAGTGATTATTTAGTGTTCGTGTATATATGTAACTACAAAGATGACTTACTAGTCACTTCAGAATAAAAAATTTCTACTACTTATCATGGGTTGTCAATGAATTGGAATCGTTTCCTAGTACTGCTGTTTGTTTTTAACTGCATTACAAGATCTTCTCTTTCGGCTTCTACTTCAGCATACTTTAGGCTCATCTCAAGATAACGGTCACGGAGGTCTTTTAGCTCTGTCTCCAAAGATGACTTTGTCCGTTCAAATCTTTCTTTGGTTACTACTTCACCTTCAACCTTTGATTTCCCTGGAACTGATGAAAGACTATTACGCCCCTCTGTCTTTAGCCTGATGACAGTTAGAAGCCAAAGCCATGAGAATTAGTTATGCACATTGGTGATTTCCACCCACTTACTTATGAAAAGGAAACATGTCAAAAGTAACAAATGTATTTATGCAGAATATAACCTCCCAGGTTTTTTTACTCATATCTGAGTATCTGACACACTAATTATTGATATAAACTTTGAAAATTTAGATAAAACGAAATGATTTGGGTCAATACAAGTATATATCGTGACCCATACCAAAATTCTTATATCTATGTCTCACATTGATGTTTGACTACTAACAGTAGGTTGTCGAACTCTAGTAGTAAGACGTAGTAAGCATGTGGGAATACTCACCTTTGAAGTTGAACTCTGTACTTGTTATTTGCATCGAGAGCCTCATCAAGTTCTGCTTCATAGATCTCTATTTTGGCAGCATAATCAATATCTTCTTGTGAACGAATCTCATGACCACCCTGATACAATAGAAATAAAGAGACAAGACAAACATTTGGTGAAAAGATTCCATATCCAGCTAATTAAAAAGAAGATTCAGCTGTTCAGTATACCAAAATTAAACTCTTTAATTGATTAAATAAAAATGGAGATTAGAACACAAACCATTTTACTTTTGGCTAAAAGTAGTTTTAGATCTTCCTCGAGAGCATGGACTTTCTTTAGGCATTCATTCTTTTCCCCTTCAAGCTGTTGAACTTTCAGTTGATACTGCAAATTAACACTCTTGATCCTGCTAATCTCGTTTTTCATATCTGCATCCTGCTGACGGGATGCACTTTTAGCCGTTACATCCCCCTCCACTTTCATTAGCTTTTCTTCCAATGCTTTTCTTTGACTTTTACAATCTTCATACTCGGACATGTTTTTCAGAAAAGACACCTTCTCAGCTTTAAGCTCTTCAAAACTACTTGAAACTGAACGAAGAGAAGCTTCAAGATAACTCTTTTCGTTCTTTAACTTATCAAGCTTTTGTTTATGATCCAATAATTCATTTTCAAGATTCAAAGTTTTATGCATCTTATCTTTTAAATTTGCAGCTTCCTCAATGAGTTGTTGGCGTTCATATTCAGAAACTGTAAGTTTAAGTTCAAGATCATTCTCCATTGTCTTTCTCCGCTCTTCTCTGGTCCTGTAACCACTTAACAACTTTGACTTTTTCTCATGATCAGCAGTCAGCTTCTTATAGTTTTGTTTAATAGAAGCAAGCTCGGTTGTTAGATCTCGAATCTTCAATTCAGATTCCTCACGAATAGTTTGAAGCTCATTTTCAGTCACTTCTCTTCTTGAATTCACTTCTTTAAGAGAAGATTCCAATTTGGATTTCTCGGAACTTAAGCTTTTGATTTCTTGTAAAGCTTCTGAAATTTTCTCTTTGAGTTGTTTCACCTCTTTTAGAGAACTTTCAATCTCGGCTGTCTTCTCTAAGTACATTTGGTTCAACAAACTTTCTTCCATTGTAACCTTTTCTTTTAGTTTCCAGTTTTCTTGATTAAGTTCATCCAAGTGTGAAGAAAGACTCTTTTCTTTGAACATATGTTCTTCCAACATAGAAGAATTCTTGTCTTCTAAATCGGCTACCCTCTCAGAAGAAATAACCAAATTCTCGCTGGCTTCCATTAATTCTATCTCTAAACGTGAACATTTCTCATACAACTCTGACTTTCCCTTTGTCATATCTTCATACGACTTCTGAAGAGTATTGCATTCCTCAATGAGATTCTCAGCAGATTCTTGCAGTTTCTGCTTTTCAGATTTCACAAATCTACACTCCTCTTGAGCCATTAATAGTAGTTTCTCAACATTTTGTAAGCTTTCGACTTCATTTTGAAGATCAGACTTTTCAGATTCAGATTTCTCCAACTCCATTTGGATCTTTTCATGCTCGTTTTTGACCCATCTTACTTCACTTTCTAATTCAGACACACGTTCCAATAACTTGATGTTTTTTTCTTCCATTTCAAACAAGCGAAGCTCGACTTCACCCTTAACTTTTTCAAGATCCAATGCCTTCCGTTCAAGTAACTTATTAGCAGAAACTTGTGAATCAACACTGCTGCTAAGCACCATAAGATCGTTTCTTAAATTATCCAAACACTTAGAGGTTATATTGCTTTCATTCAAAGCATCTTCCATGTTTTCTTGAAGCTCTTGTTTCTCCTTTTCAAGATCAGAAATTTGAGCCTCGTGTTCCACTTTCAAACTCTCTAGCTCTCGAACCTTGATACTGTAATCTTCTAGAAGCTTCTTATCTTCTTCAATCATCCTGTTTCTCTCTTCGACAATTTTCTTTGATTCTTTAAGCTCACAAAGAAGTTCAAAGTTTTCATTCGTTAGCTCATTACATTCTTTTTCAATCTCAGTAACTTTTTGTTTTAAACTTAGGATTTCCTGCATTTGATCTGCTTCGATTTCCTTGCTTTCCTTTATACATGATGATAGCTTCAACTCCAAATTGCTGATATCTTCTTCTTTGATAGCTAAGGTAGTTTTGTATTCCTTTTCAAGAACTGAAATAGTTTGACTACTTGAAGTTCGCTCGTGTTCTAAATCACTGATTTTGTTTTCTAATGCTTGTTCAAGGATCTGCAAATTAGCATGTAAAGTCTTCTCTGATTCCTCCATTTGTTGCAATTTAAGTTGTAAGCTTCTGGTTTCCACCAAATTGTTGTTGAAAGACTTCTCTAAATCGCTAAACTTTGACTTGACCACCAAAAGTTCTTCAATTTCCGCCTTTTGCGTTTCAGTCATTTCCTCCAGTTCTTGAAGAATACACACAAGCTCAATATTCGACTCTTGATTTCTCTTTAGTTGTTGAGCCAAATCAGTATTCGATGTTTTGTGAGATTTTAGCTCGTTTTCAAGTTCCTTTAGAAGTTGGCTTTGACCCTCAGAGTTATACGTTGACCTTGATTCCACTGTGGCCTTTTGTTTGAGCACCGATTCTTCTAGCAGCATCTTTATATGATCAACTTCTTTCTTCATTCCATCACGTTCAGCATGTGCTGTAGAAAGCTCCATTTGAACTTCAGCCAGATTTTTTGACTGATCAGAAAATCTCTCTTTTAAAATCTCCAAATCGAGCATTAACTTCTGTGAATTTCTCTCCCATCTTTTGGCCTCATCACGAAGCTCTTCGATTGTGTCTTCAGCTGCTTCAAGAAGGTTTTTTGAAGCACCAACATTCGTCACAGATGATGTGGGAAGAACAGCTGGAGGGGTTTCTTCATAAGATTGTTCTTGTTCGTCATGGGTTATTCTTGATTTGAAAGATGAGTTGTTTGATTTTGACATGGAAAGCTCTTCTTCAATTTGGTAATTACTTCGAGGAGAACTGTTTCGGGAGTTTGCATTAAGATTGTTCTTGATTCCATTCATATGACTTTTTCGATAGAACCTCTCCTTTTCTAAAGAATATTCATCCGAATCATTGTTTTGATTTGACCCAGATGGCTCATAAGTTTTTTCCTGCATTCAGGAAAACAAGAAAATAAAACCACATTAATTAACCTCTTTAAAGATCTTTACAAGCCTCTATAATAGTAAAATGCATACACTGGAATGAAGGGTGGTAAATTGGGTGGGTCAGGCGAGGGCCAGTCTGGAAGGGTTGACATTTGGCCAACATATGTTACTCTTTATACACTGTGTCACATAAGACTACAATAATATTGTTAGAAATATAATTGTGGTGTTAAATTGTAACTTTCTAATATGTGGAAGGGCTATTAGTGATAATAGGCTAAATGTATAAATACCCTAGACCTTAAAAAACCTTTCACAATTATTAATTCCAAACACACCGTAGCTTTAAGTATTAAACAAATATCGCCAACCGAAGAAAAACCCTAATAAGCGATCTCAATCCCCCACCCAGCAGCAGCCAAATTCAATGGCGGACACAGACGGCTCAATCGAAATTTCAGGAGCCAAAACGGTTGGCGAGGAGAAACCGTCGGGATCAATTATGGCCTATTTATCAAAAGAAAAGGATTCGTGGAACCTAGAAAAGGCAACCATCATCCGAGAAAAAAAGGTCAAGGAAGTGATGAGGCGGCTTAACGAGGAATTCACGTGGAGGGCTACTCCAATCCCAGAGTCAACAATCTTAAAGTACTGGTCTCCAGAGGACGAAGACATGGATTCAGTGCAATATTATGAGAAACGGCTGAAAACACTTGCTGCTCAGAAGGCGGCTGGGAAGAAGCTGTACCCTCGCAGTTTCAATGGCCATTCCTGAATTTTTAGACAAGTATGGAAGCTTAAAAGCCGACCTGTATAAGGAATATGCTATAGAACATTTGGCTTATTGTCTTCATAAGATGCCACCACCTACGTATCTCAAGGAGGATGTTTGGACTCCAGCTGGAAGCGGAGATGCTATTCGTCGGCGTTTTCTGGATCTGACTATAAACTCTGAAGTTAAAGATATATGCAGGACGCGGTCAAGAGTTTTATCCTATATCAGACATTTCCTTGAGACTCTTGGTTTTTTGGAGGTTGAAACTCCCACATTGACCATGGTTCCTGGTACATGGCCTTTTGTAACTGACCTAAACATGAATAATATGTTTATGCGAAATAATGCCTCTCAACTCTATCTGATGAAGCAGCTTGTTGTTGCTGGAACAGAACGTGTATATGAGATAGGAAGAAAGCGGTTCCGAAACGAGGGGATTGATCTGATTTATAATCCTGAATTCACAACGTGCGAGTTTTATATGGCTCTTGCAGGCTACGAGGACTTGATGGAGCTAACCGAACAAATATTAAGCGGAATGGTGAAGGAGCTGACAGGTGGCTACAAAGTTACATATCATGCCCATGGGTATGATAATCCCCCGATTGAAATTGATTTCACTCCTCCTTTCAGAAGGATTTCTATGATTGAAGAGTTGGAGAAGATTGCAAATCTTAGCATACCCAAAGACCTTGCGAGTGACGAAGCTAGACAATATCTTGCTGATGCATGTACCAAGTTTGGTATCAATTGCGCACCACCACAAACGACAACACGATTGTTGGAGAAACTTGTGGGACATTTTCTGGAGGTCACATGTGTTAATCCTACTTTTATAATTGATCATCCTGAGATAATGAGTCCACTAGCAAAAGCTCATGAATACAAACCAGGATTGACGGAATGTTTTACATTGATTATCAGCAAGCTTGAGCTTGTTAATGGATACACCGTAGAAAATGATCCAGTGTTACAACGCGAGCGATTTGCCGATCAAATAAAGGATCGTCAATCAGGAGATGAGGAAGCGTTGGCTTTGAATGAGACATACTTTACGGCTCTTGAATACGGGATTCCACCAACTGCTGGCTGGATTTTGGGTATTGATAGGCTTACAATGTTGCTTACCGATTCGCTAGACATCAAGGAAGTTATACCATTCCCAGCTATGAGACGACAACCACCCCTTAAAGGGGAAATTGTGACAACTGGCGTTATTTATGATGTTGGGAATGATACATCAACTACGGGACCAGGAAGCTCTTGCCTCATGTAAAACTCTCTAAAGGTTTCTGTTGCAGCCCCAAAACACAACACCAGAATATCTGAATGCAAAATTAAGGGAGGAGCTCGACCTGAATCCAGTGGCGGAACCAGGATTGAAAGGAACGGGTATCACAAATTTTTTTATCGTTGTCCTTATATTAACGTAAAATAACGATATCGACTAAATTGTTACGATTTTAGCAATTTTTTAGGATTTTTGACTATTTTTTAGTTTTTGGCACTTTGGTAGTTTTCATTTATTATTTACTTGCACAAGTATGTCTTATGAGTTTTATTATTAGGATAATCTTTTGATAGTTTAGAATTAGTTACATTGACGGGTATCCCATATTTGTTTGACCCGTAGCACCAATAAAGAATACATCATTTTTCAAAAAAAAATTACACTACGTGGATCTAGCGGACCCGGGCTACCCCTTGCTTGGGTGTAGTTCCGCCTATGCCTGGATCTAACACTAACGAAATAACACCCACTATAGTAGCCTCTTTTTAGTATCTGTATGGTGTCCTGGTTGTGTTTGTACTCAGTAAGCATGTACTGTAGTTTTTATTTATTAAAAATAATAATAAACTGATTTAGTAACTTTTGTACATTATAAAAAACACTCCTGGCTAACTTCAACCCGTTTGGCCCATTTCCTTTCAACATTATTTATTCTACATATTTGACCTGTAAGAGATGCAAAATGACTCGAAGTAAACCGTTCATAAGAAAAATGGTTTGAAATTGACACCTCAACTGGAGAATGTCAATGGATCCATAATTTAAGATGGACTTTTTTGATCGAACTCTAATTACGTTTGAAATTTAATATTGACCATTTGCAGATTAAGCATCAACAGTGTTGATGTTTTTTGGTAAATTTATAATGTCTTTTGAAGAATTGAAGTAAATCAATTTTGAAGCCAAACTTACGTTGACCAAAAAGGTCAAAGTTTAGAGAACCCAAATCCATATAAGGCCTTACCATGATTTTGATTCTTTCGAGAAGTGAAGTGGGAGCCAGGTCTTGACTTGAAGAGGATTTAGCACTGAGGTTAAGAGAGGCAGCTGACTCAAGTGATTTGCTACCCGCATCATCGTAATCTTCCTCCAAGGCTTCTGCATTTGATCCCGAGTATTTTGATCCTTCGATCCTTCAATATGTATTGAAG
The DNA here is from genome assembly GCA_034093135.1 of Erigeron breviscapus. Taxonomy (NCBI): domain Eukaryota; kingdom Viridiplantae; phylum Streptophyta; class Magnoliopsida; order Asterales; family Asteraceae; genus Erigeron; species Erigeron breviscapus. Next base: position 269,164,737 of record CM067167.1, read on the forward strand.
ACTTTCATGATCAATCGAAACTTAGAAATATCACACATGTGAATCACAATTACCATAGAAATGTACCTTAGTTTTGTTCTTGGTGTTAGACATTGGATTTTGACCTGACGATCATAGTGTCGAAGAATAAGATAGTGATATTTGAAAGCAACATAAAGCTCATCATATATTAGAAACGCTCATGTATACAAGGTTGATTATAATATAGTGGGTTGATTTAGGTTATGATTCATCTTTAACAGGTTAGGAATGTAGAATCAATACTTTAAGTCATAAGAAAAAATGGGTCAAATGGGTCGAAAGTCCCAAAGTGTATTTTAAATGAGTTAGACTATCATTGAAAATTGAAATTAATGCTAACTTTGTAATCTTAGTAGACACAACTATTGATTATATAAAGATTGGACAAGAAGTATTTTGGGCTAACAAGACCCGTATAGACCCGTTTAGACATAGTTGTTTTATCCCAAACAGCTAAACCCTCTTTGACCCGTTACCCAACCGCCCGACCCATCCATTTTGCCCCACTACTGGAATTGGATCTTTACAATGCAACAATTACGAGATTAAGTCTCTTTAGAATTGTGAATGTATTAGTGTATTGAAGGTTTTTATTTAAAAGGAAAATGATAAATACAACATCCGAAAAAAGAGCATGATAATATGTATTTCTCTTATACTACTCTGCGCATACTAATCACTGTGATAGTTTTCACACTCTATATGCAAGTTTCCATATGGTACATTAATTTACCTGTAAAATTGTACCGTAGCTGCATTTTTTCAATGGCAATGAAACTGGGGCAGATGATCTTGAACTTGTATAGTAACGTGCAATATTGACGGTTGCCTCACCAAGAATACCAGATCTCGCAGACCCCTATACCAAGAATAAAGATTTTTTTTTTACCAACTCCAATTTTAAAACCACAAAAGCACAAACCCCACTACAATGAAATAGAAGATTAAGATCAAATCATAAAATGTGAAAGTTTTAGGATCAATGTCATTCATACCATGGAAACAACAAACTTGAAAAGATGTTCTTCAAGCTCTTTTGAAGAGTCATAATGTGATATCCAAATAGACTCGGATATTGTTTCTGTCCATTGACAACTCCCATTTCTCACCAGAGCTTTGTTTGATCTTGCAATTGTTTTTCCTGTTTCCACTGAGATTATCGATACTAAAAGTTTGTCCCATACTTTTGGTACCTATGTGAACAAAATCACAACCAAAGACCGTAGTTAATCACCAAAGATATGAAATGATCAATGCTCAAGTATCATAACAACGCTTTCGGATCACAATAAATATATCAAAAAAACACCAAGAGTCACCTTGAAAACTTTAAAAGTGATACTTTAATGAATTACTGCAAAAACTGTCTAACATCAAACCAAAAATAATATTTGGCTAATCATCTACTAAAAGGAGAGGAAAAAAAATATCGCACATAAATTTTTACGATGATCATAGTTCACAAAAATGATCAATGGGCTTATTGACGAGTCGTTCACCTGAAGAGCTTGAAAGTTTGTAAACTTGAAATCAATCCTCTCTCCTGAACTCGGCGACTTCCCGTTTCTTTGTGCTTGAAACATCTTTATCTAAAGGCAGGTGATCAACTCCACTAGCTAATGGTACGTTCTATTATAAAATTTAGTAGTACCATAACCAAAAAAACTACTGAGAATCAATCTGCTTAACTAAAGAAACAAAACTGCATTACATGACAATATGAGTATGTGACTATTTTTTTTTTTTTCTTTTTTTTGTTTTCGATCTTCTTGTTGCTGGCTATCCAATGCAGTGACATTAACAATGCAAATTTGGTTTTTATATAGTTTTTATTACTCCATTTTCAACAAAATTGTTGTGAAAGACGAAAAGTAGCCGGCAACGTTTATGTTTAGTTTTCATATTGTCAGCTACCGGTATTAGAAATAGGAAAAGAAAAACACCCCCTTGTGGTTTAATAGTTGACATTTCTTTGCCTTGAATCTTTTTTTAGATTGAAAAAAAGGTTGTTATCGGTGATAGAGAACATGACCTCATAATTTGTGTTAAAGTTCGTGAATACAGAAATTTGTTATAGTATGCCATGCCATATATGCATTGCCTTGAACTTGGAAATTTGGTTTAGACGTAGTTTGAAAAAATGAGTATTGGAAACAAGGGCGGTTTAGAGGGTGGCCGAAGTGGCCGACCGGCCGAGGCCCGATTTTTTAGGGGGCCCGATTTTTTTATTTTTTTAATGTTTATAAATTAATAGTTA
>CM067167.1:269174514-269394514 GCA_034093135.1 Erigeron breviscapus
ACATGTGGTTGGCACCCAATGCACCCAAAAGGTATGGAACATCATGAAGGTGAATCACTGATGATGCTTGGATTGGAAGGTAAAATATGAAATGGAATCATGGCTCCATCAATGCATGCTCAAGATTAGACTAAACTAATGTAACTTAATCAATGATGATTCTACAAAATGCATTACATGTACTTGATCTTGTTCCAACAAAATAAACTACATACCATGTGCTAAGAGTAATTTACCGATTTGTTGCCACACAGTATTGCTTTTTCTCAACCTGTGTTTTGCACTTTTGCTTCACCGAATTTAGTGGTTGGTTCGATTTGTTGGAAATTTGGTAAAATTTTTGTATTTTTACTTATTTTGGCCACATACTATCTACTTTTGTTGTGAATATAATTAATAGTTATTTGAAATTACTAATTAACGATTTAATTATTTACATGGTGTGAATTTAATTATTAGTTAATGAGTTTGGGTACAAAAATATGAGAGGATCACACTGAACCAAAAACTGTGTTTAAAATTACACACAACAAAAATGAATGAGATGTCAATGCTTAACTTAAGTAGTTGGAAACAAATGAGATAAGACATTTGGGGTGTATTTCATATGTGGTAGTATTCATAGGAACTAGGAAATTCAACGTCCCGCGTTGCGGGACTTTAATTATCGTGTTCATACAGTTTCATTATGCTAGTATAATTGCGTTGAAACAAGCGTCTAATTAAAACTCATATGCATGAAAGGTTCGCTCAAACATGTACCATATCAAATATATATTTTTGTAAGAGTAACACCACATTAAGTTTTGCCACTTTACTATTTATAAGGATTAATAATTTAAAAATTTTTAATAAATAAATATAAATGTAACACCCAATGCTCTTTACGGGTTTTGGGTTCCAATAACTCGATGGTTTAAGGGGGAGGTTGAGATGTAGACAGTTTACCTCTGCCCATGTAAAGAGACTTCTTCCAAAATCTAACTTAAAAAAATATAATGATGGTATATTAAACTCTTAAGAAAATTTAATAAAATTAGTAATTATTGTACATTAAGCTTTTAAGCTTGTAAATTACTATTTACAAGCAATTGTTTAATATAATATATAATATATAATATAATATAATATATAATATAATATATATAATATAATATATAATATATAATATAATATAATATATAATATATAATATAATATAATATATAATATAATATAATATGATTATTAGTAGTCAGATGGCTAGGAGCGAAGGGTGGTTTGATGGTGACACTTGGTACGTCGCATCGACATGAGTCGGCTTAATGTTTTGATTAGTAACTCGAACTGGTTTGGACCCGATCCGAACTTGTAATCGGTAACTAACGTTATAACCGTTGGTCAGTTATGTGAGTTATGTTAGACTTTTTGTAGTTAGTTATACTATAATTACGAGACAAAGTACCTGTGCGTTGTGGCGGTGAGATGGTAGGGGTGATAGGTCATAGAGTATGATAGGTCATAGGATGTGATAGGTCATAGAGTGTGATAGCCAAATGGCATATCCGTCCGGGCTCCGCCTTCGGATTTAAAAATTCGTCGAAAGTATATCGAATGACATCTCTAATGAAAGAGCATGAAATTTTAAGAACACCCATATAATTTTTATAATTTATCGATGTACGGTTTTTGAGATAAAAGATTTTGAATAAATTAGAGGAATAAAATGATTTATGGAAGAGAGAGAAAAATAAGTGGTTGAGATTTGAGGAGAGAGAAAAAAATGAGTGTTGAGATTTCTTCTAAGGGTATTATGAATAAGTGATAGGAGTATTTTGGGGTTTTCACTTACTTAAAGTTGAAAAAATGGAGGGAACAAATGCTTTATAATGTACGAGGGAAAGTGCCCGCACGTTGCGGCGGTGAGAGGGTAGGAGTGATAGGTCATAGGAGGTGATAAGTCATAGAGTGTGATAGCCAAATGCTTTATCCGTACGGGCTCCGCCCTCGCATTTAAAAATTCGTCGAAAGTATATCGAATGACATCTCTAATGAAAGAGCATGAAATTTTAAGAACACCCATACAATTTTTATAATTTATCGATGTACGGTTTTTGAGATAAAAGATTTTGAATGAATTAGATGAATAAAATGATTTATGGAGGAGGAGAAAAAATGAGTGGTTGAGATTTGAGGAGAGAGAAGAAAATGAGTGGTTGAGATTTAAGGGTATTATAGGTATATTAAGTAGAGATGTTTAAATTAGTGAATAAAAAAAAGGGTATATTAGGTATATCAAATCCTTAATTGAGATTTTAAAAAAATGTGCTCCTCCTTTATAATATATTATAGATATAGATATAGATATAGATATAGATTAGAGATTATGAGTCATACTCCATTACGAGTCATGAGTGAAATAAATAAATATGGCTCTTCATATTATTAACCATATACTGTAAAACATTGACTATATGATTAAATATAACTTACGTTTTTTTTGGAAGTAATTTACTTCTTTTGTGATAAAAAAGCTTTCAAGAGTTTTGTTATAAGTATGTAGGATAAATAGATAGATATCTCAAATTTTTTTTTCCAAGGAAAAAGAGTTTTCCATGTACATGTTTTGATTATGAAGTGCCATTTTTTATGAATTAATCAAGTAAGCAAGTTTCCAGCATCAACTTCCAACGTTGTTCCAACTCACATTAAACTAAGGTATCTATTTCAGGTGTCTGGCTAGTTGAGACAGTACATATTGCTTTGGCTCTTGTATGTTGTATCCAGGTGACCAGGTGGCCTGAAATATGTATCAAGACCCTCTATTTTAACAGAATTCTCGCCAGTTTTATGTTTTTTTTATTCTTACCTAGTAAAATACTCATATAAATAATGTATTTTATGTTTCTAAATATTGTTATTTGTTATGGCATAGTCATGAGCTGACTAATTGTATATTTAATTTGCTAAAGTTTGGATAAGTTTTTAATACATTGATTCGAGTTGTTTTAATCCAAGTTCTAGTCTGACCAACCCTCGGTGATAACTATGAAAGAGGATAAGTTGTAAGCTTTTAACACTTTAGAAGCTTTTAGTTTAAAACAAATAGCTAAAGCTCGTTTTGAAAAACTTCAATACCGATTGTTTGATATTTGTTTAATCGGGTTAAATTAACAAGAAATCATATGGAATGTTGGATATGATCTTAAAGTGCTAATTAAATATTGTTAATTAGAAATAAAAGACAAGAGTATTGGGGTAAAAGGGGTATTTTGAATTTTTGAGTGAAGATGCAAATAATAAATTATCGAGGAGTGTAACACTACCAGGTCAAAAAGTGTAACACCACCAGGGAGAGTATTAGCGGCGACGTCGCCGCTAATACTGCGGGCCCCCATGTCTGTAATGGTAAATCTGGCAGAGAAATTAGCGGGCCCCCTGTCAGTGTCAGAGTATTAGCGGCGACGTCGCCGCTAATACCTTGGTCGGGTTGACTTTTGCCTGGTGGTGTTACCCTGGGCCTAAATTATATTTCCGTTTTCGTGATAGCGTTAGCTGACACAGACTCACTGACTTGTATTTATTTCATACCATTTTCATCATTTCATCAAATGATGAAATTTCTCTTTTCTTTCAAAAAAAAAAAAAAAAACATGAGTAAAAATTTATGAACGTAGCAAAGCCATTATTCATTTATTTGTTAGGGTTTCCTTTATGAGTTTGTTATTCTAAAGAAAGCGCCGCTCCCCAGTCGCCTCTCATTATTATTTGTTCTTTCTCATTATCTGTTCTTTCTTTATTTCTTTCTCAAAGATTAAATTTACAAAAAGACAACACCACCGGCCATGACATCCAGTCCTTCAAGTTCCGGTAGTGTTAGTTGGGGTCAGGTGACAAATATCTTGGGAATCGTAGATCTCTGAAGGATGAAGCTATCGTGAAGCTCCTACAAAAAATGGCAAAAGGGACACACCGCTGAAGAAACTTACTTGTTTGATGATCATCCCGCCATTGTTCTTGGTAGTAGTGTTTCTATTAAACTCAAACCCATCTCATTATTATTTATATTATTATTACCTATTGTAATTGTTATATAAATTATGCTAACCTTTTTGTTATTTACAATTTATAGATTTTTTTATTGTTGTTACACACCATAAAATAGTCACCCAATTTTCATAATAATCTCAAATCGCCTAACAAATGTTAAGGTAAATAAACATTATACATGTTACTCTTTAGGCATCTTTTTCATATATACATTGATTAGCAACTGTATTAGTCTAATCATAAAAATGTCAAACAAAATAAGTAAGTTTGTCTTGAACAAGTCTTAACTAAGTTTAACGACCTAATAACAATAATCTCAAATGTTTTTACTTTCTTAAAACTCTAATATACAGTGTTTGGTAATGGGGTTAATTTATTTTTTTTATAGCATATAATATTTTGTTAATTCTATAATTTGTTGTTGTTTCATCTAGAACACTTGGAACCATGTATTCGAGACGAAACCGAGTATTACCTGATTTACACTACTTTGCCTGATGGAATTGTTGAAAACCGGATAGTAGATTGAGATGGTGGCATCTGGGAGGCGACTATTCTACCGCAGGCCATAACTGAAATTGGTCGTGGAATCGGAAAACGTCAAGCATTCATGTACAAACCGAGTCACTGTAGTACGAGTAGTTGGAGGATGGTGATGTACAGCCTTGACTTTGGTGATAAGGTAATTCTCTGTTTCTTTTAGGTAGTCGTATAATTACCTTTACATGTAAAAGTTTATGTGAAATATCGTTGATGTTGATTTTATGTTTTGCAGTCGGATCATGTCATCTGCAAGGTGTTTGAAGCTCTAGATTCCGAGACTGCAAAAGCAGTTAGGGCGGCTGCAGAAGCAGAGGCCTACAAGATCAAACTATGGCAGCTTCGTGCAGCAGCTCAGGCTGAAGCACAGACTTCAAAGAAAAGGTTAAAAGACTTGCGGAAGGAGGTAGAGGAGGCAAAGGAGAATGCTACTAATTTAGTGGCTGTACGGAAGGAGGTTGCCCGAAAAGGTCTAATCGAGTTGCGGCAGATCCGTGCTGCTGGTACCAATGGAAACAAGTAGGTTGTAGATGTTTAAATCAGGTCTCAATCCCTCATCCCCTTCTCCCCAATGTACCTTTGTTATTCTGCTCATTTTCCTTGACCTTTGTGGTTGAATTAAGGGAAAATTGTAGGTTGGGGTTGTCAACTATCATGTTCTGATTCTAACAGGTACAGATTATGCTCTTTCATTTGGAATTATACATTGTCTTTTCATTTCGTTCTTCATGTTAGCGAGAATGTATGTACTGTTATTGAGAGGCATACTTCATCTGTGTAAGTGTGCTGAAGGAAGAAAAACAAGCAATAACTATTGGGGCAGTTAGGTCAAGTGATCAAATTCTGGTACGATTGTGTTAGGTTTTCGCCAAACCCCAATAAAGAAGTACAAGTAATGCTGAACTGTGTTTGATGCAATCTGCAAGGAAGCATCGATGGGTAGTGAGTGGAGGCTGCGAGACATACCACGGAACAGATCCATCTATCATTTCAAATATAGGTACCATAAATGTCTCAGAAATACAGTGCAATCGCCCATTACTCATGCTGCCAAGCCATCTTGAGATTTTGAATCCCAATATTAAGCTCCTAAGGTATAACAGAAATCTTCTACAAAGAGTGCAATCGTTAAAATGATCTCTATAATTCTCTATTACAAAGCGACATATGTTCAACTAATGCACCAGATTGATTCGCAATATCAAGTTTTAAACCCACATATAGCTAGATACAAACCAGTTTACAGCAAAATTCGTAGCATACCAGAATGCTTGGTATTTAAAATAGGGACGCCTAGTAAGTGGTACCATACACAAAAATCACCAGTTTTAAAATCTGTAACTAATTAATTGAGTACAACCTACCAAATAGAAGTTAAGATACATGATCCACATCACGGACATTGCACAAAAACAAAAACGTTCTTCCCCGATTCAGACCTTGACATCTCATTTGTCTTGCAACAGATGAACCATCATTAGTCGGATCAACAATATAAAAGCACGATACATGTGTTTCTGATATCATCAACTCTAACAATTACATCAAAATAACAATTCAATGAAATCTATTATCTGTTACACATATGTTCTTTGTGCATCAACATTTAAAATTAGCGAGTTTCGCTGAAATGACACAAATATAACTGAAAAGGTCCCTGCCACCAAACTTCCGGTCATGGTCTCATTCATTTAGAGAGACACCCAGTTAAGAGACTAGTTCTAACTAACTTGATGCAAAGTTATAATGTTGATAATTAGTGTTTTATTAATGTTTGTGACTAGGGTAAGAATAAATGTGTTTCTGATATCATCAAGTCTAACAATAACATCAAAATAACAATTCAATGAAATCTATTATCTATTACAAAGATGTTCTTTGTGCAACAACATTTAAAATGATCGAGTTTTACTGAAATGACTCAAATATAATTGAAAGGTCCCTGTCACCAGACTTCCGATCGTGGTCTCATTCATTTAGAGAGACCCACCCTTAAATCCTCGAATTGACAATTGGCCTGCTAATTCACAAGATAGAAGAATCTCTTTTTTTTTTGAACGACATTAAATATATATATAAATAAAACATAAATTGCTAGTAAGAAACTAGCCGATATAATAGAGTACAAGGTCCGATCCAAAACAGAAAACAAGCATTCTGAAATAGCTATAAGATAAAGAAACACCTAAAATAACGACGACTACTAAGAATAAGAAGGAGATCCCAAAGGAGTGCAAATGAAACGACCTCCCATGGACAAACCCGAACACCCGTTGCCTCATGCCACAAATACAAAGCGATCTAACTGACATTTGAGGTTTTCAAACCGTTGCTCGCCTCTTAAGAGCATTGTGTAAGCGAGTACTTTTCTTTTCAGTGCCGGATAACCTCCAAATCTTGAGATCGATAGGGAGGTATTTGCTCCACTTGTGTAGTTGTGCGAGAGAGAATGGCCCATGATTTTTTCCAGTAGGGTCTTTATAGTACCAAATGTTCTCAGAATCTGATTCTTCGTTTGTTGATTGACCAACATAGTCAAGCCACGAGGAGCTGAAGTCTATGTGATGATTTGGCTTGAATGCGTCTTCCGAAGTCGGAGGTGTCCAGGGGAATGGAGGTGTCGTGGGGCACGCTGGTGCTTGATCTGAAATGTCACCAGGTGAAATTGGAGGTTTGCTCACATTATTAGGGTTTAACCCGCGAAGAGCATCGAAAGGGTTCCTAGTCTCGACATCAGGTGCAACAGTGGTATCATAATCATTATGAGGTGGGGCATGCGTACCTGATAGTGTGTCTGGAACCACTAAATCAGGTGCAACAATGGTAGCATGTGGAACTTGCGTACCTGATAGTGTGTCTGGAACCGGAACCACTAAATCAGGTGCAACAATGGTAGCATGTAGAGCTTGCGTACATGATAGTGTGACTGGAACCACTGTATAAGTCTCATTAGTTTCTGTATCTTGTCTCGCTACCTTGCCATTTTATGTAGATTGTGTCTTTTTGGGTTTTCTTCTCCTCCTAGGCATATGAAAGTCATGATCTTTAACCCCTGAAGTCTCAACCTCATTAGCCGGTGGTGCATTTTGCATTTTAGTTTCCATTTCCTCGTTTGTTCTAGGTCTATCAGAGCACTCAATAAACTTATGGCCAAAGATTTGACAATGGGAACATCTAGGAGGGGTCCAGTGATACTGTAATCTGAATTTCCTCATGGCACCTAGTATAACAGCATCAACACATTGTGGAATTTCATGATCAGCATTTACTTCAACCAAATTCCTAGCAAAAATTGCCCTACCAGTTTTCTTTTCACACATATCCTCAGTATACCTATCTACATCAACACATTGTGGTAAGCCCATTGTTGTAGATAGGTATACTGAGGATATGTGTGAAAAGAAAACTGGTAGGGCAATTTTTGCTAGGATTTTGGTTGAAGTAAATGCATATGTAATTATGATTAATGTGATAACAAAATCCTTTCATGTAAGGTTACTATCATTCAATCGTATAGAGAATCTCATTCAAATTCTTGAACACCAACTATCGTGACAAGTTGCAACTCAAAGAAACTAATGTTTGAATATTTGCTTTAGGAAACTCTTAAGTATTTGATTATTACGTATTGAGGTAAATACTGTCATTAGTGGCGGATCCAATAATCTTTAACGGGTGGGACCAAAAAGTTTTACTGTAAAAAAGACAAACAACTAAACAATCTCGATATAGCAACCAAACAAAAGCAAAACAACCCGTTAACATCAACAAATAGTACGCTAACAACACGTAAAATAGCCTATTAATAGCATCAAAAACACCATGCAAATTGTATTAGAAAAACAACAACAAAAAGCTATTCGTTTATAGTACCAAAATCAGGACAAAAGTATAATTTATACACAAGTAGCAAACACTATGACAGTATAATCTACTTTATTACCATACCCATCAAACAATGTTAGAGGTAAAACTTCATTCTTTATTCCTTTTTTTTTTCTTCTTGAGAATTTATGACCACATAGTTGACAAAGCCTTGTAAGCCACATTTCCTAATTAACATTTGTTACTAATAGCATTTCTTGAATATGGTAATTAAGTTGAAGACAAGTTGATGTAAACAAAATTGAAATTTTTGTTGTCTTGTGAAGATATTAGCATGTCTGGATCTGAGATCTTCGACCCTGCTTCGAGATCTACCGATTTCGCGTCAGGCCCCTAGAGTGCGCGTCGGCTTTCGGATCTGAGGTTCCTGCACATATGTTGAGCCGGATGCATAAGGAATCTGGTCATCATATGTGCAATGACTTCTTTCAATCACCGCTTCAATCCTCTCAAACCATCTCATACAATCCGTGGGGCCACCCTTACCATTTAAGGACCAGATCTAATCATTTCTGAAAAGCAAACATTCTCTGCCATATATCTGAATATGTTTCCCACAAGAACATTACCGTTGAAGGATTATTAATTCAGGGAAACCTTTCTACTTTGTGCCTACCGATATATCCTAAACTGTAATCACTGAACTAAACAGTTATATTTACTCAAAGAAAGAACGAAACTCAAAAAAGTAAACACACGTATGATTGTAGTGTTTTTTTTGTTGTGTGACATGAAATTATGAATCATGAAGTTATCAAATTTGGTTGGGTGGGCTGGGTTATTTTCACCCTTTGGAGCTGGGTACTTTTTACCCATTTGGGCTTTTATAAGACGGAATGGGTACCTTTTAGTGGACATTTTCCCTCAATATAGCTGGGAATCGCATAATTAAACCGATAAACGATGAAATGCTTCTAAAGGTATTTCATTAAGATTAATACTATCGAATGCCATATTAACTTTTTAACATCTACTATCTTGGAAATTATTTAGCTACTTCCACATTTTCATCATTACAACTAAACAGGTGACATGTGATTTGGTTCATATATTTATTTCGTCTTCAAAAAAAAAGAAATGGGAATTTACTATATATTAATATTACTACAAAATATAAAGTGTAAAATGATTTGTGAGCGCAGGAACATCTATATGTCCAACAGAACTATATTATAGATTGTGATACGATACGATACATAAGATACTTTTCATTTGTGAATAATGCGAATAATTCGAGGTACAATAATATATATATCTAGAATAAATTACTTAAGCATGTAATCCAAATACCAGGAATCAGAATCATATGCCGGCTTCTATTATTAAACAGATTATGTTAGGTAATTGTTTGGAATTGATGCCAACAAGGCAACAACCAAAAAAAAAAGAAAAAAAGCCTGGATTGAAATCTGTGTCTTTGCTTTGTTACCCCCCAAACTAGTAAAAGTAAAGAGACTAACTTCTTCTTACCTTCTTTTTCCTTTTAGTTTTCCTCTGGTCAAACGCATTTGTTATCATTTTTGGTTTTTATGTCTTTTTTTAGCTTTAGTATTGTCTGTTTTGGGAGTAGAAGTGACTTGTTTGAATGAAACAACAAGAGGCATGGGGAAGGAAGACATAATTTTTCCTTTGTACGGGACTCCTGCTCCCAATATTTATGTTTGTATGTGCCTTGTCCTTGGAATCATTTATAATTACAAACCAATGTCATAATAATTAATCCTCTTAAAAATCCATAAATTGTAACAAAATCAAAAGTTGAAATTAAAAAAGACGGTTATGAGAATCCACATATCATGTTTTGGAAGTTTTAAGAAGATTGTTAGAAAGATGTTTAAGAAGATTATTCATTTTTTATGTTAAACCATGTAATCCTTATGTTTGCAAACAAGTTATAAGATCCTTTATAATATTATAGATAATGATAAATCAACCTAACTTGTATGCCTAAAAATCAACCTAATCAAAGGATGATGACATGTGAAAAAAACAGGCAAGATGGAAAGAGAATTAGTGGAATCCACATGTCAAATTCTAAAGGTTTTAAGTTGATTTTTAGGCATATGAATTAGGTTGATTAATCATTTTCCAATTATATCATGTTTGTTGTTTAAAAATAGAATATGATTGAATTGAAATTGAATTTTGTTTTTTTAGTTTGTTTAGTTGTTTACATATGAAGTATTCTCATTCCGTTGAAATGTAAACATTTCATCATTTGATAAAATCTCTTTTTTGTTTTTGAGGTGGGAGAAATAATTTCATTCCGTCCGTCCCTTGAATTTTTCAAAAAGTAAAAAAAATTCATTCATATTTCAATTTATTTGAAAGATTCTAATATTTCTTAAAATATTTTTTGAACTAGACACACCATAGTATATACTGAGGGGGGCGGAGTGGTCTGCCGGGTTGCGAATTCATGGCCTCATACCGCCGGCTACACTGCCGCCGGTATGAGCGGCTTGCTTAAACGGTATGCTCAGAGGGTATAATACCTGGTATGCATAAATGGTGAGAGGAGAGAGAAAGGAACGTTGAGGTGGGGCCGGAAGCATAAAAAGAGCAGTTGGGCTTTAATTTAAAAAAAAACCTTTCTTTCTTTAAAAAAAATCTGCTCAATATATATATATATATATAAAAAAAATCTGCTCAATATATATATATATATAGTGTGTATTTCACGCGAAGAAGAAGATGCCCAGCTACTTTCTTTTTTTTTGTTAGTATATTTACAAAATAAACCCTATAGTATTATATGTTTACAGTTTAATTTAGTTCTTTTTATAAGTTAGATATTAATTATTAGTAAGTTTGTTTTTTTTAAATATATATGTTTTAAATGGACTTTACTATGTTTTTAATTTTAATGTGGTAGTATATTTTAGTTTTAAAAATTGTTTAGCGTAATAAGAAAAAGAAAAAAATAATAATTTGAGAGAGTTGAAATTTTATCGGGCACCAGTAAAAATGGTTGGAAGGGGTTGAAAGGTTAAATTGAGATGTAGGGATTTTTTACTAAATAATAAAATGTGAGGGTTGATATCCATTATTTTTTTTATTACTTAATTAATATATACTTATATTATTATTTATTCAGATATTGAATTGATTCAAATACTTAGGGGGTGTTTGGTTCGCAGAATTCCAAGTAATTCGATGGAATTGGAATCTGAATTCCATTCCATATCCTGTTTGGTTGGCAGAATGGAATTCAGATTCCATTCCATTAGTTGTTTGGTTCGTATGGAATTGGAATTGGATTCCTTCAAATTCCATCATATGATGGAATTCAAGATTCCTTCACATTTTTGATGGAAAGTTTGAAATTCCATTGGAATTCAAGTTTTGATAAAACTAAATCTTTTATAATTATTCTTTAATTATTAAAATTATTATAATATATTTCAAAACTATGTTTATTATCATTATTATTACTGTTAAAATTATTATATTTGTAAAACTATAATTATTATTATTATTATTACATTATTAATATTATTGTTAATAGTTACTTCGTATTAGTTAAAATTTGTTTAGAATTTTATAAAAAAAAATATTAAGTACTTACAAAGTTTATTACTACTTATTAAAGTCATTTTTTATATAAAAATCTAATTTTAGCTTGTAAAGTTTAATATTATTCAATAAAAAAATTATTTTATAAAAAAATTAATAATATATATATAAATTTATAAAAATATTATTTTTCAAAAATATAAATAATATTTATATAAGTATTTATAAATTATAATATTATTGTATAAAAATATTTATTTTTTAAAAATTTTTACTATTTAATAAAAAAATTCTTATTAAAAAACTAACTTAGTTTATAAAATAAAGAGAAATTATCACAAATCGTCCCTGTGGTTTTCTCGATTAGCATTTTCGTCCCTGGACTTTTTTTATCACTAAGTGTCCCTGTGCTTTTCCATTTCATTGCCAGACGTCCCTGCGACAAACTTCCGTCCACTTTGAGCCGTTAAGCCCCTCACGTGCTTGCCACGTGAGGGTAAAATCGTCCACTTTTACTAAAAACAAACCACAGGGACTATTTCATCTTATTTATCCCCCCCAAAAATTGTTTTACCCCATAACAACTTTCCATAAACCTAACAAAATTAAATCTCCATCTTCTCTCTTCTTTCTTCTCTTCTTTCTAACCCAACAACCATCAATGGTTCTTTGTTCTTGTGGTAACCCAGCAACACTTCGAACATCTTGGACACCTCGTAACCCAGGTCGAAGGTTCTATGGTTGTTATCGCAAGGTAAATGGTTGTGGGTATTTCCGATGGGTCGATCCTCCTATGTGTCAAAGAGCAACCGATATAATCCCTGGTTTATTAGGAGCAAAAAATAACCTTGAAGCAGCATTGCGTAAAAGAGAAGAACAAGTGTGGAGGTTGAAGATATATTTAGCATGTAGTTGGTTGTTTTTTCTTTATGTGTTCTTATTTTGAAGAAAATATGAAATGGGTTTTGTAAAAATTGACATCACTTTAATGTATTGAAATCACTTTGGTTTTGTAATGTATTGAAATGACTATGGTTTTGTAATGAATTGAAATCAGTGTGTTGACACTAGTGTGTTGTATACCATTGTGGCAATTGACACTAGTGTGTTGTATACCATTAGCATAAAATCACACAGAACATATATCCATAAGTCCTAAAATCCATAAGGCATACATATAATAGAATCCACAAACATATAATGCCACAAAATACTAATGTCCCAACATAAGTCATACCAAAAGTTGCATCAGAAACACAAAAGCAATAGCAAATCATCCTAAAAACTACATAAGTCATACCAGAATACATTAAACAAGTCAAGTTTTATCAAAAGCTAAAGTGGCAGAATACATCATTTCTTGGTGGGACTTGGATTCACCCATTTGCTGCCTGAAAACTTCCTAATTTTTCTTGGACTTTCTCCCATGGACCTTTGAAAACTAGGAGCAGGAGCAGCATTCACAGTGTTACTAGCTTGACTTGGTTGTGTTGCTTGAGGTGGCTGTGTTGATTGACTTGGCTGTGTTGCTTGACTACCACCAGCATTCATTTGATCTCTACAATTACACAACTAAAAATGAGAACTTTACAATTACACAACTAAAAGTAAAAAGCAGTAACAAATTTCACCTTTGAGATTGACCAGGTTGCTTTCTTTTCTTGCATTTAGTTGGTTGTGATGATGATGCTTGCCTTTGACCCTTGCATGTCTTAGAATTGTGCCCCATTTGCTTACACTTTTGACATGTCACAGTTTTTCCTTGCCTAGAAAGTTTACCTTCTTTCACTATTGGCTTTGAACTTTCCCCAGCACTCTTCTTTCTTTTCTTGCATTTAGTTGGTTGTGATGATGATGCTTGCCTTTGACCCTTGCATGTCTTAGAATTGTGCCCCATTTGCTTACACTTTTGACATGTCACAGTTTTTCCTTGCCTAGAAAGTTTACCTTCTTTCACTATTGGCTTTGAACTTTCCCCAGCACTCTTCTTTCTTTTCTTACAAGGTCTTCCTGCTTGTGTTTTATGATATGGTGATAACAGTTTTGTTGGACAGTTACTTATAGGCCATGTAGACACACCAGTGCATGGGTTAATCTTTTCATGATATACCTCCCTCCATGTCTCCAATCTGTAAGCCATGTGAACCCAATTTTCTAGACTCCCAATTTGGTTACCATGGTCATCCATGTTCATAAGAGCAGCTACAACATGCTTGCAAGGTAGTCCAGTTAACTCCCATTTCCTACAACTACAACTCTTCTCAGTCATGTTTACAACTGCTTGGTCTTGCCATGGACCACTAACTTGGTATTTATCTGACCCATTAAACACTACATTATACTTATGGGCTTCTGCTTTTGTTACCTCAAAAATCTCAGTTGCAGTAGGGGTTAGAGGTCCCTTAGACTTATCAATAACTTTCTGAACTAACACAATTCTTCTCATCATATACTCTCTGATATACTCCAAACAAGTGATTATTGGCCTTTCTCTGCCATCTACTAACTTACTATTAAAGGATTCACATATATTATTCAATAATATATCACAGTGTGCTCTCCCTGTACAAATAAATCAATTTACTAAATAAACTGTTCTAAATTCATGTTAACTTTACAATTTACTAGTTAAATAAGAGTGACTTTACCTGAAAAATATGCCCTGACCCAATGCTTTGGTGGAATTGCTCTCAACCAGTCATGTACTCTGTTGCTTAATCTGTTGACTTCAGCCATTGCATGTTCAAATTCTGGTACAGTTGTTGAGGTTGCACATTTCCACAAAATGTCCTTGTAAACTTCTCCACACTTGAAATGAGCTTTTCATGAATGTGTCTTAAACAGAACCTGTGTTCTGCACTTGGAAAGACACTTTCAAGTGCTGGAATAATGCCCTAGTTTACAGAAATAAAGAAATTAATAAACACAATATACACTGGACAAATTAAATAAGTATACATATATAATTTACACAAATAAAGAAGTTAAGAAAGATAGTACCTTCTGTCTATCACTTATGAATGTGAAGTTGCTTCTCTTTGTCAAATCCAAATCTTCTCCAAGACATTGGAGAAACCATGTCCATGAACTCTTAGTCTCTGCTTCAACTATGGCATATGCTAAAGGGTAGATACCATTGTTAGCATCTACACCCACTGCAGTTAGCACCTGTCCAGGATAAGGGCCTCTCATAAATGCTCCATCTAATCCCAACAACTCCCTTCCAGCTGCCTTAAAACCCTTCTTTAATGCTCCTAAACAAATGTATATTCTTTTGAACACCCTTGTTTCTGATGTTTCCATATTGGGTTGATGTTCAACCTCTATCTTCACAGTTGTCTCTGGATTTCTGAACTGCAATTCAAGTGCATAGTTCCTCAAGTTTGCATACTGCTCAACATAGTTACCTCTTAATTGATTCATTGCCTTATCCTTTGCCCTATAAACCACCTGTCTATCTATTCCCAACTCAAACTGTTTCTGCAATTGATTTTGTAATGCATTCCCACTGATATTTGGAGTGTTAGCACAAGCATCACCTATGTATTGTGAAAGAAAAGTACTACTTGCCCACTTGAGATGTCTGGTTTGTAAGCATGTGTGCTCTTCTTTTAATGTCTTCACATACCAATGCTTGTCTTGTTTGGTTTTTGATACATGTAGGGTCCATGGGCATGTGGGGGTCTGGTCAATTACCTTTTTACCCTTTACATCTTTATTGACCTCTTCAACTGTGCAAGATTCTTGAACCTTTTTCTGTTTCAGCCTTTTTATAATTTGGAACCCTACCAACACAACAAACTCTAATTCTTTCATTATCATTCTTTACAAACGTCAGCTCCCTTCTACTTTCCACTGCATGTTTTTTAACCAACAAAGTAATCTGTTTCTTGTCCATGAAAGGCTTACCTGGCTGTAAGGGACACTTTACTTGTTTGTTCAATTTTCTCAATTTCTTGTTTCTCTCATCTCCATCTGATCCTTCCCCACTGTCATATTCATCAAAGTTTATGCCCCTAACCTCCTCATTTATTTCTAAATTCCCCAATTCTACATCCACACCTTTCTTAAGCCAGTGGTCATCCCTTTCACAATGATCTTTGAAATCACTCATGTCCACATCAACCTCATTAACCTTATTGACAGTTTCAACACTAGGACCTCCTACATGCTCATGTTCAGTTTCAACATTCAAACTAGGACCTCCTACATCATTTTGAGCAGTTTCAACATTCAAACTAGGACCTCCTACATCATTTTGAGCAGTTTCAACATTCAAACTAGGACCTCCTACATCATTTTGAGCAGTTTCAACATTACTAGGACCTCCTACATGCTCATGTTCAGTTTCAACATTCAAACTAGGACCTCCTACATCATTTTGAGCAGTTTCAACATTCAAACTAGGACCTCCTACATCATTTTGAGCAGTTTCAACATTCAAACTAGGACCTCCTACATCATTTTGAGCAGTTTCAACATTCAAACTAGGACCTCCTACATCATTTTGAGCAGTTTCAACATTCAAACTAGGACCTCCTACATCATTTTGAGCAGTTTCAACATTCAAACTAGGACCTCCTACATCATTTTGAGCAGTTTCAACATTCAAACTAGGACCTCCTACATCATTTTGAGCAGTTTCAACATTCAAACTAGGACCTCCTACATCATTTTGAGCAGTTTCAACATTCAAACTAGGACCTCCTACATGCTCATGTTCAGTTTCAACATTCAAACTAGGACCTCCTACATCATTTTGAGCAGTTTCAACATTCAAACTAGGACCTCCTACATCATTTTGAGCAGTTTCAACATTCAAACTAGGACCTCCTACATCATTTTGAGCAGTTTCAACATTCAAACTAGGACCTCCTACATCATTTTGAGCAGTTTCAACATTCAAACTAGGACCTCCTACATCATTTTGAGCAGTTTCAACATTCAAACTAGGACCTCCTACATCATTTTGAGCAGTTTCAACATTCAAACTAGGACCTCCTACATCATTTTGAGCAGTTTCAACATTCAAACTAGGACCTCCTACATCATTTTGAGCAGTTTCAACATTCAAACTAGGACCTCCTACATCATTTTGAGCAGTTTCAACATTCAAACTAGGACCTCCTACATCATTTTGAGCAGTTTCAACATTCAAACTAGGACCTCCTACATCATTTTGAGCAGTTTCAACATTCAAACTAGGACCTCCTACATCATTTTGAGCAGTTTCAACATTCAAACTAGGACCTCCTACATCATTTTGAGCAGTTTCAACATTCAAACTAGGACCTCCTACATCATTTTGAGCAGTTTCAACATTCAAACTAGGACCTCCTACATGCTCATGTTCAGTTTCAACATTCAAACTAGGACCTCCTACATCATTTTGAGCAGTTTCAACATTCAAACTAGGACCTCCTACATCATTTTGAGCAGTTTCAACATTCAAACTAGGACCTCCTACATCATTTTGAGCAGTTTCAACATTCAAACTAGGATTCTCACAACTTTCTTGAACACCTTCTAACAAAAGCCTCCTAAAACTCATAGGTTTCTCTACAACAAGTACATCATCATCTTCTAACTCTTCAATAACAACATTAGATTGCATATTTGTTCCCACAGTGGATATTTTATGCTCAATGTAAATATGAAACATTCTACATTTTTTAACATAACCAATCATTTTTATCACATCAGCATCACTTCCAAATGGTAGCAGACCATTATCTAAATCCTTTGTGTCTGGTTTTAGAAAATGATAGTACATGATTTCCTTTTCATCATAACCTAATTTCTTAACAATGTAATTAAATTCATGAACTGAAAAGTGATCACTATCAATATAATCCACTATTACCTCATCACCAAAAATATACTCTCTGCCAGGAGAACTTGTGAAAACCCCACCATGATGAATGATTATTGAAATTAAATTCGTATATTTCTCTGTTAATGGAAAAAAACATATATAAGTATACATATAGAGGAGAGGTTATATGAGAACTCTTAAAAAAAAGAACTCAAGAACTCATCTACACCCTTGGATCAAAAAAAATGGATGGACCAGATTAAAAATAAAAAAACCCTCTCAACACTAGAGGGGTACTTTTGTCAACTCCCTCTTTTTTTTCTCTCTCTTACTTTATTAAATTAATACAATTCTATCTAATTCACTAAAAAACTTTTATCTTACAAACCGTAAATCGTTAGACGAAAAGAAAAGCATGGGTAGTCTTAGAATTTCGTCCTTTTTCATTAGAGATGCAATTCGACATACTTTTGACGACTTTTTAAATTTTGTTTTTTATCCATCACGTTCATCTTACACATGTGTAAGTTATTATTCTTTGATGACCTACACATGTGTAGGATGAACCTTTTAGTGGTTTTCACTTGTCCTACACATGTGTAGGATGAACCTTTTAGTGGTTTCACTTGTCCTACACATGTGTAGGATGAACCTTTTAGTGGTTTCCACTTGTCATACACATGTGTAGGATGAACCTTTTAGTGGTTTCCTACAACTTCAAACCCTAAACCCTACAACTTCAAACCTTTTAGTGGTTTCCTAACGGCTAACCCTACAACTTCTAAACCCTAAACCCTAAAGCGTACCGTATACATCCGTCCCCCTACTACGGCTAACCCTCGGGCTTCAAACCCTAAACCCTAGAGTGGAAACCCTCATCCTTTTTAGGTTTTTAGGGTTTAGCATTTAGGGTTTAGATTTTCCAGGGTTTTTAGAATGTAGCTTTTCCCTCGGATTAGCAATTAAGCTTTAGGGTTTAGGGTTTGAAGTTGTAGGGTTAGCCGTTAGACTAACCCTACAACTTCAAACCCTAAAGCGTACCGTATACATTCGTCCCCCTACTACATCCCGCTCTAGGGTTTAGGGTTTGAAGGTCGAGGGTTAGCCGATAGGCTAACCCTCGGGCTTCAAACCCTAAACCCGCCGATAGGCTAACCCTCGGGCTTCAAACCCTAAACCCTAGAGTGGGAACCCTCATCCTTTTTAGGTTTTTAGGGTTTAACATTTAGGGTTTAGATTTTCCAGGGTTTTTAGAATGTAGCTTTTCCCTCGGATTAGCAATTAAGCTTTAGGGTTTGAAGTTGTAGGGTTAGCCGTTAGACTAACCCTACAACTTCAAACCCTAAAGCGTACCGTATACATTCATCCCCCTACTACATCCCGCTCTAGGGTTTAGGGTTTGAAGGTCGAGGGTTAGCCGATAGGCTAACCCTCGGGCTTCAAACCCTAAACCCTAGAGTGGGAACCTTCATCCTTTTTAGGTTTTTAGGGTTTAGCATTTAGGGTTTAGATTTTCCTGGGTTTTTAGAATGTAGCTTTTCCCTCGGATTAGCAATTAAGCTTTAGGGTTTAGGGTTTGAAGTTGTAGGGTTAGCCACGGCTAACCCTACAACTTCAAACCCTAAACCCTAAAGCGCGGGCCGAAGGCCCCCGTAATCACACTCCCCCTCGAATTAGCATTTAGCCCCCAGGGTTTAGATTTTAGGGTTTAAGAATGTAGCTTTTCCCTCGGATTAGCAATTAAGCTTTAGGGTTTTAGAATGCGTCCTCATCATTTTTGAACTTTATAAGTAACTTACCCATGTGTAGGTTGTACTTACCCATGGGCAGGTTATACAACTCACCAGTTCCAGGTCTTTCCTACACATGTGTAGGATGAACGTGATGGAAAAAAAAACAAAATTTAAAAAGTCTTCAAAAGTATATCGAATTGCATCTCTAATGAAAGAGGACGAAATTTCAAGACTACCCATGCTTTTTTTTTCCGTCTAACGATGTACGGTTTGTGAGATAAAAGATTTTTAATGAATTAGATATTTTTTAATTTAATAAGAGGAGAGAGAAAGAGAGAGAGCTGGACAAGTTTTTTCATAATGACAATCATGCCCTTCCTGATCTTGATGAATGAAGGGCTAAGATTGGTTCTCGCGTTCTTTTTTTTAGGGGTTCTTAAAATAACTCACCCCATAAGTATAAAGTATAAAGTAAACAAATTTTTGTTATTAATCATAATAAAAAGCAGAGAGATGATGAAACCTTACCATAGTTGTCAAGTAATAACTTCCATTGATCATCTTGGAAATCTTTGGGTCTAAACAATTCTAATCCATTTGCATCAACGTGAGGGGTTTCATCATCATCCATATTGATTGAAATTAGGGATTTCAAATCGTTGTTACTGGGTTTTTAATGGCTGATTGTTTTTAGGGTTGGATCGGGTATATTTTGGGGGAAAATGATTTGGGGAAATGGATTTTAGGGTTTATTATTGATTATTGAATATATATATATATCGAGAAATAGTCCCTGTGGTTTGTTTTAGTAAAAGTGGACGATTTTACCCTCACGTGGCAAGCACGTGAGGGGTTTCATCATCATCCATATTGATTGAAATTAGGGATTTCAAATCGTTGTTACTGGGTTTTTAATGGCTGATTGTTTTTAGGGTTGGATCGGGTATATTATTGAATATATATATATATCGAGAAATAGTCCCTGTGGTTTGTTTTAGTAAAAGTGGACGATTTTACCCTCACGTGGCAAGCACGTGAGGGGCTTAACGGCTCAAAATGGACGGACGTTTGTCGCAGGGACGTCTGGCAATGAAATGGAAAAGCACAGGGACACTTAGTGATAAAAAAAAGTCCAGGGACGAAAATGCTAATCGAGAAAACCACAGGGACGATTTGTGATAATTTCTCTAAAATTTAATTTATTCTATAAAAAAATATTATTTTATAAAAAATTAATAGTATTTTATATAAATTTTTATATTTTGTAAAAAGTATTAATATTACAAATTAAAAAATATATATTTCAATTTTTATTATTATTATTTTTATATATATATTTTTTTGAACGACGAGTTAGTAATTAGTAGTTAGTAGTTATCATTCGAGACAACACAGTGACATCCAATTGGGCAGTATGCGGAGCTCGAACCACGCATTCCATTCAATTCCACTCAACCAAACACAAAAGATTATAATTCAATCAAATTCTAATTCCATTAGATTACAATCCATTCAGATTCCAATTCCATCAAATTTCAATTCCTTTAACAGATTCCAATTACTTCAAAAAAATTCTACGAACCAAACGGCCCTTAATGCTTATAAATATAAATGGCTTTCTGTAATAATCAGATTAGACACAAACTCCATTAACAACTCATAACATACTTTAGTTTTTTGTTTTTTTTTTAAATGGCAAAAATTGATAACATATTTTAGCTAATAAAACAATTGCAAATATTCGAGTAAAGTAATGAAGTATAATTGGATTTTCCCACCCAGGAGGTATGAAAATTAAATAAAGTGCCATTATGCCATTCAAAAAAATAAAAAAATAAAAAAAATAAAGTGCCATTATTCAAGAAAGTGGGATCGAAATTCGAGACGGAGCAGTGAGTCAGTAACACCTTTAAAAAAAGAATAAAAAAAAAAGAAAGTGTAGAAGTGTATTTTATTATTGTATACTACTGTATGTATAAATTGAAGAGAGAGACACAAATGGGGACAATGAGAAGCACAGACAAACCAGTGGAGATAAAGAAAAACCACAATGTATGATCAAGGAGGAGCGTGATTGTTGTTTAGTTCAAAAAACATATATAATTAAGTGCGGACTATTAATTATAAAAATAAAAAAAAACGAAAGAAATGATGGGTGGATCCAAGAAGAAGAAGGAACAAGTGATAAAGAGAGCAGCTCGGAAGTTGCTTCATACTTGCGGCGGCTCTTTCCCTTCTTTCCGGCAATCTCCAATACCGACTACCACCACCACTTTAATGGTAAGTAAGTAAGAGTACCGGTAATCTTTTCATATATCACTCACTCAATCAATCTCTATCCAGTTTTTATTATTTATAATATAAAATAATTTTTAAATATATGTACCACTTAAAGCAGCACAAATTGTTGATTGGATTAGTTTCATCAAATGTTGTTGGTAACTGCAGAAAGAGGATGCAGATGAGGGGGTAGCAGTTTCTTATAATAATAATAATAATAATAATAAAGATGATAATTCTCCTAAACCTAATCATCACCCAACAACAGAACCAGCAGCAGCAGCAGCAGATCTAACTACCACCTCATCTTCCAAGGTACACACCCACCCTTTCTTTCTTTTTATGTTTTACCACTTCATTATCCACTTTATAGTTTTTCTTTTTCCTCTTTAATTATTGTTTCATTTTCTTCTTTATATAAATAATAAAGTTTCTTATATATGTATATATGTTTGTGTCTGTGTGTGTAGTTTATCTTTATTATACATAGTTTCTTAACCTCTTCTTTCCATCATAATCTTCCATTCAATTCTTGTTTGAAACTAGATCATATGTACTAGCAATTTGGAGGCCATTTAAACCACATGATGATGAATATGTATACTCATTTATACGTTTGATGGCCAAAATGTCTCAGTATTCAGTTAATTTATTAAGGGTCTGGTGTCTTGCTCTGAATATTTATTCTTCTATTTAGCCTTAAACACATGTGCTTCCTTTGTTGTTATCACTTTAAAATTTTCCGTAAATTAATTTTTTTTTCCTTTTTATGTTATCTACATTTGGTTCTCAGCTGTAACAGTTATCTTTTTTGGTATATAGAACAAAGAGGGATCCCTATTCGGGGTACCCAAGGAAAGTCGAGTTTTTGGCTTTAATGTACATGGCCCTGATCGGTATTATCCCATGCCCGTTTCCTAGACTTTTTCTCTCTTCATCCCAAGATGTTTGTATAGTGAGGTTTGAACCTGGGTCTCTTTTCTCAGACCTTTTTGAAACCTTGGCGTTACACCCCCATCGGGATGGTTTATCCCCTTGAATATTATGTGCATTTGATGATTCATAGAAATATTCCTTCACATATCCTCCATTTGAGAGTTGAAAATTACTATCTAGTTTAATGCATAACCTTTTTTTTTCCCCTGTTAATGCAGACCATGTGTGCTATATGTCTGGAAGCTCTGAACTACAGCACATCATGCACTAGTCAAGGCCAGGCTATATTTACAGCTCAATGCTCTCATGCTTTCCATTTTGATTGTATCGCTTCCAACGTTCGCCATGGAGGGGTGACCTGCCCTATTTGCCGTGCACAGTGGACTCACCTGCCTCGTAACTTCAAGATTCCACCTTGCAGTTTCCTTTATGGCAACCAAAGTGATGATCCCATCCTTCAAATTCTTGATGACTCCATTGCCACTTTCCGCGTTCACAGGCGTTCCATTTTACGGTCAGCACGTTATGATGATGATGACCCAATTGAACCCAGTCATAGTCTCAATCATTCTCGTCTTCATCTCTCCATTTTATCCGAGCCTCTATCTCATCAAACAACAGGCTATAGCTCCTCCTCGTTATCACCGGAACCTTCTTATGGGGCTAGTCTGTGTGTAAGACTAGCACACCAACCGGCGATGGATTTGGTACTAGTCGCTTGCCCAAATGGGCCCCATCTTAGGCTTGTAAAGCAGTCAATGGCGTTAGTAGTATTTTCACTTCGGCCAGTTGATCGTTTGGCTGTTGTAACCTACTCATCTGCTGCAGCACGTGTCTTCCCTCTCAGGCGAATGACATCATATGGGAAAAGAGCAGCGCTTCAGGTAATTGATAGGTTGTTTTACATGGGGCAAGCAGATCCAGTTGAAGGGCTAAAGAAAGGGGTAAAGGTATTAGGGGACCGAGCCTATGAAAACCCTCAATCATGTATCCTACACCTTTCAGACAGCCCAACAAGATCATACCTTGGGTTTGACACAGAAGTGGCAGTCCAGATTCATCGTTTTCATGTGGGATTTAGTTTTGGGATTTCAAATGGGTTCGTGATGCATGAGTTTGAGGAGTTTTTAGGTAGAGTTTTGGGTGATAAAATCAGAGACTTTCAGCTGAGGATCAGAGAGGACGGTAGGATTGTGAGGCTTGGTGAACTTAGAGGCGGGGAAGAAAGGAGAATCCCGTTAAACATAAGTGAAAATGGGAATGTTTGCGTCGAGTATACTTATGTGGAGGATGGGGTGAGGGAATGCATGAGAACAGGGGAAGTGATGGTGGGATCAGGGGAAAAAACGGAGATCGATGATGATTGTGGTGTTGCAAGTGAAGATGGAAGGAGTAGTAATGCAGGAAGCTGGGATTACTATGACCCTTACATGGCTAGAAGATGGGCTAAACATTTGCATGCCTACAGACTATGAAAAAAACTCACAAAAAGGCCCTTGATTACACAAGTCTATTATTGTGTTTTTTTTCCATCCTCCTTTGTAATGTGTAGGTATAGTTGTTCATTTGTGTATGTTTTTTTTTTTGTTTTTTTACCTGACAGATACTTTGAGCTGTGAAAAGTCGGACATTCCTTGTAAAAGAGAAAGATGCACAGCGTTGTGTGATTGCCGTTCTTGGTTATACCTATCTTAAACTTTGTTTTTCTGAAAAAGATATATCCTCTTAAAAATTAGCCTAAAAATCCTCTTAAAACTATAAAATGATACATGTGTATTATACAAATTCTCTCTTAATTTTTTTTCCACATGTCTTTCTAGATTATTATTTTGTGTAGGTATAGTTGTTCATTTGTGTATGTTTTTTTTTTTGTTTTTTTACCTGACAGATACTTTGAGCTGTGAAAAGTCGGACATTCCTTGTAAAAGAGAAAGATGCACAGCGTTGTGTGATTGCCGTTCTTGGTTATACCTATCTTAAACTTTGTTTTTCTGAAAAAGATATATCCTCTTAAAAATTAGCCTAAAAATCCTCTTAAAACTATAAAATGATACATGTGTATTATACAAATTCTCTCTTAATTCTTTTTTCCTCTTAAAAATTAGCCTAAAAATCCTCTTAAAAATTAGCCTAAAAATCCTCTTAAAAATTAGCCTAAAAATCCTCTTAAAAATTAGCCTAAAAATCCTCTTAAAAATTAGCCTAAAAATCCTCTTAAAAATTAGCCTAAAAATCCTCTTAAAAATTAGCCTAAAAATCCTCTTAAAAATTAGCCTAAAAATCCTCTTAAAAATTAGCCTAAAAATCCTCTTAAAAATTAGCCTAAAAATCCTCTTAAAAATTAGCCTAAAAATCCTCTTAAAAATTAGCCTAAAAATCCTCTTAAAAATTAGCCTAAAAATCCTCTTAAAAATTAGCCTAAAAATCCTCTTAAAAATTAGCCTAAAAATCCTCTTAAAAATTAGCCTAAAAATCCTCTTAAAAATTAGCCTAAAAATCCTCTTAAAAATTAGCCTAAAAATCCTCTTAAAAATTAGCCTAAAAATCCTCTTAAAAATTAGCCTAAAAATCCTCTTAAAAATTAGCCTAAAAATCCTCTTAAAAATTAGCCTAAAAATCCTCTTAAAAATTAGCCTAAAAATCCTCTTAAAAATTAGCCTAAAAATCCTCTTAAAAATTAGCCTAAAAATCCTCTTAAAAATTAGCCTAAAAATCCTCTTAAAAATTAGCCTAAAAATCCTCTTAAAAATTAGCCTAAAAATCCTCTTAAAAATTAGCCTAAAAATCCTCTTAAAAATTAGCCTAAAAATCCTCTTAAAAATTAGCCTAAAAATCCTCTTAAAAATTAGCCTAAAAATCCTCTTAAAAATTAGCCTAAAAATTATTAGGAAAATGATAAATCCTCCTAAAAATTAGTAAAAATTTTAAAAAATAAAAATTAAAATTGAAAAATCCTCTTAAAAATTAGCCTAAAAATCCTCTTAAAACTATAAAATGATACATGTGTATTATACAAATTCTCTCTTAATTTTTTTTTTCCACACTTTTCGCTTAATATTAATTACCTATATACACTTTTCGCTTAATATTAATTACCTATATACACTTTTCGCTTAATATTAATTACCTATATACACTTTTCGCTTAATATTAATTACCTATATACACTTTTCGCTTAATATTAATTACCTATATACACTTTTCGCTTAATATTAATTACCTATATACACTTTTCGCTTAATATTAATTACCTATATACACTTTTCGCTTAATATTAATTACCTATATACACTTTTCGCTTAATATTAATTACCTATATACACTTTTCGCTTAATATTAATTACCTATATACACTTTTCGCTTAATATTAATTACCTATATACACTTTTCGCTTAATATTAATTACCTATATACACTTTTCGCTTAATATTAATTACCTATATACACTTTTCGCTTAATATTAATTACCTATATACACTTTTCGCTTAATATTAATTACCTATATACACTTTTCGCTTAATATTAATTACCTATATACACTTTTCGCTTAATATTAATTACCTATATACACTTTTCGCTTAATATTAATTACCTATATACACTTTTCGCTTAATATTAATTACCTATATACACTTTTCGCTTAATATTAATTACCTATATACACTTTTCGCTTAATATTAATTACCTATATACACTTTTCGCTTAATATTAATTACCTATATACACTTTTCGCTTAATATTAATTACCTATATACACTTTTCGCTTAATATTAATTACCTATATACACTTTTCGCTTAATATTAATTACCTATATACACTTTTCGCTTAATATTAATTACCTATATACACTTTTCGCTTAATATTAATTACCTATATACACTTTTCGCTTAATATTAATTACCTATATACACTTTTCGCTTAATATTAATTACCTATATACACTTTTCGCTTAATATTAATTACCTATATACACTTTTCGCTTAATATTAATTACCTATATACACTTTTCGCTTAATATTAATTACCTATATACACTTTTCGCTTAATATTAATTACCTATATACACTTTTCGCTTAATATTAATTACCTATATACACTTTTCGCTTAATATTAATTACCTATATACACTTTTCGCTTAATATTAATTACCTATATACACTTTTCGCTTAATATTAATTACCTATATACACTTTTCGCTTAATATTAATTACCTATATACACTTTTCGCTTAATATTAATTACCTATATACACTTTTCGCTTAATATTAATTACCTATATACACTTTTCGCTTAATATTAATTACCTATATACACTTTTCGCTTAATATTAATTACCTATATACACTTTTCGCTTAATATTAATTACCTATATACACTTTTCGCTTAATATTAATTACCTATATACACTTTTCGCTTAATATTAATTACCTATATACACTTTTCGCTTAATATTAATTACCTATATACACTTTTCGCTTAATATTAATTACCTATATACACTTTTCGCTTAATATTAATTACCTATATACACTTTTCGCTTAATATTAATTACCTATATACACTTTTCGCTTAATATTAATTACCTATATACACTTTTCGCTTAATATTAATTACCTATATACACTTTTCGCTTAATATTAATTACCTATATACACTTTTCGCTTAATATTAATTACCTATATACACTTTTCGCTTAATATTAATTACCTATATACACTTTTCGCTTAATATTAATTACCTATATACACTTTTCGCTTAATATTAATTACCTATATACACTTTTCGCTTAATATTAATTACCTATATACACTTTTCGCTTAATATTAATTACCTATATACACTTTTCGCTTAATATTAATTACCTATATACACTTTTCGCTTAATATTAATTACCTATATACACTTTTCGCTTAATATTAATTACCTATATACACTTTTCGCTTAATATTAATTACCTATATACACTTTTCGCTTAATATTAATTACCTATATACACTTTTCGCTTAATATTAATTACCTATATACACTTTTCGCTTAATATTAATTACCTATATACACTTTTCGCTTAATATTAATTACCTATATACACTTTTCGCTTAATATTAATTACCTATATACACTTTTCGCTTAATATTAATTACCTATATACACTTTTCGCTTAATATTAATTACCTATATACACTTTTCGCTTAATATTAATTACCTATATACACTTTTCGCTTAATATTAATTACCTATATACACTTTTCGCTTAATATTAATTACCTATATACACTTTTCGCTTAATATTAATTACCTATATACACTTTTCGCTTAATATTAATTACCTACATTACTCGATGACGTTTTTCCACCTCCCACCACCGTTGGCCACCGCTTCCACTTTCAGAATCCGGTCAGCCACCAGGAAGTTCCTGGTACTTCCTGGTGGTGTGACAAATCCGTCCATGTTGGCTGCTGGGTCGGGGTCTGATCAAAATATTGATAAAAACCAAACCGATTCAAACCAAGAAAACCCTAGTTTTTCTTTCAATAATCCGATGCCACCTCCCCCTCCCCCTGTGCATGGTGATTCGACTACACCATCTAAACAATCTGAAACAATCACTAAACCGATTGAAGGGGCAGCCAACTCTATACCTGTGGTGTCACTTGATCGTATGAGTGCATTTTTGCAAGAACGACTTCAAGCGAACAACAATGGTGGGTCGAATTTTTCAGATTCTCCTAATCCATTTGTGGGTTCAACAAACAGTGGTGCTACTCGTGCTTGTTCTAGTCCAACTTTGATGCAAAATTCTGGTTCGATCGGGGCTGGTTTGCATGGTGTGAATGAACATTCGGCTCCTCAAAAGTCTAATGTAAATTCTGCCCCTAATGCTACGGTTGAATCATTTTTGGATTCCTTGTCACATGCAACCGATATCAATAAAGAAGCGCCCACTTTCACAGCCGTGGGGACCCTTGGTGACATTAGATGATAATGGAAATCCATATGAAAGCACATGGCCTGGTCCTGATGTTACTGGCCGTAGTGATGGTGATATTGAGACTAGTAAGCTGGATGATAATGGAGTCCCGGTTATTACTGATTAGCACTTCGCACATTCCAGTCCAAAAGGTAATCAAACGCCTAATACTTTTGCCAATCTTTTCAAAGAAGCGGTAAACATTCATAGGACTGGTAAGCTTCGTTTCATTCCTCCTGTTTTCACTGAGATTGGTACTAGACATGCTGTTATTCCTGATGATCTCATTGTTAAACAAAGTGAGAAATGGTTGTTGACTTTGGTTGGTAGTTTTGTTGGCAGAAGACCTGCTTTTCATTTTGTTCGCTTTCATGCATTTAGATTGTGGAAAAAGTATGGTCTTGTTGATGTGGTTTTGAATAATCAGGGTAGATTCTATTTTAAGTTTGATAAAGCTGAGGGTTTGGAATTTGTTATTAATAATAGACCTTGGTTGTTTAATGATATTCCTGTTTTGTTGAAAAAGTGGGAAGTTGGTATTGAGAATGATAAGATTAGGCCTACGTCTGTTCATATGTAACACCCTTCGTTTAAAAATAAGGGTTTCCAAAAATTTTCGCCTAACGGCGTCAAAATAAAGCGGAAGGAACATTAAAAGTTCAAACCAATTAAAATATGTTTGGTTTACTTATTCAATGGTGTTACTAATCGCATCATCAAAACAAGTTTAATAGAAACCCGTCGGTTGCCCAACACAAAACAACCGACTACATAATAATCCAACTCCATTAAAGACAAACATAAACAAATGTCTATAAAAGTTCGGCATCTATGGGTAGCTAAGGACTTCATCAAGCTATCTACTCATTCCTCGCTCATCTTCATCAACTACCTCAGCTACGCTAAACCTGAGGGAGCAACACATTTCAAAAGACAAGTGTTAGCTAACGAATTAGCTAAGTAAGATAGCACTCAAGTTATAAAATAATTGTCCATTTCAAACATTATGGATTTAAACACTTCATTAAGGCACAACACAAATCAAACACACAATACTTCATATTAGGATGAACCACCCTAAATGTGCCTATCCTGCTTTACTTCATTACACACGTAACCACATAACTGCTTTCTATATTAACTGCTTTACTACGTTTTAACTGTTTTACTTCATATTAACTGCGTCAATGTGCAACATAAGTTACACCCGACTAGATGACAACCATTCAGTTGAACATCAACGTCGTTAAGGAATGGCAAGCCAATCCCCGAGTAATCCGTATGTACAAGACAAATAAGGGCGGGTCAGACCCCTCGTATTACTCAAACTGCATCAAAAAGACCATGTTGCAAGGAAGCCACCCAAGCAACCTACGTCAACGCACTTAGCCGGGCTAGGGCAAGTACGGGTTAAGCTTAACACTTTACTGCATCAAAGTTTAATGAGCTCGACACTGCATTATTTAGTTTAGGTGACTGCATTACCTAAACAATTACTACGTTTACTGCTTTTACATTTTGGGCCCTTAAACGTGCACGTGACATGGCAACTTAGCAAGTCTAGTGAACTAGATGAGCAAGCCATACAAAACATGCACAACATCAATCAATAACAACATATACTGCATCTCATAACATCACACATTACTGCATATCATAACATTACATCATACTTCATACATAGCACTACATCCTACGTCATATCATAACATGCACTACAATACATATCATAAGGGACTGCATTTCAGGTCTCAAAGGTCAACTACATAACCCATATTACCTCCCATATCACCCATATGCCCATAAACAACATACGTTACCAATTGGGAAGTTATAATTATGAAACCATCGTTTGTTGAACCCTCAGCGTGTCAAAAGTAGTGTATCTTACCTCAAAGAAGCGCACGACAATAGGCAACTACGTTACCGTGCAAGGCAAATAATCTCGTCTACCTATATATAGTAAACAACCATTAGACACGCTAATACTCACGTTATTAAAGTCATATCTCAGACCTCAACACCTACAAACAAGACCCACGACAACGACTACGCATTGGAGGTTCAAATGTTACTTCATTTTAAACTTATACTCTGTTGCGCCGCAACACACACATTGCGCCACAACTTATACTACTGTAATTCAATTGCGCCGCAACTAACCCGTTGCGCCGCAACTCAGACCTCCAGTTGCGCCGCAACTATGTTGCGCCGCAACTTAGCTCAGTTGCGCCGCAACCCGACGCGATTCTGCACAACTTCAATCGATTGAACCCCAAACCAACACCAAAAGACTCCAAATCAAATACCAGACCTTTATACATCAAAATCCTTCATTTTATGACCAATCAAATGCAATAAACTTCTCCATTAAACAACATATGATTTACATCATAAAAACAAACGTTATTTCGACATCAATTGATCCTCCAATGACCTAATTCCACTTTCTAATGATTCATACAATTAAAATACATAGAATCAAAGTTATTATACCTTTACAACCTGAAGATCACAATGAGGATGCAAAAGACTCGATCAAACACTCCTTAATCACACGTTTCGAAGGTTTTTCGTCTAGGATTTGGTAGGGGATCAAAGGGGTGGCTAGGGCTTGGGAGAAAAGTGTTTAATCTGCAAAATGACAACTAATGACTCCCTCCTTGACCCTAATCCCGTTTTTGACTTTCACCACATGTCAAATTTGGTCCCTAAGCTTCATTAAGTCATATTTCTAGCCCAAAACGCCTCTATAGACTATATACAACTTGATACACACTCTTAACACCTCAAAAGGCATTTTTACTACTTCATAACCACATTACTACGTCAATCAATAAGACATTTAAGTCTCACACGCATTCTACATTAACTACATATAAGCATTAAATCTATCATAGATTTAATGGACACCTTACGTTGACCTAACTACTCTAGTCAAACGTTAAATAGAAGTTTGGGATGTTACATCATATGTGGGTCAATGTTTATGATTTGGAGTCCACCATGTGGGATTATGAGATCTTGAGTCACATCACCAGTGTTATTGGGGTCCCAGTGGCTTTGGATAGATTTACTGAGGAAATGATTGAGAAAAAGTCGGGTAGGGCTATGTTTGCTAGAGTTTTGATTAAAGTGAAAGCAGATCATGATATTCCAGCTTTTTTTGAGGCACTTGTATTGGGTAAAATACAGAAATTTAGATTACAGTATCTCTGGAAGCCGGATAGATGTTCTCATTGTGCTATTTTTGGGCATAAGTTTCTTGATTGTGCTTACAGGCATAAGTCTGCTGAGGAAATGGAAGTTGTGGCACCCAAAACTGCTCCAACTAATAAAGCAGGTCCTTCTGGCACTAAAACACATGATACACAGGTTCCACAGGATGAGCAGGGCTTCCAGCAGCCCAAGAAGAGAAGAAGAAGGGCCAAAAAGGCCCAAGTTACAGCGGGCATCCAGATTCCTAAGCCCAAGGTTCAGTATGTTCCTAAGAGCAAACTAAACTACATTGCATGTGCTAATTCCAAGTTACCGATTTGTTACAACACAATATTACTCTTTCTCTAGGATGTTTCCAGTGTAATGCTTACCATAAGAAAGAAGAAAAAAAGCAATGTTTTCAAACCTCAAATGGTTCACCGGATTTGGTGGTTGGTTTCGGTTCAACTTTTTGACGGTTGATCTAGTTTATAAACCACCGGGACGAAAACAACAACCATAATTGAATTGATAAGTGATAACTAATATTATGCGTTTATGGCATCCTTAAAATACAACATTTAACCATAAATAAGAGTAATCGATCAGTCAATATAATCCATTTAGCTGCCCCACTCCAATTTTGGTACAATGTAACTTTTTAGAATTTAAATGGTATATGTTTGGGGTCAGATTTTCTACAACTATGATCCTGATTAAAGATATTACTAACATATGTTTTTGTTGTACACGATAATGCTTTTGTGTTTTGCAGGATCCTGAAATAAGGATCATCATTCAGGATACTCAGGAAATAAGCTAACGGTCGAAAATAAATATCAAGACTTATCCAGCCTTCTAAGGAAGAAAAGAAACTGTTAGGACCAGTTTTGTTGAAAACTGGCCAGTCTCCAGTTGCATCTGGAGACTAGAAGATTTGTCCAGAAATATATTGAAGTCCAGTTGCAACGTACAGTTAACGCAACTGAAGACTTCCTCCAGTTGAGATCTGACCAGATGTAAAGTTATTCCAGTTGAAGTCGAAGACAACAAGTGGAAGACAAAGAATGACAATGGCAGCGAAGCCCAGTTGACATTCTACTCAGATATAAACTGGAGATCATCTGTGTAAAGCACTTACAGAGCTTTACACTGATTACAAGGAAGACCTTTATGCTTTATGTGCTATTAACCGGACAATAACATTTGTCTATGTTTAAAGTACAAAAGTACATAAAGCAGGTTGAATAAAATGACTTTATGTCATAACTTTATACAGCATTTTAAGGAATTAAATGCTCTCAACCATATTTGTACGGCCAAAGTTGACATCCCAATGTCAACTTTGCCTATAAATAGAGGTCTTTGCACAACCAAGAAAACAACTTTTGCATATTCAGACAATTGCATTTTCTTGGTGAACTTGTGCAATATTCTCTCAATCGCTAAAAGGAACATTTCACAACTTTAAGTGTTTCGATTGTTTAGAGAATTTCCAAGTATTAGATCGATTGTATTTCATAGGTTGTTAGGATATTTACTCTTTTGTATTATCTTGGTTCCGCAACAACCTTGTAATTTATTTAAAGTTAATAAATAAATTACACTTGAAAATTACATATCATCTCACCAATTTACTTTACAAGTATTTACTTATTGTCACCTTAGTAAGTAATTTATCCAAGAACTTGGTATACACTCACTGTAACTGGTCGTCTCCAGTTCAGTGTTTATATCGCAAAGTCACCCCACTATTGACATTGAGGTGTCTTCAGTTAGTACCACAGTCACACTCTTGCATCGCTCTATGGAGCCTTCAGATTCACTGAAGATAATAATGCAGCAAGATTAGTGGCTGAGCAGGATGCCTTGAACCATGCCCAGAGTCCCAAGGTTGCTAGTATAACTGAGTGACATTGTGCTGCCTTAATGTCTGCAGAGAGTGTCCAGTCACACTCAATGAAGGAGATGTTAAACAACTTCTTGAACTCTGGCCTGACCACTGAAATCAGTGATGGTTGTGATGAAACTGACGATGAAGATCTGGTAGCCATGATTGCTAAAACCTTTAATAGGTTTAAGCATAAATCTAAAAGATTTAATGGCCCAAACAATGCTTCCAGCTCCAGCTCTCTGGATAAAGCCAATCTTACCTGTTATAAGTGTGGTAAGAAAGGTCACTTTATGAAGGAATGCAGATCTAGTCAGATGAACAACCAAACTGGTCCCTCTGTCCCAAATTTCAATCGGCCAGATGATAGCTACAAAGCCAAATATAAGAAGCTTAAGGCCCAAATTGCCCTCCTGTCCATGGAAAAAGAAAAGAATCAGTGCATGATGACACAAACTGAGGAAAAGTGGGAGTACTCTGATGACTCATCAGTTGATGATGAAGAGGAAAGGGACATGTGTTTTATGGCCCTGGAAGATCAACAACAGCATGTGGCAAAAGATGATGTTATCACTGGAAGATGGGTGAACATCATTTTGAAAAAGGTATGTGATTATGACAACCAGGTTGATCCAGAACTGAAACTGGACCTTGCTGAATCATTAAGTGGTGATTTAGCGTTTGTGGAAACTGTTAGAATAGACAGTGAAAGATATCTGGAAACTATCTTGACTGAACTGAACAATGTTAGACCACAATTAAATGATTTACAAAGTGTCCAGTTGGCTCTCAAGGAGTCAGTTTTGAAAATTGAGGCTCTTAAAAATCAAAAATTAAAATCTGATCTTGAAAAAGAGCAAATGATTATCAAGTCATGGGTAAAAGCATCTGGAAAGAATTATGATGCATTTTCTAGAACAATTGATGCCCAGAAAAATGCATGGAAATCTGGAGATCTTGAAATGGCAGCTCTCATACCAGATCTTCATGCATTGCCTCCAGCTCTTAGGGTTGAAACTCCATATGATCAACCTAAAATTGTCAAAACTGAACCTATTGAGACCACCCCTACTGAGGTTAAAACTGGAGCTGAACATGCTAGAGCTCCAGTCAAAAAGGCTGCTGGTGATAAGCCTTTGCCTCAAAAGTCAAAGGAGCCCAAGACTCAAAAGACTAAGACTCCAGCTGAACCTAGGTCCGAGGTTCAGCAGCCTACTGAAAATAATATTTTGTTAAGACTGGAAAGTCAACTCCAACTTTTGTCTAGGCAGGTTCAGAGTTGTACTGCCAGAATTAAAAATCTGGAAGGAGGTTCATCTCCTCCAGTTGAAAAACAGAATATTAAAACCCCTTCAAAACAAAAACAAAAGAATGTTCCATCTGGAACAAAATCTGATAAGAAAAAGGGGAACAAGTATCAAATACCAATCGTTTTTACTCCTGCGCCTGGAGCTGGTGAAAACGCTCCAGATGCAGCCTCCAGTTCAACACCGCAACAATCAACTGAGACTTCTGAAGTGAAGTCCACTGAACCCATCAAGAAAAGATGGGTTCACAAAAAAAGAACACCTGGTATCTGGACAACGCAGTTGGCCGGACTATGACCGGATGTAAGCCCCTGCTTGAAGAGTTTACTGTCCAAGATGGACCGGCAGTGACGTTTGGTAATGATGAAAATGGAAAGACTGAAGGATATGGTGTGATCAATAATGGACAAGTCCAGTTCACCAGAGTTGCATTTGTGAATGGTTTGAAATATAACCTGATCAGTGTCAGCCAACTGTGTGATGATGGATATAAGGTATTGTTTGATATTGCTCAAGGCACCATATTTAACAAGGATTGGAAAGTGGTGATGATTGCACCAAGAAAGGGAAATGTGTACATCATGGATATGGAACCAGCTCAAAAAGAGCAGTGCTTCTATACCAAGGCTGATGAGGACACCAACTGGCTATGGCATAAAAGGTTATCCCATCTTAATTTCAAGAATATCAACAAGTTGTCTCGCAAACAACTGGTAGATGGGATACCTCAGATTTCTTTCAATAAAGAAAAACCATGTCCAGGGTGTGAGATGGGCAAGCAGAAAAGGGCCAGTTTCAAGACCAGGCAAAACTTTAGCATCACTGAACCTCTTCACATGTTACATATGGATCTCTTTGGTCCAGTGAATGTTCAAACCAGAGCTGGAAAGAAATACACTCTAGTTGTGGTTGATGAATTCTCCAGATTCTGCTGGGTGGTATTCATCAGATCCAAAAGTGATGCACCTGCTGAAATCATCTCTCTCATCAAAAGAATTGAGCTCAAGCACACTCGAAAAGTTTGTCAGTTACGAAGTGATAATGGTACTGAGTTTCAGAACAAAGTACTTGAAACATTTTGTAATGACACTGGCATCTCTCAAAACTTCTCATCAGCACACTCTCCAGAGCAGAATGGAGTTGTGGAAAGAAAGAATCGCACATTGATAGAAGCTGCCAGAAGTATGCTATCTGAATCAGGTCTTCCCACCAGTTTTTGGGCTGAAGCAGTTGCAACAGCTTGCCACACCCAAAACCGGTCAGTCTACATCAAGAGACACAAGAAGACTGCCTATGAAGTACTCAGGAATCGAAAACCAAATATTGGATATTTCCATGTATTTGGTTGTCCAGTTTATATTTTAAATGATTCCAGTCAGCTTGGAAAATTTGATGCAAAAGCTGATGAAGGAGTATTTCTGGGCTATTCAGATATTCGTAAGGCCTTTAGAGTTTATAATTATAGACTCCAAAAGGTTCATGAGATAATTCATGTCACATTTGATAAATCAAATGATGCAATCAATAAGAGACCAAACCTTGATATCTCTCCAGTCGTTCCATTGAATTTTGGTGAAACTGACCAAGTTCATCAGTCAGTTGTTTCACCAGAAAATGCTTCCAGTTACACTCAACTGGAACCAGTAAAAACAAAGAAAACCACCAGTGACACTTCATTTTATCCTTCCATCAGTTTCAACTTACCACAGAAACTGGTGATTGGATCAGATATTAGTACCACTCCAATATCAGCACCAGTTCAAACTCCAACTTCTCCAGTTCTTCAAGAAAGGCCTTTAAATGAAGAATTTCATGATGCCAATCGTGACCTCATTGACTCTGATGAGGATATTGAAGTAGTTTGGGCTGATCCTCCTCCAGAAGCTGCTGCAGCTGAAGAAGATCGCCAGGTGACTTGCACTGATATTGTTATGCACCAACCTAGTCAATACACTAAATGGACTCGAGCACATCCAATTGAACAGATTGTTGGAAATCCAAGTAGTGGGGTTCAGACTAGAAGAGCCACAAGTGAGCAATGCTTGAACATCACCTTCTTATCACTGATTGAACCAAAGAAGATTGACGAGGCCATGGCAGACCCAAGCTGGGTGGAAGCTATGCAAGAAGAGCTCATCCAGTTTGAAAGGAACAATGTATGGGAACTTGTTCCCTGTCCACCAGGGTTAAAGAAAGAACCCATTGGTACAAGATGGGTCTACCGAAACAAGATGGATGAAGATGGCAATGTTGTCAGAAATAAAGCCAGATTAGTTGCCAAGGGTTATTGTCAAGCAGAGGGCGTTGACTTTGATGAAAATTTTGCTCCAGTTGCAAGACTTGAAGCCATCAGAATATTCTTGGCTTATGCAGCCCATCTGCAGTTCAAAGTCTTCCAAATGGATGTCAAAAGTGCGTTCCTTAATGGAACATTGGAAGAAGAAGTGTATGTTAAGCAAACTCCAGGCTTCATCAATGAGAAGCATCCTCACTGGGTATATAGACTGAACAAAGCTCTGTATGGTCCTAAACAAGCCCCAAGAGCCTGGTATGATACTTTAACTAAACATCTTCTCAAACATGGCTTTCAAAGAGGTGCAATAAAAAATACCTTATTTATCTTAAAAGAAAAAGGTAATATCTTATTGGTACAAATTTATGTTGATGACATTATATTTGGTTCAACTGATGATGCAATGTGTAAAAGGTTTTCTAAAATCATGTCAACTGAGTATGAAATGAGTTTAATGGGTGAATTAACATTTTTATTGGGTCTTCAGATTAAGCAAACTGGAAATGGAATTTTTATAAACCAAGAAAAATATGTCAGAGATTTGTTAAGAAAATACAAATATGATTCAATCCCATCGAAAAACACACCTATTGCAGCACATTTAAATTTGGACTCTGACCCAACTGGCAAACCAGTGAACACCACTGACTATCGTGGTATGGTAGGTTCACTAATGTATTTACCTGCCAGTCGACCAGATATAATGTTTGCAACATGTCTATGTGCCAGATTTCAGGCTAACCCAAAAGAATCACATTTGCATGCTGTTAAGCGCATCTTCAGATACCTGAAAGGGTGTCTTAGCCTTGGTCTTTGGTACCCCAAAGGCTCAGGGTTAGATCTAATGGGTTATTCAGATTCAGATCATGCAGGTTGTAAGATAGATAGGAAATCAACAAATGGTGGTTGTCACTTCCTTGGAGGAAAACTGGTAAGTTGGACCAGCAAGAAGCAGACGTCAGTCTCTATGTCCACTGCTGAGGCAGAGTACATTTCTGCGGCCAGTTGCTGTGCCCAGATTCTCTGGATCAAGAACCAGTTACTAGATTATGGTCAGAAGTACACAAGGACCCCAATCTTCTATGACAACACCAGTGCAATTGCTATATCTCACAACCCAGTGATGCACTCTAAGACAAAGCATATTGAAATCAGGTATCATTTCATTCGTGATCATGTTATGAAAGGAGACATTGAAATACATTTCATCCCCACTGACAAACAACTTGCTGATGTTTTCACAAAACCTCTTGATGAGAAAACTTTTAAACATCTTATCAGCGAGTTGGGAATGTTAAATCCTTAAAACTGGAGATTTTGTTATGAATGCGTCAGTGACACTGATGAAGTTCTCCAGTTGAGGAGGTCCAGATAATCTTTGCTTGCCAGGCTATCGAACGCCTTTGTGATACTATCCTGGCACCAATCGATTTCTGGATCATCATTTTAGGGGGAAAGACTCAAAATAATTTTCTTACCAAAATTCTTTTGTTTGAAAAAATTTGCAACCGGAGAACTCTCCAGTTGGAAACTGGCACTGGATTAATACTCCAGTGTACATGTTCAGTCTTGTCTAAAAACTGGTTGTCAACCAGATTTCATAACGTTGTAAAATACTTGGTCAATACTTGTGACACGTGATGGTACTTGAGTGTCTTAACCTACTCAATACCGTCATATGACGTGTTAAGGTCATTTTTGTAAAGAGAAACACTTTTTATTGGGATTATGGAAAGTTAGTGGGCGCGTGGGGAAGTTAAGCCGTCGTAGCATTTAATGCTGACACGGAGAATTAAATTTTTACTTCAAAATTCAAATTTTCATTTACAAAATATCTTGTAAAATTGATTTTTGGTATTAAAATATTCTTGGTATTTCATTGGGATCACAATTTCCCTTATAAATACCCCTTATTTACTCCGAAACACATTTACTTCCTTTTCACATTCTCTCATTCAATTCCAATCATCAAAAAATTGCTTCATTCCTCTCTCTTCTTCATAAATCAAGAACCCTAATTCCAAAATTCTCAATTTCATTTTCAATGGCACCTGACTGATCGCTCTGCAACGCGCCTCTTGGATATTAAAACTGATTGGATACGCAATAAAGTCTAGGTGTATCACTAGCCTGGATGCTTTTAGTATACAAATAAAAATTTATATTTAACTTATGAAAGGTTAAATATAAATTTGGGGACAATTGTTTGGGGTCAGATTTTCTACAACTATAATCCTGATTAAAGATATTACTAACATATGTTTTTGTTGTACACGATAATGCTTTTGTGTTTTGCAGGATCCTGAAATAAGGATCATCATTCAGGATACTCAAGAAATAAGCTAACGGTCGAAAATAAATATCAAGACTTATCCAGCCTTCTAAGGAAGAAAAGAAACGTGCAATCCCTTGGATATCGGAACAACCTCGAAGAATAAACGTGTCAAAGAAGACTCAACGTTCACTTTTTGATCTTCAGCACGTTGAACAGTATCACACGTAGGATCCCAGTTAGTTAGGAATTTACATTATAAATAAGAGGTGATTGATCGATATTAGGGGAACTACACACACACTTGTATTCTCACACACTTACTCACTGCATACTTGCTTTCTTTTTCGTTCATTAGCTCGATCAAATCACTCTCACCCTCATTGTATTGTAATCACCCACAATAATAATAAAAGAACTAAGTAAGGGTCGATTGAATCCTCCCGGGGTTTTTTACCTAAGATCTCTTAATTGGATCAAGTGTTTTTCCTCGTCAACAAAATTCTGGTGTCGTTGTGCTTTTCGTTTTTTCTTTAAGATCCTAGCTTTAATTTTCAGTGCTTTACTTTTATCTTCAACGGTTTTCTTAATTACTCAAAGTATTTCTGTCTCAAAGGCTTTCATAAAACTATTTTTGATAAAAACTCTTAGTTTTAGTCATTATATTTAAGAAAACTTTACTTTTAATTGAAGATTCTAAAACACCAAACCCCACTTACAAATCTTCGGTACTTGAGTTGTCTAAAATCCTTTCTAAAATTATCTTAGGTAATTTTTGACCGAAACAGATCGACTTTAATTTTCAGTGCTTTACTTTTATCTTCAACGGTTTTCTGAATTACTCAAAGTATTTCTGTCTCAAAGGCTTTCATAAAACTATTTTTGATAAAAACTCTTAGTTTTAGTCATTATATTTAAGAAAACTTTACTTTTAATTGAAGATCCTAAAACACCAAACCCCACTTACAAATCTTCGGTACTTGAGTTGTCTAAAATCCTTTCTAAAATTATCTTAGGTAATTTTTGACCGAAACAGTATGAAACATTAATTTTCAGTGCTTTACTTTTATCTTCAACGGTTTTCTGAATTACTCAAAGTATTTCTGTCTCAAAGGCTTTCATAAAACTATTTTTGATAAAAACTCTTAGTTTTAGTCATTATATTTAAAACAAAATATTATAACAATCATAATAGTTATGTAGAATATATATATATATATATATAGGGGTTGGGTATTATAAAACAAGTATTAAAGTAAAACAAATAGGACAAGATCTTGACCTTTAGATCATGGTTAAAGTGATGCACGAAGATTCACGAAGCAATTAATGCACGATGATTTTCATGATGCACGGTGATTTTCAGTGAAAAGAAACCTATTGTTTTATTTGTTTTACTTTAATACTTGTTTTATTTTACCTAAAACCTATATATATATATATATATATAATAGTATAATATATATAAATATATATATACAAGCTAATTATTTCATAAAAAATATATTTTTCGGGTTTCTTGCATTATGAATGAATATGTTTTCATTCAATAAGATCTTACCCGCCACGTGTGGTCTTTATTTATTAAAAAAACTGGTACGTTTAAACATGAGTGTTACACCCGGTGTGGAGACCGAGATTCTTTTGAGGGTCCATTTCTATTTCCTAGGGACCCATTTTTTTAACATTTTCAGATACAACTCTTATAAGTATGAAAAACAAATTTCAAAATCCCCTTGCTTAAAATTTTCTGGCTCCGTTTCTACTCTGAACATTTTAAAAAATAATAAAAGTTTAAAAGATTTATTGTTAGGATTAGAAGGGGTCAACCATGGTCGTGAGAGAGGGCAACGCCTAGCTAGAAACGTGGTTTACAAAATACATATATAAACCGGTTTTGTTTATGAAAACATAGTTGGAATCTGAAAAGTGTCACATATATATTTTTCGGTTTGGAGATGTGTTCTTGCAATACATATATCCGGAAATCTCTTTAAATCCGGAAACTTATACATTTTTATATACTTTTCGATATATATATATATATGTATATATATATATACAAGCTAATTATTTCATAAAAAATATATTTTTCGGGTTTCTTGCATTATGAATGAATATGTTTTCATTCAATAAGATCTTACCCGCCACGTGTGGTCTTTATTTATTAAAAAAACTGGTACGTTTAAACATGAGTGTTACACCCGGTGTGGAGACCGAGATTCTTTTGAGGGTCCATTTCTATTTCCTAGGGACCCATTTTTTTAACATTTTCAGATACAACTCTTATAAGTATGAAAAACAAATTTCAAAATCCCCTTGCTTAAAATTTTCTGGCTCCGTTTCTACTCTGAACATTTTAAAAAATAATAAAAGTTTAAAAGATTTATTGTTAGGATTAGAAGGGGTCAACCATGGTCGTGAGAGAGGGCAACGCCTAGCTAGAAACGTGGTCACTGGTACAAAATACATATATAAACCGGTTTTGTTTATGAAAACATAGTTGGAATCTGAAAAGTGTCACATATATATTTTTCGGTTTGGAGATGTGTTCTTGCAATACATATATCCGGAAATCTCTTTAAATCCGGAAACTTATACATTTT
Organism: Erigeron breviscapus; assembly: GCA_034093135.1. Taxonomy (NCBI): domain Eukaryota; kingdom Viridiplantae; phylum Streptophyta; class Magnoliopsida; order Asterales; family Asteraceae; genus Erigeron; species Erigeron breviscapus. The sequence goes on from CM067167.1 coordinate 269,216,786, forward strand.
TATATACTTTTCGGCTATATATATATATATATATATATATAATATTATATATATATATATATAATATATATATATATGATTCTGGATCCGAAAACCTTTAACCGAAATCCAGAAATCTGAATTTGGGGTCCGAAATCCTTTGAATCCGAAAAGCTTTGATCCGAAATCCATGTTCTTGTCTAGATTTTATGTGTTCTTCGTATTTTCGGTTCACACATAGATGCATATACATCGAAATCTTGTAAAATCCGAAATTGTTTGTGGATTTTTGGTAGTTTTCGGTTAGATCTAGCTTAGATCCGTGACATATTAGTGATTGTTGGTCTTGAAATTGTGTTATGGTTCATTCTTGTGACCGGATCTAGTCTTGTTCTTGATTTTCATGGCGGTCAACGCCGGTCAAACCGGCCGGAAAATGCTTTTTGGTTCAAAATTAGGTTTTTAGTGTATTTGGGGCTTATTTGGACTTTTGGGGTCAAATTTAAATTAGGGTTTGTCAAAGTCAAAATTAGATTACTTTTGGTCAAATTCAGATTTGGATTTTAATCAATTAGGGCCATGTTTATAATCCATTTCGAATTGTTGTAATATCAAAGTTAACATGGACATATACATATATATATAAAATATATCTACCATATATATTATTTCTTATATATATATATATATATATATATATATATGGGGGATGGTAATATAAGGCTGTTAGGTACCTAAGCTTAGGTGTGGAACACTCACATATTGTTTTTTTAATCCATAAAATTCATGGGGGCCCAAACATTTATTCATTAATAAAAAAATATTAAAAAATTTGTATGTGAGGGGTTCCACACCTAAGCTTAGGTGTCGGACAACCTTATATTCACTTTTCCCTATATATATATAGATTTATATGTTAGTCGATTATGAGGTATAGCTAGTATATATATATACATAAATGTAAAGGATTAATTTGAATGGAAGATATTAATTTTAAAAGGTACTTTGTAAAGATTATATAAATCATATGACTTTCTGGACTTAACATATTTTATAGTGACGTTCCATATGAATATTTGACAATATATAAACATTAAAATGTGACATCATTAAAAGAATCATTTCATTTGGACAATTTATAAGGACAACAAATATTATGACATTTGACGAGACATAATGGCATTTCCTAAGACACTAGTATAGGACACAGACGTGTACAATTAAGTAAGTACTTACTGGGTGACTTGTGGACAATGTAGGACTTTTGGACAGATAATGAGCGTGTTTCAGGTGTATCTGACTGTTCCTGTTCTTGTTCATTGATTTATGGTACTTATACTTGTGCTACTTTCAGGTGAGTTTCGTAGCCCCTCTTTTTACAAGTTTTGGGGTGGAAAGTATACATAATTTTCTAACATTTTTGTCGATTTCTGTTTATGTTCAATATTGAGCCTGTGCGTATAGAGTTACTTGTGCCATTTGACGTGCTTGATCTTGTTTGTATGTGTGTGATTATGTGTTTGTTTGTTGTGCTTTATGATGTGTTTGTTTGGACGTGCTTATTGTGTGAGTTGGAGACTTGGACTAAGGCAGGTACCGTAAGGCCGGACTTTGAGACTTTGAGACTTGAGACTTGAGACTTTGACATGTTATGGCGTAACTCTGCTCGTTATATATTTGTTTGATCAAATAATCTCACTATGATCCAACCGAAGGTATGAGAGGGGTTTGGGGTGTTTTGTTGGCGATTCCCTTCCGGTCAGAGGGCAGTAAGCCGCTTTACGCCTTTAGTTGATTATTCCCAGCCGATTTAGGAGGCTGAGAGTTTATATGATGGTGGTTAGGTATTCAAGGGTCGAATGTGTTGGTCCCCCTGCCGTATGGCACCTCCTCTCTTTATATAGAGGGTAAAGCCTTGGAGAGGAAGATAGGAATTTTTGGGTAAATCTCTTCCTCTTTTCGTGATATCTTCTAAGTATGGAAGATACGTTTATGACTCTCAAACCGCGTCCTTGTTTATAGGAGTGTTTGATTTCATTCCCTTTTCGGGAGATCGGAAAGGATTTGTCTGTATCCGTTTGTTATTTATTTGTGGTTACCTTTGGGAGCTCCGGGATTACGGAGGTAAACATCGTAGCTTTGGCTACGGATACGTTTGCTTGATACAATATACTGGTACCTTCGCTGCTTATGAAGGATCCTTCGTATCCAGTCTTTTATACGGAGGTAAAGCTTCGTATACGGTATATCATCAAGCCCCCCAGTCTGATGGGAGAGTCTATCTGTAGAGTATCGCATTAGACTTCAAAAATAATCCAAAAGAAAAAATAAATAATAGCGTACCTTTATAACCGGAGCTCGAAGGAGCTTTGGTTTTTGGATGCTTCGTTGCTTCTCCGGAACTCTTTTTTAAGGGTAAAGTTGTAATTTTACTCTGCCGCGTATGCATCCCATCAAGAGTTTAATACGGGCGCGCGTATCCCGAGAAGAAAACCAATCGACGGTTTGGGTGGTTTCTGCGCCGGTTTTTCAAACTATCCTTTTTGTCTCCTATTTAATCTTTGACGGCTTCGAAGAGTTTCTTTTTTTTCACTCTCCCTACTCTCTTCTTTGCATTATCATCAAAAATATCCGCTCCCCCCTTTTAATCTTCTCCATATTATGGATCGTAATCATTTTCGTGTTATTAGTACCACGTATTCAGAGATGACTGATGAAGATGTTGCATGGTTTCGCCGGTGCTTCTGCCGCCCCAATGATCCTGAAATTAGGGTTCCGGGACGGTCGGAATCGATTCTAGATGCGCCAACTGGATTCATAGGTATGTATACCGCTCCTTTTTCCGGTGGCAATCTTAGGTTCCCGTTATCCCCTTGGTTATTAGGGTTACTTGATTACTACGATCTGTATTTATCTGTGGTGCACCCCCTCGCGATTACCATGATAATGTCGTTTATCGTTATTTGTCGTGCTTATGAGATAGAACCATCGATGAGTATATTTCGGTATTTCTTCAAACTGGGTATTCGTGATGGTTGGGTTATGGTTGAGGAGAGGCCTGGTAGGTTATTTTTTGATATAGGTGATTCTGATATGTTGAACTGGAGACCGGGGTTTTTGTTTTTCAGTGAGGAGTATATCCATCCGCTGTTTAGGGGTTTGTTGGATACGGATAGATTGGTATCGGGTATGTCTTTTGAGGATAATGTGCATGATTGGGTTACTCTTGATAATCCATTGGTCCATCAGGTGCGTAGGTCTCCATTTGAGTTGGTTACCTATCCCTCTATGATCTTGTATCTTTGTGGCATTACGATGTCATGGGAGGGTTCTCCTGATGAGCCGGTCTTGATATGGTGTTGTGAAGGTACCATTCTTCTCGTTACTTTTTCTGCATTTTCTTCATCCTTGCTTTCATCTTATTATTTTTTATTTTATTTTTTACGTTGCATTTGTAGAGTTGACACTTAGAGAGGCTGTAACCATGAATCCTCGAAGCATGGTTGTTGGTAGAAGGCCTCTGCCTCCTTCTGATGATGAGGATGGGGAGGGTCCCCTTTTTGCTGGTGTTGCTGTTTCTGGGCCTCCTCCGAAGAGGCAGAGGGTGGTGGGTGGTCCATCTGGTGCAGCGGACCCTATGGCTGCAGGTCCTTCCATCATTATTCTTAATTCTTCTACGGTGAGGGACGAAGTTGCTGCTACTACTGCACCGGTTTCTAATGCTGATCAGGGTATGTCTGCTTTCCCTTAATTTTGTTGTTTATGTCTGCAAAAATCTGATGTGTGTGCCTTTCCTTCTCTTAGCCGATACTTCTGATCCTGGGCGTAGGCCTGGGAAAGAGCCTGCTGAAGAAACTGGAGCTACTACAACTGGAGCTACCATAACTGGAACTACCACAACTGGTAAGTGGCTTTAGATTCTGTATGCTTTTCTTCAACTGTTGTTTTCCCTTTTTCATTTATGATTGAACCTCTCCATGTTTTAGGGATTCCTCTTCAGAATGAGTTGCCTGATCCACAGCTTTGCCGGATGAGCTTGGATATGCTGGTTCCTGATCACTTGAGGACTATGTTGGATACCATGCCAGCTCAAAGGCTTGCTGAAATGACCAATCAGACTCTTTTTGTTGCTGGTATGTGATGTGACCAATTTATATAGATCGCCCACATCATTATTGGCCTTTTTCGTATGTGTTTTGAGTCGATTTTGTATGCAGTTGGCGCGTTTATGGTGTTTGTTAGTGCTTTGACGATTTATGGCCAAGAAGTGACCCGAGTGTTCGAGTGATGCTGATAAAGAAGAAACAAGATTTCAGCAAGAAGTTACTGCGCCGCAGTGGGAGGACTCATTCCCCACTGCGCCACAGTCAATGGGTGCCAAAGCCACAACTTTCCAGTGGATTCACACTGCGCCGCAGTGGGAGTGTACCAGCTCCACTGCGCCGCAGTCACTGGTCGAGAAGAAGTCAATACTTTCCAGTGGATTCACACTGCGCCGCAGTGGGAGGACTCATTCCCCACTGCGCCGCAGTCACCCTAGTTCAAGATTCCAGGGGTTTTCCACTGCGCCGCAGTGGGAGCGCACCATGCCCACTGCGGCGCAGTGAGTGCACGGGGAGATCAGGGCTACAGCCCCTTTGCATCAGATTGGGGGAGATATAAAAAGAAAAAAACCCTAATTTCCCATTATCCAAGTTTTTCTTTCTAGGAGCTGTTCTACCAAGGGTCTTTTCGCAGATTTCATCATTTGATTCATTGAAGATTCAAGAACATCCATCTAGATCGTATCTAATTTTCTGTCTTGCAATTATATTCAACAATCATTGGTACAATATGTTTTCTTTCAATTTCTTTATTGCAATTCAATTTAGTATGATTGGCTAGACTTCTAATCATCCACTTTGATGAAACTTGACGAATGATATGATTGCAATATTTTAATTCAAGAGTTGATTCAATTATCGTTGTGTCGTGATCTTTATCAATTAATTCCTTGCGATTTATTCTTTTGATGTTGATGGTTTATGTGTTCATCGTTAGTGGTACTAGGTGAATACGTTTATCGTTTCAATTCGATTGTCTATGGTCGTTTGTCACCGGTTCATGGTATGACGGTGAATGTCAAATCTATAATAGGAATTAATCGGTAAAGTGTTTAGAAACGGTTCGTGGTACCACGTTTTCATTCACATAGGCATAATTGGTAATTGGATAATCAAGCAAACTAATTGTTGGGGAGATTTTCTAGGCATTGGTGGTACCGGCTTGGGTAATTTAACTAGCAACTTAGGTGTTTGGGTTATTTGTGAGCGGTTGGTGGTACCACGCGAGCATTTAATCCTTTCACGATTATCTTGTCAATTCTAAATAATTTGAACTTTATCGTGTGCAATCATAACTGAAGTCAAGTGGATTCGAAGTGGATGATCTTTATTCATATTGTTTGAACTTTCTTTACTTTTAAATTGTCTTGTCATTTCAATTTATTTAATTTCATATTGTCAAGGTGAGGTAGCAATTCGGCTACGGTTCCATCCTTATTCCAAAACCACTTTAACTGACAACTATTTCAAAACCATTCCCCGTGTTCGATCCTGGACTTACCTTCTAGCTATACTATATACGAACGGGTCCACTGCCCGCGAGTGTGTAGTAGTCAGTTTTAGGGTATTTCTTGTTTTAATTTTTAAACTCGATTTCACACATCAAGTTTTTGGCGCCGCTGCCGGGGAATGTGTGCCGATTTAGTTGTTTATTTAGTGGTTTGATCCTTTCTCACGCATGAGAAAGTTACTTGTTTATTAGTTTAGTTTTCTTTTCTTATCACAGGTGCATTTGACGTGTTTGTGTTAGTTGTGTGCTTGCAGGTATTGTTTTAGTTGATAAACTTGCGTTCTTCGGGTCTCCCTTTGAATAGTCCTTTGTCTACTCCGAGAAGACCAAGAGGGCGTAGGTTTAACTTCGCTAAACCCACAACACCAATACCGACACCATTTTCACCTATAGCTAAACCCACTCCTGATTCGGACGAGGAAGGGTTCTTTTTGGACAAGTTTTTCAATTTAGAAGTAAAGCAAGAGGAAATGGGGGACGAACAACCAAGGGATCCGAATGACACTCGCTATGGCGAGAGGGTCCGAACTATCCCAACGGGACGTGGTTCCGCCATTAGACCTCCAACCATTGATCACACTTTCGCTTTAAAAGGAAACCATCTAAAAAGCATAGAAGAGCATCAATTTGATGGGAAACGGAAATGGGATCCCTACCAACACTTGGATAGGTTTGAAAAGTTGGCTCGGCTATATCAATATGGGCAAAACCAAATGAATGCCGTGAAACTTGAAACATTTCCCATGTCAATCACAGGAGAAGCACTTGATTGGTTCAATGATCTTCTAGAAAGTTCTATTACTACTTGGAACCAACTCAAGGAGGCTTTCATTGGTGAGTTTTATTCACTTAGAACTCAAAGAAGGTTGGAGAACATGATTAGATCTTTTGAACAAGATGATGGAGAAGATGTTGTTGAGGCTTGGATTCGCTTCAAGGAGATGTTGAGAAATTGTCCGGGGCACGATTTGACGAGGGAAAAATATGTGGAGCTTTTCTTTGATGGGTTAGATAAAAAGTCCAAACGCGAATTGGGATATGCTTTCGGGGGTAGTTTCAATAACATTACACCCAATGAAGGTTATCGAATCTTGGAAGACATGGCGAAGGATAGCTCAACTTTGGATGATGAAAGGTTTTTGAAGAATGAGAAAAAGATGAAGAGAGGTACTAACCAAGGGAGAGTTGCTAAGGTTGAAGCTAGCAATGACCCAGGGGTTATTGGAGAAATTAGGGCGCTATCTGAGCGCATGGAAAAGGGGTTTGCTACTCAAGAGAATAGGTTTGGAGCAATTGAGAGGGATGTTAAGGTAGTAGTCGATGGGTGTGATTATTGTGGTGATATGCACTATTCTGATGAGTGTCCAAATCGGGCACCCGAGGATGTGAATTATGTTCAAAATCAGCCCCAAGGGAATTTCTACCGCAACACCGGTTTCCAGAACCGGCCTTCAGGTAATACTTCTTATAACTCTCCTTTTCAATCTAATAATTCTCGTTTTTCAGGTAATAGGTGGCAAAGAGATAATTATCAGAATCAGCCACAACAGCAGACTCAGCAAGGATAAGGATCAGGTTCATCTTCTTCTAATACCGATCCTAATGCCGAGTTGAGAGAGATGATGAAGCAGTTGGCTAGTAATCAGGTTGAAACAAATACTAGCATTCAAATGATCAGGGAAGACACTAAGACCTTGAGTGAGAGGTTGGATCAGTTAAGTGGGAAGGTGGAGATCAACATGAAGAATCAGGGAGTTAATTTCAAGGATCTCGAAAGTAGGATGGCTGCTCTTGCTAGGCCCACGGGGACTCTTCCTAGCAACACACAGCAGAATCCTAGACCTCAGTTAAATCAAGGACAAAATCAAGGACAGAATTAAAGACAGAAATACACTCCACCACCAATCAAGGACAAAATCAAGGACAAAATCAAGGACAAAATCAAGGACAAAATCAAGGACAAAATCAAGGACAAAATCAAGGACAAAATCAAGGACAAAATCAAGGACAAAATCAAGGACAAAATCAAGGACAAAATCAAGGACAAAATCAAGGACAAAATCAAGGACAAAATCAAGGACAAAATCAAGGACAAAATCAAGGACAAAATCAAGGACAAAATCAAGGACAAAATCAAGGACAAAATCAAGGACAAAATCAAGGACAAAATCAAGGACAAAATCAAGGACAAAATCAAGGACAAAATCAAGGACAAAATCAAGGACAAAATCAAGGACAAAATCAAGGACAAAATCAAGGACAAAATCAAGGACAAAATCAAGGACAAAATCAAGGACAAAATCAAGGACAAAATCAAGGACAAAATCAAGGACAAAATCAAGGACAAAATCAAGGACAAAATCAAGGACAAAATCAAGGACAAAATCAAGGACAAAATCAAGGACAAAATCAAGGACAAAATCAAGGACAAAATCAAGGACAAAATCAAGGACAAAATCAAGGACAAAATCAAGGACAAAATCAAGGACAAAATCAAGGACAAAATCAAGGACAAAATCAAGGACAAAATCAAGGACAAAATCAAGGACAAAATCAAGGACAAAATCAAGGACAAAATCAAGGACAAAATCAAGGACAAAATCAAGGACAAAATCAAGGACAAAATCAAGGACAAAATCAAGGACAAAATCAAGGACAAAATCAAGGACAAAATCAAGGACAAAATCAAGGACAAAATCAAGGACAAAATCAAGGACAAAATCAAGGACAAAATCAAGGACAAAATCAAGGACAAAATCAAGGACAAAATCAAGGACAAAATCAAGGACAAAATCAAGGACAAAATCAAGGACAAAATCAAGGACAAAATCAAGGACAAAATCAAGGACAAAATCAAGGACAAAATCAAGGACAAAATCAAGGACAAAATCAAGGACAAAATCAAGGACAAAATCAAGGACAAAATCAAGGACAAAATCAAGGACAAAATCAAGGACAAAATCAAGGACAAAATCAAGGACAAAATCAAGGACAAAATCAAGGACAAAATCAAGGACAAAATCAAGGACAAAATCAAGGACAAAATCAAGGACAAAATCAAGGACAAAATCAAGGACAAAATCAAGGACAAAATCAAGGACAAAATCAAGGACAAAATCAAGGACAAAATCAAGGACAAAATCAAGGACAAAATCAAGGACAAAATCAAGGACAAAATCAAGGACAAAATCAAGGACAAAATCAAGGACAAAATCAAGGACAAAATCAAGGACAAAATCAAGGACAAAATCAAGGACAAAATCAAGGACAAAATCAAGGACAAAATCAAGGACAAAATCAAGGACAAAATCAAGGACAAAATCAAGGACAAAATCAAGGACAAAATCAAGGACAAAATCAAGGACAAAATCAAGGACAAAATCAAGGACAAAATCAAGGACAAAATCAAGGACAAAATCAAGGACAAAATCAAGGACAAAATCAAGGACAAAATCAAGGACAAAATCAAGGACAAAATCAAGGACAAAATCAAGGACAAAATCAAGGACAAAATCAACAAAACCGGATGTGGTTCCAGAGGTTAAACCATACAAGGCAAAGATACCATTTCCACAGAGGTTCAAAAAGGCAAAGCTGAAGGAGCAATATAATAAGTTTGTGGAGATGATAACAAATGTTCACATTAATGTGCCTTTAGTTGATCTTATTTAGGGGATGCCACATTATGCCAAGTTCATTAAGGAGCTTGTGACTGACAAAGGAAAGATGGATGAGGTGAAAGCTACTTATCTTAATGCCGAGTGTTCTGCTATCTTGCAGAACCGCATCCCACCTAAGCTTGAAGATCCATGGAGTTTCCTTATTACTTGTTCTATTCGTACTCTTACTTGTAAGGCACTTACTGATTTAGGTGCTAGCATTAATTTGATGCCTTACTCGGTTTGGAGTAAGTTGGCTCTAGGAGTTTTGAGACCCACCCGCATGAGTATTAGATTAGCTGACCATTCTTTTCAGTATCCCATTGGGATTGCTGAAAACATGATTGTCCGGGTAGGCCATATTGTGTTTTTAGTTGACTTCGTTATCCTCGAAATGGAGGAAGATACGAAGGTACCCCTTATTCTTGGACGACCATTCCTTAATACCGCGGATGCTATCATCCGTGTGAAGGATAAGGAAATTTCTTTGGGTGTGGGTACGGATAGAATTGTGTTTAATGTTGAAAAGTCTATAAAGCATTCATATTCTAATGATGAGTCTTGTTTCAGGATTGACGTTATTGATGATGCTTTAGACCGAGAGTTTCAGGAACTAATGGAGGCCGACACTGGAGATGAGGAGATTGCTGATTTAGGATCGGGAGATATATCTGATGATGATTTGTTTGCAGAGGTTATGGCGCTTAGCTTGGATGAGACACCTCCCGAGGATGAGAGTTTTGAGGAGGTTGTTGCTGATGGAAGTTCGAGGGTACCGAATTCTGTTGATGTACCACCCACTGATTTGGAGCTTAAGCCATTACCTTCCCATTTGGAGTATGCTTATTTGTCAGGTGAATCTTCTTTACCCGTGGTTATCTCGTCCTCACTCTCGAGTGACGAGAAGGATTGTCTTTTGTCTGTGCTTCGAGCCCATAAGTGGGCTTTTGCTTGGAAGACCACCGATATTCCAGGTATTAGTCCTAACTTTTGTCAGCATAAAATAGATTTTGTTGATGATGTTAAGCCCGTTGTCCAGAGACAAAGGAGGCTTAATCCGAACATGAAAGAAGTTGTTAAGAAAGAGGTCATTAAGTTGTTAGATGCTGGGATCATTTTTCCTATTGCTGATAGTCCTTGGGTTAGTCCTGTTCATTGTGTGCCCAAAAAGGGGGCATGACAGTTATTGAGAATGAGAATAAGGAACTCTTGGCCACTTGGACTATAACGGGTTGGCGGGTTTGTATTGATTACCGTAAGCTTAATGATGCCACCCGTAAGGATCACTTCCCCCTTCCTTTCATTGATCAGATGTTAGAAAGACTTGCAGGTAATGAATATTTTTGTTTCTTAGATGGGTTTTCCGGGTACTTCCAAATACCCATTGATCCCAAGGACCAAGAAAAGACCACCTTCACATGCCCATTTGGTACTTTTGCTTATCGGTGAATGCCGTTTGGTTTGTGTAATGCCCCAGGCACCTTTCAAAGGTGCATGATAGCTATTTTCCAGGACATGCTTGAAACCTCCATGGAGGTTTTCATGGATGATTTCTCGGTTTTTGGGGACTCTTTTCATACTTGCTTGCATAATTTGGAAAGGATGTTAGAACGGTGTGAAAGGGCACACCTTGTTTTGAATTGGGAAAAATGCCATTTTATGGTGACCGAGGGAATTGTGTTAGGGCATAAAGTGTCTAAGGCTGGGATTGAAGTTGATAGGGCTAAGATAGATGTTATAGCCAAATTACCCCCGCCTTCCAATGTGAAAGGGGTAAGAAGTTTTCTTGGACATGCCGGTTTTTACCGCCGATTTATTAAGGATTTTTCTAAGATTACTCGTCCTATGACCCGCTTGTTGGAGAAGGACGTCCCTTTTGTGTTTGATGATGCTTGTTTGAGTGCATTTCAGGTTTTAAAGGAGAAGTTGACTAATTCTCCTATCATGGTTGGACCGGATTGGGAATTGCCATTTGAATTGATGTGTGATGCAAGTGACTATGCTGTGGGAGCCGTGCTTGGGCAAAGGGTTGATAAGCATTTCAAGCCAATTTATTTTGCTAGTAAGACCTTGAACCCCGCTCAGCATAATTACACCACTACTGAGAAGGAGTTGCTTGCCGTGGTCTTTGCTTTTGATAAGTTTAGATCTTATTTGGTGTTGAGTAAGACCATTGTTTTCACCGACCATTCAGCCCTTAAGTACTTGTTCTCGAAGCAAGATGCTAAACCTAGGCTTATCTGATGGATTTTGTTGTTACAAGAGTTTGATATAGAGATCAAGGATAAGAAAGGTGCTGAAAACTTGGCGGCTGACCATTTGAGTCGTTTGGAAGATCCTCACCGGGAGGAACTTTGAGATGGGGAGATTAATGATAACTTCCCCGATGAGTCTTTAATGTTTATTTCTAACTCTGATGATGCTCCTTGGTTTGCAGATATTGCTAATTATTTGGTTGCAGGTGAGATACCGAATGATTTCACGTCCCAGCAAAAGAAGAAGCTCATATCGGATGCTAAGCACTATTTTTGGGATAGTCCATACTTGTTTCGTGTTTGTGCAGATGGTATGGTAAGGAGATGTGTAGCTGGAGCTGAGACGAGAGAGATTCTTGATGCTTGTCACTATGGTCCAACTGGAGGTCATTACGGTTATTCAGTTACTGGTAAGAAAGTTTTTGATGCAGGTTTCTATTGGCCTACCATTTTCAAGGAGGCCCAGACTTTGATAGAGACTTGTGACATTTGTCAAAGACAAGGGAGCATTACTAAGCGGGATGAGATGCCTCAACAAAGCATTCAGGTATGCGAGGTATTTGATATTTGGGGTATAGACTTCATGGGACCATTCCCACCGTCTAACAAGTTTCAATATATTCTTGTTGTCGTTGACTACGTGTCTAAGTGGGCCGAAGCCAAGGCTTTGCCCACGAATGACGCGAGGGTAGTCATTGATTTCTTGAAACAATTATTCTGTCGATTTGGTTGCCCTAGAGCTTTGATTAGTGACCGAGGAACCCATTTTTCAAATCATCAATTAGCCAAGGTCATGAAGAGATATGGTGTTGTTCATTATTTTTCTACTTCTTATCATCCACAAACGAGTGGACAAGTAGAAAACACCAATAGGGCTTTGAAAAGGATTTTAGAGAAGACTGTTGGAGATAACCCCAAGGTTTGGTCAAAGAAGTTAGATGACGCCTTGTGGGCGTTTAGGACGGCTTTTAAGACGCCGATTGGCACCACGCCATACCGGTTGCTCTATGGCAAAACTTGCCACCTTCCTATTGAGATAGAGCATAAGGCGTATTGGGCGTTGAGGAATCTGAATTTGGATTTGATGGAAGCGCGTGAACTTAGAATGTTGCAACTACATGAGCTTGATGAGCTTAGGCTAGGCGCTTATGAGAATTCGAGGCTTTATAAGGAGAAGACCAAAGTTTGGCATGATAAGAGGATCCGTAGGAAGGAGTTTAAGGTTGGTGCTAAAGTGTTGTTGTTCTTGTCCAAATTTAAGATTAAGCAACCCAAACTCACTTCTAGATGGATTGGACCATTTGAGATTAAGCATGTGTACCCGTCGGGTTATGTTGAGTTGTTTAAGCGAAATGGTGAAGGATCGTTCATTGTCAATGGTCATCGACTTAAGCTATATTTGGAAGAAGAGCAGGTTGAGGGGATATTTGATGCGATCCCCGTGTTTGAATTTGATGCTTGAAGGTTGGTCGAGTCAAGCTGAAGACTCGTTAATAACTTAAGCGCTTCTCGGGAGGCAACCCGTGTTCATTTTATCGCATTTTACTTTTCTTTGAATTTGTTAGATTTAATCTTGTTTTATTAGTAAGTGCAGGTATGTTCTCGATTTGATGCGGTTCCGGTTATGTGCAATTTGAGTTTTGACATAATGATTCAAAGAGAAAGTTTCCAGCAGTTCCCCAATGCGCCGCAGTGAGAAGTGTGATGCCTCACTGCGCCGCAGTGAGGGTGTGATGCCTCACTGCGCCGCAGTGAGGGTGTATCTTCACTGCGCCGCAGTGAGGGGTGTGATGCCTCACTGCGCCGCAGTGAAGGGCCGGGTAAGTCAAAGTACATGTCAAGTAGTTACTCTTTCTTTTACTTTTTCACTTACTTCTTTCTCTCTTCTCTGAAACCGAAAAAAAAAGGGGCAAAACTCCATTATTTCCTTCAATATCCTCCATTTTTCTTCCATCTTTTATCAATCTTCCAGATTTTCATCTTCATACATTGCATAATGGGAAGAAGTGTAAGTTTTCCTCTTTAGTTTCTTTGTATTTTCCTTTTATTTTGAATTTTCAATTTTTAGGATTTATGCTAGCTTAAGGCTCCAATTAATTTAGGGGTTTTGATGTTTGTGGGCAATAAAAGCCATTTGGGTGATAAATCTTGCATCTTGTTCATCCATTTGTGATTTTGATTTTGAAAATTAGGGTTTTGAAAAAAATTGGGGATTTGATTTGAAGAACAAGTATGGGGGAAAGTTGATATAGGTTGTTTTAAGTGGAGATTACTGGATCTTTTCCCTGAATTTGGTTGTTTGATTTACCCCTATTTTGTGCCATATCGTATGAACCCTAGTGAGTTGCCCAGATTTTTGACCTCACTGCGCCGCAGTGAGGGGGTTCATGCCTCACTGCGCCGCAGTGAGATCCTTCTGCCCAGTTTGTCTTTTTACCCCACTGCGCCGCAGTGAGGGTGAAGCATGCCCACTGCGCCGCAGTGAGGGTGAAGCATGCCCACTGCGCCGCAGTGGGGGTACTTCCCTGCCAAGATTTTTGACTTGTTTAAATCGGTTTCCAACTTCGCATTCTTAATACTCACAATTGGTCGTTTTTCATGTTTGTGAATGCAGGGAGCGGGAGCTAGTGATAAGGCCGCGGGAAAGCGCAAAATGGTTGAGGGGCAATCCAGTGAGGCGGTTGATGTCCCGACTAAAACTTCAAGGAAACAAGCGGAGGTGCCGCTTACATTTATTGAAGAATTGAACGAGCGACATGCTTGGCTATCATTTGAGGGAATTAGGCAGCCTCAGAAGAACATCTACAAGAACAAATTGTATAAACTTTCTAAGCATGTGGTCCTTCCCGCAAGACATTTAACTCAATTTCAAGCTCAGGTATTTGGAGTTCAGGAGGATATTCGACGGTGGTTTTCTATGAGTATGAGGGTTGGAGGTGCGTCAAGAGGTCATGAAGTGAGTTGTGATATTTGGCGGCGGGTATTCGCTAACCGTGAAGCCGCCTACCGTGAGTTATGCTTAGAGTTCTATTCAACCTTGAAACTGAAGAAGGAATTAGGAAAAGTCAAAGACATTTTTGAAGAGAGGGTAGTCTCGTTTTACTGTGGGGGAGTGCAGAGGAGGTTGTCAATTGCTGAATTTGGTTACTACTGTGGGATGTATTCTAGGGAGGAGTTGCAGAGTGCTGAGTTTAGGGATATTTTGAGGAAGGGGTATAGAACACAGGCCGATTTGGGTGATGGAGAGTCTATCGTGGAGTATTACTCCAGGATCACGGGGGGAGAGACATGGACATACACAAGTGGTGTGTCAAAGATTAAGAATGTGCATTTGAGGTTGCTCCACCGGATGATTGTGACTTTCCTGGTACAGAGGTCTACTCATTGGGAGAAGGCGTACAAGAATGATCTTTGGTTGCTTAAGTTATTTTCTGAGGGAGCTCCATCCAGGTTTGCTTTGCCTCCTCTTGTGCTTCTGGACCGTATGTGTAATCATACCGATGCGACTCTGGTTTTGGGACACTTTATCACAGTGATCTATAAGAGGATGGGAGTTTTTGCTTCTGATGATTGCCAGACCTATCTCTCATTGCCAGTACATCAGGAGGATTTTACGTATCAGGAGCTATAGAGGGCAAAGACTCTGAAGAAAAAGAAAGATAATGAGCAGGAGCGGTTGTTAGATGATGAGGGTGAGGTTGAAGGACCACCTCCTGTACAGGAGGAGGATGAGGAGGCTGATGTTGAGATGGCTGATGCTCCCCGGGAGCCACCGAGGAGGACTGGACGTAACATTCCCATCCCTCATTCGTTTGATCTTACACTCTTGGGGACCACTATTCAGAACATCTATGAGTCTCAGCAGAACAGTCAGCGAGAGTTTGATGCGTACCAGAGGAGGGTGGACCAGGATTTCACCTGGATTGGATCACAGCAGGCCCACACAAACTATAACATTGATTATTATCAGCCTATGTGGGATGCTCAGTATCATGGCCGGAAGTTTGTTAGACCTGACCCGATTCCTCCATTCTCTAAACGGCCTATTTATGTCCCTGATTATCGTCAGGGGGGTCAGCCTTTCTTTTCTCAGACGACTGTTCCGGGGAACATGTCACCACCACCTCATGATTTAGGGGGATCTCCTCGAGGTCCAGTGCAGTTTGGGGTTTTTCAGGGTGGACATGTTGGCGGTGGTTCTTCATCTCTTGCAGGTTTTGATGCAGGTACTTCAGGATTTGATGCTGGTCAGTCAGGGGGAGGTGCTGGTGGTTCAGGTTCCGCTCAGGAGGAAGAGCAAGATTGGGTGTCAAGTATTTTTGGCAAACCTGGACTACCCTATGGCTACCATGGACATCAGCAGTGAGTGGAGATGATTCCCATCCGGTACCGTGGGATGGAATCATATGATTATTGGTTATGTGGTATTCTTATGACATTACTTTATTTTATCATTGTCTGGTATCCACCCTACGGGGTGATGAAACATTTGTAATTTCCTTTGTTTTCTTTTATTTTCTGCATGGTACTTTATTTTGTTTGCACTATTTTGGATATTTTGGATAGTTGGTCTTTTGGAATGTATTGAACAGGTTTGATCCGATTGGTGGCAATACTTAGTGGAACCCAAGTGTGGGGGAGAACCCGTTGGTTTGTTTTGATTGTGTGATCGTGTTAGTAGCTCACTATGATGTCATGTGCATATGCTGGCAGTAAGTTCAGCGCAACATTTTTGATTGGCATCTTTATTAACATTGTTTCACACACAGCTCTCGCACCTTCCGTTTTGGACCAAGTTTGTTTCTCCCGTCAACCAAATTGGACTTCCTTTTTAGGAAGAGTAATTTGTGGTGCGAGGTCGACTTACTTGTTTTGAAACGGAATGTGTCCATGATCCGGTATGTGTTCTCATTCTTTCTGTCTATTGTGCTTACCCCTATTTACCTTTGTTTTGACCGAATATGGACATTGAGGGCATTGTCCATCTTAAGTGTGGGGGGTGGCAAATAGATTTAAGCTACCGGATATATCTCTTTTGTTGTTTAGCCATTGAGATTTAGCCGTTCTTGTGGATGTGTCCCTCTCGTAGGCTTTTGGGTTTTATCCAAAAGTAAGGGTTCTATCTTGAATTCTGAACTATGATGTGCATGTTTGAGATTGGTTGTTTCGATTTGGTAAGATGACGGAGGATGATATGATTTGAAACTTATGTTGATCTTGTCCTTGTGGTAAATTGCTTTTGTCACTTAATTCATAACAACTTAATGAGCAATTTTACTACAAAATTTTTCCTTGGCACAAAAATTTAATCGGCGAAATGTGTTCTGAACGGTTATTGGGCTAATCCTTGTGGATTGATAACATTACTTGCATACTCAAATTTCCCAAACACCTAAAGTTGTGAGATTCATCATTCATTTATAGATGTGCTAGGTGTTTACGGTTGTCGTTTGATTGCCTTGTAATTTGTCCCTCTCTTAGGCTCTTGGATTTATTCGGGAGTAAGGGTTCCATTTCAAACTCTGAACTAAGATGTGCGAATTTGAGGTTAATTTATTCCATTTCCGGGTTACTTTCTTTGATATGAGTGTGTCGGTGATGTGTTGAGCTAGAACTTGGCCTGGTGATCGTTACGAGACCGCAGTGAGATCACTTTTGTGATATAAGTACATTGGATGACGAATTGGCATATTAGGTTTGACCCGTACTTTCTTTCTTTCTTTTCACCTTTGCTTTTGTATATTTTTACCTTTACTATACATGCACTTTCTTTTCTTCCTTTGTAAACCTTTGTTGCACTCATCCTTAGTGCAAAGTACACTTATACATCCCTTTTAACTTAGCCTTTTCCTTTGTATATATCACTTATATATGTAAACGTTACCTAATTATACCTTACTATACCGATAGTCTAATCTGGGGGGCCATTGATTGTCATTGGTTTGTTTGGATGGTTTGGGAGAGCTTCAGTGGATTGTCAGTTGGAATATTCTTGGTATATGGGAAGACGTCGATTGGTCAAGTTATTGGGGAATGTCTTGGATTGTTCAAAGGAAATATATTGTTATAGACATTGTTCATCATTGTAAGAGGGTGCCTACTAGTAGAGTAAAAATGGTTCAAAATAAGAGAAAAAAGTGAAAATTGATTCAAAAAAAAAAAAAAAAGAACTTGGGCTACTAGTGGGTACTTCTCATTTTTATATGTCTAAAGAATTGTTGTACCATTTGGTTCGTGAATAGAATGGAAGATGTGATTGTTCCTAAGTTGTTTGAAGTTGATACACCACAATGGTGTCGGGTTTTGCTTGGTATTTTTGAGGTATCTTAGCGGGGTAACATCTTAGGGGTTGGTAGTTTGTTGGCAATCAATGGTACGGGTTTTGATTAGACTATTTCTTACATACCTTATTACTTTTGTTACTTCCTATCACTTACCTAAATTTCCCAGACTCCATTGTAAATTTCCATTATATATACCCTTAGCCTAACTTTACAACCGACCTATATGCCATATTTTGATGATGTACTTGGTGCTTACGCCACGTCGGTGGAGTTATGATCCTTGTTCAAGCCTATGGTAAGATATGCATCACGACCGTGCAATGAGTGGTTATTCATTATATATTCAACCCCAATAGTAAGTTCGTTGGAGTAGGATGATTTTGATAGGCTCATTTGTTTCACTTTTGCTTAGTCGTGTTATTGAGGCTTGTGGACTGTTCAGATATTGTCAAACATTTCAGGTTTTCATTTAAGATTAAAACTGCTTCACCCAACTTTTGTCATTGACGTGCTTGGTGTGGCTTCTTTTTGATACTCGTAATTTGTTTCTATAGTTTCATTGCCAAGGAACGCTTTTTGCTTAATTTCCAGATTTGCTTGAGGACAAGCAATGCTCAAGTGTGGGGGGATTTGATGTGACCAATTTATATAGATCGCCCACATCATTATTGGCCTTTTTCGTATGTGTTTTGAGTCGATTTTGTATGCAGTTGGCGCGTTTATGGTGTTTGTTAGTGCTTTCAGGTTTTTAGCAGGTTGCGCGTCCATGTGGTACATTTTCTGACGATTTATGGCCAAGAAGTGACCCGAGTGTTCGAGTGATGCTGATAAAGAAGAAACAAGATTTCAGCAAGAAGTTACTGCGCCGCAGTGGGAGTGTACCAGCTCCACTGCGCCGCAGTCACTGGTCGAGAAGAAGTCAATACTTTCCAGTGGATTCACACTGCGCCGCAGTCACTGGTCGAGAAGAAGTCAATACTTTCCAGTGGATTCACACTGCGCCGCAGTGGGAGTGTACCAGCTCCACTGCGCCGCAGTCACTGGTCGAGAAGAAGTCAATACTTTCCAGTGGATTCACACTGCGCCGCAGTCACTGGTCGAGAAGAAGTCAATACTTTCCAGTGGATTCACACTGCGCCGCAGTCACCCTAGTTCAAGATTCCAGGGGTTTTCCACTGCGTCGCAGTGGGAGCGCACCATGCCCACTGCGGCGCAGTGAGTGCACGGGGAGATCAGGGCTACAGCCCCTTTGCATCAGATTGGGGGAGATATAAAAAGAAAAAAACCCTAATTTCCCATTATCCAAGTTTTTCTTTCTAGGAGCTGTTCTACCAAGGGTCTTTTCGCAGATTTCATCATTTGATTCATTGAAGATTCAAGAACATCCATCTAGATCGTATCTAATTTTCTGTCTTGCAATTTATATTCAACAATCATTGGTACAATATGTTTTCTTTCAATTTCTTTATTGCAATTCAATTTAGTATGATTGGCTAGATTTCTAATCATCCACTTTGATGAAACTTGACGAATGATATGATTGCAATATTTTAATTCAAGAGTTGATTCAATTATCGTTGTGTCGTGATCTTTATCAATTAATTCCTTGCGATTTATTCTTTTGATGTTGATGGTTTATGTGTTCATCGTTAGTGGTACTAGGTGAATACGTTTATCGTTTCAATTCGATTGTCTATGGTCGTTTGTCACCGGTTCATGGTATGACGGTGAATGTCAAATCTATAATAGGAATTAATCGGTAAAAGTGTTTAGAAACGGTTGGTGGTACCACATTTTCATTCACATAGGCATAATTGGTAATTGGATAATCAAGCAAACTAATTGTTGGGGAGATTTTCTAGGCATTGGTGGTACCGGCTTGGGTAATTTAACTAGCAACTTAGGTGTTTGGGTTATTTGTGAGCGGTTGGTGGTACCACATTTTCATTCACATAGGCATAATTGGTAATTGGATAATCAAGCAAACTAATTGTTGGGGAGATTTTCTAGGCATTGGTGGTACCACATTTTCATTCACATAGGCATAATTGGTAATTGGATAATCAAGCAAACTAATTGTTGGGGAGATTTTCTAGGCATTGGTGGTACCACATTTTCATTCACATAGGCATAATTGGTAATTGGATAATCAAGCAAACTAATTGTTGGGGAGATTTTCTAGGCATTGGTGGTACCACTTTTCATTCACATAGGCATAATTGGTAATTGGATAATCAAGCAAACTAATTGTTGGGGAGATTTTCTAGGCATTGGTGGTACCACATTTTCATTCACATAGGCATAATTGGTAATTGGATAATCAAGCAAACTAATTGTTGGGGAGATTTTCTAGGCATTGGTGGTACCACATTTTCATTCACATAGGCATAATTGGTAATTGGATAATCAAGCAAACTAATTGTTGGGGAGATTTTCTAGGCATTGGTGGTACCACGTTTTCATTCACATAGGCATAATTGGTAATTGGATAATCAAGCAAACTAATTGTTGGGGAGATTTTCTAGGCATTGGTGGTACCACATTTTCATTCACATAGGCATAATTGGTAATTGGATAATCAAGCAAACTAATTGTTGGGGAGATTTTCTAGGCATTGGTGGTACCACATTTTCATTCACATAGGCATAATTGGTAATTGGATAATCAAGCAAACTAATTGTTGGGGAGATTTTCTAGGCATTGGTGGTACCACATTTTCATTCACATAGGCATAATTGGTAATTGGATAATCAAGCAAACTAATTGTTGGGGAGATTTTCTAGGCATTGGTGGTACCACGTTTTCATTCACATAGGCATAATTGGTAATTGGATAATCAAGCAAACTAATTGTTGGGGAGATTTTCTAGGCATTGGTGGTACCACATTTTCATTCACATAGGCATAATTGGTAATTGGATAATCAAGCAAACTAATTGTTGGGGAGATTTTCTAGGCATTGGTGGTACCACATTTTCATTCACATAGGCATAATTGGTAATTGGATAATCAAGCAAACTAATTGTTGGGGAGATTTTCTAGGCATTGGTGGTACCACTTTTCATTCACATAGGCATAATTGGTAATTGGATAATCAAGCAAACTAATTGTTGGGGAGATTTTCTAGGCATTGGTGGTACCACATTTTCATTCACATAGGCATAATTGGTAATTGGATAATCAAGCAAACTAATTGTTGGGGAGATTTTCTAGGCATTGGTGGTACCACATTTTCATTCACATAGGCATAATTGGTAATTGGATAATCAAGCAAACTAATTGTTGGGGAGATTTTCTAGGCATTGGTGGTACCACGTTTTCATTCACATAGGCATAATTGGTAATTGGATAATCAAGCAAACTAATTGTTGGGGAGATTTTCTAGGCATTGGTGGTACCACATTTTCATTCACATAGGCATAATTGGTAATTGGA
Organism: Erigeron breviscapus; assembly: GCA_034093135.1. Lineage (NCBI taxonomy): Eukaryota > Viridiplantae > Streptophyta > Magnoliopsida > Asterales > Asteraceae > Erigeron > Erigeron breviscapus. The sequence continues at coordinate 269,238,010 of CM067167.1, forward strand.
TAATCAAGCAAACTAATTGTTGGGGAGATTTTCTAGGCATTGGTGGTACCGCTTGATAACATAGCATAATTGGTAATTGGATAATCAAGCAAACTAATTGTTGGGGAGATTCTCTAGGCATTGGTGGTACCATGCTTTATTCCAAAACCACTTTAACTGATAACTATTTCAAAACCATTCCCCGTGTTCGATCCTGGACTTACCTTCTAGCTATACTATATACGAACGGGTCCACTGCCCGCGAGTGTGTAGTAGTCAGTTTTAGGGTATTTCTTGTTTTAATTTTTAAACTCGATTTCACACATCAGTATGATTGGTTCGGCTAGCAGTGCTAGGGTACACTTCCTGGAGGAGGATCTGCAGAGGTACATGGCGGAGTTGGCTTCTATGAGGGCTGCTCAATCCAGCGGGGGTGATGCTTCTTTGGTTAGTTCTTTACGGAGGGAGCTCGCTGATGCTCAGGAAGCTTTGTCCCTAGCTACGCAAAGTTTGGATGCTGCTCATGAGCGGATTGCGACTCTAACTGCTGCTTGACCATATGCGGTGATCAGCAACTTGGAAGGGAGGATTGCTTCGAGGGAGTTGGAGTTAGAGAATAGAAGAAACTCCATGCGCCAAGTTATTTCTGGTGTTATTCCTCATGTTTTTCGTATGCTGATGGCAAGCCCTGAGTTTGATCAGAGCCTTGATGAATTGATCGAGGCTAATCGGGCTGATGCGAGAGCCTTATTACTTTTTCATATGGAGAGTGAGGGGTAGGGAGAGGCTTCTTGGCATTGAGCAGAGGATTATTGCTGCTGGGGAGGCCCTAAGGAATATTTCTTTTCCTTATATCCAGCAAGTTTCTTCGAATCCCGATGCTCCGGTAGCTGATCTTTATAATATTAGGCCTCAAGGGATGTGAACTGTTGATCCTCTGTACAAATATTTTTTGGTGCCTTGGGCATGTGATGACTTGCTCTTGTATAGACTTTGATGTTTTGATTTTTGCTCCTTGCCTCCACTGTAATGCTTTTTGTTCTGTATATTTCCATAAGGAAGTGATATCCTCTTTTATGCTTATACACTCTTAAAAGAGTGTCTTATGCATTTTATTCATGGGTTTTTACCTCATGATTATGTTGAAAAGTCTTATGGGCGTCCCCTTGACAATTCAAATTAAAAAATTTTATGCGCATTTAGAAAATTATTACGATCGTTTTATATAATTTCTTGGGAGCTTGTAAGTACATGGCAGGAGGAAGTTACAATTCCTTTGTATTGTTCCTAGCTGCTACTTTTATGCTGCCCTATTTGCTCTGTTAATTTGGCTTATCCCGATGGCAAATTATGCTCCAACCGGTCTTGATGCCTATCAGAGTCTTTGGTATGTGGGATTCTTTTTCCCTTGTTGACCCAGATGCTTTTGGTTTTTCTTCTGCGGAGGACCCTTCTTCCTCGATTTCCAGCTGTCCTCTGGGTCCTTTCTGAATTATTCTTCTGTTGCGTTTGTACCACGGTACGGAGCTCTTTCCCTTTATATCTTCAGTAAATGAAGAGAGTATTGTTTGCATCCCCCCGTGAGATTTGTACTGTACGCAACCATGTATTGTTGATGCTATCATATGGAATTTCCTCATTCCTTCTCTGCCCAGGAGCATGTCATAAGGCGAGTTTGCTTTTACCACGATTGCCAGGATCCTTGCTGTTCTCCGCCAGGGGTATCCTCCAATAGTGGCGTCCAGCCATATTTCTCCCAATGGGAGGATGCGTTCACTGGCGAATCCTATCACTTCCGTATCCAGTGGCGTGATTGTTTCTCGGAGTTTCTTTGGCAATCGGAGGAAACTTTTCTCATAGATTATGTCTCGCCCGCTCCCTGTGTCTACCTGCGTATTTTTCAGGCATACGCTGCCTATGTTTACTTTTATTAGCACCGGGTCTATCGAAACCTTATCATCCAACTCACCGAAGTGATAATGTTGTGGTCCTTTCTGGATTATGGTGTTTGACAGTATCCTCCTTCGGTGCTCTCCTGGCTCTGCTTCGTCAACGCTTGGCCTACTTCTTTTTACCAGGTGAGCTAATTTGTTTTCTCTGGCTGCGTTGTCTATCTGCCTTAGTAGCTCCCTGCAGTAATCTGTACTATGCCCGTATCCGTTATGGAAACAACAGAATTTGTCCAAGTTTCTGGTTCCTCTTCCGGACAACGGTGGTGGCCTGACAAATGTTTTTGCTACTTCTTCAGATGATAGGATCTCTGATGGAGTTTTCCGGAGGTTGCCTATTGTTCTTTTGTAGCTGTTCGTCCTACTACCTGTGATGGGAAACTCTTCGGCTGCCACATCCTCTGTGACCACCGTTTGTTTCCCAGTTTGTTTTTCATGGACTTCCATTTGGCCATAGCTTTTTCTGCTATTTCCTCTGCACTCCTCCATTCGTGGAATTTCTCCATCAGTTCCAGGTAGCTTCTTGGTTTGCTAAGGCATAGATGTCGTATTAGTTCTCCTGACCGGAGGCCATGTATGGCTCCGGATATTCTTTCTTCTTCTGATATACACATTAAGTTTCGAGGCACGGTTTCTAATGCTGATCAGGGTATGTCTGCTTTCCCTTAATTTTGTTGTTTATGTCTGCAAAAAATCTGATGTGTGTGCCTTTCCTTCTCTTAGCCGGTACTTCTGATCCTGGGCGCAGGCCTGGGAAAGAGCCTGCTGAAGAAACTGGAGCTACTACAACTGGAGCTACCACAACTGGAGCTACCACAACTGGAGCTACCACAACTGGTAAGTGGCTTTAGATTCTGTATGCTTTTCTTCACTACTGTTTTCCCTTTTTCATTTATGACTGAACCTCTCCATGTTTTAGGGATTCCTCTTCAGAATGAGTTGCCTGATCCACAGCTTTGCCGGATGAGCTTGGATATGCTGGTTCCTGATCACTTGAGGACTATGTTGGATACCATGCCAGCTCAAAGGCTTGCTGAAATGACCAATCAGGCTCTCTTTGCTGCTGGTGTGTGTTTGATCCAAGAATCGCACGGATCTTCGATCGGGAACAAGGAGGGGTTTTGACCGATTTATTGGCGATTCCCTACCGGTGTAAAGCTTTGAGAAGCTTAACGCCATTATATCGGAGGTGTTTGTGTTTGGCAGTGGAGACTTCTCCAAGGTAGAGAAGCCAGCCACCTTAGGTGTTTTTAGGATGAAGAGAACATGTCTCCATCCAATGATGAGAACCTCTATTTATAGGGGAACTCGTCTTGGGGAATAAGCTAGGTCATTAGGGTTTTACCCTTGAGTTTAGGAAGGGATTTGGGTAGATCCCTTTTCTTTAGGAGGAATAAATAAGAGATTTCCTCCATATTTGGCGGAGCTCCGTTCTGACGGAGGTGAGCTCCGTAATAGGATCTGGATTCTGAGGTGAGCTCCGTAATAGGATCTGGGAGATTCTGAGGTGAGCTCCGTTATTCTTACCGAGGTGCTCCGTTCTGACGGAGGTGAGCTCCGTTATTCTGGTAGAAAACATCCTTAAGCAGCCTTCGTAATAGCAGATTCACATACGGAGGTAGGGCTCCGTATAGGGTATATCATCAGTATGATTGGTTCAGCTAGCAGTGCTAGGGTGCACTTTTGGAGGAGGATCTGCGGAGGTACAAGGCGGAGTTGGCTTCTATGAGGGCTGCTCAATCCAGCGGGGGTGATGCTTCTTTGGTTAGTTCTTTACGGAGGGAGCTCGCTAATGCTCAGGAAGCTTTGTCCCTAGCTACGCAAAGTTTGGATGCTGCTCATGAGCGGATTGCGACTCTAACTGCTGCTGGACCATCTGCGGTGATCAGCAACTTGGAAGAGATGATTGCTTCGAGGGAATTGGAGTTGGAGAATAGAACAAAGTCCATGCGCCAGGTGATTTCTGGTGTCATTCCTCATGTTTTCCGTATGCTGATGGCGAGCCCTGAATTTGATCAGAGCCTTGATGAGCTTATCGAGGCAAACCAGGCTGATGCGAGAGCCTTGTTGCTTTTTTGTATGGAGAGTCGTGGACAAGTTGTCTTGAGGGGGAGAGAGAGACTTCTTGGCACTGAGGAGAGGATCATTGCTGCTGAAGAGGCCCTAAGGAATATTTCTTTTCCTTATATCCAGCAAGTTTCTTCGAATCCCGATGCTTCGGTAGCTGATCTTTATAACATTAGGCCTCAAGGGATGTGAACTGTTGATCCTCTGTACAAATAGTTTTTGGCGCCTTGGGCATGTGATGACTTCCTCTTGTATAGACTTTGAAGTTTTGATTTTTGCTCCTTGCCTCCACTGTAATGCTTTTTGTTCTGTATATTTCCATAAGGAAGTGATATCCTCTTTTATGCTTTTACACTCTTAAAAGAGTGTCTTATGCATTTATGCTTATGCACTTCAATCATAAGGAAAAAGTGACTTATGCATTTTATTCATGGGTTTTTACCTCATGATTATGTTGAAAAGTCTTATGGGCGTCCCCTTGACAATTCAAATTAAAAAATTTTATGCGCATTTAGAAAATTATTACGATCGTTTTATATAATTTCTTGGGAGCTTGTAAGTACATGGCAGGAGGAAGTTACAATTTCGAGTGCTGTCTCCGTATCGCTTCAGAAAATCTTCTGTCTCTTCGTCTTCTTCTGATATACGCACCGAGTTTCGAGTGTTGTCTCCGTATCGTTTCAAAAAATCTCCTGCCTCTTGCTCTTCTTCCTGCTTAATGTCATGTGCCAATAGGTGGGAACCGAACTCTTTCTTTAATTTGGATTTGAAGTCTTTGACACCGTGTATACTCTCTTCGGGTAAGCTTTCGAGCCACCCCCTTGTCCTTCCGTGTAAGAGGTAGAGGATCACATGACAAATTGTTGGACCGCTCCATCCTTCCACCTTGGCTGTTTCGTCGACCCTCCCGAGGAATTCATTGACATTGGAGGTGCCGTCATACCAAGGTAGGTCTTGGATTTCCAGTATCTTCGTCGGGGTATATGTTGGCGTAAATCTTTGGCAACCCATTGTATTTAGGCTCTAGTTCCTTTTGTTCAACCTTGTCTTTTTCGACTCCGGTTGTCGAGCTTGCCTTGGGGCACTGCGGGGTCGCAAGACTGCACGGGTAGTACCATGGCGCCTGCATATGTCCTGGGTAGTTTCCGCCGAAGTGTGGTGTCCCCATGTACTGGGTATGCGGTCCTCCGTATGGATAAAAATACCCTTCGTAGTAGTACGGTGGATATGCACTCGATGCCTGGTACATCCCCAACCCGGGCGCTGTCTGCACGACATCCGCTGTAGTTATCCCCACCGGGGTTCCCTGATAGATCGGGTACAGTGGGTATACTGGCATTGGGCTTTTTACCGTTCTGGGGTCATCTTTATTTTTGCTTCCTGACTCCTTCTTTTTGTTCAGATCTCTTTTGGCCGGCTGTTGGCCATTTCGGTTGTTAGCCGATTTCGCCTGTTGCTGTAGGATTGCCTTTCGCATCTTGGATCTGATTTCCGTCTTCTTTCTTGCGCTCCTGCACTACTGGTGACGGGCTACCTTGTGTCGTGCACCCGGGGTGTGGTACAGTTCCTTCCGCTGGGTCTAGAGTTGTATCATCTTCGACGTTACTCTCCTTTATGTCGAGATCGCCGTCTGTTGTTTTGCTCAGTGCCATTATCTGGCGGGTCGATCGACCTGCCGTTTAGCCATTTGACGGCTGCTGGCCCGCTCCGGTTCCTTGTTCATCTGGGGAGCAGGATCTTTTGACTGGGAGAGTCTCGTCGTTGCCTTCTTCTTGATTGTAGACGATATCTGACCCATGTCGTCCCGGAAGGGGATTAAGGTATGACATAATGTTTTTTTTTATCGTGTCTGGATTCGAATATGAGAGCATAGGTCCCACGGATGGCGCCAATTTGTTTGATCAAATAATCGCACTATGATCCAACCGAAGGTGTGAGAGGGGTTTTGGGTGTTTTGTTGGCGATTCCCTTCCGGTCAAAGGGCAATAAGCCACTTTACACCTTTAGTTGGTTATTCCCAGCCGGTTTAGGAGGCTGAGAGTTTATATGATGGTGGTTAGGTATTCTAGGTTCGAATGTGTTGACTGATGATGATGATAATGATGTGCCGTATGGCACCTCCTCTCTTTATAGAGAGGGTAAAGTCTTGGAGAGGGAGATAAGAATTTTGGGTAAATTCCTTCCTCTCTTCATGATATCTTCTATGTATGGAAGAGATATCTTAGGACTCTGAAACCGTGTCCTAGGTTTTAGGGGTGTTTGATTTCATTCCCTTTTTAGGAGGTCGGATAAACATGGAATGGATTTATGTGTATCCATTCTCTATTTATTATCTTTAGGAGCTCCGGAATTACGGAGGTATACATCGTAGCTTCGGCTACGGAAATGTTTATTTAGTACAATATGTTGGTACCTTCGCTGCTTACGAAGGGTCCTTCGTATCCAGTCTTTTATACGGAGGTAAAGCTTCGTATACGGTATATCATCAGAGGTATACATTGTAGCTTTGGCTACGGATACGTTTGCTTGGTACAATATGTTGGTACCTTCGCTGCTTACGAAGGATCCTTCGTATCCAGTCTTTTATACGGAGGTAAAGCTTCGTGTAACATCCCAAACTTTTCGAGTTTGACTTATGGACTTGACCGTTAGTCAATGTTAGATTCGTTAAGTTATGTGCCCTTATTGGGATTATGTGATAAATGCTTATGTATGATATGTGAAATGATTAATATGATGTATATGAAAGTAATTAAAGTAAATTCATGAAAGTAAAGTGCTTGTAGATCGTTAAGTCTCCCGGTAAGAGAATTAAGCTAAGAAAGTAAGTTATGAAGTTGAGGGGTCCTAAGTGTAACATTAGGAGTTGATGGCCAGGGTTTTAGGTGCAATTAGGTATCCCTAATTGTCACAAAATCAGATCTTATGTGTGTGAAACCCTCCAGCCGATCCTTTCCCTCTCCAAAGCAAAGTCTCCTTCAAGATTCAATCGTGTTGTATCGTTTTGATCAAGTTTTGATTAGATCTTGAATCCTCCAAGTCATCCACAGGTAATATAGGTAATATTATCTTTGAAATCTGATCTTATGAGTCTTAGTTGAGTTTTCAATCCAGGCCATGGGGTTTGGGTTGGGTTATTGGATCAAACATTTATCGAATTCATGTTATTCGGGTGTTTTAATGTTCGATTTATGATGTAAAGGATTAAAGGAATAATAGGATGATTAAAGTTGATGAAAGTACAATTAAAAGGGTTAACTTTAAGTCCCCAGGTTGGATTTGGGGTATGGGTTCGTATGGAATTCGTTTGATCAAAGAATAAAATTAGGGTTCTGGTCGACACTCCAGGTGCGACGCACCAGGAGGGTGGTGCGACGCACCACAGCCCAAATTGAAAAAGTGTATTTCAGCTAAGAGCCCGTTATGCGGCGCACCAAAGGGTGGGTGCGGCGCACCTGCTTATGATCAGAATTTTCTGATGGATTTGTGCGACGCACCACATGTTAGGTGCGACGCACCTGATGCCCAGGTTGCACAAAGTATTTCGTTTAGCTTATAGTTTGATCTTGTACTCATTCTAGGTAGTCGGGAGCACTTAGCAAGCACTATAATCAGTTCATAACAGGTTCATATGCTGTACCAAGGTAAGATAACATCTTTTGTCACCTGGTGGTACAACAAAACACGTTTTCATAAGTAAAACCTTCCAAACGCTTATGTATGATTAAAAGTAAAGTAAAAGGGATTATGGGAGGTTGATATGGGATATGATGCTTACCTTTCTATGATGAATGACATGTATATGCAGGTTACAAAGGCATAAGGTAAGTTCCCATATCATGGAATGATGATATGTTTATGAAGTGTGAATATGATATGATGCCATGTTTATGTTATGTGATCATGATCCAATGTTATGTTTAAGTTAATTGATCATGATATGATGTTATGCTTCTGATATGTGAACACGAAATGGTGACATGTTTATGATATGATTACATGTGTGGCTTGATCACTTAGTCACTAGTCCTTTGATTAGGATTGCCATGTTCACGTGCACGTTAAGGGCCCTAAACTAAAGAAATGACGTTATGTGGTTACCTTAGGTGAAAGTGTAGCCTAAGTTGAAATAAAGTAAAGATGAAACATGTGCTTAGCTTAGGTGAAAGTGTAGCCTAATCTAAGATAAAGTAAAGAAAAGATACGAAGTAAAGAAAAGATACGAAGTAAAGAAAAGATACGAAGTAAAGAAAAGATACGAAGTAAAGAAAAGATACGAAGTAAAGAAAAGATACGAAGTAAAGAAAAGATACGAAGTAAAGAAAAGATACGAAGTAAAGAAAAGATACGAAGTAAAGAAAAGATACGAAGTAAAGAAAAGATACGAAGTAAAGAAAAGATACGAAGTAAAGAAAAGATACGAAGTAAAGAAAAGATACGAAGTAAAGAAAAGATACGAAGTAAAGAAAAGATACGAAGTAAAGAAAAGATACGAAGTAAAGAAAAGATACGAAGTAAAGAAAAGATACGAAGTAAAGAAAAGATACGAAGTAAAGAAAAGATACGAAGTAAAGAAAAGATACGAAGTAAAGAAAAGATACGAAGTAAAGAAAAGATACGAAGTAAAGAAAAGATACGAAGTAAAGAAAAGATACGAAGTAAAGAAAAGATACGAAGTAAAGAAAAGATACGAAGTAAAGAAAAGATACGAAGTAAAGAAAAGATACGAAGTAAAGAAAAGATACGAAGTAAAGAAAAGATACGAAGTAAAGAAAAGATACGAAGTAAAGAAAAGATACGAAGTAAAGAAAAGATACGAAGTAAAGAAAAGATACGAAGTAAAGAAAGTTACGTAAGAAAGTTAGGCACACTTAGGATTATGATGTTCCTAATGTGTAATGCTATATGATGCTTATGATGTTCATGATGTTTCTTATGATATGATGTTTATGGTGCTCACGTGATATTAACACATAATGATGATATGACTTTGTTAATATATTTAATTGGCAAACGTTTTCAATACATGTTATCTTACTTAGCTAATTTATTAGCTAACACTTGCTCTTTGAAAATGTTGTGCCATCAGATTAGGTGCATACGGAGCTAGAGAAAGGATAGCTTTGTAAGGATGGGTAGAGACATTAAAGATGATAGCATTTATGTTCTTAAAGCTTAGACTACCCTTAGCCTTATGTATGGCTACTTCATTTACGATATTATGATGTAAGATCATGTAATAATGTTTGGCATTTATGTTGGTGCCAAGACTTGGATTTTCTTTTATTATTTCGATGATGCAATTAAGTAACACCAAATGTTTTCAAAGGTTTCATCCGGTTACGGATGGGCAGATTTATATGAGATCCTTTTCCGCCATTAATAAACGCCGTTAGGCGAAAGTTTTGAAAATCCAGGTTTTTAAACAACGGGTGTTACAAGTTGGTATCAGAGAAATGGTTTAAGTGAACCAAAATTCGACCAAGACCTTAGGACTTTGGACTTAAACCGTATGAAATATGATAGGGCTTAAGTAGGCATGCTTAGCCATTGAATGAAATGCTTTAGGACGGGTTTGGGTTGAGTGAGAGAGTAGAATTAAGGCTTATTATGTGTTCCATGATTATTTCAAGTAGCTTTAATTCCTCTAATTCTCGCTTATCCCGTTGCTATATCTTCATCTGCTATGATACATGATTTCTGGAGGTAGAATGGCAATTCCTCCTCACGAAATTTTCAGGATTGAGTGTGTGGATGTGCGTAAAGATCGGTGAAAGGTTATAGCCGGTAAGAGGTTGATTGATGGATGAAAGTCATCAAAAGTGTTGTCAAAGAGGTCATTTTTATGTCTCCAGGTCGGGCTAAGGGTTTGAGATCGAATGCGAATCATTTTGAACAAGTTTAAAAATTGGTTTGCTGGTCGGCACCCCAGGTGCGGCGCACCAAGGGAATGGTGCGGCGCACCACTGCCCAGTTTGGGTTTTTGGTTTTTGATGGGAGCCCGATATGCGACGCACCAAAGGATAGGTGCGGCGCACCTATAGTTGATCTGAAATTTCTGAAGGTTTGGTGCGACGCACCACTTGGCAGGTGCGACGCACCACATGGCCAGATTTCATGAAATGTGTCGTTTAGCTTATATTTCGATCTTATTTTTGTTCTAGGTTATTGGAGACACCTAGTCATCGTTTTATTGTGCTTATTGCTTGTTGTTAAGCTGTATCAAGGTAAGATACACTACTTTTGTCATGCTGAGGGTTCAACAAGCAAGGTTTCATACTTATAACTTCCTTAACGGTAACTTATGATATATGTGGGTATCTCGGGTTACACGGGAGGTATTATGGGTTACGCAGTTGACCATGAGACCTGAAATGCAGTCCCTAATGTAGTGAAATGAAGTATTGCCTAATTTACTTGCCTCAGCTTCGTCCTCCTTTACTGCATTCATTAGGTATATAAAGTTAAATGAAGTTTAACGGTAGGTGAGAAGTGAAGTGACTGGTAGTCAATGTTGTTGAACCTACTGGCTTAAAGGACGTAGATCTGAAGTTGACGAGAAGAGTTGACGTTGGGAAGTTGAAGAGACTGAAGTAGGTGATGCACAGAAGGGTTACCGGGCACACATATGGAGGGATACAGATACAATTGCGGTCGCGAACGTAATTGTAAATGTATCACGACATGTCTGTGTTTGTGAGACTGTGTCTGTGTTGATCCGAATGAAGTAAAGATAAGAATGACGGAATCACTGAATGGTATCACATTCAGTCATGCGAAGAGTAGACACGTATGAATGAAACAAAGAATGATGAAGTTGAAACGAGTAAAGAAGTTAACCTTAAGGACGATTGAACCCTTAACGGTGAAGCTCTTTAATTCTACGAACACTATGATAAGATGTGAAGCAACCTTAGAGCTGTGAAGTGTTAAAGAGGTGCTTGAGTCGGGACGATATGTGACGATTGGGACGAGTATCTTAAGGGGGAGGTAATTGCAACATTCCCAAATTTTTGGTGTAACGGTTGACTTGAGTCGTTCAGTCAACACCTTGCTACCAATAAGTCTCTTAACGAGTTAATGCTTACGTGAGTTTAACATGCTTTATGTGAGAGGCTTTAATGTCTTAGAAAATATATACGTTTATGTGTTTAAAGATGTAAAGATGTGTTTTATATGACGATGGAATTCCCGGTGGACGATTTAAGCTATTTATGTGACGTATGGAAGTCTAGTGGCCATTCTTGCCATTACTGGAACTTCAAAACATGATTAGGAATAATGAGGTCAGAATATTATCCCCTAATTCAGATTATTCCTTCCTCCTAAGAACCCTAAATCTCCTTTCTTTTCTGGAATGATCCTCGTACGATTTCTTGCGTTTTCGGGTGGATTAAAGATCAACCGGTGCACGTAAACGATCCGTTTATCATCCTTCAAGGTATAGAACGAAATCTTTGCAGAAAATAAGTCATATCCATCCATGAATTTCTCCCATACCTGGACTTGGTGAGTAATGATTGATAAGAAACGTTTTGTTGTTAAATTAGCGATTGCGGGTCATTCGGCGATTGCTATTTGCAATCGATGAGTATCTTGAAATCCCCTACAGGTATGAAGTTGTTCAAGAGTCGTTTTTATGTTCAAATAGAATCAATATAAAGTTAACATCTGGTCTTGAGGTGTGGTGTGGATTCGATTGCGTTCGCGAATCGATTTCGAGTCATTCGGGTGTCAAACCGAATGAAAATGAGTACAATGAACCTACGAATCAAACGAAGGTTTCAAATTGATAATTAAGTCCTTATTGGAAGTGTGTGAACAAAAGAGGCCGTAGTGGCTTGACATGGAGGTTTGATGGTGGAAATTGTTCGTAAAATGAAAGTTTATTGGTATGAAAATTCAGTCCTATTGCAAAAATCATATCTTCCTTATATGAATGACTTAGAAGATGAACCTTACTTTTCTAAAAACCTCTATGTGTCCCCTAAATTCGATATGAACAAAGTTTCCGGTGATTTTGCCCAGGAATATACGAAAAATGTCGATCTTCAGAAGTGGTCAGGTTACGGTCGAATTCTGCAGATTTGTATTGCAAATGTCATATCTTATTCATTAGATCTCTTCAAGAGTCGAACCTTGCATTTTTGGAAAGGTCTTTGAGTCTGCTACAGTTGTTAAGAACTGAGTTTTGTCTCATTCGGTCATCTTATGACCCAAAAGTTGTATTTGAGGAGGCTTATGAACCGTGGTGACATGCTTATGTGGATGTCGCCTGAAATGTGATACGACCTATTATGATACGCGGTGTAGTAAGTCTTATATGATGACGTGTGATAAGGGTTAAAAGCTAAGACCAGACACTGAAAGTTTTGTAGCCAAATAAAGTATTTAAGAACCTTTTAACGGAAGCGTGAAGTCATGTTATCATGGACTAAGAGGCAGGGCTGCGTGGGAAGCTAAAGGTAATGATATGATCCATTAGTAGATGGGTTGCCCAAGAGTATTTATTTCTTGGTGAGATATTACACCATTTTATTGGACACGAAAGGAAAGACGAATAATAAAGAAATGCTCTTAAAGTGTGAAAGTTAATTGTTGAATGTTTCGAATCGAGACGGCCGTAAGGTAATTAATGCTTGAAGATGTTTGACAATGTATGAAGGAAATGGAGAACTCAAGTGATGCCTATCACCCTTATATTGATGGGAAAGAGAAATGAGGATTTAGAAACTTGGAAAAGTCATATGAACGTGCGAAAGTGCATGGAGATTTTTCACATACCATTGGTGATGAATGATAAGCTTATGCGTGCTATGATGGAATAATAATATGTTTATGCTATGAAACGATGATATCATGAAATAAAGTATGTGATAAGACCAAATGTATATGATGTTGTAGTGCATTGACGATATGATAGTATAATGTCATGATGATTTGATGATGAAACGATAGTACGATGTGTTATTTTCATGTTATGACATGTTATTGACAGGAAAGTTGTAGCGTCAAATGACATGAAATAGCGACTCATAAAGTTATGATTGTTGAATGAGTGTTTTGATTAGCTCAAAATTGACTGAAGGTTTTGTGGTGAGCACAGAAAGCTTACATTGAGCAAGTGAGTATAACGGTTTAACCATAAGACCCTATGAAGGGATATGTTATGCATTGAAAGTTATGGCAAGTCGACCCTTTGTTCAAATGGATTATGTGAATTATGGTATCAAGTTAATAAGGATACGTGTATGAGGGGCTTAATCGCCAAATGAATAGCCTTCGCCAAATGTAATGTGTGTACTAATTATGAAGGTTAAAGAAAGGGGGTGATTACCTGATTTGATTTAAAGATTGAATCAAAGAAATGATGAAACAAGTGAGATGTAAGTTGGAGAGACCATAGGTCCTGATATGGTATTCATCCACGTGGTACAAAGGTGTATGCTGATTTGAAGTCCATTTTATAATGAAAACAATGTGACTTCGTTGGAAGATGGGAGCCTTGGTGCTAAGAAAGTAAAAGTAGAAAAGACTATGTAAGGGGCTAAATGAGTTTGGCTATGCTAAGTTAAAGAACGACCCAAAGAAATCCTGAAATGAAATAATAAAGTTAAAGATACTGATGAGTTACTCATGTAAGAGTGGCGAAATGATTCTGAGGACAGAATCCTCTTAAGGGGGAGGTAATTGTAACATCCCAAACTTTTCGAGTTTGACTTATGGACTTGACCGTTAGTCAATGTTAGATTCGTTAAGTTATGTGCCCTTATTGGGATTATGTGATAAATGCTTATGTATGATATGTGAAATGATTAATATGATGTATAATGAAAGTAATTAAAGTAAATTCATGAAAGTAAAGTGCTTGTAGATCGTTAAGTCTCCCGGTAAGAGAATTAAGCTAAGAAAGTAAGTTATGAAGTTGAGGGGTCCTAAGTGTAACATTAGGAGTTGATGGCCAGGGTTTTAGGTGCAATTAGGTATCCCTAATTGTCACAAAATCAGATCTTATGTGTGTGAAACCCTCCAGCCGATCCTTTCCCTCTCCAAAGCAAAGTCTCTTTCAAGATTCAATCGTGTTGTATCGTTTTGATCAAGTTTTGATTAGATCTTGAATCCTCTAAGTCATCCACAGGTAATATAGGTAATATTATCTTTGAAATCTGATCTTATGAGTCTTAGTTGAGTTTTCAATCCAGGCCATGGGGTTTGGGTTGGGTTATTGGATCAAACATTTATCGAATTCATGTTATTCGGGTGTTTTAATGTTCGATTTATGATGTAAAGGATTAAAGGAATAATAGGATGATTAAAGTTGATGAAAGTACAATTAAAAGGGTTAACTTTAAGTCCCCAGGTTGGATTTGGGGTATGGGTTCGTATGGAATTCGTTTGATCAAAGAATAAAATTAGGGTTCTGGTCGACACTCCAGGTGCGACGCACCAGGAGGGTGGTGCGACGCACCACAGCCCAAATTGAAAAAGTGTATTTCAGCTAAGAGCCCGTTATGCGGCGCACCAAAGGGTGGGTGCGGCGCACCTGCTTATGATCAGAATTTTCTGATGGATTTGTGTGACGCACCACATGTTAGGTGCGACGCACCTGATGCCCAGGTTGCACAAAATCGTTTCGTTTAGCTTATAGTTTGATCTTGTACTCATTCTAGGTAGTCGGGAGCACTTAGCAAGCACTATAATCAGTTCATAACAGGTTCATATGCTGTACCAAGGTAAGATAACATCTTTTGTCACCTGGTGGTACAACAAAACACGTTTTCATAAGTAAAACCTTCCAAACGCTTATGTATGATTAAAAGTAAAGTAAAAGGGATTATGGGAGGTTGATATGGGATATGATGCTTACCTTTCTATGATGAATGACATGTATATGCAGGTTACAAAGGCATAAGGTAAGTTCCCATATCATGGAATGATGATATGTTTATGAAGTGTGAATATGATATGATGCCATGTTTATGTTATGTGATCATGATCCAATGTTATGTTTAAGTTAATTGATCATGATATGATGTTATGCTTCTGATATGTGAACACGAAATGGTGACATGTTAATGATATGATTACATGTGTGGCTTGATCACTTAGTCACTAGTCCTTTGATTAGGATTGCCATGTTCACGTGCACGTTAAGGGCCCTAAACTAAAGAAATGACGTTATGTGGTTACCTTAGGTGAAAGTGTAGCCTAAGTTGAAATAAAGTAAAGATGAAACATGTGCTTAGCTTAGGTGAAAGTGTAGCCTAAGTTGAAATAAAGTAAAGATGAAACATGTGCTTAGCTTAGGTGAAAGTGTAGCCTAAACTAACATAATAATGAAGTCTCGAGCATATTTAAAGTTGTGTTAAGCTTAACCCGTGCTAGTTGTAAAGCTGGTGCGTACGTGGTCACTTGAGTTGCTCCTTGTGGCATAGTTATGTTTGTTTATTCCGGGTGGAGTAACTAACCACCAATGCGAAAAGGCATAAACGGTTTATTCAGTTGGAAATGACCTTGTCTTTCCTTAACGACGCCGATGGACCCCTTATTGGTTACCCATCATGTCGGGTGTGAGGACTCCCTGTATGGTCTATGACCGCCTACACACAACCCCACATCCCTATGTAAGTGGCATAAGTCACTTAACCTACGTCTAGGCAAAGAAACAAAGAAAAGATACGAAGTAAAGAAAAGATACGAAGTAAAGAAAAGATACGAAGTAAAGAAAGTTACGTAAGAAAGTTAGGCACACTTAGGATTATGATGTTCCTAAGGTGTAATGCTATATGATGCTTATGATGTTCATGATGTTTCTTATGATATGATGTTTATGGTGCTCACGTGATATTAACACATAATGATGATATGACTTTGTTAATATATTTAATTGGCAAACGTTTTCAATACATGTTATCTTACTTAGCTAATTTATTAGCTAACACTTGCTCTTTGAAAATGTTGTGCCATCAGATTAGGTGCATACGGAGCTAGAGAAAGGATAGCTTTGTAAGGATGGGTAGAGACATTAAAGATGATAGCATTTATGTTCTTAAAGCTTAGACTACCCTTAGCCTTATGTATGGCTACTTCATTTACGATATTATGATGTAAGATCATGTAATAATGTTTGGCATTTATGTTGGTGCCAAGACTTGGATTTTCTTTTATTATTTCGATGATGCAATTAAGTAACACCAAATGTTTTCAAAGGTTTCATCCGGTTACGGATGGGCAGATTTATATGAGATCCTTTTCCGCCATTAATAAACGCCGTTAGGCGAAAGTTTTGAAAATCCAGGTTTTTAAACAACGGGTGTTACACTTCGTATACGGCATATCATCAATATTGAACTATTACTGGTTTTAGACTTAAAAGAATCGACAAAAGACTTTTTCCTTTGACTAGACTTTTGACTAAAACCTACGAACTCTCCAACCTTTGTGTTGACACGTTTTAGTATAATTTTCAGGTACTCAGACTAATCAGGGATAAAGACTGCTATGCTAGACTTGGACTTCGGAGATTAGTGCTCCTTTATTTATTGTCAGACTTTAAGGCTACATGCCTTGGATTATTTCTTTTATGGACTTGTTTGTAATAAGCTATTTTAGCATTGTTATGACTTGAACTCATGTTTTGGGAATATATTCATTATATTCTATTTCATTTTAGTAGTATCTATGTAATTCAATGTCGTGTTGTACTTTTCATGACACCTCATGTTTCCGCCAACGGTGGGGTGTTACAATTTGAGTCATTTCCCATCACTAAAGGATCAATTGTGACTATTTTCTGTTTTTAGTTTTCAAGAAATAAAAAATATGTTTGGTAAGAAGTAGTTAAGAACAAGACAATAAAGTAGTACCCTGTATCTTTCTACCTATCATTTATATTTCCACCATTCCACACGGTGTGAAAATAAAGTAAATACAACCATTGATTCATGGAAAGCAAGGTACAATCATCCACTTTATGATCGGTTATCATCCTCATAATCTTCTTTTATACATTCTACTTCTATATCTTATTCTCCTTCTCCAACCAATCTGTTATTCTCGTCCATACTTATAAAATTTATTGTTTTATTACTGGGAAAATTATCCGTGTTTTATATATATATATATATATATATATAAAGAGGATAAACATATATGCTTCTGTTTGCTTTCACATTGATTTCAATCACATGATTAAATTTTTAAAAACTTTTAGAAGATTATGAAAGAGGAAACATCTAAAATTATGCCGCTTAAAGCATAATTAGTTATCCCCATAAAAATGTATCGTACATGATGTCGAATATGGAAAACATAGAGGAATAATGAACCATGTGTATATGGGTTACGTAGAAGCTCATCCCTAAACCAAATATATACCCACTTATATATGAATGTTTTAAAAATCAATTTTTTCATCAAAACCGGAATTTTCCCAGGGCCTCACCAACCCGGTCGGATCGATTTAACCAGGATTATTATTATATATGTACATTTAACAACGAGTGAAATAGCCAGCCATGCTATTAAGTAAGATGTCTGCCTGCTTACTTTTTTTAAAAAAAATTCGTTTATTAATCATCTGACAAATTGATGCATACCATACCTATATCTAAACGTATCTTTTTATAAAAAAAATTTAGTCTTTTCTTTTTTGTCATGTTTTTTCCTCACGTTCATCTTTCATTTCTTTTTCTTATTTATTTACTAATATACTAATTTGTAAATGTTTTTACAAAAAAAAAATTAAATAAGAAAAAAAATATTGTTTTTCCCGTCCAACGTCTATAAGTGTCTGTTTTTTTTGTTTATTTTAACATTTTTCCTTTATGGTCATACTTTTACCTAAAGTTACTTTTCATTTGCTTTTTGTATGTATATTAACTTGTAAGAGGTTTTTTTAAGGTTATTTTAAATAGAAAAATAGTTAATATTGTTAACCACAACCAACGGGCGGGTATAACACTGTGGTTTAGTGTTTCTAGGTCAGCTTTTAAATAGTTTTTTGTACCACTTTTGTTATTGTTATGTATGTATTACCGACCTTATATATATATATATATATATATAGCAAATTTACGTATCGTTATGTTTTCTCGGGACGACGTTCGGGTACAAAAACTAGTTACTTTCATTTTATGTGTTGGATACTATATATGTAATATACTACTAAACGCATGTCCGCACGATGCGGCGACGATGTTGATAGCGGAGGCGGTGTGGAGGTGGCGGCGACGGGTGATGGTGGCCGAGCCGGGTGGTTGTGGCGGCAACAGGGGGTGGTGGCGGCGTCAGGGGTGGAAGTGATGGTAGTGTGGTTATTAATGTAAAAGTAATTTGATAATATAAAAGATAGTATGATAGTTATTTTAAGGTTTGGGGGATCTATGTTGTAATTATTTTATTAAGAATATTATAAATATATTTAGTGAAAATGTTTAAAATAATAAATAAAAAAAGGAATGTAAAATGGGTAGATCGAGTGATTGTTTTTTAAGAAAAGAAAAGGTTGCTCCTTTATTAAAGGGTATAAATATAAGTTTATAATACAATAATATATTAAATACTGGTACTAGTTGTAATGCAATATTGAATATTAAAATGTCTTTATGGATGTAAATCTCAAAATGTGAGCTTTCACTACCAACTTTTCAATCTCAACCATTATTGCTCTTTTTTATCTTTGTTTCTTCTAAAACATGGGGAAAAAATTCTCTAAAGTTGTTTACATCTTTACTAGTAAAATTAGAGACATCTTGACTTTTGGCTTAAAATCAATGGTCAAAATTCAAAAATTATTTTTGCATCTTCGACCTTTGATTTTCATCCAAGGGTCAAGATCCCCAACTTTACTAATAAAGTCGGTTTTAACTTTAGAGGATCTCAATCCCTAAAACATTCAAGATTCAACCTTAAAATCTTCGATATATCTATATCAATATAGAACCTTTAAGCAATCACGAAAACATCACCAAACTTCAATATATCTATATCACGAAAACATATGTACCCGAAACTATATCTATATCACGAACTATATCATGAAAACATCAAGAAAACATCTTACAACACTGGTGATGGCTCATCCGACGGTAGTCATCACCGTCACGATGATGGCGATTGCTTGAGGAATGAAGTGGTGGTGGTGGTTTGGTTGTAATAATACAATTTGTTGTGGTTTTTTTATTGTCCGCCGAAATCGCCGGTTTGTGGTGGCTGGTTCAACCGCCAAAACATGTCGGTCTGAATCTCATAAAAACCACAATAAAGTTGGTATTAAAAAAGGGTGGTGATCTGTACACCACCAAGTTTTAGCCGTACACCACCAATCATGCTTTACATTGTTGTACAGTACAACACCCTTATGCACATTTAGTGGTGTACGGCTAAAATTAGGTGGTGTACGGATCATTACCCATTAAAAAATCAGGCGCTCTTTCGGATCCCAGTCGAACCGGTCGACCAGTCCAAACCGGTTTTTAAAACATAGTTATATACTCACTCATATATATTCATTTCATTCACTCATCCTTTATCTTTTTCCTAAAAATAACCACCAAAGGTGTTGATGAATACCCCTCAAAGGAAAAACCCTCAGTTATCGATCGACGATATACATATCCTTTTGATCCTTCTGGTTAAGAATTGATAGTGATGCTACGAATTCTTAAAAACTCCAAAACACTGGAACACGGTAATATCAAAAGTTTCAATCTATTAAAAAAATGCACCTAAGGTGGTACTTGGTAAGTATTATATTTTATTTTTAACTTAATTTATTATTTTTGTTAAGTTTTATTATTATTATTTATCATTATTTTTTATTATAACAGAAAATATAGAATCATTTAACAAAACGATAAGCACCTATTCAGTGGCGAAGCTTGAAAATTTTCAGTGGGGGTCGGGATCTAAATTTTTTTTTCCCTAACACTATTTTTTTTAAAATGGGGGGTCGAAACCGAGTATATCAAAATTTTTCTACACGAAAACAATATACCCCCTACATCGCAAAAAAAAATTCGGGGGTCGGGCGCCCCCCGGCCCCTTAATAGCTGCGCCCCTGACCCTATTATTTAGTTTATACTCCCACATGGATTATATAAATAGAAACCAAAACTCTAAGCGGCGAGATATGGGGGGTGAAATAGGAGGTTTTTGGGAAGTAAGAGGGAAATGCTCTTACTATGTTGGTGATTGGGGAAAACATCCTGGATGTTACTCTTTTAAATTTGGGACTTGACAATGAGTTTTTTTTTTCTCATTCAAATGTTAATATTATTTAGAGTTAATTTCACAAATCGTCCTTATGGTTTGTCCAAAAATGCAGGTTTCATCCTTTAACTTTCAAAATGACAGTGGCAATCCTTTATAGGAAGATAATGGTCACGTTTCATCCTTTATTTAAACGGCAGTTAAGTCAGTGTCGTGAACCCCCTCACGTGGCTCCCACGTGAGGGTAGTATAGTATTTCTGAAGCTAACTTTTTCATTTCTTTATGCCTTCTAATTCCTTTACTTGTAAGTTCTGAAACTAAAGATTATCATTATTATATATAGATAATATATACAGATCTAAAATCATACATATATGCATACAAAATCTAAAATCAAAACAAGCACACATATACATATATACACACAAGCGAGATCTGATAGACAAATTTCACCTACCAAATTCCAAGTTTCCATCTAAAACATAGTTATGAACTTGCACACCACAAATGATTATATATCGATCTATATTCAAGCAAGCTTTTTATATATTTCAATTTAAGATCGAAGCTTATCTCTTCCAACAGGGAGCATCCTATAATACGATACACATCAAATCCATGACCGCCAACGACAATTACCGCCGTCGCTGACAACCCATCACCATCGCAGTCACTCTTATTCTTCATTTATTGAAAAACCTCTCATCCCTCTTATGCTTTTCTGCCATATATATCGTATCTTGCTTGAATAACTCCGGCGATGGGATCCGGTAAAAAGAGGGGCCGCAAAATAGGGACTACGGAAAGTGGGTGATAGATTCGTCCTTCTCACACCGCATAGGTTGATTTCATCAGCATCTCTCTCTGTTACCCGGATTTAATAACAAATCCACAACTACCTCGATTTTGTTTTTTTGGAGATGGTGGGTGGTGGTCCTGGTGGATAAGATGCGACGGAAGACGATGGTTGATTTGGCTGATTGGGTTTGTTAGGTTTGTCGAAATTGATGGTTGAAGGTGAGAAATGGAGACGAGCATGATAATGGTGGAAGTAAGTGGACGGTGATTTATTGTTAAAGATAAAACAACATCTATGTGTATTTTATTTTTATCTTGTATGCATGAATTGATAAAACTTCTAGAAAATATGGTAATGATAAATCTACATTTATGCTTTGTGAGTTTGTGATCAAATGATTACAATTGGAGGTGGAATTGATGTTTAATATTAGCAGGGTTTGATGAATTGGGTGTGAATAAAATAATGGATTGAAAAATCTTTAACATCAAATGGTTGGAATTTGGAAAAAGGGTGATTTGAGATTTGGAAATATGAAATTGAAAGGGGTCTGGGGATTGTGATCTGAATTGAGAAGGGTAGGTGTTAGTGACACTGATGGTCCTTTAAGGATGGGAAAAGACCTAAATACCCTCACGTTAAAAGCACGTGTAGGAGTTAACGACACTGACTTAACGCCCATTTAAATAAAGGATGAAACGTGACCATTATCCTCCTATAAAGGATTGTCACTGTCATTTCCAAAGTTAAAGGATGAAACCTGCATTTTCGGTAAAACCATAAGGACGATTTGTGAAATTAACTCTATTATTTACTTTACTTAGTTATGCCTATTATTTTCTTTAATCTTTAATTTATTTTTTTCTTCTTTGAATTGCAGCTAAATCCTAGAGTTTGCAAGGTCTATAAAGAAGAAACATATGCAACTGTCATAGCATTTATGGAAATGTTGAGACTTGAGGCGTTAATGAAGAGTTAGTTCAATCTTTTGGAGACAAGTGTTCATTTGGGTGGTTGGGGTGACAAGCTCCCTATCAATAAAATGAATGACGATGTCAAACAAATAAAATTAGACTATTTTTCACTGTTAAAGGAATTTGAAGAACATGGGTTCATATTTCATTCGGAATCAGAATCAGAGGGGGAGGGGGAACAACATGGGATGGGGGGACAAAATAGACCTAAGTGTAAGGTGTCTAAGGTTAAGTTCCCTAGGAAGAAGAAGAAAAAACTAAATGAAGCCTCTTCCTCATTTAGATTCTCCTTCTTCTTCTTAGAGAGCTTAACCTTAGAGACCTTATATTTAGGTCTATTTTGTTCCCCATCCCATGTTGTCTCCTCCCCCCCTCTGATTCTGATTCGGAATGAAATATGAATACATGTTCTTCAAATTCTTTTTACAATGAAAAATAGTCCAACCTTGTTTGTTTGGAAGCTTGACTCATTTTATTGATAGAGAACTTATCAACCCAACCACCTAAATGAACAATTGTCTCCAAAAAATTGAAGTCACTCTTCATTAATGTCTCAAGTGTCAACAATTTCTTAAATGTTATGATATTTGAAGATGTTGTTTCTTTACAGACCTTACACACTCTATAATTTAACTGCAATTCAAAGAAGCAAAAAAAAAAATAAAGAAAAAAGAAAGAAAAAATGAGCATAACCAAGAAAATTAAATTGTATTAACATTTGAATGGAAAAAAACACCTCATTGTCAAGTTCCCTGTTGTATTGGTATTCCGTCATAAACCAACTCGTATTTTGTTTCCCCTCTTAATGTTTTGTAAAGTTCCAACTTTAAAAGAGTAACACAATGACGACCCAACATGTTTTCCCCAATCATCTACACAATAAGCTCTTTTCCCCTTCCTTCCCGAAAACCTCTTACCTCACCCCCACATCTCGGCGCTTAGAGTTCCAGTTTCTTATTATAAACTAAATTATAGGATATGTTATCCAACTCCTTTCTACATGGTTCTATATTTCTTATTATAATAAGAATAATGATAAATAAAAATGAAATAATAATAATAAAGATTAACATAAATAATAAATTAAGTTAAAAATCAAATATATAATACTCAATAAATACACCCAAGGTTAGTGGTACGAGTGATATACTAAATGTTAGTAGTACCAATGTTATGCTCAAAGCTAGTAAAAGATAATTTTTAACAATAATGATAATCATTTTAAAAAATATTTGAATGATTCAAGAAAAAATATTAAGACTAGACACAAAGTAATAATTTTCAAGTAATTATTTTGGGTGTTGCTATAGCAACCAGTATCTACCCCCCTAGCTTTTCAAAAACAATCATTGACTTAATATTTACTTGACAAACTTTGTCTTGAAATAAACATTAACATACACATTATAATATATCACTCCTTCCATGACTTACAATCACCACTAGCCAACCACTACCAAGATGGATCTATAAACACACATCCAGAGATACACCACCTTTTTGAGCACCATCAAACTTCTATATATTGATGGTATACACACACCCACAAATCTATAAATACACTCGCACGGGTTTAAAAATAGAGAGAAAGAGAGCGACGAGTAACAGGAATATGGGCGACAGTTGTGGGAGAGGGGGGGACCTGTTGGGGGGCGACGGGGTGGTTTATGTAGATCATATAAATCATATGTGTAGTTGGAGGGTTAATTGTTTGGAGGATAGGTTGGTTGGGGGTTAATAAATGTGTTCGGAAGATAGGTGACATAAATGTCTTTGGTTCATGAGACAGTGTAAATTGGTACTAATATACTATTTTTGTCCACATATGACGGTTTTAGCTGATGTGTTAGTGGTTTTTACTTAATAAGATTGCTACAAAGGCCTAAAAACTTTGATTAAATAACAAATTTCATGTGTCTTCATGAACATACGATGCCCATATGATGATCATCATCATTATAAAAATCCATATCATCATCATTATCACCATACCATATCACAAACATTTGCTCTTAAAATTTATCATCTTTATAATAGTATATCAACTACCTAAATCACAATTTATTTCAGAATAAAAAATAAACCAGATCTGAATCTGTAAATATATCTAACAAAGTTTTTATGTAAATACTCGAATCTAAAAATACTCAGATTTGTAAAAAAAAACATATCCAATATTTGAAGATGGCTCTATTATATCAAATACCTTACACTCATGTCTCATTATATTATATTATATATTTAGTAATAATTTAATGTATATATATATATATATATAGTAAAAAGTTAAAATGACAAATAATTATCGAGAACTGCAAGAACCAATATTTAAATAATATGTTTAGGGGTATTACTGTCATTTAATTAATATATTTTAATTAATAATCAATTCTAAATAAAATTCCCCATGAATAGGTCCTCTTTCATTAATAATAGGAAGTTACAAAAAAATTCTCCTTTTATAAAGCCCATCTTCAAAGACATGCGTACGTAAACAACACATTTACATGATTTAGCAAATGTTATGTCCTTTTAACATCATATTAACACATATGCAGGTTTAGCAAAGCATTAAATTTTTTTTAACATGTCTACCATATCCATTTACGTTAAACTAAAAGGAAACAAAGTTATAACCCATTTATATAAACGTATACATTGTGGAACACATATGTTTAGGCTAAAACAAAGCTATAATTTTACGATTTGTTCACGAGTTAAATGTAACCACATAATCTTATATTATTAAAACATGTGTACTAGTTAAACAATTTATAGTTCTTAAAATTATTATACGTGTGTACTAGTTAAAACATGTGTACCAGTTAAAAATTTTATAGTTAAAATTATTATACGTTTGTGTTTAAGATCATTCACATGTGTACTGGTTAAAAAGTTTATACTTTTTAAAATTAATACACATGTGTACAAGTTAAATCATGTGTACCAGTTAAAAATATATTATGAAAATATATTAAATAATTAATAAATTTAAAACTAAATACCTATGATAATAATAATAATAATAATAATAATAACAATAATAATAATATAGGTAATTCAGTTCTTTACTTGTTGTTTATTAATTTAAAAAAAGTGTTACGTGTTTTTAAAATTTTACAAAACATAATTAAAATGAAAGTTGACTTACAAACTAAAAAGCTCCATTTTTTTCTCAACCGTTTTGTACGTATCCCTCTTTTTTTATTTTTCCTATTATGTCCTTTTGTAATTCCTATTTATTTGTAAACTAATTTGAATTTATAATAATTACGAATATGTCATCATCTATTAATAACCATTGATTACTCTGATCAAATATATATATAGAGAGAGAAAAGTGATTGTGATAACTAAGAAATTATAGAGACCAATCCTATTCATTTGATTAATTAGATCAATTGTTGAAATGATTTAATGGCATTTATGTAATTACTATAAATAAAAATAAATTACAAATACGGAAAAACTAATGAAGGGCTTAATAGAAATATTATTAAAAAAAAAAAGAAGAATTAGAAAAGAAAGAGAAACTCACGATCGACGATCATGGAATTTCAAATTGAAGTAGTCAAACTTTCTTCTTAATGGATACATATATTTTTTATTATTTAACCACTATGCAACTAATTTTTTTTTTGACTATTATGACAAATTTACTAGACGTATTATTTTCATTTTTTATTTGATTAGAGTTATGTGTTTGAACCTGTACACAGATTTAAGATGTGTTGGGTACACATGTGAACGTATAAAAATTTCATGATTATTCATATATGAATAGTCCATACACAAGTGTCTATATGACTATTTCGATTCACATGTGAATATAAAAAAAATATAATGATGGTAAAAAAAAACTATAAAAATAAACACATATAAATAGTCTATTCACAAGTCTATATCCATTCAAATGTGAATATAAAAATATAAGGATGATAAAAACTATATAAATTCATGTAAATAATTCAATCACAATCAACATGTGAAAATAAAAATATAATAATGGTAAAAAGGAAACTATAAAATTCATGTTGAACCACATGTGAATAGTTCATCCACAAATGTCTATATCCATTCATATGTGAATATTACAATATAAGGATGGTTAAAAAAAACTATAAAAGTTCATGTTGAAACACATTTGATTATTTGAATAGTCCATTCACTAGTGTCTATATTCATTTACATGTGAATATAAAATTATAAGGATGGTAAAAAAAAACTATAAAAATGCATGTTGAAACACATGTGAAAATTTCATTCACAAGTGTCTATACCCATTCATATGTGGATAAATAAATATAAGGATAGTAAAAAAAAACTTTTGATGTTGAAACACATGTGAATAGTTCATTCACAAGTGTATATTTATTCACATCTAAGTATATAAAAATATAAAAGTAGTAAAAAAGTATAAAATTTATGTTGAAACACATATGAAGAGTCCATTCACAAGTGTCTCTATCAATTTATATGTAAATGCAAAAATTCATGTTGAAGCACATCTGAATAGTCCATTCTTGAGTGTCTATACCCATTCATGTGTGTTTCTTTAATATACCGAGTAGTAGTTAGTATATTTTGCTCTATAACTATGGTTGATGTATTTTGATCTTCCAACAGTTAGAGTAAATACATCAGGGGCGGATGCAGTGTACATACCTTAGTTTCGGAAAAATTTTAGAGATCATGTGATAATTTTTTCTAGGACCTACCTTAACATCCTATTCTGGTATATGAAGATATCATTATTTTCATAAGTTGCTCTTGTTACCGGAAAAGAAAAGAAAAAGAAATTCTGGTCGGCTGTGAAGAAGAAGAAGGGACAGTAAAACCAATGTTTTAAATACCGGTATATACCGGCCGGTATTACCGGTATCGGAGAGTACTCCGGTATTTTAAGCCCGGTATTTTTCCGATATTTTCACTATTCAATACCGGCCGGTATTTCTGGTATTTTAATTTTTATTTTTTTGAAATTTTTTTAAAATAATTTTTATGATACTTTGATGTTATTTTTTGTTATTTGTGAACTTTAAACCTTATATTTTGTTATGAAATACTTATTTGGTATTAATTTTTAATGAATTATAATTGTATTTTGACTCTTTTCATTAAATTGTAACAAGTTTTATAGGATTTTTATATAAAAAAATAAATTAAATTAAAATAGTCGTACCGGCCGGTATTTCCGGTAATACCGGTAATACCGGAAAATTTTTCCACACCGGTATGACTAAAATACCGGTTTTTAAAACATTGAGTAAAACATGATGATAAAATGAAAGAGTTCTGTGGTCAACATTCAAAGTTGTTGTGTACTTGTATCTATCATTTATGATTTTATTTTATTATACAATATTTTTTATTTTAGACCTTAGACTATTGAAATCATTTCAATTAATTGTATATGTTTCAAAAGTTACATTTATCTTTTTGTCTAATTTCACATGTTTAAACTATTGAGTTTTAAAAACTACTTTTACGGTTTTGGATAAACATTTTTACCAAAAAAACTATTTATTTAGCCAAAAAAAAGCCCTTTAAAGTTGAAACTATATATTTATATAAACTTTTATTATTATTATTATTATTATTTATAGTATTTTAGTATTATACATGTGTTTTTAATTGCGTTGAAGTTATGTATAGATGACACAAGATTATTGCTTGGCTAGTCTAGTTCTTAATGTAAGTTACATTTTTTATGTTAAATTTCTTCACAGTTGGATGGAGCGAATTTGATTGGACATATTTTTTTTTAACAAACCTTCTGCTAATTAATATTAATAGTTCTAATAAAAAGAGAGATATTATTGTTTGTATATGTGTATGTCATTGTCTGTATGTGTGACTGTGTGCATACACATCCATATGCAATGTCGCATAGTGTGTGTGAACTTATGTGGGTTACACATATGGTGCATAACTAAAATGAACGGTCAGTAAAATGGGCAATTATATGAACATGCATGTTTGGTGTATATTTAAACTATAGAAAAGGTAAATGACTAACTTTTTGGGGATACATAGTCGATTATGTAACCGTAGGAGAGATGATAATGGAACTTTTCATTAAAATTGTAATTTTATTTAATTGGTTTTACAAAATTACAATATTATTATCCCTGAGATTAGAGTTTTCGTAGTTCTTGACATTTTTTTGGTTCTCAATTTAACTTTTTAATATATATATATATATACACAAAAATGGAATTTTGTGTAAAGGGAAATTTCTTTATTGTCATCTCAGCCACCATCAATGCCTCCATAGTCGTCGTCATAACCACCATCATTATTTCCGGCAACAAACCATAAACCCCAAATAAACAAGCGTTACCAGAATTGGTGCATCTATGTTCGAATTTGAATAGCCGCTCCATAACTGCCGTCGTCACCATGTTTGTTCGGTTAATGAATCTAACACGGATAAAAAATTTAATCGGGATGGGGAGAAATTTGATGTAGTAATGGTGGTTGTTGTACTAATAACGAAAACTCTTTGGTGTGATAGAATTAAAGAAAAAGAAACAGTCATTATTATTATTATTAGTAGTAGTAGTAGTAGTAGTATTGTTATTATAAAAACATATTTTTATTAAAATTTCATAAAAGTTACAAGAAATTAGTGGGGAGCCGTGATACTATCTGGGCTCCCACACCTCTAGCTATAGCAAAGCTAATCCTATGAAAAATATGAGTAGAAGCACGTGCCCAATGTCATGAGCCACGGAGAACTTTCAGATTCTTTTCAGTAAGGGTCACCGCATCCTTCTCAAGTTATCCCAAGGAAGAGAAAGATAATGGGAGAAACCCATATCCAAATACACTTACACTGCATTCTTGAGTTTTTCTTTTATGGGATAGGAAAGGAAAGGCTAGGAAAACTTCTTTTTTTTCATTCTTGAGTTTTTTTTTTAAAAGAAAAGAATGGGAAAGAAAGGAAAACTTAGGGCTTTTTTATCCAAAAATTTTCCAGCCAAATATGGCCGGATTTGGACAGAAAAGTGTACATCGAAATATAAAAGTACCAATCTACCCTCAAATCTGCTGCTGCAACCGATCTATGCTCGGATTTTCTGCTGCTGCTGCAACCGATCTGAATAATAGATCTATATATATATATCGAATGATACAACTAACTCTAGCTTATTAAAATGTGATAATGTTACTATACTTATCTATACTCCTTTATAAAAATTATCACCCCCATTTTTAGAATAGTTACACAATAGTTACATAGGGAATTACTAAATTACCCTTAATCAATTCAATTCTAGCGTTGTGTCTCCATCTGCACCCCCGGCTTCTGATCTAAATCTTGATGCAGAGTCTTGTTCTACGTGGCTTGATTATATTGGTCCACCAATTAACGGTAATCTAGATTCTGAAAAATGTTGGAGCTATAAAGACCCCGATGGGAATGTTCAAGGCCCTTTCTCTCTCGCACAATTACACACGTGGAAAGATTATTTTTCTAGCGAGTTTGAAATTTGGAGATATTATGGTAGTGTAAAGGAAACTGTTCGCGTGCATAGTGTTTTGAAGAGACGAACAAAGGATGTCGGTTAGATCTCTTTGCATTTGTGGTTTGATGCAACGGGTGTTCGGTTTCGTTCATGGGAGGTCATTCTTTTTGCGGTGCGTTGGGATCTCCCTTCTGATTTTAGTAGTTGTCGCTATGTTGCGTATTTGTCTTTTATTGTTAGATCTTATTCTTTTCCTATTTTCTTATGTTCGTTGGATCGTGCTTTGTACTTGCTAGTTTCTTACTAGCATTTTTAATAAATTTTATAATGCTGTTCTAAAAAAAATAAATAAATAAAACACCAACTATGGAAAGAGTTTTTATAAAATACCAAATTTGTCCTTAATGAATTAATTTACACTCTAAACCTTTATTTTAATAATTAACACTTTAAGTCCTTATCTTCTAAAAATTTCCACTATCACAATTACATCAACCTACACCACTTGACACCGCCACCACCACCAATAGTACCATCACCGACACCACTAGACCGCCTTCCCCACCACCGCCGCCGCATTGCGCGGGTACCATGCTCGTATATATATATATAAATCGTACCAGCTAGGGTTCCTGTTGTAACACGATTTGAGCTTGAATTGAAAGTTAGTAACTGAGCTGAAGATATGAACGAGTAAAACGAGTGAAATTGAAAGTTAGTAATCGCACCATGTTTTATTTGGGTTTGTCAATTTGGGAAAAATTGAACGGGGGGATTGGGGTGGGGTGGGGTTGAGTTAATTTACAAATATTTATGTGAAACCATACTTTAAAACAAGCCTCACCAAAATTAAATAATAGATTTTGTTGATCTTGTAGGAACACCATTCACTAAAATAACATTTTATTGATAAACATATTCGAATTACAACAAAAGGTTACAAGAAAATAACAACTAGCTAAACTATACAAGAATCAAAATACAGAAATGAAAGAAAATAAGAAGGCAAAACGGGCTGAGGATATGGTTAAACTAAGGTCCCTTAAAACTGATTTCGGGCCACCCAAGTGAACCCGTCAGTTTCCCAGGGTACAACAGCCAAAGCAGATTGTACTGCCGGAGTTAACCACAACCCAGAATTTACCTTCAAGAACTGCTTGAAGAGAAGTGAAAGAGAAGTAGTTTGGTTGATGATCCAGGATGAAGATGTGTTGGTATTGTTGTTTTAACCTCCAGAATTCAACTAAGTATGATTTATATACATATAAATCAGTTAGTGGAATGTTTAGTGGGACAGTTGTTGGGCTGCATGCTTAAACAACAGGTGTTACACTTGAAACTGAGTCAAGTGTAATGCCAGGTGCAAGGCTTGGAACAAGTCAACCCACTGAGCCATGGAAGCTATAATCGTGAGCCATACTGAGCCATGGAAGCCATAATCGAGCTAGCCAAAAACAAAGGCTGCAAAGTGCGTATAAGGAGCTGTTTGTTCATGGATAATACCATTTTGAGCACAAATTTCAGCAAAAGGAGAAACATATTCACCTCCTCTATCGCTCCTTAATCGTTTAATCTTTTTGTTGAGTTGATTCTCAACCTCATTTTTGTACAAGACAAACTTGTCTATTGCTTCATCCTTGCTTTTTAGCAAGTATACATAGCAATATCTTGTACAATCATCAATAAATGTGATGAAATATTTGTTACCACCACGAGTGGGAATCGTTCTAAAATCACATACATCGGTATGGATTAAATCAAGTGGCTCGGTGTTTCGTTCAATTGATTTGAAAGATTTCGTGGTTTGTTTAGCTTCAACACAAGTTGGACATTTAGAATTAGATTCAATGGTAAAAGATGGTATACAATTTAACTTAATTAAACGACGCATTGAATTAAAATTCACATGACCAAGACGATTATGCCAAATATTAGAAGACTCAATCAAATAAGCGGAAGTAGAAGCATTTTCATTCATTTTCTTGATAGGAATTACATTGAGCTTAAACATACCATTAAGGGCATAACCCTTACCAATATACAAACCACGCTTAGTTAACACAAACTTATCACTTTCAAACACTAAACGAAACCCATTCTTGTTAAGCAACCAACCCGACACAAGACTCTTGCGCAATTCGGGAACATACAACACGTTGCTCAAAGTAAGCTCTCTCCCCGAAGTCCACTTGAGGATCACATCGCCTTCACCCTTGATCTCCGCAGTAGCGGCATTTCCCATATACAACTTGTCTTCACCGGATGCTTCTTTCAAAGTATGAAACATAGTTTTATCCGGACACACATGACGGGTTGCACCCGTATCAACCCACCATCCTTTGATCCCATCGGTGGCTAGATTGACCTCCTCCAATTTAGCATTGAGATCAGAAATCATAGCAACAAGAGGCATGTCATCATCGACCATGTTTGCCCTTTCCTTCCTTGGATTCTTGCATTGATCAGCTCGGTGACCAGATTCACCGCAATTATAACACTTCCCTTTGAAAACAACAACTTTCTTCTTCACACCACCACTTTTAGGACTCAATTCCAACCTTTTGCCCTTGTTTTTCTTCTCAGGACGTTTCCCTTTGCCTTTGTAATTACCTTTTCCCTTGGAACTTTGACCATGCTCAACAAAGTTGGCTTTAGCAAGTCCCTCAACATGACCACCATTTTGAGCAACTCTATTGTCTTCTTCAATTCGAAGACGAACAACAAGTTCTTCAACGGTCATTTGTTTTCGCTTATGCTTAAGGTAATTCTTAAAATCCAACCAACTTGGTGGCAACTTTTCAATTATGGAAGCAACTTGAAATGTTTCACCAAGAACCATTCCTTCTGATAGGATATCACTGATAATGATTTGTAAGTCTTCAACTTGAGACACAACAGTTTTTGAATCAACCATTTTGAACTCTAAGAATCTTGCCACAATGAACTTCTTAGTTCCGGCATCTTCGGTTTTGTATTTTTTATCCAAAGATTCCCAGAGTTATTTGGCCGTGGTCATCTTACAATACACATTATAAAGTGAATCCACAAGGCCATTTAACACATAGTTTCGACAAAGATATTCTGAATGCTTCCATGCATCAACAGCACTCACTACTTGAACATCAGTACACCCTTCAGGAATTTCAGGGGCTGTTTCATACAAGAATCTTGCAAGATTCACAGTAGTGAGATAGAACAACATCTTTTGTTGCCATCTTTTAAAGTGTGAACCAGAAAATTTCTCTGGTTTTTCAGCATTGTTGGCCACAATTTGGGCAGCTTGGGTACCTACCAAAGGTCCCATGTTTGTAGAGACAGTATGTCCTACAGATTGAGAAACAGAAGCACCAACGGTGTTGGTTGTGGTAGAAGCAGAAGTTCCATTAGTAGAGAAGTTCATATCAGTAGCCATTTCTGAAATAAAATAGCAAAGTTTTACTAAAAAACTTGCATTAACAGAAGATTAACTAAAGAAATAACTTTACAGAAAAGTAAACGTTTTGGGAAAACAGTTTTTGTAATTCGAATTAATAGAATGGTGAATAAGCAGAATCAGTTTTAAGATTATAGGAACACCATTCACTAAAATAACATTTTATTGATAAACATATTCGAATTACAACAAAAGGTTACAAGAAAATAACAACTAGCTAAACTATACAAGAATCAAAATACAGAAATGAAAGAAAATAAGAAGGCAAAACGGGCTGAGGATATGGTTAAACCAAGGTCCCTTAAAACTGATTTCGGGCCACCCAAGTGAACCCGTCAGTTTCTCAGGGTACAACAGCCAAAGCAGATTATACTGCCGGAGTTAACCACAACCCAGAATTTACCTTCAAGAACTGCTTGAAGAGAAGTGAAAGAGAAGTAGTTTGGTTGATGATCCAGGATGAAGATGTGTTGGTATTGTTGTTTTAACCTCCAGAATTCAACTAAGTATGATTTAT
Organism: Erigeron breviscapus; assembly: GCA_034093135.1. Classification (NCBI taxonomy): domain Eukaryota; kingdom Viridiplantae; phylum Streptophyta; class Magnoliopsida; order Asterales; family Asteraceae; genus Erigeron; species Erigeron breviscapus. Next base: position 269,271,413 of record CM067167.1, read on the forward strand.
ATACATATAAATCAGTTAGTGGAATGTTTAGTGGGACAGTTGTTGGGCTGCATGCTTAAACAACAGGTGTTACACTTGAAACTGAGTCAAGTGTAATGCTTGAAAAGAAGTGAAAGAGAAGTAGTTTGGTTGATGATCCAGGATGAAGATGTGTTGGTATTGTTGTTTTAACCTCCAGAATTCAACTAAGTATGATTTATATACATATAAATCAGTTAGTGGAATGTTTAGTGGGACAGTTGTTGGGCTGCATGCTTAAACAACAGGTGTTACACTTGAAACTGAGTCTAGTGTAATGCCAGGTGCAAGGCTTGGAACAAGTCAACCCACTGAGCCATGGAAGCTATAATCGTGAGTCATATTGAGCCATGGAAGCCATAATCAAGCTAGCCAAAAACAAAGGCGTGCTAAGTGCGCCACTAAAACGCCACATTACGCTTCATCGCCCACGACCCCAGTCCCGGTCCCGGGTCCGGGCGCGTCGGGTGCTTCGCATCCTTCTTGCCCACTTGGGGTGTAGCCCCTTATAAGGAATTATTATTCCTCCAACACTCCTCTTATAAACACACTTAATGTTTATACTTCTACCAATGTGGGACAAACCCACATTAGTTAAACACACTTTCAACTTCATTTTAACATATCTATTCACTTGTATATTTTATGTTATATTATTTAAACATATTAAATAATAAAATACATAAAATTTCCAACAATCCCCCACATGAATAGATATGGATCTTCCAAAAAAAAATTTAGATTTTTTTTAAAAGGATACAAAGTTGGAGTTTGTACTTTTATTGTTTTTATTTTATGTTTCTAAATATACAGAATAGATTTACATTGCTTTTCAGATCATGCTGCAGTGTATAAGTATGAAACGTGTAGTCTTTTTGACTTTTGTGTTACTTTCTTTTAATGGAACTTTGTATTACTTCACTAATAATCACAACAAAGTGTTCCTGATAACTGATATGGAAATTAGATTTTATTACCATATAGTAGTAAAAAATGACATGGAAATACATGTATGGCAAAAAGACCCACAAAACCACTGTCATGTAGGATTTCAAATACCAGATAGTGGTTTTAGTATTCATGTTACGTCGATTTTACCCACACTAAATCTACAATAGGAGGAGTTTTTGGTTTATACTTAGATAAGTAAAATGCACAAATAAGGTACCTTTAAAACTTATAAACTCTTTTCTTAATTGTTTTCTTTTTCTTATCGCAACTTATTGATGATTGTACAAAACTAGATAATACATTCGCGATTCGCTGCGGACTGACAAATTAGAAAACATAGTGTTGGTTATTGTATTTGTAGTTACAAAAGTCTAGAGTTGCTTAATTTGTCATTACAAAAAGCTTGTAGTCATTATAAATCTGTCATAATGAAAGGCACACAATAGAAAGTGTTAAAAGATATGAGATATGTTGCAAAACAAATATCCTGTTAAGTTTTTCATGTTCTCGAAGATATGTTTCTAGATTCACCTTAAGTTCCATTTCATTAAGGCTATATGCGACTTACTGTGGTTAGACCAAAATGTGTTCATTTGGTTATGTTTTAAGGAGGTTGATTTGAGGCTTTATGGTCCTAGGTAGCTGAAGGTGAATCTAGGCTCGCAGCATATGGTGATTACAGTGAGCTTTGAACAATCAAGTACTCGTAATAAAAACATGAAGAAGATAGTAGATTAAGCAGGTGGAAAATGTTGTTTGATGTTGGAAGAATAGAAAAAGCAAAAGGAAGCTATGTTGGAATGGAAAGTGAATGAAGTTGTACCTCCTGCTAACGTGAGAAGAAAAATAAATAAATAAATAAATAAGCACGTGTAAGCCCATGAGTGGCGGCCTTAGCTACACTAAATAACTCACAAACTTAGCTACCGTAAGTGACTCACAAAGTAATTGTTATATTATTAATTAATGCATTACATATTTACATGTGCTTTATCTTATTCCAAGAAACTAAACTACATACTAAACCACATAGCATCTGCTAATACTAAGTCACCAATTTGTTACAACACAATATTACTCTTTCTCACTAAAGTTAATTTGCTCGAGGATGCTTGGAGTGTGATGCTTACTATAAGAAACAAGAATAAACAATGTCTTAAAAACTCAACCTGTGTTTTGGTTCATCGGAATGTGGTGGTTTGTTCGGGTTCAACTTGTTGACGGTTGATTCTGTTTTTAAAACATTGAGACAAAACAACAAACATACTTGAATTGAGAAGCTACTAAACATGTGTCGTATTTCTTTTGAGACGCTTTAAAAGGAGATTATGCGTTTATGGTATCCTTACAAATACAACATTTAACCATAAAGATCATAAATAATTTGTGAAACTGCATTTCCAAAAGTCATGAAAACCGAAATCAGTGCAAATTATTCTTCGGCTTAGTTTAAGAAAAAGTAGAAATATAGATATAGTCAAAATAAAGCAATAAAGAAGTACTTGCAACCCATTAAGCTAATGTAAGATCTTTAATGCAGAAAGTTATCACCGAAATATTCTTGTATTCATATTCATATATAATTCATATTCATAACAGTAATACTTTTCAAAATTCATGTTGTTATGAACAGGTAAAAAAATAGAGTGGAATATATAAAAAAAGAAAAAAAAATAAAGATAGTCGATAGAGCTTACCAGTAGGCTATGGCTGAGGACTGGGAATCGACAAGGCCAGTCTGATAGAGTGAATGATGTGAATCTCCATATTAAGGGTTTTTTTATGGGCTAATTGCTTGGAAAGTACTCCAACTTTGACACTTTTGTTTTTGTGAGGATCGAACAAAAAAAATTGCTATTGTGAAGAAGGAAAACGGCTAAAATAACTTTAGTGGGATTATGACCTGCTTATGCTGACGTGGACTTTTTGAACCGGTTGTAGCTTTCCTTTTCTATAACTCATCTACCACATACTTTACCATTTACACATATAAGAACAATTAACCCAGTAACATCAACACATAGATATAGATACAACCGACCAATATATATACCAACCAATATGTAATTTAATCCAATCTATGCAAAACATCAATTGAAATCTCTGATATACGAAATTATGTATTGATATACCTAAAGATTTTCATCACATAAAATCTCAATTTATATTCCCATCTCTTCATCTCTCAAACATGAAATCAAAGACACAGATTTTCGTAATGAAAGGAATTAAAAGGAGAAGAAAAACACATGGATTTTAATAAATAAATCACAATCCAGAACAACCTGTTTTTCTGGTGACAGCGATGGTGGGTTGAAAGGTAATGACAACGTAGGTGGTAGCGGCGGCGTTCAAGGTTACGGTGATGGCAGAATTGGTTGGAATTAGGCGGCGATGGGTGGAATGCAACAGATTTAGGGCGTTTGGATTGTGGTTGACCAGCGGTAAGGTGGTCGGATCTATGTGGAGACGGCGGAGGGGTGGAAACCACCAACAATAACGGTGACATCGGAGCCTTTGATTTTGACCCCCTGAAAGCTTCCCGATTACTTGAATCCAAATTTGGAGGCGCTGATTGTTGGTAATGGTGGTGAACCCAATCCAGTAGCAAGCTTTCCGATTCCAAAATTATCCGACCTACATTTTCAGATCTATATATTCGTATGTATATATATTATATATTTATATATATATATACATGTGAAGGGATCAAGTGAGAACCAACATATATGGTGAGAACCGTGAAAACCACTAAAAAATCTCGCCCTTAGAGTTAAGGGCTACGCCCGTACCGTATACAACCGTCACCATCTCTTGGATCGCCGCCCATCAAATCCATACCATTCTCATATGCGTCCGGTGACAACCCCTTTAGAACGGATGAGGGCAACGCCCGTACCGTATCCATACGTTTTCAACGCGTAACCCATATGATTTTTTACAAAATTTTTTTTTTTTTATTTTTTTTTTTTGGAATGGGTTTTTGTTAAAAGAAAATAAAAAACAAAAAAAAGTTTCAAAAAATGAAAAATAAAAATTAAAAAAATAAAAAACCACACAAAAAAGGAGAAAGAGGGAGGGAAACTAGTGGTTCTCACGGTTCTCTCCATATTTGTTGTTCTCACGTTAACCCTACCCTATATATACTTATGTATATATAGTGTTTTGTAACTTGTATAGACTTATAACAATTTGAATATATATGAGCTTATAACAATCAGAATATATATGAAAGCATATTTGATTTCCTAGTCGTATTGCTTTAATGGTGTTTGAAACAGTGTATTGCTTTCAATATATGATAGTTCTATGGGGAAGAAGATAATGACATGCCATCCTAGTTGGCAACTTATGTGACATGATTATGATTATGATTATGTGGCATTACAAATTTGATATTTATTGAAATAAAAATTACAAAGTGACTGGCAACTTGACCATGACCTCATAATAGAAAAAATTGCTAGTTTTCTTCCTTACAATGGAAATTTTTTTTGTTGGAGCCTCACAAAAACAAAAATGTCAAAGTTAAGGTACTTTCCAAGCAATTAGCCATTTTCTTATTATAATGAGAGTTGGTATTTCTTGTTCGGTAGAGATATTATTAAATGGGGTTGGTTGACATTAAATGATAGTAAATGGGGTTAGTTGAAATTAAATGCAGTTGTATGGATATTTTTAGTTGTCAAAATAATTTTTTGAACGAAATGCATTTTTGGTCCCTGTGTTATCACCTCATTTGCAAGAATCGTCCAAACTTATACCAAGTGGCGTTTTTGGTCCCTGTGGTATCCACTTAGTGGCAATCTCAGTCCAAATAGACGGATCCGTCTATTTTTACCGTTAAAAACATCATGTGCCCCTCACGTGAGGGGCAATACTGTCTTTTTCGTATGAATGAGGACTATTTGAAGACGAATCTCATTCCAACTTAACTATCATTCTAATCTATATATTTGAAGTGAAACTCATTTTAGAAAAACTCATTTCCCAGTCAAAATACACCCACACCAGACTCCTCACCATCTCCTCCACCTTCAATGGTTGTTAGCCTTTACACCAATCATCCATATGACCCCATCACCATCTTTCACTATACCCACATCACCATTCCTCAAGATATCAATTATTCAGGTAGCAGCAACAGATTCTGAAAACCAACAGCAGATTACGGCAGCAGTGATATATAGATCTATATGTCTTGTAATATGAATCGGAAGATCTGATGTATAAATCACCTACCTCCAGACCCGTCGCCCTTCAGATCCACCGTCGCCGTTCAGATCCAAATAATATATATTCAACATGAATGGTATTCGGATGTTATAGCGACAAATAATATGAAGGAATTGTCAAAAGAAGTTATTGGCTTACTGCAACTTGGATCCCATATTGGCATCAACTTGAAGTAACATTATGAGTTCATTTCATGGCTGCCTTTATTTGTGGTTTTATATAAATTAATATACTCATAATTCTTTAATTTTAAAAGTAATTCTTTATTTGAAACTTCACTATTACATTTACAGTTGACCTTTTTAATTGATCAAGTGTATACGTACAGTGGGAATCAAGAATTCATAAACCACCAAAAGAGATATATTTTATGTTTGTAAATCTAGAAGTGGTGGTGGTGGCCATTGCTGGAAGTTGTGATGGTTTTGTTTTAGGTTGATTTTAATTTGATTGTTCATGCTGCTTCTATACTTGTTGCCATTTCATTTTCATATATAAATTACACACACATATGTGTGTATATATATATATAAATGTGTGTAATTTATATATGAAAAAAAATTTGAGAATTTTTTTTTTTGAAAATGAATTAGGAGAAGGATTTGAGAAATTAAAATTTGTATCTTGTGTGTTAATTTCGTTTTATTCAGATCTGTTTGTATAAGAGATATAGATATAGATTGTTAGAATTATGATATACAGACATATATATATATATATATAGTGATTTGATGATGATGATGATATATGTGATTTGATGATGATAAATCTATTTGGGCAAGAATAGTCCTCATGCATACGAAAAGACAGTATTGCCCCTCACGTGAGGGGCACATGATGTTTTTAACGGCAAAAATAGACGGATCCGTCTATTTGGACTGAGATTGCCACTAAGTTGATATCACAGGGACCAAAAACGCCACTTAGTATAAGTTTGGACGATTCTTGCAAATGAGGTGATAACACAGGGACCAAAAATGCATTTCGTTCTAATTTTTTCCTTTCTGTGTAATTGTTTCTTTCTCTTCTCATAAATCAAACACAAAACCAGAAAACAAATAAGAGTCAGTTACCCACTTACCCTACAAATTATATGCTTTATTCAGATAAATGAATGTGAATAGTAACTATTTTGATGTGATATATATATTAGAATTAGTAAGTTTAAAACATAAGAAGCTTTAGATCAATTGGTCTTGCACTCATTTTAAAAATTAAAGCTCTTGGGTTCTATTCTCAGCCCTTACTTTCTTATTATTTGATTAAAAGTTTTACATAACATCTTAAGAGATTTACTTGATGCCCCTTCTATATTTCTTTTCTTAATTTTTACCCAACTTTGGTTTTTAAAACTTATTGTTTTTAACATATTTTTTGTTATATTTTTTTAATAAAAAGTTATATTTGTCTTTTATTAAAAATTAAACTTGTAGATAATAGTACAATTAATACAGATTCAATTGATGATCATGAGTTTATAGAAAATGGGTACATGTAAATATTCTAATAATCCCAAACTCGACATATAATTTCTTATTTGTCAAACATAACTATATTCCTATAATAATGCCACTGCTACGTACGTACTTCTTGTTCTTTCAAAATAGATAAAGAGTTGTTTTAAGTATGATCGCGTATGATTATAAATGATTGTAGAGCATCTTTTTAATTGATCTAAGTTATTAATATTAATAGTACTAAAATGTATGTATATATGTTGACATTAATACTTAATTAGACTTAAACTAGTAATTGAACAAAAAACAACGATATGAACAGCAATGGATCCGGTTATTTTATATCTTAGGGGCAAGGGTGTAGAGCCAAATGCTTGGCAAATTGGCAAGTTTTGGCAAGTTTTCCACCAATAAGAGCATGACAAGCAGAGGCGGATCTAGAAAATGAAGTTGTCGGGGGCAAGGAAAATTACCTTAACAACAACATAATTTGATATGTGTACATTATCGGAAAAAAAACTAATAAATATGAGTACAAATATTCGAGCGAAAAATTATAACAAAAATGATTTTTAATGGCACAAAACTAACTTGTATATTATGTAAAGAAAAAGAAAGAAAAAAATAAGCAACAAATTGAAACAAGAACGAATTGCATTTTTGGTCCCTGTGTTATCACACCTTTTGCAAGTTATCATACAAACATGTGCAAAGTCGCGAAACGCATCCCTGTCATATCACACCTGTTGCAATTTTGGTCCAACAGTAACGTTCCGTCTATTTTCTACCGTTAAGGGCATCATGTGCCCCTCACGTGAGGGGCAATACTGTCTTTTTATATAAACGAGGACTATTCTTGCAACTCACCAAAAATGATATTTCTAACTATTTATTCTTGCAACCCCCCACCCCACCAACCCCAATATAAATTCTAACTATTTTCACATGATATTTCTAATCCAGATCGAGACATTCATTACCACCAAAAATGCAATTTACACCAGATCGAGACATTCATTACCACCATATCAAAAATCTATTTGATTCAATTTACTCGAACACGTATATTATATCATACAATTTTATTTGGGGTTTTATTTCTCTTCATCTCTTCAATCCATAACTCTCTACCAGGTAGAGATCATAATGAAATCCATTAGTGCACTCAAACAATCAGATCTTATCTCTCACCCATCAGATCTGAATCAGAGGTGGGGTAAATGATGATGACATACGCAAGATCTGAAAAAAGAGATCTCGTGTATTTCAGTTTTCTAAGCATGGATGTGTAGATACAGAGGTGAGGTATGTTTATTCCGTTAACCATTTTTGGTGGTGGCAGTGGCCGGGATAGTGGTGGCGCAAGTGGCCGGAAAGTTGGCGTCGGGAATGGAGAAGATGGTGGTTGTGTATATATTTGTATTTTAATTCTTTTTATTTGATTTGTGTATATGTATTTGGATTTTGTTTGGATTTGGGAGTTTTGAAAACCCAAGTTTGGAATTAATAAATGAATTTTCAGAGATTTATGCATGTGTTTATATTTCTTTTCCTGATCTATATATCTTTGTCTTGATGATATCTTTTGACTTTAACAGTTAACCATTGTTACAAACCTCAGTGTCGTTATGAAGTTCTTATGTTTATTGTGGTGACATTCAATGAAATCTAATGACTAACGACAATATGCCGACTTATGAAATTCTTATGTTTTTTTGGTGACATTAAATGGAATCCGGTTATATTTTTGATGTTTTGAAATGATGATGATAATATATGAGTGAGAGAAAGCAGGCTGATGATGATGATGATATATGAGGGGATGAAAAAGTAGCAGATTTGAATAAATTCCATGTCAGCTTAAATAAACGTCCACGTCATTGCCACCTACGCGCCACGTCGTTTAAATATGTATTTGGGTGAGTTGCAAGAATAGTCCTCGTTTACATAAAAAGACAGTACTGCCCCTCACGTGAGGGGCACATGATGCCCTTAACGTAGAAAATAGACGGAACGTTACTGTTGGACCAAAATTGCAACAGGTGTGATATGACAGGGATGCGTTTCGCGACTTTGCACATGTTTGTATCAAACTTGCAAAAGGTGTGATAACACAGGGACCAAAAATGCAATTCGTTCTTGAAACAATTGTATCTTAAGCAAACAATAACTTTTATGATTGTCTTCTGTAGATTTTTAATTTTTGAAACAGAAACTTATATCTTTATTTTTAACTTCAATAAGTAGTTAAATCAATTATGACATGCGTGTATTTAATAAAGGGTTCCTAAGAATACAACAACTCAAGAGAAACCAATATTTAGATAGCAATTTTGCTATCATATATAGTACTAGTTTTTAACATTTTTAGAACAAATTAAATTGATTTAAATGCTGTGCATAAACATGTGACTACATAGGTTTTTAAGTCATAAACGTAAACGTGATTTAGTAAGAAGGTTTGGGTCAAAAATCAAGAATGAGAGGGGCATCCATAATTTAGAGTGAGGGCACATCTATTAATTTATTAAAGGATCACGTTTTTTAATACGAGAAGATACTAAAATTTGGATTTCACTTTGGAAATATAGGGGGCACTACCCCCGGTGATGTTTAACTACATCCGCCCCTGATGACAAGTGTTTAAGCCAAAAAGAAGCCAAAATAAGCCAATTCTTGCCAAAAGGCATGGTGTAGTGGTAAAACATGCCAATTTTTTGGCAAAAAAAACTTACCAAATAAACCCTAAACTTTCATTAATTTTAAAAACACAATACAAATAAATAAAACATTTCATTTAAATCTTAACCAAACATCTAACGGCTATATGCCTTTTTTATTATTTTTTTTTCCTTTTACACTCTATCTATACCCAACAAACACAACCATTTCAAACCACAACAATATTATCTCAAATCATTTCTATTTTTATCAAATCATTTCATTCAAACATCCCAACCAAATGGCGCATCATCCGTGGACTGAAGCAGAAGATCTTTTGTTGTCGAGGTGTTGGATGTTGAGGCATCCTGACCCAATGACCGGTAGATGTAAAATGGCTAACCCAAGCGAAAACTTGTGGAACGACATTACTGAAATGTTCAACAGGGACACGACTGAAGGTCCACGGAGCGAACATCAAGTAGCAAGTCACATGAGAAGAATTCGACAGGCATGTAAGCAGTTTGAGACAATTTGTATGAGGTTGAATGCACAGGGGAGGAACGTCGATGATGAGATGCTTTATGTAATGGCGCATCAGGAGTACCATGAGAAGTATGGGAGGCGTTTCAGTTACGAGCAGTGTTTCAGGGAGCTTATCATGGTTGCTTATTAATTGTTTTGAATTATGAAGTGTGTTTTAGTGTTTTAATTAAGTGTGTTTTAGTGTTCTGAATTATGTAATGTCTTTAAGTATTTTAATAAAAGATGTCTACTTGGTAATTTAATAACAGAAATTTATTCATAATTTAAAAACATTACAAACTTATTAAAGAGAAACATACAACATAATTGTGTTCCAGAACAATTTAAGAACATAAATTATTCATTGCTTTTGCCCATATGATCAGATGGTCCAAGGTGATGACCGCACAAGCAAGTTGTTCCACAGCAATTTGAATCTTGTCGATCTTCCCCTGTAAATAAGTAAAGTATTGACACTCAAGATCAGTACAATACCCGGTTTGTATATAATCGATTTGATCTCGACACCATTGCTTCTTCGCATTTAGTTTTCGCATAACTGCAACAAGTTCCTCTTTGACCCTTTGGTGGTCGAGGATATCAGCCATGATACTCTCATGCACTTGATCAACAGTCATTTTATTTGATGAAGAAGCCATTTTTCAGATGTATAAAAGTTTGTGTTTTGAGATAATGTTTCAGATGAAGGACCCAGTATTTAAAGTTAAACTACAACACGCTCCTTCAACGTTCAAAATTCAAAATATTTACACAATTAGTCCCTCCAATGTCAGAATTCAAAATATTTACACTTTCAGTCCCTCAAACGGCCAAAAATCCAAATACATTTACACTTCCAGTCCCTGGACGGCTAGTTGTATTGTCACTCTATAAATACGAACCCAGAACTCAATTCAGTTGCATTTTACCATCAAAATATTTTCATCATTCTAAAAACTCACTCTTTCTAACCAAATGGCATCCTCATCATCAAAAAAGAATGTTCACCGACCTCGTCTGACCGAAGATGAGATGAAAACACGAATCATGGCTGATATCAAGGAGGACTCCCTCCTTCAAACTGAACTCTCTGGGGTCATGGGATACCCGAGGGAGAAAAGACGACGATGCGAGCAAAAGGTAGAGGCAATACAAGTGTCACGCCGCAATGTTTCGAAGCACGAAGAGCACTATTCTGCGTTTCTACAGGGGGAGATCAACAACGTCAAGAGTGTAGTCGATGATGTTTTTAAGGCCGGTCACACGTTGGGTGACCAATGCACTTGGGCCGAATCGTTCCACGACAATTGCGGGGAAGACAAAACCACGTGGGAAGTCAAATGCCCGCAACACGACAAGTGGTGGCTCGACGATTACGCTTACCGTGGCTTAGAAAGTATGTCAATCAAAGATGATGATGAGTAATCGTACGCAGTGTATTTCGTGTTTTTATCATGTACTGTCTTTTTTAATTATGTGTTTTCTTTTTAGTGTAAAATGTGTTTTTTAATAAGAATAAAATGTGTTTTGTTTAATTATATTTGAAAAATGTATGTGTATGTTGTATATGTAGAAGTTGAGGGGGGGAAAGTATAAAAAAAAAAGACACGCTCCCACAAGCACTTTTTCAGCCAAAATTGGCCACGTGGTACAAGCTCAATGTTCACTAGCATCGGCCAAAACTAGCCGATGTACCTTGCCAAAACTTGCCGATACAAGCCGATGCATGTGCTATAGGATTGCCAATGAGCCGATGCTAGCCGAATCTTTTTGCTGATGCTTTTTGCCGACTACACCCTTCCCCTTATGTTCATCTTAATTACAGGAATGGTTTGATTAGAAATATTTAAGATCTTAGAGATGATATCGTTCGGGTCTGGGTCCGATTATTTTTGACAGGTCTAGCTTGGTGTTCTCTCTCGCACAAGCCACATGCTCCTTATACCTTTGCTGTTAAGTAGAAATTTGAGCTTGATTTGTGCAAAAATGGAGTTAGTGTGTTAAAAGGTGAAGTGTGTGTTTTGGAGGTTGAAGATGGAGATTGAGAGAGAATAATTAGAGTGAAATGGAATGATTAGGATAAATGTGGGGAAAAGCTTACAAATAATGTGTGGAAGGGGGCTATTTATATCATAAATCTAAGTTTCACTAATGCCCCTTCCACCTCTAAAACATTTACATTTTAACACCATTTTAGATTTCTAACATTCTTCCCCTTGGTGTTGAAATGTAATTCATGCACGACATCATCTATAAATACGAATTTGTTGATGAAGGTCTTTGAAGCTTTCTCATTGTCTTCAAGATCTTCCATCAAACTTGGCTTTACGTCTTTAATCTTCACACTTACCTTAAGGATGTATCTTTAAGTCTTGAACTTCTCAGAGTATGAGCATTGCGGAAACTTGATCTTGGCTCTTTAGATTTGAACATGAACGCCTCTTATTGACAATCTTAACTTTGTCACACTTCCCCTTAATTAATAAATCTTTCTCTTTAAGCATTTGGACAAACATCTTTTTCATCACAAACTTCCCCTCGATCAAACAATCATATTTGCGTACCACCAACGCTTATGTATAGGGTGTACCCGCGGCGTACCCACCACGTTGGCGATAACTATCTTCAAAGAAAAATTTGGGGATCACTTTAGTCAACAATTTATCTTTCTTCCCCTCAACTGATAAATTCTTCTTTCAAATAAACTTGTTCGACTTCATTATCCTCTTTCTTCCCCTCATGATGAATGTGTGGCAACATGTTCATCATGTCTCTTTGAAGTCGAAACTGGGGAATCAACCATTATGAAGTAGTAGTCCAATAAACAACATTTTTAGCCCGGGTTATACACTGATATGTGTATAAGCCACTTCATCGAATTACTTACAAACAACCTTTGGGACCCATTTAAGTGTAGGCCCAACGGTTTTTGTCTTGACATTCCAAATGTACGTGTCATCGATTCGACGAATAGAATCTGCAGTCCATGGTGGGTGAAAACTCGAGGTTGTTGAAAAGTTGAGTTTTGTGGACGCAGTGGAGATGCAAAGACATTCACTTCTTGCACGGTAATTGGTTTTGGTGCAAGTTCATAGAGTTGCCAAAGTGAGTATTTGATTGTCTTTGACTCAGTTGACTTTGGTTTGTAGACAGGTTTCCATTTGATCTTGGTCAACTGAGCTTTTGCTTGAGAGATGAACTTGGTATTGTCTTCAAATGACAAGAATGGAATGAGAGTCTGTGTTCCATCTATAGTAGGCTTCGACGAATACTTTCTATCCTTGAATAAGGCATAGTTAGTAAATTGAGAAGCTTTATGTTTAGCAGGAGATGAAACTTTGATCTTTGAGCTCTTTGGGATGGACTCAGTGCAAACTTTCTTTGGAGCATCAAGTTCAGTTGGAAATATTGGACTTGCATCATGATAAACTGAGCCATCATCACTTTGAGTGTCACAAGATGTTGATTGTGTTTGCAATTCCATCTCAAGTTCAGAGATTCTCTTTCGTAGAGATGTTTCATTTGATTGATATTGCAAACAATTCTCTTCAAGAGTCTTGATTTTGTTGCAAACATCTTGTCTCTCTTTCTCAACTTTGTTCATCTCATCAATAAACTTGCTCTCCATGGTTAAGAATATAGATGTCTCATTTTTGACTGAGATTGAAAACTTGAAATCTTTTCTTGCAAAATAAGTTCTCTTGATTTGCTTTCCAAGATACTATCATTCAGCTTCTTGTTGGAAGTTTTCAATTCTGTTTGAAGTTCTTTTATCTCAGCTTTCATTTGTGACATCAACTCATCATTCTTCTTCAAAGTTTGTTTGTCAATTTCATTCCAAACTGCAAGGTCTCCAAATTCAACTTGAAGTTCTTTTATCTCAGCTTTCATTTGTGACATCAACTCATCATTCTTCTTCAAAGTTTGTTTGTCAATTTCATTCCAAACTGCAAGGTCTCCAAATTCAACTTGAAGTTCTTTCATCTCATTTGTAAGTCTCACATTTCCAGCTCGATAGTAGATCATTTGTTCTTTCAGTTTGACATTCTCAGCTTGTAACGTGACTACTTCCTCTTGAAACTTGACATTTTCAGATGCAGTTGAATGAATCAATATCTTCATCACTTGACAAGGAGTTGTTTCAGATCGCAAATGAGTAGTCATACAACATGAGCACAGTCCACCTTTATGAAGTTTCTCTTCAGATGAAGTAGGTGTCTTGGGTGAGGAAGTTAACCACAAATTGAAGACGAAATCATTTTTGACTGAATTTGAGATACTTGGACTTGACATTTTGTTTAGCAAAGGGTGAAATGAATTGAAAAGGTAATTGTGATTGAAATTGAAGTGAAAGAATTAAAATTGAAATTTGGAGATTTTGTACTTCAGGTTTCCCTCCAAATTTTTGCCGCCGAAATATGTTCTCATAAAACTTTGAATTTCATGTAAACTTTGGATATCATGATCATAGGAAAAATTTGATAATTTCTAAAATTTTTCGCCAAAACCGCGTCAATAACGAATGAAAATTGGCCTAAATTTTTTTTAATGCTATCAAATTTTAAATCTTCATGAATTATCCCTTTTTAAGACCCTGGGCAAAAATTTTTTTTTTTTTATTGGATTTTTGGAATTGGAACGATCTTGTGAAGATCGTCCTGGGTGAGATCGTTCTAGGTGAAATCGTCCTAGGTGAGATCGTCCTAGGTGAGATCGTCCTGGGATTTTGATGAAATTTGGTTAAGTCTTGAAATTGAAACGATCTTGAAATGAAACGGTCTTGAAATGAAATGACTTTGAACTAAATGATTTTGGATAAAACGATCTTGAATTGAAATGAATTTGGATTGAAATGATTCAAGGAACTGGGACGATCTTGGTTGAAGATCGTCTTAGGTTTCGAGGAAATGAAACGATCTTGGTGAAGATCGTCTTAGGTTTCGAGGAAATGAAACGATCTTGGTGAAGATCGTCTTGTTTTCTTTCTCAAAACTTATAAGTATTTGAGTTGACCAAACCAATCCTTTCGGATTAATTAGCCAGAAACAAACACTACACAACACACTCTTGTCTAGAACGATCTTGTGAGGATCGTCCAACAAGCCACAAAGCACAAGAATGAAAAACGAGCTTTCAAAGACTAAGACGATCTTGGGAAGATCGTCCTAGTGAAGATCGTTTTGGTGTTATCTTCTTCATCTCATCAGTTTTCCAGAAAAACTCCATTAACAACTTCAGAAAGCTTCAATAACTTTTGAATTACTGGGAGTTAAATCATGAAATCACTTGCAAACTGATTGTATTCACGTCCGCAACAGATTTATGAACAAAATTCAACACAAAACACAACAGATTCGAATCCCACAAAATCGCGCCAAAAATGCAAAAATTCAAACTCGAGATTTAGATCGAATTGGAACTTGAAACTTGACAGGATTATGTTTTCAACTACTAGGAATCTATTGGTGAACAAATATCGAGGTAAAATCAACTGTAGAAAAATCCCACAGTTGATGAACTAAAACAGTTTCGGAATAAAAATTCGAAAATTGGATGTGAATTGCAACAAATCGAGCTATGGATCGTTCAGATTAACTGATTTTGCTCTGATACCAATTGTTAAGTAGAAATTTGAGCTTGATTTGTGCAAAAATGGAGTTAGTGTGTTAAAAGGTGAAGTGTGTGTTTTGGAGGTTGAAGATGGAGATTGAGAGAGAATAATTAGAGTGAAATGGAATGATTAGGATAAATGTGGGGAAAAGCTTACAAATAATGTGTGGAAGGGGGCTATTTATATCATAAATCTAAGTTTCACTAATGCCCCTTCCACCTCTAAAACATTTACATTTTAACACCATTTTAGATTTCTAACATTTGCTCGTAAAATTCCATACGTACTTGCCTTGCAAGCCTTTAACTCTATGTCAACCAAACAAGGGAAATGACAATGTTGCCATTTCTCTGGTGGTCATTTCTCTTTACCAAACACACCCTAAGAGCAAGTCAAATATGGGGGATCCCGTTGCGACTTGGGAGCAACTGTTAGGATTCATAACTATTATCATAAACATATTCACGAGTACGCAGCGGAAAGAATCATATATGCAATATAATAATTAACAAAGTTATGAATCGTGTACCTTTTAGCTTAGCTCCAATAAACTATATAAATATAAATATAGTTTTAGGGTTTAAAGTAAAACCCCTCTACGATCGCACACACGACACGTCGAACAAAATCCGAAGATTGCTAGATCTTGAATCACCAAAAGCCAAAAGCTCCAAGCTTGCTTTTTAATTATTATTATTGTTCGAATGGAAAAACAAGAACAAAAGAGGTTAACTACTGTTTGACTTGCTTTGCACCAATGAAAACCAAAATTCTAATTAATTCTTAGTAGCAAGTGCATAAGAATGAAAAGGTGATGTTTTGGTTTTCTTATCTATTCGACAATATAAACGAATATGGAGAGAATGGGTTTTTACGGATTTTGTTTTCTGCCGAGAGACACAAAACCCAAAGAGATTATTGGGGTATATATAGGGTATAGATATATCCCTAATAACTTAACCTTCAAAACATTTTTATATTTGACTTGGACTAGGATTTAATTAATAATTACATTTAATTATTAATTAATATTTAATAATTAATAATTCATATTTATTAATTAATAAATAATTATAATTAACATATCTAGTTAATAATGTCCAATTATCATTTCTCTCAATTTGGTGATTATAAATATGTAGATACAATATATACATATTATCGGATATCTAAGTGTCATCGCGTGTGACCCCGTAGGCTTAAACATTTTCGGACATGCGTTTATTTAACGTGATCATATTCCAACAGCTCCCACTTGAGCATGTTATAATAAAGGCAATAACATTGGTTAGCATCTAGCAACACGCCAATGCTCCCGAAAATATTTAAGTATAGTTTCTTAAAGTATCTTTGAAATGGTTTCAGTGTTTACTATCCCTTTGTTTCAGATACCTTTGTTAATTATGGATATGGATCAATGTCATTCCATAATTTAACGATTATGTTTCTCATTTCTACAATTAATTAAGATTGCCAAATTAATCGAGACAACATCTGGAGTTCATTTGGGTATGGCCATACAAACATCTTAATTAATCAATGAGGGCGCCAAATGGTATCATTCTTCAATTGCAAGTTGAAGGAACAAATCCTATTTTGACTACACGTGTTAGTCATGTCATTTCACTACATTTCTGAAAATAGCCCTTTATTACTACCTTATTCAGGATAGTTAGAACTATATCAAGAAAATGCAATCCATACATGCATAACCTGCTTGTATCTCAAGTCTAAGGATAAATAAAGCAACCATTTCACGAATTTCACTTAATTATGCCGATCCATAAAGTGATGATTCGTTAAGTGGGGTAGTCCGATATGCATCTCTATGAATATCATGTGAGTTTGGTAGAACCATCTTCAAATATTCTTAAGAATATTACCAATCACTCAGATTTGTCTTAATTTAACTATATTCCCATATAGTTAATCGACAATGGACATTTAGAATATTAAATATTCATGGATTTAAACATGCAAATATAGGATACAATTAATATTAAATGAAAACAAACATACCACGTATTTTAATTCATTTATAAAATAATAATTGTTCAACATCCTTTATCCAAATACCAATCACAGATTTACATGATATAACTAGCTAATTTAAGTCCTATGCCCTCGGCACGCTTATCGAGCTTCCTTTTGACAATGCCTTTGTAAAAGGATCAGCTAAGTTATAATCTGTGTGACCTTTGAGTAAACTGATTTCACCTAGTTCGATTTCCTCACGAACATAGTGATATCGTCTAGAATAATGTCTGGCACCTTTCTGAACTCCAGGTTCGTTGGCAATAAAGATTGCACCGGTATTGTCGCAATACATATCTAAAGGTGTGTTATTTGAGGGCATCACGTTAAACCCAAAAATAAACTTTCTAATCTAGACAGCTTCCATGGCGGCATCCGAGGCGACAATATACTCAGACTCTGTAGCAGACATAGCAACTGTGGTTTGCTTCTTGCTCTTCCAATCCACCGTGCCTCCATTTAAAACGAAGACGTATCTCGACTGAGATTTTGTATCATCATTATCAGTCTGAAATCCAGCATCACAGTATCCAGTCACTTTGAGCTCTGTATCGGGATTTCCTCCATACACCAGAAATAAATCTTTAGTAGCACGCATGTACTTAAGAATATTCTTCACAGCAGTCCAGTGATCCTCACCCGAATTCTGTTGATATCGGCTAAAGATATTTTGCGCGAACGCGATGTCAGGTCTAGTGCATCTTACCGCATACATAATAGATCCCACAGCCGAATCGTAAGGA
The DNA here is from genome assembly GCA_034093135.1 of Erigeron breviscapus. Lineage (NCBI taxonomy): Eukaryota > Viridiplantae > Streptophyta > Magnoliopsida > Asterales > Asteraceae > Erigeron > Erigeron breviscapus. The sequence continues at coordinate 269,289,649 of CM067167.1, forward strand.
ATTCTTTGCATACGCTCCACCTCATTAGGTGTAGAGGTACCGTTTTTTCTAGATAAGTTAAGTCCTTCTTGCATAGGTACGAAACCACGCTTGGAATTCTCCATCTTGAATCGCTTCAAGATCTTATCAATATAAGCACTTTGACTTAGTTCAATCAACCGTTTACTTCTATCTCTATAGATCTTGATTCCAAGAATAAATGTTGCTTCTCCCAAGTCTTTCATAGCAAAACACTTTCCAAGATGGGATTTTACATCTTGCAACATTGGGATGTGATTTCCTATTATCAATATGTCGTCAACATATAAGACAAGGAAAGTAACATTACTCCCACTAGCTTTGTGATATACACATGGCTCATCAGGATTTTGAACAAAACCAAACTTTTTGATTTCCTCATCAAACCTTTTATTCCAACTTCTTGATGTTTGCTTTAGTCCATAAATGGACCTTTGAAGCTTGCACACTTTGTTGGGATATTTTGAATGGACAAAACCTTCTGGTTGAACCATATAAACTTCCTCGTCTAGATAACCATTCAAGAAAGCATTTTTGACATCCATTTGCCATAGCTCATAGTCATAGTACGCTGCTATGGCTAAGATGATCCTAATAGCTCTAATGTCCGCTACGAGAGAAAAGATTTCCTCATAATCAACTCCATAGAGTTAAGTATAGCCTTTCGCCACAAGACGAGCTTTATAGGTGTGTACATTTTCATCCATGTCGGTCTTCTTCTTGAAGATCCATTTACACCCAACGGTTCTACCATTAGGTGGAAGATCAACCAAGCTCCATGTTTCGGTCAAAAATTACCTAAGATAATTTTAGAAAGGACTTTTGACAACTCAAGTACCGAAGATTTGTAAGTGGGGTTTGGTGTTTTAGGATCTTCAATTAAAAGTAAAGTTTTCTTAAATATAATGACTAAAACTAAGAGTTTTTATCAAAAAGAGTTTTATGAAAGCCTTTGAGACAGAAATACTTTGAGTAATTAAGAAAACCGTTGAAGATAAAAGTAAAGCACTGAAAATTAAAGCTAGGATCTTAAAGAAAAAACGAAAAGCACAACGACACCAGAATTTTGTTGACGAGGAAAAACCCTTGATCCAATTAAGAGATCTTAGGTAAAAAACCCCGGGAGGATTCAATCGATCCTACCTGTTGTTCTTTTATTATTATTGTTGTTTTGAAATGATTACAATGAAATGAACGAATGGATGAATATGAAAACTAATAATAGCTAGTAAACTAAATTGTTGTTGTGTGTTTGTAGAGCGGATGAATGCTTGTGTGTGGAACGTATGTGTGAGTGATCTCTCCTTTTCTGAACGACATCCTTTCCTATTTATAGAGCTAGACGTTAAACTGTATCTCTGAAATATCTGGGATCTTCCTGGACTTGCTCTTTACGCTGAAGAAATGTCATAGATGACCGTTGAGCATTATTCTTCACATGGTAAAACTGTTATCAATCCCGATTCTTGTGGTTGAAGTGGTAAACTATCCGTTGAAACACGTTTTTGTTAGGTCCAGATTTACTGGACTCGCTCCAGACTTGACGACTGGAGCGACACTAAAGATTTGTCCAGAAATAATAGAAGACCAGTGAGTTATTTACTTGTACAGGAAATCTGGAATCCTCCAGATTAGTTCACTGGACTTCACCCCAGTCCAGATCTATTCTACTGAAGACATTCTCATTGAAGTCAAAGACTGAAGTTAGAATAAAGAAGACTGACAAATGGCGGAGTCCACTGGAAGTCTTACCGGATCTACGACTGGAGCTTTGTCAGTGTTCTAGACCTTACAAGTCTGAACACTGATTACGAGGAATTGACTTTTTGCCTTTACACACTTTTCAAAGAACATTCCACTTGTCTTTACAAAAGTACTTACGTGTGTAAAGGTGGTTGGTTAAAAGGATAATAAGTCATATTGATGTGACTTTATCCTTGTACTTTAACCAATGCATTTAATGACCTTGTCGGTTCATTAAATACATGCAACCATATTTGTACGGCACAAATTCACTGGTGAATTTGTTTGCCTATAAATACAAAGTCATTTCCTTGTTAAATTTACTTTTTAGCAATTAGGTGAATTTGTCTAAATACTCTCGATCGTAACAGGGATACTTCACAACTTTAAGTATCTCGATCTAAAGAGTTTATTTAGCAAATATAGATCATTTGTAATTCATAGGTTGTTAGGATACTTACATATTTGTATTATCTTGATTCCGCACAACCTTGTATTTTATTTAACATCATAAATAAAATACACTTGAAAAATTACATTGTGTTCCACCTTTATTATTGCTTTAAGTCTTGTATTACTTTGTTTATATACTTGCATTTATATTCAAGTAATACTAGTCCAAATCTAGTGCATATTAGACTTGTTGTATTTTACACTATTGGGTTAAACCATCAAGTGAGGGACTCTACAATTGGTATCAGAGCAGAAGGCTAAACAAACTTGCCTAGATCTGCTTCTTTGATGGCCACCCCAGAAAATACACAAGGAGGTTTTAATCTTGGTCCTGATCCTAATATTAATGATCAAAATAATGAACCACCACCTGTCATTAACACTAATCCACCCCCTCCTCCTCCTACTCCTGTTTCTCCACATGTGCATGTGCACTACTCAAACAATCCTGTTCCTAAATTCAGTGGGAATAGTGATAAATTTGGTACGTGGAAAGCTAGGATGATATTGCATATCACTGGAATTGAGAGAAATATGATGAAAATTTTAAATGAAGGACCTTACGTCCCTACATCACCTCTCAATGCTCTTCTTGATCCAACTGGATCTAGAAGAGGTAGGGAAAAGAGGGAGGAACATTGGTCTGAAGAGGAGAGAAGATTGGTAAATTTAGATACCCTTCTCAAAAACATGATCCTCGGGGCTGTTCGAGAAACCCTAATTCCCACACTAGTTTTTTTCCCCAGTGCTAAAACCATGTAGGATGAACTAGTGAACCAGTATGAAGGAGGATATGACACCATTGTCACCAGAAAGGTCTCCTTAAACAAGAGGTATGAGTCATTTTTTGCTCAGCCCAATGAGTCTCTCACTGGTACTTACACCAGATTTATGAGCATTATTAACCAGTTGAGAGGACTGGGGGTTGAGAAAGACAAGGATATACTTCTGGAGAAATTTTGTGATATTTTACCCACCAAATGGTCTCACATGATCCTGGTCTTAAGACAAGGTAAAACTCTGCACACTCACACTCTTTCAACTTTATATGGAGCTTTCAGATACACTAAAGAAAATCAGGCTCAGAGAGTTGTGGCAGAACAAGATGCCTATAACCATGCCTCCAGTAGTTCTATTGTGGTTAGTCATACTGAATCACAAGGTACAACACTAATATCTTATGAGAATGTATTTTCTATGAAGAAGATGGTGTCTGAATTTATGGAATCTGGAGAATCTAGTCTTATCTCTCCAGACTGTGATGAATCTGAAAATGATGACCTGGTTGCAATGATTGCTAAAATGTTTAACCGTTTCAAAGCAAGAGCAAATAGGCCATCTGGACAATTTGCATCCAGTACTTCTACTGATAAGACCAATCTGACATGCTTTAAGTGTGGCAGAAAAGGTCATTTCATGAAAGATTGCAAGTCCAGTCAGTTTGTATCCGAGCCTGGTCCATTTACTTCTAATAAAAAGCCTGATAATAGCTATAAATCTAAATATAAAAAGCTTAAGGCTCAAATTGCTCTCATGGCACAACAAATGGAAAATAATAAATGCATGATTGCAACAACTAAAGAGAAATGGGTTCCTTCTGATGATTCATCTGTTGATGAAGAAGAGGAAAGAGATTGCTGTTACATGGCTCTGGCAGACGAAGAGCATCTGGTGAAGGAAGATGTCACATCTGGAAGATGGGTGGACATTGTTATCAAAAAGGTCAGTAATTATGATGTGGAAACTGACACTGAACTAAAATTAGACATTGCTGAAGCTCTTAATTCTGATTTAATCTTTGTTGAAACTGTTAGATCTGACTGTGTAAATGGTCTAGAAACAGATTTTTCTGAAATTACTGTTTTAAAATCAAAATTAAAGGAACTTCAAGATATTGAACAGGCATTTCAAGCCCAAGTTCTGGTAACTGAACAACTGATTCAAGAAAAACAAGATCTTGAAATCATTTTAGAAAAAGAAAAACTGGTTATTAAATCATGGCTTGAAACCAGAAACCATATGATGCTGGAGTAAATCAATTTCCCACTCAAAAACGTGCTTATTTAGATGGAAATACTCATGTTGCATCATTAATACCAGTAATTGATCGTTTACCAGAGGGCTTCAGGCCCATTACCATTTATGATGAGCCTGTAACTCCTAAGGCCAATATTTTCCCAGTTCAATCCCCAGAGGTAAAAACTAGAGCACCTCAGGTGACTGCTCTAGTTAAAAAGGTCAATCTGAAGAAACCTTTGCCTCAGTCCTCCTCCAAGGAACCTTCTGTTCCAAAGAAGAAGAATGTCTCCCTACCTAAGCCTAGAGTCCAGTCAACTGGAAAGGCTCAGGTGTCATCTGATGAAAGTATTTTGTTAAGGTTAGAGAGCCAGTTTCAATTACTGACTCGTCAATTTCAAAGTTGTAATGCAAGATTAAACAAATTTGAGGGTACTTCATCTGGCCCTAGACAAAATACCAAACCTTTTTCAAAGAAAGATAAATATATTTCTCCAGTTGAGAAAAAGAAAAAGGTTTCAAAACTATCAACTCCAGTGGTCTTTTCAACTAAGACTACTGTTGAAGAAAGTGAACTCAACCAGATACCTCCAGGGACCTATAAGGGAGGGTCCAGTGAACCCATCAGTCGATGAGTTCCCAAATCTAACTGATATATCTGGTGGATGTGCAGGGCGATCGAAAGAAACATACCTGGTATCTTAACAGTGCAGCTGGCAGGACAATGACCGGACGTAAGACCCTGTTGGAGGAGTTCATAATTTCTGATGGACCCTCCATTACTTTTAGAAATGATGGTTGTGGAAAAACTGAGGGGTATGGTGTTCTGAACAATGGACAAGTCAAATTCAGACGAGTTGCATATGTGAATGGTTTGAAATATAACCTGATCAGTGTCAGTCAACTGTGTATGATGGCTATCAAGTTTTGTTCAATATTGTTCATGGCATCGTATTCAACAAAGACTGGAAGGTAGTATTGATTTCTCCCAGAAGAGGGAATGTGTATGTGATGGATATGGAAAGCTCTCCTTCAGAGCAGTGTTTCTATACTCAAGCTGACGAAGATACAAACTGGTTATGGCACAAAAGGTTATCCCATTTAAATTTCAAAAATATTAATAAGTTGTCTAGAAAAAAACTGGCAGATGGGATACCTTCAGTTTCCTTCAAAAAGGAAAGGCCATGTCCAGGATGTGAGATGGGAAAGCAGAAACGTGCCAGTTTCAAGACCAAGCAGAATTTTAGCATATCTGAACCACTTCATATGCTTCATATGGACCTCTTTGGTCCAGTGAATGTTCAGACTCGTGCTGGTAAAAGATACACTCTGGTAATAGTCGATGAATTCTCCAGATATTGCTGGGTTATCTTTCTCAGGTCTAAAAATGAAGTTGCTGCTGAAATCATCAGTCTTATCAAGCAAATTGAACTCAAGTACAAGCGAAAAGTGTGTCAGTTAAGAAGTGACAATGGAACAGAATTCCAGAATACAACTCTGGAGTCATTCTGTACTGACACTGGCATCTCCCAGAATTTCTCATCAGCCCGCTCTCCAGAATAGAATGGAGTGGTGGAAAGGAAGAATCGAACGCTGATAGAAGCTGCCAGGAGTATGCTTGCTGAATCTGGTCTTTCTACCAGTTTCTGGGCTGAAGCAATTGCTACTACTTGTCACACCCAGAACCGGTCTGTGTACATCAAAAGACACAAAAAGACAGCCTATGAAGTATTAAGAAATAGAAAACCAAATATTGGTTATTTTCATGTCTTTGGATGTCCAGTGTACATCCTGAACGACTCCAGTCAGTTAGGCAAATTTGATGCCAAAGCTGATGAAGGATATTTCTTAGGTTATTCAGCCATTCGCAAGGCCTTCAGAGTCTATAACAAGAGACTGGAGAAGGTCCATGAGTCAATACATGTCACATTTGATGAATCAAATGCTGCAATCAATAAAAGCCAACCCTTGATACTCCCCAGTAACTCCAATTGTCTTCTGTGAATCTGATCCTATCAACTACAATAAAGATTCTTCAGAAGAAGTTTCCAGTCATCCTGATCTGGAAGCTGTTCAGACTAAGAAACCCTCCAGTAGTACTCCATTCTATCCTTCAATTATTTTCAAGCTACCCTCTGAAATTATTATTGGATCAGATGTTCGTACTACTCCCCCAGTATCAGTCCCAGTTGAGACTGAACCAGTACTTCAAGAAATGCCTTCAAATGAAGAATTTCATGATGTAAATCGTGATTTAAATGATTCAGATGAAGATGTTGAAGTAGTCTGGCAAGATCCTCCTCCTAAAGCAACACTAGAGGAGACTCAACTGAACTCTTGCACTGATATTATTGTCAGTAACAATCCTGGTCAGTACTCCAGATGGACAAAAGCTCATCCTATCGATCAGATCATAGGTGACTCCAGTAGAGGAGTTCAGACCATAAGAGCCTCCAGTGATCAATGCTTATATGTCAGTTTCTTATCACTGATAGAACCAAAGAAGATTGACGAGGCTATGGAAGATCCAATCTGGGTGATAGCTATGCAAGAAGAGCTTCACCAGTTTGAAAGGAACAAGGTTTGGTACCTAGTTCCTTTCCCAGTTGGAAAGAAAGAACCAATTGGAACCAGATGGGTCTTCAGGAATAAGGTAGATGAAGATGGCCACGTAATCAAAAATAAGGCCAGATTGGTAGCACAAGGTTACTGCCAGTCAGATGTCGATTTTGATGAATCATTTGCTCCAGTGGCTAGACTTGAAGCGATCAGAATATTCTTAGCATTTGCTGCTCATCATCAATTCAAGGTCTACCAGATGGACGTTAAAAGTGCATTTTTGAATGGAAAACTTGAAGAAGAAGTTTATTTCAGACAACCACCAGGTTTCATTGATGAAAAACATCCCCACTGGGTATATCGTCTGGACAAAGCACTTTATGGTCTTAGACAAGCTCCACGTGCCTGGTATGATACTCTGACTAAACATTTATTGAAAAATGGTTTTAAAAGAGGTGCAATTGACAATACCTTATTTATTCTTCATGAAAAAGGTAATCTTCTGATGGTACAAATTTATGTTGATGATATTATTTTTGGGTCTACTGATGACAAAATGTGCAAGAAATTTTCGAAAATAATGTCAACTGAATATGAGATGAGTTTAATGGGTGAATTAACATATTTTCTAGGACTCCAGATTAAACAGACCAGAGATGGTATTTTTATTAATCAAGAGAAATATGTTAGAGATCTTTTAAAGAAATTTGATATGAACTCTTCACCATCTAAACCTACTCCAATTTCTGCACCACTAACACTGGACTCAGATCCAGATGGTAAACCAGTGAACACCACTGTTTATAAGGCATGGTTGGTTCACTGATGTATTTAACTGCCAGTAGACCAGATATTATGTTTTCAACATGTTTATGTGCCAGATATCAGTCTAATCCAAAAGAATCTCATATGCTTGCTGTAAAACGCATACTAAAATACCTTAAGGGTGTCCCCAGTTTGGGTCTTTGGTATCCTAAAGGCTCATGCATGGATCTAATGGGTTATTCAGATTCAGATCATGCAGGTTGTAAGATAGGCAGGAAATCCACTACTGGTGGATGTCATTTCCTTGGTGGCAAACTGGTCAGCTGGACCAGTAAGAAGCAAACTTCAGTTTCATTATCCACTGCTGAAGCTGAATACGTGTCTGCAGCCAGTTGTTGTGCTCAGATACTCTGGATGAAGAACCAGTTGCTTGATTATGGTATTAAGTATTCAAAGACCCAATCTTTTGTGATAATACCAGTGCCATTTCTATCTCGAACAATCCAGTCATGCACTCAAAAATGAAGCACATTGATCTCAGGTATCATTTTATTCGTGATCATATTATGAAAAATAATATTGAACTCCATTTTATTCCCACTGACAAACAACTCGCTGACATTTTTACTAAACCACTGGATGTAAAAACATTTGAATATCTTGTTGGTGAGTTGGGAATGTTAAACCCTTAAATCTGGAACCTTGGTATTGAACGCCTTTGTGTACTATCAAGGATCCTTGATTTAAAAGATTTATAAATCTATAACTGCTTAGATATTGAACGCCTTTGTGTACTATCTCTGCATTAATAGATTTCTGGATCAACATTCCAGGGGGAAGACTGAAAGATATATTTTTGTCCTTAAAATTTGTTTTAATTTCAGGGGGAATTTATTAATTTATTTTCTCACAGGACAAAATTTTCTGGAAAATATCACTGGTACCTTGTAAATGTGTCCCTCTCACTGGTACTTAGATAGGTTGAAGTGCATGTTTGAGGTAACTTTTGTCTCCTTGTAAATGTGTCCCTCTTACTTGTCTGTATTAGTTGATGTGCATGTTTGAGGTTGCCAGTCTCTTTCAAATGGTTTTCATTGGTACTTTACTACTGGAGTGTCCCTCCAGTGTACCATAAGTGCATGCATCACTGGCCTAATCCACCAGTGATACTGGAGTGTCCAGTCAACCTCCAGATGCACTGAAATGAGTCATTAATATTTTAAATACTTGGTCTTTGTGCATGCCACGTATGCAAGCTCTTTCAAAAGATTTTATCTTATTATCCTACGTGGCATGTAATTTTTCAAACCTAATGATGAAATTTTTACCTTGGGAAGACAAAAGGAACTAGTGGGTACTGTTTGTGGGCTGTAAACCATCACACATTTATGTGTGATGTGATGTATTTAATGCGGATTTCAAAATCCGATCAAAATTATATTTGATAAATTCAAATATAACCGTTTGAGTTCCACACTCTCTCTCCTATATAAATACCCACTTTCACTTTTATTTTCATTTACTTCGAAAATCATTTACTCCCAAATTCTTCAAATTCCTTCATTTACTCCATTTTTCATTCAATTTCCAATCATCAATCTCTCTCATATTTACTTCATCAAATCTTCATAAACCCTAAATTTTCAGTTTCATATCATCTTTCTACCAAATAAAATGGCCCCTCGACAAGCAACTTCTGTCAAAAATCTGCTCGCTGCTGAATATGCTCCGGTTGCCAATGTAGTAAAGGCACCTCATATTACTTTAGAGGCAAAGGCGATCAGAATAAACATGAATAATTGGATGGCTAGACTCACTAGCACCACTCATGCTCCAACCTCTCTCATTGGACGACTGAATGCCTTTTTCCTCAGTTGTCCACTCTACGGTGCTCTTACTCTCAATCCCGGAAAAATGTATCACGATTACTTATGTGAGTTTTGGTACACTGCTGTGTATGTTGAAAATACTCAATCCATCAACTACACATTGCAACAAGGCACCAGGGCCTTTACTCTCACTGCTGACTCTCTTAGAGATATTCTTCATTTGAATTATTTGGCTGAAAATGAGATGGCCATTACTCTTCCTACTGGTCTAAATTACAGGGATGTGTGTAGACTGATGGGACATACTGATATACTGGATGAGCATGGCCAGTTATCAAGAAAAGGCACCATCTACATGAGCAAGCTTACAGACTCATGGAGATACTTCTTCACTCATCTTGTTGAGTGTTTGGGTGGCAGTTCTGGACGGTTGGACCAGATAAATCAAATGCAACTCCAGATTGCTTACTGCCTATGGTTTGGATACAGGGTCGACTTTGCTCAGATTTTCTTCGATGACCTTGTTGAGCGTCTAAAGGTGAAAGGTAGAAAACCTCATATTCCATATATTCGTTTTCTGTCACTTGTTTTTCTAAGAGCTCTAGGTGATGAGTATGATTACGATACAAACCATTTTTCTGTGTGTGACTATCTGAGGGAGTTAAGTTCATTAAAATCAAGAGCTGGTGAGGTTGAAATTCCTGTAAATATGCTGAACCATTTTAGAAATGATGCACTTGATGCATCATCATCAGATAAGCAGGAAGAGGCTCCAGGTGGGAACCAGATTGGTGAAGGACCCTCTGGAGTCCTCAATGCTGAAATTGTACAACCAGTAACCCAGGTGGCTCCTGACGTTCAGCAGACTGAAATTGTTACTCGACCAAGAACTTCCAGACGTCTTAGGAAGGATGGAGTTCAGGTCAATCCAAATAGAGCCGAATCGAGCCATCCAGGTGATATCATGAATGAAGATGGGTCGCTTATTGTTGAGCAAGTAGAAAATGTTGTACAAATTGTTGAGCAGGTGACTGGTGAGCAAGATGCTCGGTTAGATTTAAATAGAGAAGTGGATGATCAGACAGTTGGGACGGCTCCAGATTGGGATGAGGTAGATTCCCCAATGTCTGAAGGTAATATGTTTGATGTAAATATGAATTTTCTGGGTGATGAAGTAGAAAATGTTGTTACTTCTGTTATTGCTTCAGTCACCCAACCACTTATCTCTACTGAAATGCCACCACCACCAGAATCCATTATTGCACCACCACCACCACCACCACTTTCAATTCCACTAAACACTCCTTATTTCAATCCACCCTCACTTCAAATTTCACAAAATCAACCCCCACCACTTGAAACTCCACTTGATTTTCCTGAACACCGTGTGCTGGACTCCACTGTTGTAACATCTGAAACTTCCACTGAAGGGGTCCAGGCACAAGTACCTTTGGTGACCAGGTTGGCTTCTGAACTGACTCCTCCTGGTGGTCTCTCCACTTCTTCTTCCACCGAGGTCCAAGGCCTTTTGAATAAGGTGGCGGACCTGGAGAGATCACTCCAGTCTTCATCCCAGGTTGTTTCTAATTTTAAGTCCTTATTATCAAATAATCTTGCATCAGAAATGAATGTTTTTGCTGGGAATGAGAAGCTAGTGTTTGAGAAAATGAATGAACTGGTACTGGCCACAAATAAAAATTCTGAAAATATTAAAGTGGCAGTTCAGGGATTAGAGGCAAAGCTGGTGAATTCTGTTCAGACTGCAGTGAAAGCTGAAGTTGTTCAACCACTGGCAGGTCTGACAGATAAGGTTCAGAAGTTGACCACCAGGATTAGTAATCTGGAAAGCAGGCCAGTCCTTGACCAGAACTCTGTTGTCAGTTACATCAGTGATGAGTGTGCTAAGAAGTTCAGACACAGCATGTTGAAAGAAATCACTGAAGAGATTTCTGGGTCAGTTCTTAGAACCATTCAAGATGGGTTGTTGCCTCAGGTGGTACAGATGATTGAAAATGAAATGCCAAAGCACTTGTCTTCAGAAATTCAAATTATCAAGAAGGAAGTGACTGAGCTAAGGAAGACTGTGAATATCACAACTCCAGTGGCAGGAAGAACATTTGGTGCTTCAGACAGACACATGCTTGAATAGTTATGGAATGCCCACAAGTCTCAAACTGGTGGACATTCCAAGGGGGAAAAGTCTGTTGCCACTGAGTCCGTTCCAGAAGGTTGGTGATGAAAAAGAAAGAAGTGGTTGTCAGTGCAATTGAAAAGGCCTTTGGCACTGAAGCCATTGTGCAACAAAAGGAAGTGCCTGGTACTGATGCCAGTGCACAAGAAGTAGTTGGTACTGAAGCCAATGTACAAGAAAAAGAGGTTGCTGGTACTGATGCCAGTGAGCCCCAGTTTGAAGCATTCCCAGATATCACAACTACTCTAAAGTCAGTAAAAAGAAAGCAACATGTGGTATCTGGAGGAGAAATTGAAACTGCTGGAAGTTCATCAGAATTTCCTACTGCTGATGATGACACTTCAAAGAGACTGGAGCAGGAGTGCATAATGATTGAAATTTTTAAGAAAAGGCAAAAGGATGAACTGCAGGCCCACAAGATGGAAATGGCAAAAATGGGGACCTTTGATGAGTATAATGCTGGCAGGTTGGGCATTCATATTGATGTATACAAAAAGATGAAGGAAGACCCCAGAGTTCATCAATGTCTGGATGCATTGGATGACGTCTATATTCGCTCCAGGTACTCTTTAGAAGAACAAACTTATGATGCAGTAACTTATGGTGTCAGTGTAGTTGAACTGATCAGACAAAGGAAGGAGGAACTGGTGAACCTCCAGAAGAAGATCAGAAAGAATGCTGGTGCTCTGGAGATAGAGTATAGAAAGAAGATAAAAGGCTTGCCCAAACTCACTGCCAAACAGTTAAAGGCAATCAGGATGCAGATCTGAGCACCTTCATTCCCTTGGATACTTCATTAAAGATAAATCGTGAAGAAATCCAGTCTGCCTTGGAACAAGAAAAGGTATCCAGGAGAAACTGAAGCATTGATCCAGGCTGCCAAATTGAAAGATAAGTATAATGAACTGATGACGTTCAGGGCTGATGCCAGAAGGATCATAGGTACAGAGATTAAATTAGCTGAAAACCATGAAGGCATGACCAAGTTTGAAGTAAAGTTGACCAGAGAGGGTAACTTTACTGATGAAAGGAAGAATGCTTCAGTCCAAGCTTTTGGATGGACTGAACTGAAGGAGATAGGCTTGACTTTCAGGGGGAAAACTGATTTAACTCCTGATGTCAAAGCATTTATGAAGAGGATTGAGAAGGTCTGGAAGAGAATACAACAGATGGAAGCTGCTCTGGGTATGCGACCACCAGTTTCTGTACCATCCTCTCCATCTCCAAAGAGAAAGGCCACTGAAGACGCTCCAGGACAGACTTCAAAGAGAAGGGCCTGACTCTTCATCATTTACTTGTATTAAAATTGTATTTATTTCCCAAAATTGTAACTTATTTTCTGTTGATGGCTGTAAATATAGTTACATATTTTGATTCACAAGTAAGTGATCAGATTAAGTCTAAGTTAGAACTAAAAAATGAAAACTGGAACACTGATGATCTATAAGGTGTTCTCCAGTAACTTAAATTTTTAGACTTAGTCAAATTCAAGTGTTTTTCAAGCATACAATTGTATAGATAGAAGCTTGAAAAACCTTGCATTATTTCTGAACAAATAGGGGGAATTTGTTAGGTTCAGATTTACTGGACTCGCTCCAGACTTGACGACTGGAGCGACACTGAAGATTTGTCCAGAAATAATAGAAGACCAGTGAGCTATTTACTTGTACAGGAAATCTGGAATCCTCCAGATTAGTTTACTGGACTTCACCCCAGTCCAGATCTATTCTACTGAAGACATTCTCACTGAAGTCAAAGACTGAAGTTAGAATAAAGAAGACTGACAAATGGCGGAGTCCACTGGAAGTCTTACCAGATCTACGACTGGAGCTTTGTCAATGTTCTAGACCTTACAAGTCTGAACACTGATTACGAGGAATTGACTTTTTGCCTTTACACACTTTTCAAAGAACATTCCACTTGTCTTTACAAAAGTACTTACGTGTGTAAAGGTGGTTGGTTAAAAGGATAATAAGTCATATTGATGTGACTTTATCCTTGTACTTTAACCAATGCATTTAATGACCTTGTCGGTTCATTAAATACATGCAACCATATTTGTACGGCACAAATTCACTGGTGAATTTGTTTGCCTATAAATACAAAGTCATTTCCTTGTTAAATTTACTTTTTAGCAATTAGGTGAATTTGTCTAAATACTCTCGATCGTAACAGGGATACTTCACAACTTTAAGTATCTCGATCTAAAGAGTTTATTTAGCAAATATATATCATTTGTAATTCATAGGTTGTTAGGATACTTACATATTTGTATTATCTTGATTCCGCACAACCTTGTATTTTATTTAACATCATAAATAAAATACACTTGAAAATTACATTGTGTTCCACCTTTATTATTGCTTTAAGTCTTGTATTACTTTGTTTATATACTTGCATTTATATTCAAGTAATACTAGTCCAAATCTAGTGCATATTAGACTTGTTGTATTTTACACTATTGGGTTAAACCATCAAGTGAGGGACTCTACAGTTTTCTTCTTGTAACACATTTGTACTTCAATCCTGCACATAATATCTACTGTACTAGACATATATTTGTTAGTGAAATCATGGATCCTGAAGATATCAAGATCCTGTTATATTAAGATAATAACATAGCACAATCAGAACTAATAAATTAACAGGAACTAAGGATCCTTTAAGACAACGTATTGTTAAGTATTTATCTTAGAAGGACTAAAGTGTAAATTCTTATCAGGATCCTAGCAGCGGAAATTCTACCCCAAACAATTGTCCCCAAAACTTATTTTTCATTGTAAATAAATATAAGTTTTGTTATTTACAGTCAATTTTTAGCAGTCAACGGAAAGTCAAGGGGTGAATTTTGCATTGATGGGACTTTTACAACTACCCACATTTATTTCCCACTATCCACATATATCGACAGTTTTTTTTTTTATCTCGAGCCAACATCTCTCCAAACCCTAAAGGTTAGTTTCTCTTTTTCTTCAATCTTTCAGATTTTTCTTTGTTTTACTTTCGTTTATCAAATTATGCCTCGAATATCTTCTTCCCGTTCTTCAATCAAAGTGAGCGAAGGCTTTACTCCTACTTATATCGCTAAAAACCCTAGTAAGTGTTCGTTTGTTGATAGTGATATTGATAGGATCAAAGATTATTTTCCTAAAGGTACTGAGTTTAGGGCTTTCGATCCTACTCTTACTTCTGACATGCAATCGGATTTATGGATCTGTTTTCCAGGATTTCCCTTCGGAAGCCTAAAACTATCATTCCCCTTTCCTAAAATGTATGAACAGTTCTTTAAATTTTCAAAATTAGCATATCCTCAACCTATGCCTATGCTATGGAGAACCCTATATGTTTTAGACAACCTAGTTAAGGAGAAAAAGATTGAATTTAAGTTATCAGATCTTCCCCTAGCATACAATTTGCAAACCTTTGGTCCTGGTTACTATATGCTCAAAGCTCCTAAGTAGATTGAGAAGTTGGCTTTGGGTGTTACTCAAAATGACCCATTGTGGAAAAGTAGATTTTTCTATGTCTAAAAAAAGTCTCTTCCTAAGGGATCCTATCTTCCTACTGCTTGGACAGAAAAGGGTAGGGACTCATTTTTCTCTTTATCCTATCTGTTCGGTTTTATCATTATTTGTTCCTAATTAATTTTGTTACAGCCAATCTCGAAGGATTTCCCACTAGCGAAGATTCAGGACTCAGCAGGATCAAAAATATCTTATCAATCCCAGCAGAAATCAGGACTTTTCAAGCTTTACCAGAATCTCCTAATACTTCTAATTCCAACCAACTTGTCGTCATGGTCGGTATACTTCTATAAGATTACTATCTAAAATTCCATCTTTAAATAGTATACTAATATATTTTCAACTTCTACAGACTCTGGACACTTTGATTTGGATGTTATCGCCCAACGCATTGGAGATGTCAAGTCAGAATCTGCTGGTAAAGGTAAAACTACTTCTGGGAACACCGTCACTAAGGCATCTAAACGTCCTAAGACTACTCATTCAGAGTTGAGCCCTGAGTTCAACAATTCGGTTCAACCCATGAATCCCATTCCTATCAGTCAAATTGCTCCTAATCTGACTCTCAATGCCACTTTGGATCAAGCTGCAATGGTAAGCCATACCCTATTTTCTGCTTTCTTTACCTCCTAAGGTATCTGCTTAATTATCTCTATCCTACTAGTTGTTGAAAACAGCCCAAGACAAAGCAATGAAAGAGAGTCAAAGAATGATCAGCCTATTGGAAGAAAAGAAGTCAAAGGCGGCTGAGATTAAAGCTTTGAAGTCTGAATTGAAGAAATTAAAGGAGGATAAAGTTGGTTTAGCTAAAAAGAGTGAATACTACATGCAGAGGGCAAAGGAAGCTGAGAAGAGTAATGATGAGAGGACAAAGAAAGCTCTGCATGAACAGCAAGAGAAATGCATTATGAGTGCTTCTCGCAGTGTCCTCGAGACCAAGATTAGGATGGCTTCTGAAGCAAAAGAAGGAGGTTTTGAGACTGACAAATGGGATGTCGCAGATTGGAAGGAATCATTGGCTTTGCTCATTCAAAAGAACTCTGAAACTGTTGAATCCAAATATGAAGGGTCTGAAAAAGACACTGCCCTGAGTGAAGGAGGTGATCAATCCAAACCGGTGGATTTCTCAGAGGATGATGAGGAAAAGAAGGAGGAGGAAGTTGCTGAAGACAAGGATGTGGAGCAGATGGAAGAAGCCTAATCTAATGTTTTTAGGTTATGAACAATATCAGTTTTCTTAGGTTATGTGGTTTGTATCTTAAACAATTTCTATGGGGGGGTTAACTAACCTGAAATGGTTAGTTTCGGTGGTGTATTAAAATGGTTTATGTTGGCCATTTTGAACTTATGTTACTAAGACTATAACCTTATGTTTCCCTAATTTTCCTAACTGTCCCCAGTATTAGGGAGTTTTTGAAATGTTGTTGAGATAATCCTGGGATCTTGGCTTATATATACCTACATCCCTTCAGCCCCTATCATCAGCCATTTCTTAATCATGGACAATTCTAAGGCTATCGATACTCCCAACACTGATCCTTTAGCCAAACAAATCAATCATAGACGGTTTGATGGTGATGTCTTTCATCAAAGACTCAGTGAGGTTAAAGAGGAATTTGATTCGGTAAGTATCATTTCTTAATTTTTCTAATCGTCTTGTTTCCATTATCTTAACAAGTCTATTTCTTAATCTCTTATCTTAGAAATTAAAACAAATGATTGAGTGTTTCGAGCATCAATTGCAAGAAAAAGACTTAATCATTGCTCGCCTAAGAAAACTTTCTATCATACGAAGAGAAGCATTAAATGATGCAATTACGGAAACATCTAAAGCTAGATCCAAGCTTCACGAAAATATCGCTTGGCATTACGCAGAACATGAAGCATTACTAAGGGCCTTTCATATGGATGCAGCCATCCAAGTTTTAGAAACTAAACTTCTAATGGCAGCAGAGGCTAAGACTATGGATTTTGAATTTCCTAGTTGGGATGTTAACAAGTGGAATAGCCTATTATCTAATCTAGAAGAGTCATTTGCTAAAGAGGCATTTGCTAGTAAACTAGATCAATATAGGAAATCTCTACAATTGTTTTAAATATTGTACCTTAGTCTTATTCCTTCTTGAGAATAACATTTGATCTTCAATCAATTGAGACTTTTTATTCTCGCATCTCTTTTTAAGAACCTGAATTTAAGACATATCTTCCACGAAACATCTAATCCCTAATGTTAGTATCCCAATGTTCAATGATTAATGTCCCCTACGCGCTTTGATTTGACAGTAAATCCCCATTTTGTCGATTTAGTTACCCTCTATTGACTTATTTATATCAAAGATCACCCTTTTTCATACATATATTCTCATGCCCAAAGAATATATTAAAATTATCTTTTCCTTTTCAATTAATATTTACAATAATACAATGGAAGGCGAGTCATCATCTAGAAGCAGGGGTCCTAAAAGACTTAGGGATCGTTCTATTTCAGTAAGTTTTTTACTTTAAATATGTATTTTAATTTCTTATTTGTTTCTAAAACTTTTTTGTTTTATTTTCGTAGATCATCGAAAAGTTGTCTGACGCCTACGAAGCAGAAATTATGTACAAAAATGAAACTATCAAAAGCGCTAATCGTCTTTTAAACTCGGTTATGGATACCAGAAATCAAACTTTAAGAGAGATGACGAGTTTGAAAAATGAATTGGGCGACGCAAAAAGAGAAGTTAGTAATTTAAAAAGCTTTTTGGGATGGCTAAAACTCAAATATCCTCAAATTTTTGGGGAAGACGAAGCAGCCGAAGAAAGCAAACTAGGAATCAACATCAAACCTTCTTCCTATAACCGCAATAATAGGAGGCCTATGCCTTAATTTTAGTTTCAATTTGTTATGTTGACTTTATTTCCTAAATGCTATTAAGACTTTAATCCATACCTTTGCTTTCCCTGATCTTGTGAATCCTTGGATAAGTCTTTTGCAATGATTTTCTCTTATCTTTATTCCCTGTTCAAATGCAAAAATCACTGCAAATGATAATCAATTTATCAATCTATTTGTTAGTTTATTAGCCAATTCCTTTGTCAATCGTTTGTATCTAATAGAGAGATTATCCCTATTCTTTTTGATGACTGTTTATTAATAGTCATAACCAAATGAGTTGATTGTAAAATCAACAACCCTTTGAAAATTCCCAACCATGAGGGTCTACCCACGATCAAGAATTTTTTATGACGTGCTCCCCGGGCGAAATGAGGTGTTAATGTTAACCTCGGCGTTCGAGAAGGTGATCCCTTCAACCTAGGATTGAAGTTTTAGTTCAATCCACTGTAATCCGTTTGAGGATTTAGACTTAGGAGAAATTGTTCTTATTCAGGATCTGTACCTCGGATACTAGCTTGTGATCTTCATTCATTAAGATCCTAAATGTTAATGATCCTGCATCAAGACAAAACAAATGCTAATGGTTTATGTTAGCCCTTATGGCTAACATGACTCATTTGCTTGGGTTAGTATTATTATAACTGATTTAACGACTTTCATTTTGGAAATTACTTTTTTGCTAAAACCCAATTTTGATTAGGAAGTATTTCATCCAATAAGCCTTCATGTATTAATCTCCAAAATTAAATGTTGCACATTGTTTAGTTTCGTGACCAAAATTACCATGAAAAACACACCATTTAGTTCTTTAAGTATAAAATTTTCTAGGTAATGTTTCTGGCCAATTAACCTTGTCCCCCAGACTTTTCATAATAGTAAGAAGTCCAGACATATCAGTGGTAAAATGATAATCAGAAAATTGTAAATATTTCTTATCACTCTTACCTTTGTTGGCTGTACCTGGATCCTTTTGGATCTTATTTGATGACTTGATCTTCAAGAGATTCTTCTTGATCTTCGATGTCGGTCCCTGTTTGTGTTCAAATCTTTCCATATAGCTTTTCACCGACTCATCTGATCCTTGGGTCAATTCTTCAGTTTCTGCTTCAGGAATCGATTCAGAGAATTGATCGAAATGCTTTTTCCATAACATAGCTAGATATGGATCTACTGAGGGTATTCCTTCAGTTTTTCCTTTCAGAGTTTGTTCAGCTAAGAATCTTGCATTTTCAGGAGGGTTTCTCAAGCTTTCTTTCACATAAGGATAATCGTAAACCAATTCAGAAGAAGAAGGATTTTGAGATTGCTCGGACATGGTTTTCTTAGAAAAAGTTTTCCGTGAAACACAAAATCTTTTTAAATAAAAAACTTTGTTTTTATGACAATGATCTAATTTGAAAAAACACCTTTTTGCCCCACGGTGGGCGCCAAATTGTTTCGGTCAAAAATTACCTAAGATAATTTTAGAAAGGATTTTAGACAACTCAAGTACCGAAGATTTGTAAGTGGGGTTTGGTGTTTTAGGATCTTCAATTAAAAGTAAAGTTTTCTTAAATATAATGACTAAAACTAAGAGTTTTTATCAAAAGAGTTTTATGAAAGCCTTTGAGACAGAAATACTTTGAGTAATTAAGAAAACCGTTGAAGATAAAAGTAAAGCACTGAAAATTAAAGCTAGGATCTTAAAGAAAAAACGAAAAGCACAACGACACCTGAATTTTGTTGACGAGGAAAAACCCTTGATCCAATTAAGAGATCTTAGGTAAAAAACCCGGGAGGATTCAATCGATCCTACCTGCTGTTCTTTTATTATTATTGTTATCTTTCATGGATTTCATTTCCACATTCGAAGCTTCAAGCCATTTGTCAGATTCTGGATCTGATAATGCAGCTTTGAAATTAGGAGGTTCATTTAAGTCTCCTAATACGTGTTCTTTAGACTCAATATTAAGATTCAATCTTTCACGAGCACGTATTGTCCTTGAGGACCTACGAATTGGAATCGCATCATCTTCAACTTGAGGTTCATCACTTTTAACATTTCCCCCCCACCCCAAGTTGATGATAGCTAGTATTTTCAGAAGGTGACACATCTTCTTCTTGAGTCTCTTCAAGCTCGACAATCCTCCCACTGTTTTCTTGAGTGACGAGATTCTTTTCAATGAACTCAGCATATCGAGCAACTTTAACAGTGTTGTCGGTAGAAAAGTAGAAGTAG
Organism: Erigeron breviscapus; assembly: GCA_034093135.1. Taxonomy (NCBI): domain Eukaryota; kingdom Viridiplantae; phylum Streptophyta; class Magnoliopsida; order Asterales; family Asteraceae; genus Erigeron; species Erigeron breviscapus. Next base: position 269,309,843 of record CM067167.1, read on the forward strand.
TAACCCATCGTTTCCTTTGGGTATCCTACAAAGATGCACTTAACTGATCTAGGTTGAAGTTTGTCAGGCATATCTCGCTTCACAAGTGCCTCACATCCCTAGACCCTTAATTAAGACAAATTAGGGACACTTCCATGCCACAATTCATGTGGTGTCTAGTCAACCTTCTTGGTTGGAACCATATTGAGAATGCGTACAGCAGTCTCTAAAGCATAATCCCAAAATGAAAATGGGAGTGTCGTAAGGTTCATCATTGATCTCACCATGTCCAACAAGGTTCGATTTCTCCTCTCAGATACACCATTATGTTGTGGAGTATATGGAAGAGTAAGATGTTGAATAATTCCACAAGCTTTTAGATAATCCTTAAACTCTTGGCTTAAGTATTCTCCACCTCGATCCGAACGAAAAATCTTGATGGTTTTGCCGAGTTGATTTTCTACTTCATTTTTAAACTCTTTGAATGTTTCAAAGACTTCATGTTTATGTTTAAGCAAGTAAACATAACCATAACGACTGAAATCATCCGTAAAAGTGATGAAGTAGCTAGCTACCTTTCCTTGACACATGTCTAAATGGGCCACATACATCAGTATGTATAAGTCCAAGTAGCTCTTTAGCCCTCTCCGGTTTATGCGGAAAAGGTTTTCTTGTCATTTTGCCGGAAACACAAGACACGCATTTGTCAAATGATTCATCATTTGATTGTAAGATCCCTTCACGTTGAAGTCTTTCAATGCGCTTCTTGCCAACATGAGCAAGACGACAATGCCAAAGATAAGTAGAGTCCAAGTTAGGCTTGACTCTTTTGCTAACATTCTACATTGAATTATCATTTTGAATCAGAACAACGCATATAATTTAATTGTGAAGATTCCTGAAGAACTGGCTAAACCATCTTGCTTCTTCTTCTCGTTCAACTCAACTAGATACTTAAGACAATTCCTCTTCCAGTGTCCCACTTCAGCACAGTGATGACAAGCCTGGTCTTTAGCCAGATGCTCCTTTTTCGCCGGAGGGGTCTTTTTAGGTTTTGAGACTAAAGCACCTTGCTTTCCCTTACCAACGTTCTTGCCCTTAGCTTTCGGTTGTTTTTCTTTCTGAACCCTTCCCCCTTGATCATAAGAACTTGGGGTGTCTCAGATTTCTTTGGAAGGTTTTTCTCATACTCAATTAACATGGCATGAAGTTCAGCTATGGTTTTGCTCATGCTGTGCATATTGTAATTGCGCACAAAACTCTCAAAATCCTTTGAAAGAGACTAAAGAGTCATGCCAATAGCAATAGGAAGAGGATACACATAGTTTAGCCTTTCCAAGTGCTCAAAGTAGCTCGTCATCTTGAGTACATGAGGACTCACTGGTTTCCCATACTCGTGTTTCAAATCATGGAGTGACTCAACAAGTTCAAACAGTTCAACTCTAGCTTGCTTTCGTACATAGACTTGAGTTCTCTGATCACATCATACGAATTTTACAATTCGAATTGCTTTTTGAAGCTCGGGAGTCATGCTACCAGCATCAAATAAGCAACCTCATTATGTCTATCGTACTGAGTATTGTATGCTTCCAACTGCACTGCAGTGGCACTCACATCAGGGATAGCGGACATCTGATTTTCAAGGACACCAGTTATCTTTTCAACTCTTAGGACAATCCTCAATTGACGATACCAGTCATTGAAATTGGTTCCAGAAAGTTTTTCTCTTTCTAGCATCGACCTGAAAGCCAATTGGTGTATGTTTTGTGAAGGATTTGTTGTCATTTACAAAACAGATTCAAGTTCAAAAATCAGCATTTTCTATAATAAATCCTTAAGAAATATAATCACCCAATGTTAAATCATTTAACGATTAATTTCATTAAGGCTAGGATCCAATTGACATACCATCATTTCATCAGTTGATCTGCTAGAAATGGCGTACTCAAAAGGTAAGTGACGATCAGTAATTGTATTACAAGTACAATTCCTAGATTTATGAGACTTACAACAACACTTATAGGGGTATTAAGTGTTTTGTAAACATGTTTTGTCCCATCTTATGCCACGGGTCAAGGTCTCACCGCTTAACTCGTTTTAAGTCACCCAATTAAGAACTTGTAAATAGTCTACCACCGTCTCACGATGAGTAGTAATTTACCTTGGAGTTACAATTCACCTACGTCTCACGTAGAGCAAAAAGCACTTGCAAGTGTTCTTAGCAAAGTGGGTGGCAAAGACTTAACTTTGATTGGGTAATGCAATTGATGTGAATCAAAAGTTTATGTATGAAGATTCATGCACATCTTCATAACATAATGTTTAATAAAATCATTTTTATTGTCTTAACAACACAAAAGATCTCGGTAGCTCCATTTGAACGCACAAAGAAGCGCATAAGCAAAGGTTTGCGATATACGCAATTAAAAACCCGCTTCTTTAGAAGGCCAGCGCACTCCGACTTATACCTCTCTTAGAGTTTGTTCAAATGGGTGAGCCGATGTATCTTTTGATTGTAAGACACCAATTTTATTAAAACAAAATCATATTTCGATATTTATTAGTCAAGTTTATTCTTTTCTTAAAACAATTTTGCATCACCATTTACAATAAAAGCAAAATAATAAACTTACTAACTATTAACAATTAATCATGCAACGATTTATAGTGGGCAACCTAAATCATGGTCACTGTGGTTAATGTACATGTTTTAAGACGTCTCCCGCTTCATAGAAGAGGACCACATACATCAAGTTGCCTTGATTGCGTAAGCCTTTAAACATATACAAACATTCAATTATCAAATAAGCACATAGATGCTGACTAGAAATTTCCAGCAGCTTCACGACCAGATTCGGCGTGTAAGACGACAGAATTGGTCTTCGAGCAGAACTACAAAGTTGTAGCCCTATGAATCGTGCATCTACTGTCCAAAGGAGAGCTCCTAACTCATTACGGCACACGAAAAATTCACATAGTCACACAATTATCAAATAATTAACCCTAATTATTGGACCATTAAACTAAGCAATACATATCAATATATCTAAGTAATAATCATAAAGAATTTTGCATGAATTCCATATGATTTTTACTTCTATTTAACAACATTAAATAAAAAGTACATAATAACATGCAATTTATCACATAAACATGTTAATTCACATAATCAAAACTTGCATAGAGGGTTTAATTAACCATTAACATTAATAGGTTGAATTAATAATAAAAACAAAACCCTAATTTTATTTTTATTAAAAATTCGATTTTAATTAAAATAAATAAACAAAAGAATTTTAATATTTAATTTTAATTAATTAAATCGAACCAACCCTAAACCCCCCTCAAGTTTTGAACTTTGTAACTAATATATCACATATTAGGCTCGTGATACCACTGTTAAGATTCATAACTATTATCATAAACATATTCACGAGTACGCAGCGGAAAAAATCATATATGCAATATAATAATTAACAAAGTTATGAATCGTGTACCTTTTAGCTTAGCTCCAATAAACTATATAATATAAATATAGTTTAGGGTTTAAAGTAAAACCCCTCTACGATCGCACACACGACACGTCGAACAAAACCCGAAGATTGCTAGATCTTGAATCACCAAAAGCCAAAAGCTCCAAGCTTGCTTTTTAATTATTATTATTGTTCGAATGGAAAAACAAGAACAAAAGAGGTTAACTACTGTTTGTTTGACTTGCTTTGCACCAATGAAAACCAAAATTCTAATTAATTCTTAGTAGCAAGTGCATAAGAATGAAAAGGTGATGTTTTGGTTTTCTTATCTATTCGACAATATAAACGATTATGGAGAGAATGGGTTTTTACGGATTTTGTTTTCTGCCGAGAGACACAAAACCCAAAGAGATTATTGGGGTATATATAGGGTATAGATATATCCCTAATAACTTAACCTTCAAGAACATTTATAAATATAATTTGACTTGGACTAGGGTTTAACTAATAATTACATTTAATTATTAATTAATATATTTAATAATTAATAATTAATATTTATTAATATAATAATTAATAATTAATAAATATAAATCTTAATAGAATAATAACTAATATATATCCAATTGAATAATAATAATTAATAATTAATAATTAATAATTAATAATTAATAATTAATAATTAATAATTATAATTTAATTAATATTATATTAATAATTAATAATTATAATTAATAATTATAATTAACGTAATTAATAAAGAAAGTAGAGGTGCAGTTTGTCAAATTTGTATAGATAATTAGATATGGATTTGTAGTAATGTAAAGAAAGTGAGAGTATAGATGGCATTGAATAGGAAAAACTGATTTATAAAAAAATTAAAGAAAAAAAATATAAATACAAGTGTAGAGTAAAAGGACTCACAACTGATGGGTCTTTCGACATCGCATAGCTGGTTAACTTGATATCATGATCTGCTTCAGTAGATATGTTCAGTTCACCACAATTTACTCGTATCATGGTTATCAATTGTATTAACATTAAGTATATTCAAAGCCCATTTTTTAAATATCTACCAATAAACTAAAACAAGATTGTAATATTATTTGATTAACATGTGGCACTTTATTATAATGACATGTGTCCTTTTTAGTCTAAATAAATAAAATTCTTAATTTGTGGTTACCTTATTGCTTTTTTTAACATTTATTTAATAACTATCTTATATTTTACGTATTTGAGATATTCTCATAATCAACTTACCATATTTATTAATTAACAAAATAAAATAAATAAGTGATATTATTTTTATTAACAAAAAAATAAAGTAGAATGACCCCTCTCCCCTTAATTCAGTAAGACTTTGATATACCAGAATTACCCCTCAACTATGTACCTCTCTAAATACTCCGGACAAGGGATGAACATTTGGACCGAAACCCGTGACCCGACCCGGAACCGACCCGCCCGAAGGGCTAACGGGCCGGGTCACGGGTCACGCTTTTGTTGCATTTTCGGGTCACGGGTTGCGCGGGTCGGGCCAGGTCAAGCCAAAAACCGAAAAAAGGTGAAGGAAACCCGTAACCCGCCCGCGACCCGCCCGAACCGAACCATCACGGGCCGGGTCACGGTTCCGATTTTCTTGCACTTACGGGTCGCGGGTCGGGCCATTTGCACATCCCTGCTCCGGACACTCACCTACCAAAAATACCCCTCAAACTTTAAACCCTTATCTCATACTCTGAAAACACAGCATCCAAGAAAACCTCTAAATCTCTCCCGCCTCCCTCTAAATCTCTTTCGCCACCACCATCCAGAAAACACCACCGTCCATCACATACTCTCTCTCGCCACCACCATCGGCCACCTCCCCCATCTCTCTGCTAATGACGACGACGACGATCAATATATGGGTAAAAGCAGATTGTTCAATCAATTTGTTAAAAACTTCATATAGCGTCCAAGGTCTTTTTGCTTCCCAGTATATGTTTTTCTTCTTTTACATTCCATTTTTAATTTGTATTTAAAGAAGGCCTCATTGTTCTTTTGCATATCAGAAAAATGGATGAAGTCTCCAATCTCCCCCCCTCTCCCTCTTCGATTCGCCAACACCACCACCAAGTGATAATCGCTATCCGCCATCAATCCATCCATCTACCAGGTAATAATATATATTTTCATTGTTATCAATCCATCGATCTGTCTATCTCCCACTCTCTCTCTGCTTCTAAAATTTAATTTTCCTTTATTCTTAAAGTTCCAGATTAATTTTCTAATAACATTTTTTCCAGATCTAAGGGTGTCATCAAATTGGCATGTTCAAGAATTAATATTTTAATTTTTTTTTCAAATTTATATGTTGTTTATCTTTCTTTTTTTTCCAGATTTGGGGGTTTCATTGAATGGGAAACTTCATACATAAATCGGTATGTTCAAGAATTCTTACTTTTTTATTTTAAATTATTTGTTAATCTTTTTGGGTTTTTGTTCTTATGTAGATATAGTTAGGAAATTTTTTCAGATTTTATGGGTATTTTATAATTTGGGTTATTTTCTATCTGATTTCGATGTACAATTGCTAGCACATTCCCCCCCCCCCCCCCCCCCCCCCCCCCCCCCCCCCCCCCCCCCCCCCCCCCCTTTTTCCTGTATATTTTACCATATTAAAAAGAACAAAGTGCGTTTTAGGTGCTTAGTTTTTTTACTTACTTTTATTTTTATTTTTGTGTATTTTTCCTTTTTTAAAGAATACATGAAACTGATTATTATCTAACTAAAAGCTTTTATAAATTTTGTAGGGAAGAATTAGTAAAACGAGTAAGTTGTTGCAAACCATTGTTATATTTCACCCCTTTGTTATATTGTGTTGCCAATGTTCGACTCTCCTTAAACAACTGTCGTCTTATAAGTTTTTGTTGCTGATATGATATGAATCCGATATGTAATGACCAGGGAAAAACCTTGACTGCGTGTGTTGACAATGTCGTCTGATCCAACCTGATTAGAAAAGTATTAAAACATAACCCTTTTTGTAAATGGTAGTGAATATCGAAGCATGCTCGCTGAAGAAGGCAGAGTTTGATAAGAAATTTACAGCCTTCAATCAATATATGAAAATCATGGATTTTTCATATTATGCGAGGATCTTGGAAAGTTGGAAGGTCCATTAGAGGTTTGTACCTTTGATTAAGAACCTGTGAGGTACTAACTTTGTGTATCCTTTTTCAAATTACAAAGGTTGAATTGCACACGGTTTACAAAGGTTGCGCAAAAGGATAATGAAGTAAGCTTATGTTTTTTTTAAGTGTTATGTTTCATGATTTTTATGTTTTAGGTACTAATTTTGTGTTTAAATTGTTATGGAGGTTATAAAGCTCGAAAGCATGTCTCAGTATCGGGCTGAAGACATGCTAATGCCTGCAGATCTCTTCTTTTTGCAAGTAAGTAGCACTTCTTGGTTTTGTGTTTATTTTGTTATACTATTTTAATTTGTATTATTGTAATCGGTCCAAAGAGTTGCGTTAGCTTACTTACATCTCTCACCGTCGCCTTTTGGCCCTAGAAGTCTTCAAGCCCCATCTGGTACCCCTGAAGCTCAATTGCTAACCGTTGGATCTGTCAAAGCTTCCGGTAAGCCTTTCATTAATTATACACTTTGTATCTTTTGAAAGCTAAATTATACCGGGTGATAATTGAATTTCAATTTTTTGTGTATGTAGTTGTTTTCTTGGTGAAGAGCTTTTCAAATCTGCTTGACGAGCATGGGGAAGACCTGTATTTTATGAACAAGTAGTAGCTTGGAAGGTACTGAATGATGAAGAAAACCCTCATTGCATAGCCTTTGTGTTTTTTTATTGGTCTTCTGTTGACACTTAAAGTTGAAACAAGAACTAGGTTTAGAAAGCCAAACATGTGTCCTTTTACAGGATTATTCGTGGATCGATCGATATGGCTTTCTTTTGTTGTCCTACACTTTTGTGTTTGGTTCTTTAAGTTTATAAGATCTTTGTGCTAACTACTCCAATTAATTTAAAGATTCTTGAAAGTAGTTTGTATAAGGTTTAAGAACAATTGTTTTTTGAGGGAATGAGTAACTAAAAATATTAGGCCATGGAGGATGGTTATTAGCAATTACCAAACCGCCATCGAGCTTGAACCATGCCAATTTTAGGATTGAACATCCGTATTTGCCTAATGACTTGCCTGACTCTATGTTGCCACCTTTGGATATAATCGGTTCTTATAATTGACTGAGAATAAGCTTTGAGATAAATCACTACTCATCAATAACTCAGTTTTTTTCTTTGTCAATATTACATATAGATATTGCATCCTTCTGCTCACACTATCAATATTAATCCCAAAATATGGGACATGAAAGATCTTCTGCCTAGATTACTTAAAGAACGAAATGATGGTAATTGTGGATCAGCAACAACCCGCGACTCCACTTGCTTGCAGGTACACATTTTCACTCATGACTTTCCTTTTAAGATTGATATTTTATGTTCATAGAAAAGTTATCTCTACATTGATGTGCACACTTACATTAGTGAGAAAAAAGGTAGCGAGTGTCAAATTTATAGAGTTTTCTTCAATAAAATAAAAGTTTGTGGATCTTAAGCAATTTTAGTAATTGAGTTATAACAATGAGTTAATGACAATGTTCAGATTGGTACTTTTGCTTTTTAAATGGAGAAGGTGTAAACAGTTTACGTAAGATATCACAAATTGGAATGGGTTCATGTTTCATGAGTGGAATGAGTAACAATACTTTACACATGGTTTTGTTAATGTTGTTTACTATCATTACAATAATGTTAATAGTCTTCAATGATGATGAGTAGAGGACCAAACAGAACAAATAAACAAATAATTTTAGTGAAAACAACGGGTACTAGGTTAAGACTTTCCATATAATGTAAACGTTGCAACTTTCTTGGATGATCTTAGTAATGCAATCTTTTGTGTTAATATTCTTCTAAACTACTTTCAGGCTCTCTCTAAGAGAATTCACTATGGTAAATTTGTTGTCGGAGCCAAGTTTCGAGAGTCGCCAGCTGATTATGAAGCTGCTATTACAACACAACTAAGAAACTTTATGGGTGTTCCCTTCATTGCAAATACAATCTTTTAGGTCGTTTGTCAGTATTGAGGGCTGCTTTTTGGGCAACTATTCGGGATGGTATTACTGGTCTTGATGAAATACTTTTCAAGCTATGGTTTGTTGGTTGGGATTTAGGGTCAACTTCTTTATATCTATTACATTCAATCATCATTTTTTTTTGTCGCCGCCGCATCGCGCAGGCACCCATCTAGTTAACAAAAAAAATAAAGTATTCTCCGATCGGCACACAATGTTTTTCTTAGCATGTTCATTATTAACACACATGATTTACAAATTTATATAACATTAAATCTTTATATAATTATTTTTATTATACCAAATATATTTTTATTCATAACAAAAATAATCGTATTAATATGTATAGTCAATCCGTATATCGTACGGGTAATACTATAATATATAAACATTGATATCAATCCGTACATCGTACGGGTATTAGTACTAGTATTTAGTATAAACAGTGATTATATTTTAGTAAGTATCAATTCTTTTTAAAAACAATCGACTTTAAATGATACAAACCTAAACAATGACACTAATGATCAAAAAGGCAGCCAAAGACTCTGCGGTGAACATGACCAAAGCCTACCATAATTGAATGGAAACCAACGATATGAGCCTTCGCAATGATGCTCATGGATTTAAATCAAAACCCAAATCACTGGTCACCACGAATTTGAACCACCAACTTGAACCCTTGTCAGAAAAGAATAAAAACTTACCAAGTGGCGGATCTGAACCATGAGTCATGACTACCGTGCGACACCAATCTGAGCACGTGGTGGAGAAACAACATGACGAATCACCAACCTCCAACCCAAACCGCAGCTGGAAAAACGACATGTCCATGTGGGATGAACCGGATATATGAACTGACCATGTAGATCTGAACCTAGTGTGAGTGAACCCACGGGCCGCAACCGCAACCGCCACCGCCACCACCACCAATCGTCGTTGCCGCCGCCACCGCCGCCGCTATCACTGCACGCCATCACCACCCGTCATTACATCGCCACCACCACCGCCGCTACCGTCTAGTAATATTAGATATCAAAATGTCAGCCGTTGATTTATGGCTGTAGACCTCAAAATGTGAACTTTCACTACCTTCTTTTCAATCTCAACCATTATTGCTCTTTTCCATCTTTGTTTCTTCTAAAACATTCGAGATTCAACCTTACAACCTTTAATATATCTATATCTATATCTATCTATATCTCTATCTATATCAATATCTATACTACATTTACTCCCTCCATTTTTAACAACTTTAAGTAGTTGATAACCCAAAATACCCCTCTCATAAAAGAGTATCTATATCTATATCTATATCTATATCTATATCCAGATCTATATCTATATCCGTAAGATCTATATCTATATCTATATCATACTTCACCAATCTATATCTATATCTATACTTTCAATATATCTATATCACGAAAACATATAATTGTACCCGAAACTATATCTATATCACGAAACTATGTCATGAAAACATCACGAAAACATCTTACAACCTTCAATATATCCATCAATATACCCGAAACTATTCTATATCTATATCACGAAACTATGTCATGAAAACATCACGAAAACATCACAACCTTCAATATATCTATATCAATATATACAACCTTCACGCAATCACGAAAACATCACCAACTTTCAATATATCTATATCACGAAAACATATAATTGTACCCGAAACTATATCTATATCACGAAACTATGTCATGAAAACATCACGAAAACATCTTACAACCTTCAATATATCCATCAATATACCCGAAACTATTTCGATTGATTTACCCAAGTGGCCCATGCCACCTCTAGTTTCTGATTTACAGTCTTAAAGTTGTTTATGTAATCGATTTGTAACCAGTTCAACAAAAACATTAAAGAGGTAGTTTACTACGAGTCAACAACGGTGGTGATGGCTCATCTGACAGTGGTCATAGCCGTCACGACGATGGTGATGGCTCAGGGAATGAAGTGTTGGTGGTGGTTTGGTTGTAATAATACAATTCGTTGGGTTTTTTTTAATTGTCATCCGAAATATGTACTCACCGAAATATGTACTCACTCATATATATCTTTTTCCTGAAAGTAACCAACCAAAGGTGTTGATGATTACCCTTCAAAGGAAAACACCTCAGTTATCTATCTAGGATATACATATTCTTTCAATCCTTCTGCCCAGGGATGAGCAAAAAATACCAAATCCCGATCCCGTCCCGAGTCCTAACCAGGAAGTGGTACCGAGTCCCGAACGGGACCGGGACCGGTACCCACTTTTATTAGTTTGTGGGATCGGTACCAAACGGGATTGGTACCGGGAAAATCCCGTAATCCCGAAAAAGTCCCAAGTAGTCCCGTATACTTATGGCACTGACTCTCTATTCAAAGCCCACTTGATTCTTCTATTAATTTTTCTATTCTATCATGCCCAAACATAAATATCTTAAACTATATACTACTCGGTTATAATTTCATTATTGTTTTTAAAAAAATCTTTGAACTACCATATGCTAGCTAACATGCCTACATGTAGTCGAGTACGTCCAAACCCTTCTATTTGCTATGAGATGAGTTAGTTGCTATATGATCAGATACAAACTTCTGTTATCGAATCAGTACCTGAATATAATTTTTGTAACAAATGATTGTAAAATCTTATATGATCACATGGTTAAATATTATGTTTGTGTATTAGATAGTTATTATGTCATGTTTGTATATTAGTTAGTTAGTTAGTTATTGGTTTTATTCGGGACTAGTAGGGATTTGGTACCGATACCCGGTCCCGTCCCGGTCGGTACCGGTACCGGTATCGACTTATGTGAGACCGGGACCGGTACTAAGATTTCGTGAAATTCGGGATCGGTACCATCGGGACCGGGACCAGTACGGGACGGGACCAATCTCATGTCCATCCCTACTTCTGCCCATGAATTACTAGTGATGCTAAAAAAATCTTAAAAACTCCAAAACGAAGATAATAATATCAAAAGTCTCGATCTATATAAAAAAATATGCACCTAGGGTGGTACTTAGTAAGTGTTATATTTGATTTTTAACTTAATTTATTATTTTTGTTAAATTTTATTATTATTTTTTATCATTATTTTTTATTACGACAAAAAAATATATAATCATGTAAAAAGAAGTTGGATAATGCATCCTATTATTTAGTTTATACTCCCACCAAGATTATAAAAAATAGAAACCTGAACTCTAAGCGTCGGGATGCGGGGGAGAGGTAGGAGGTTTTTGGGAAGCAAGAGCTAAAAAATCTTATTGTATAGCTGATTCATGTTGGATCGTCGTTGTGTTATTCTTCTAAATTTGAGACTCGTTGTGTTATTCTTCTAAATTTGAGACTTTAGAGAACAAAAAGAGGGGAAAACAAAATACGAGTTCATTTATGACGGAATATCAAGACGATATGAGACTCGACAATGAGGTTTTTTCCATTCAAATGTTAATACAATTTAATTTTCTTGGTTATGCCCATTATTTTCTTTTATTCTTTATTTTACTTTTTTGCTTCTTTGAATTGCAGCTAAACTATGGAGTATGCAAGGTCTATGAAGAAACCACGTCTTCAACACTAATAGCATTTAGGGAACTAATAGCATTTAGGGAATTGTTGAGACTTGAGGTGTTAATGAAAAGTGAGTTCAATCTTTTAGAGAAAGTGTTTATTTGGGTGTCACTGTTCATTAACGCCTCAAGTCTCAACAATTCCTTAAATGCTATGACGATTGAAGATGTTTCCTCAAAAGACCTAGCACACTCCATAATTTACATGCAGTTCAAAAAGGCAAAATAGTAAAATAAGGATTAAAGAAAATAATAAGCATAACTTAGTAAATTAAATAATATCAACATTTGAATGAAAAAAAGGGTCATTGTTAAGTCCCCTATCGTCTTGGTATTACGTCATAAACCAACTCGTATTTTGTTTCTCCTCTTTTTCTTTTGTAAACTCCCAACTTTAAAAGAATAACACGACGACGATCCAACATGTTTTCCTTAATCTTCAACACAATAAGATCTTTTCTCCATTGCTTCCCAAAAACCTCCTACCTCACCCCCGCATCTCGTTGCTTAGAGTTTCGTTATTTTTTTTCTATAAACTAAATAATAGGATGCATTATCTGGAAAAATTAACAAAAATAATAAATCAAGTTAAAAATTAAATATAATACTCACTGAGTACCACCCAAGGTGCATTTTCGTACATATTGAGACTTTTGATTTATGATGTTTCAAAATTTTCAAGATTTCTTAGCATCACTATCAATTCATAACCAGAATGATCGAACAATGTGTATATCGTGGAACGATAACTAAGGTCTTTTCTAGGGATGAGCTTTTAGTCGAGAAAACCGAACTAGATCCGGACCAACATGACCGGCACCCATCTGGTCCGGTTCTCGATCCTAGAAAATGCCATGTTTTCTTGCAATCGTTAACAAACGTTACTCATACACACATATCTTTAGAAGTACCAAAGAAACTTTAAGCTCAAAGTTGACAATTCTCACATTAGTCTAAATGTTAGTGGTATCAGTGTTATACTCAAAGCTCCTAAAAAATATTTGAATGATTTAATAAAAAATACAAAAAAGTAGACACAAAGTTATAATTTTTTATTAATTATTTTGGGTGCTTCTATAGCCACCAGTATCAACCCCGTATAATCATATATTAGCTTTTCGAAAACAACCATTGACTTAATATTTACTTGACAAACTTTGTCTCAAAATAAACATTAACATACATTATAATATATCACTTCTTCCATCACTTACAATCACCACCAGCCGACCCCTACCAAGACAAATCTATAAACACACATCCACACATTCACCGCCTTTGAGCACCATTAAACTTCTACATATAGACGGATCTATAAACACACACACCCACAGATCCATAAATACACTCACACGGGTTTAAAAACAGAGATAAAGAGAGAGACGGGTGACAGGAATATGGGCAACGGTTGTGGGGGAGGAAGGGGGGGAGAAGGGGTGATTCATGTAGATCATATTAATCATATGTGTAGTTGAATGGTTGTTTGGAGGATGGGTTGGTTGGGGGTTAATAAATGTGCTTGGAAGATAGGTGACATAAATGTGTTTGGTTTATTAAATGTGGTTTTGGGAGAGCTGGGGTGATTTAAGGGCGTGTTTGGTTCACAGATTCTGATGGAATCTGATGGAATTGGAATTGAATTCCATTCCGTGGTACGTTTGGTTGTCAAAAGATGATAGAATTTCATTCCATTGGAATGTAAACATTTCATCAAATGATGGAATCTCCATTCCTTGGGGTTATTGGATGGAATTTGATTCCTTCCTTCTCTTGAATTTTAAGAAAACAAAAAACATTCCATCAAATTTCATTCCTTAGGAATCTAACTCCGTTGACAGATTCCATTCCTTACAAAAACATTCTGTGAACCAAACGCGCCCTAAGGGTAGTTGGAGTGTTTAAAAGATGGGTAGTTCGAGAGTTAATAACTGTGGTTAATAAATGTATTTGGAATGGGGGTGTTCATTAAATCGGCCCAAGGTATTTGAGTTGGTTTAGGTGGATTGAGTTGTTAAAGTCTGGTTGGTAGTTTAACTTTTGAAAAAAACGGGTTATTTTAAGATTGGAAACTATAATCACAATGTGTTTCAATCACCTTGTGTTGTCATTCAAACACAATATTTGGATGGTGGTTGGATTCAAGCTCCGCCTTTAAATGTATTATTAATGGGAAACTCATCAGTGATATGGGTATGGTGGCGACCTACCTTATGGACGACGCCCTTAGTCGTGTGGGTTACGCCCTCGGAGATGGTGGTGGTGGTGGTGGCAGCAGCGATGGATGGTGGTGGTGGTGGTTGTGGCAGCGGTAGGTGATGATGGTGGTGATGGAGGAGAGAGAGAACGAGATTTGAAGGGGAAGGAGGGGCAAAATAGGTCTAGCAAAATGGATAATTCTGATCAAGCAAAATGAATGGCTAAAATTCACTTTCCGGTTTTCATATAAAAACTTGTTTTCAAATGAAAAAACCACTAATTCAAAGTAGTAATAATAATAATAATAATAATAATAATAATAATAGTTGTCGACTCGTAACTTTTGACTCGACTCAAAAACATGATTTTTTGACTCGTGACTCGGAACGTGACTCGACTCGTAAGAGTCAGGACATTTTTAAGTACTACATAATAATATAGTATAATTATATATGTGACGTCTTTAAACAAAATATAAAGTTGATTATCTTAATACATTTAATAAATTACCAAAATATTACATATTCGATAGTTTTGAGTCATAAACTTAAGGTTTATCTACAACTTCGCACTAAAAGGATAAAAAATACATAGAATACAGAAAATAATGTAGCCATAAATATAATATATATAATATATAATCAAAGTATTAAACTACAATAATTATAATTTTGCGACTCGCATTGACTCTGTCCAAGTTCACACAACGACTCGTAAGAGTCTGGACAAAAGAGAGTCACATGCGAGTCGTTTTTGGTGTAAATTGACTAAACTCATAAGTGTCGACTCGTGCCTGGTCGTGCGGTAACTGAAGCCGCGCAACGTAAGCGTGTTAAGTATGAGGCTAAGTGTACTGACATTGGATATGGGTTTCTCCCCTTCTCTTTCTCTTCCTTCGGAGAACTTGAGAAAGATGCAGTAGCCCTACTAAAAAGGATCCGAAAGTTCTCTGTGACTCAAGACATTGGGGCACGTGCTTCTACTCATATTTTTCATAGGATTAGCTTTGCTATAGCTAGAGGTGTGGGAGCTCAGATAGTATCGCGGCTCCCCACTAATTTCTTGTAATTTCTATGAAAAATTAATAAAAGTGTTATTTTATTATATAAAATAATAATAATAATAATAATAATAATAATAATAATAATAATAGTAATAATAATAAGAGTTTCCCACGAGGTACATCTTGTGGTCGAGATGGTTTGCGTGCCCAACACCTTTTGGATTGTTTTAGCGGGGCTGTGGTGGCTATTTGTGATGAGTTAGTCTCCTCTATCACCCAAGTGGTGAATCTTTTTCTCGCTGGTAAATGCCCCAGGGAGTTGGGTGAGTATATTGCTAGTGCCCCCCTCACACCACTGGTCAAGCCAGGTGGTGGTATCCGTCCTATTGTTGTGGGAACCATTTGGAGACGTTTAGTTTCTAAGGTTTGTGCCTCTATGATCGGACATTCTTTGGATAACTATTTAGATGAATTACAGTTTGGTGTTGGGGAACCTGGAGGTGGGGAGACTATTCTTCATGCCGTGAATCGATTGGTTGAGGATCGTGGAGATGAGGTGGGATTTTCAATGTTGTTGGTAGATTTTAAAAATGCTGTCAATTTGGTAGATCGTGATTTTATGCTACAGGAGGTTCGGCTTCGTTGTCCTGCTATTTAACGTTGGGTGGAATTTTGTTACTCTAACCCAGCTAGATTGTATTATGGGCAACACACCTTATGGTCGCACCAAGGTGTGTAGTAGGGAGACCCGCTTGGACCTTTACTTTTTTCCTTAGTGCTACATCCTCTGGTATGCAAGATTAGAGATTTCTTTAGCCTTTCTCTTCAAGCTTGGTATCTGGACGATGGTACTATCATTGGAGATACTCTAGTCGTTGGGAAGGTTTTGGAGCTCATTATGGTGGATGGACCTTGTCGTGGGTTGTACCTCAATGTTGATAAAACCGAGATTTTTTGGCCAAAGGAGGACCCCAGAAGCAGACTTGTCGGTGTTTCCCACCTAATATTGCAAGACCTTTACATGGTGTTAAGTTATTGGGTAGGCCTGCCAGTATGGATTTTGATTTTAGTAGTGAGCTTGTTATGAAAAGGGTTGCTAAAACCATTGAGCTTATGGATTCTGTTGCTAAGATAAATGACCCTCAGTGTGAGTTGTTGCTACTCCGCGCTTGTACCGGTATTTCCAAGTTATATTTCGCTATGCACACATGTTCTCCCCGGTTCTTTGAGCGTGCTCAGGGCTATTTTGATGAGGCACTCCGTTCGTCTTTAGAGCGTATTGTCACTGCTTCTGGACCTGGGTTTGGTGATTGGCAGTGGAGGCTCGCCACCTTACCCTTTGCATTTTTGGGGCCTTGGTGTTTACTCCACAGGTGATGTCTTGAACTATGCATTCCTTGCATCTAGACTCCAATCTGATGGCTTGCAGACTAAGTTTCTCTGACATTCTGGTATTGTAACTCTTGGGGCTTCTTTTAATGATGCCTTGTGCGCCTTTAATGCGAAAATGGCGATTGACCTTTTGAGTAATCGAAGTGAGATCGTTGCTCCTAAAATCATGAAGAAACTGGCAAATATATATTTCACTCGTGTTACCCAAACGGTTGATTCCACCTTTTCTCTATCTTCTCAACAGTTGGCATTATGGAAATCCCAAATGGAAGATTACACTTCTAACTGGCTTAGGGTGGTTCCGATTTCAGGTTTGGGATAACCTATGAATGCTAGAACCTACCGGTGTGTTCTATGCTATCAGCCAGGTGTTCCCCTATTTTCTGTTCAGACGCCGTGCTCAGCTTGTTCCAGGGTTTTTCCGGGGGATATTTATGGGGACCATGCTGTATCATGTGCTGGTATTATTGGTATTAAACACCGGCATAACATGGTGCGTGACACCTTGGTTGACATTTGTTCCCGATCTGTGGTTTCAGTTCGAGAAGAAGTTGATATTGGGCTTACTGGTGAAAGAGACAACCACTTACACCCAGCTAATATGTTGCTTTACTCATGGGATGAAGGGCTTGATGTATGTATCGATTTGACATGGTCATCGCCCATGACATAGACTGGTATGGTTGATTTTGTGCGTGGTCGTGTTGTAATTGAGGCTGCACAACGTAAACGCGACAAGTATGAGGCTAAGTGTGCTAGTATTGGATATGAGTTTATTCCCTTTTCTTTTTCTTCTTTTGGGGAACTTGAGAAGGATGTCGTGACCTTGCTCAAGCGAATCCGAAAGTTCTCTCTGGCTCAAGACATTGGAGCACGTGCTGCTCCTCATATATTTAATAGGATTAGTTTTGCTATAGCTAGAGGAATAGGATCCCCGATAATATCTCGGGTTCCTACTAATTTTATGTAGATTCTATTAATCTATACTATCTTATAAAGCATTTTGCTCTTTTTTAAAATCTCAAAAGATGATTTGAACTACCTAAATTACCCCCTTCTTTATTCACTAATTTAAATATCTCTACCTAATATACCTATAATACCCTTAAATCCAACCACTCATTTTTTTTCTCTCCTCCATAAATCATTTTATTCCTCTAATTCATTCAAAATCTTTTATCTCAAAAACCGTATATCGATAAATATAAAAATTGTGTGGGTGTTCTTAAAATTTGATAAACGCCTAAAATACATGATGTTAATGGATAAAATTGGACCACTTTGTGCATGTTAATAGAAGATTAGGGCGCGTTTATGTTTGTTTAGTGTTTCAGGCCTTAGGTGATGAATTGGAGCTAATCGGGTCAAGAAGGAAGTCAAACGAGTCAACTGAAGTCAACAGAAGTCAAATCTGGAAAACTGACTTTCTGGACCACCGTTTGAGACGCCAAGACCCACCGTCTGAGACGGTGGGCCAAATGCAAGCCAGCGTGTGAGACGTTTAAAGCCACCGTGCAGGATATTTTGGATGACCGTCTGAGACGGTGGGCCAAATGCAAGCCAGCGTGTGAGACGTTTAAAGCCACCGTGCAGGATATTTTGGATGACCGTCTGAGACGGTGGGCCAAATGCAAGCCAGCGTGTGAGACGTTTAAAGCCACCGTGCAGGATATTTTGGATGACCGTCTGAGACGGTGGGCCAAATGCAAGCCAGCGTGTGAGACGTTTAAAGCCACCGTGCAGGATATTTTGGATGACCGTCTGAGACGGTGGGCCAAATGCAAGCCAGCGTGTGAGACGTTTAAAGCCACCGTGCAGGATATTTTGGATGACCGTCTGAGACGGTACACACCACCGTCCCAGACGGTGGTTAAGTTAACAGAATTCGAATTTTAAGGGTTTTAATTGTAAGTTGGGTTATATTCTCAAATACGAACTTAGACTTAATGACACCCTAGTTTCTGAGATCTAGAGCAGCAACCCACTTCTCCCAAGCCCCAAAATCATCATCAAATCATCATCAAATCACAAATCCATGGAGATGACAATCCAAATTGAAGATTCATTGAAATGGAAGGCTAAATCCTCTTTAGATCATCATCAACCACTTCTCCCAAGCCCCAAAATCATCATCAAATCATCATCAAATCACAAATCCATGGAGATGACAATCCAAATTGAAGATTCATTGATGAATATGGAAGGCTAATTCTCTTTAGATCATTCTCATGTGAACAATTATGTAAGACAATTGTATTCAACCTTTCTTATATTCAAGTTGGATTAGATGTTTAATTCTTGATTAGTGTTTTGCATCTAATGTTATTTGGTTTGAATGAATGATTATTTGTTTATAACTTTGAATGAATTCCATCTATCTTTTGATTTCAATTTCTTGTTAATCATTAATTATTGGAATAACCTCTTATGAAATTGTAATCTTGTTAATGGATAAATAATTTAGTTGTGTCAATTACTCGGTTTTCATTATCGTGAATCATCACAACCTAATCAATTAGTCCTTAACGTTCATTCATTCCAAGCTTTATAACGAATCATGTCTATGTGATTTCCAACGAATATAAGTTAGGTTATACTTTTGAAAGCATAATTGGGATCGTGAGAATGGTCTACTCTTTTTATTATTGAATTCTATTGTTAAGTTTCAATCATTTTTAGTTTTAATCAAATCAATCCAACAATCAATTTTAAGTTTATGCCTAGTTTAATCAAGTTTGTAAATTGTTCAACACTTTTCCATGATTCCCTGAGGATACGATACTCGACTTACCCATACTAGTTATTGGTATTTAGTTTATATTTTTGATCGGTCCAACGACAACGATCAAAATTCCATGCTCTTTCATTAGAGATGTCATTCGATATACTTTCGACGAATTTTTAAATCCGAGGACGGAGCCCGTACGGCTAAGCATTTGACTATCACCTCCTATGACCTATCACCCCACCATCTCACCGCCGCAATGCGCGAGTACTTTCTCTCGTTTCTAATGAAAGGGATGTTTTTATAAAAAATAATAATAATAATAATATCTCATAATAATAATAATAATAATAATAATAATAATAATAATAATAATAATAATAATAGATAATAATAATATTAATAATAATAATAATAATAATAATAATAATAATAATAATAATAATAATAATAATAATAATAATAATAATAATAATAGATAATAATAATAATAATAATAATAATAATAATAATAATAATAATAATAATAATAATAATAATAATAATAATAATAATAATAATAATAATAATAATAATAATAATAATAATAATAATAATAATAATAATAATAATAATAATAATAATAATAATAATAATAATAATAATAATAATAATAATAATAATAATAATAATAATAATAATAATAATAATAATAATAATAATAATAATAATAATAATAATAATAATAATAATAATAATAATAATAATAATAATAATAATAATAATAATAATAATAATAATAATAATAATAATAATAATAATAATAATAATAATAATAATAATAATAATAATAATAATAATAATAATAATAATAATAATAATAATAATAATAATAATAATAATAATAATAATAATAATAATAATAATAATAATAATAATAATAATAATAATAATAATAATAATAATAATAATAATAATAATAATAATAATAATAATAATAATAATAATAATAATAATAATAATAATAATAATAATAATAATAATAATAATAATAATAATAATAATAATAATAATAATAATAATAATAATAATAATAATAATAATAATAATAATAATAATAATAATAATAATAATAATAATAATAATAATAATAATAATAATAATAATAATAATAATAATAATAATAATAATAATAATAATAATAATAATAATAATAATAATAATAATAATAATAATAATAATAATAATAATAATAATAATAATAATAATAATAATAATAATAATAATAATAATAATAATAATAATAATAATAATAATAATAATAATAATAATAATAATAATAATAATAATAATAATAATAATAATAATAATAATAATAATAATAATAATAATAATAATAATAATAATAATAATAATAATAATAATAATAATAATAATAATAATAATAATAATAATAATAATAATAATAATAATAATAATAATAATAATAATAATAATAATAATAATAATAATAATAATAATAATAATAATAATAATAATAATAATAATAATAATAATAATAATAATAATAATAATAATAATAATAATAATAATACCATGGCTAATTTCCACTCCACATAAATATGCCAACACGTTTGCAAGATACGCCTTTGTCCATTGCTATCTTTGTCATTCTGTGTATTATGCCAACACATTTGCAAGATACGCCCCTGTATTTCTCCTGGACGTGAAATTTCAAATCCTTCTTTGCTGCAAACAAAAACAAGTTGTATCTAAACATAATGCAAGTATGCAACCATGAACCATACAAAAATACTATATACATAAGTTTACATGGAATTTCAACTGCTGCAAGCTTAGCATGAATTCTAAAATCTGAAGTAGCCTCGCCAGAATTGTATGTAGTATTTTCATGGTGCAATCAAGATCAAGTTCTATTGATTTAGCCAGGTCCATCAAATGGTACAACATCAGCTCTACCCGAACATGAAAGAGATCAGGTTTTGTTTTAAGTTCTGCCAGCATCTTTGCAAGTTTCTTTTATACATGCGAACATAAATGGTTCTAATCTGATGAGATCATGAGAAGGTGAATAGGTAGCTGGAGGCCTGGAGTGGCTAGCCCTGCATTGGTCCCAACAGGAAGGCTTTCAAAAGGAGTGGTCAGCTTTGTAGCCAATGAAAACATAAAACTTGCTATATATTTGAATCTCCTCTTCACAACCTTTTTCCTGACCGCCATTCATTTGGATATATATGTATGCTACCTAAACCAAAAAGATCACAAAGACCGATCAGTCACCAAAAGTTTTAAATGTTTTCATCCTCATAAGTCATAAATCCACTTATTCAAACAAATTATATATTATATTATTTTATTATAACATATATATATATAATCATCTTTGATACATTTATTATATTTAATATAATGAAGTGAGCAAAAAAATTATTAACATTTGATCCAAACCTGTTACCCGACCCGCCTATTGTGTCACATGTATGAAAGATGGATATGTGCCTCTAGAAACCATCCCCTAGTATTTCGTGAGTATGTAAGTAGCTAAACCCACATATATATATATATATATATCAAATACATGCCTCAACAACAAATCAGTGTTACAAATATATTAATTAAAGAGAATACAAAAAAGTCAAGTACCAAGGCATGTCGATTATAAATTAAAACATGCATAGCTGTCATGTCATTATTATATAAAGTACAAGACCGTTTTGGATAGTCAAAGTAAAATTGAGAGAATATACAAAAAGTGGCGAACTATATGAAAATCATTCAAGTTTTTATTCATAAAACAACTTAACAACATAAGCAATTTTGGACCATTCATACGTATGGATCGATAGGGCAAAAACATTGTCTAACTCGCTGAGTAAACTAAAAGATAGGCTAAATTGTAAACGGGTGAGACTGCTCAATTGAATCAAACATGTTCAATGTCATCCGAAGTGTATCCACGATGCATAAAACCTCCTAAACTGGGGCAAGATAAATACATTGATTGTTTATAACTCAGGGAAAGATATATTGATTGTGGGTCATCCCGAACCTGGTCATTTGGCCCTAACCTTGCTTGTCAACTAGTAATCCAGCAGCAGACTGATAGTGGTCGAGTTCTACCCTGGGTAGTGGCAGGATGTTCAAGTGGTCAAAATTGGTTTGGATTGTACAGGCCAGGCCAGATTTTATAATAATAGCCTATCTAAGTTCACTGATTTTTAGGAGGTCGATATGCACTAAAATAGGATTTGGATGACTTTAAACTGGTTGGACCCGTTCCCCTGTTAGACAGCATTTTTGTATGACCCATTTGAGGTAAAACACAACCTAAATCGACCCACTCATAAGCATTACCATGTATCCATGTCCATCAAGAGGGTCAAATAGCAGCATGATTCCAGCAAACGGAGACTTCTTCGCTACAAAAGTAATGCCCAATTACCCCTCGTACAAACTCTGCAATTGACAATCAGCACCCTACAAAACATGATGTGAAATATAAGTTCACTAATACACAAATTGCAATCACACCACACCCTACAAGCCTCATACCAAATGGAACACATTTTTCACTACTAAAGTTCAACTACCATGGAAGTTATCTGCATCACTAGACAAGATAACTTTGAAATATTACTTATATCTGTACCCTAAAGTAATATATTATCACATAATTAAAATAGGCCTCAAATCAAAATGGCGTAATCTACATACCTTTCACCAGTAGCACTTATAATACCAATGAATCTGGAAAATTCTCCAAGATCATGACCCTACCAGAAATCTCCACAGTTACAAGTTCCATCTTTGAAATGGTGAAAACGGATTGCATCCCTAACAGTTATTACTCTCTTTGTTATTGTACTCATATACTTCAATGCTGTATGACAATCAACACATACACGTAAATTTTTAGACACAAGAATAGGCTTGCACGGCTTCAAGCTAAGATCAGCCAAAGCAACAGCTAACTTTTCACTGTGATAAAGAAGAATATGCTCTTTTTCCTCCTCTTCAACATCCTGAAAAACAAAATTGTGATCTCCATCGTATCCCAATTTTTTCATCATCACTAACAGTTCATCAAGTCTTCTGTTTATTAATAGCCATTGTGGGTGAGATCGATCTCCACCAACAAACGTGTGTATGATGCCATTTATTTCAACCCAACTGCATCCCGGGCTTTTCTTGAACCCCTTTTCCATCTGTAAGACTCGGGTACGGGCTGCATCATCCCATCTTTTTACTGTACTGTAAATATTAGATAACAGAACAAAGTTTCCAGTACTTTCGGGTCCAAGAATCTGAATTTTTCTTAAAATTTCTTCCCCTAACTTGACATTTTTATGTATTCCACAAGCACCAAGCAAAGCACTCCAAATACGGATGTCGGGCTTAAACGGCATCCTAGCAATGAACTCATGAGCCTCCCTCAAAAGCCCAGCACGGCCCAGAAGATCGACCATACATAAGTAGTGTTCTGCCCTGGGTTGTATTTGAAATTTCTCAGTCATGGCAGCATACCAATGTTTCCCTTCTTCTACAAGACATGAATGGCTGCAAGCGTATAACAGGCAAATAAATGTGACATCGTCTGGATCTAAACCATCACTTTGCATATGTTTAAATAACGAAACTGCTTCTAACCCTAACCCATGTATGCCATAACCAAAAATCATAGCATTCCATGAGATTAAATCCCTTCTATCCATTTGATCAAAAACTAGCCTCGCCATTTCTATTTTTCCACACTTTGAGTACATGTCAATAATAGCATTACAAACTTTGGTTGAACCTGTGAATCCGCATACTACTGAATAGCTATGGCCACAAGCTCCATGCTGTAGAGCTGCTAGATGTGAACATGCAGGAAAGAAGCCAATCATGGTTTCCATGTCGGGTTTGACAACAAATGATCTCATTTTATTGAACACGTTAAATGCAACCCCTGCATCGCCATTCTGCACACAACCAGATATGATCGAATTGAATGATATCGTGTCTTTTACACCCATTTCATTGAAAAACCTAATTGAATCCTCTACAATCCCACACTTGGCATAGAACGAAACAAGGGTATTACCAACTATCAGATAAGAAACGAACCGTAACTTTAATGAATAACCATGGATACACCTTCCTTTTTTAACATCCGTAAGATTAGCACAAGCACGAAGAACAGTTGCAAGTATAACGGGAGATATGGTTACACCACTTCTTACCATTACCTGACCAAATAATTTGAGTGCTTCCATGGTTGAATCACAAGCAACACACGCTGATATCATAGCACTCCAAGTTATCTCATTTTTCACACTAATGGTATCAAAAACTCTCCTTGTGTACTCGAGACACTCACACTTCGCATACATGTCTAATAACCCGGTTCCAACAACCACATCATCATCATATCTCCTCCTTAAACAAAACCCATGTACCGCTTTTCCTTGCATCAAGTCACTAGCTTCCCCAATAGCCGGTAATAATCCCACAATTGTCGACGAATTAGGCCTCAACCCCACCTCCTGCATTTCCTTAACCAATTCCAAACTTTCAGGATACATGCCATGAAGACAACTTCCTGCAATCATCGCATTCCACGCCACAACATCTTTAAACCGCATCTTATCAAACACCATCCTCGCCTCATCTAACAACCCACATTTCGTATAAAAATCAACCAACGCCGTACAAACATAAACATCCTCATCAAGACACTCGCTTTTCACACGATCATGTATCGTCTTCCCAATCTCAACATCCCGTGTTGCAGAACACGCTTTCAAAGCAAACGGGTAAGTATACTTATTGGGTTTCACTCCATATTCCTTCATTTCAACATACAACTCAATGGCATGATCAAATGGTCCTTCCCAAGCATAAGCTCTAATCAACTGGTTCCATAACAAGACATTGTTTTTCCTTTCTGGGTCTGGCATTTTATCGAACACTTTGCGTGCAAGTTCAAGTCGACTAAACGATATGTATACTCGAGTAAGTTTGTCAAGAATAATGGAACTGTGTTTGAGGTTGTTCTTGAGGAAATGCTGATGAATTGTTTTGGCATTTGTTAATGACTTTGTTTTAAGGGAAGTTTCTAGAAGGTGAAGGTAGAAGGATGTGTTAGTTATGGAAGATTTGCCTGCCATTGACAATGTAAAGACTCTACTATCTCTCTATAACAATGACATACTATCTTTTAAGCGTTAAGACATACCGCCAACAGTGGTCATTCTCTTTCTCCTCTTCCTCAGCTCTCCTCACATATTTCATTATTGATTCATAGTTCTTTTTTTTTTCTTTTTTCATATCTATATTACCATATAAAAATTATAATTAAGATTTTTGGGACATGTAAAATTACCATTTTACCCTTAATTAATTAACTTACACAATCATTCCATTATCTTCTAAAAGATATCCACTACTCTTTTAAATCAAATATCTTTATATCAAATACCTACACCACTTGACGCATCTGCCGCCACCAACGATCGCCGCTGTCGTCACCATCCGTCGATGCCACCATATCACTGTCACTGTCATCGCCGCTGCATTGTCAGGTACCATGCTCGTAATTTTAATTTGTTCTTTAGTTTTTTGTTTTTTTTCTCATAGTTTTTTTTTTTTTATTACTGATTCATCTTATATCCCGCAACACTATTTAGATTTCATCATAGCGGATGTCATTTGGGTTTTTTATTTCTTTCGATTTTTCTAGATTTTTTAGTATATTTTTACTCAACATTTTGTTTTCTTTCTTTTATTATTTTTTGTTTTGTGCACAATGTAAATATTTACATTTGATATTGCAAACTTTTTAACACGATTTTTTTGTTTTTTTTTAAAACAATTTTTGTTTTATTTAAGTTATTTTTTGATTTTTATCACACTTTTATTTTTTTTAAATAGGTTCAACGTAATAAATTATCATAACAATACCGTATGAACACGACAATTAACGAGGTTGCTATTTATTCTAGGAAGGAAGTTAAAAAGTTCAATGTAATTATAATTATATATATGTCACCGGGCACATGTTATAAACTCAATAAGATGCCTCGTTATTATATTGAACATACAGATAAATTAATAAAGTGTTAAAAACTTCCGATCATTAGATAATTCTTTCTCACAGTTGGAAGAATCATCCAATCATGTTCAAATCCTTCTGGTAATCTTCTTACTTTAGGTTTAAATTTCAACTTTCTATCCTAGGGTTTCATGTATACATACTATATTGGACTACTATGTTTATATTTTGATTACCTTTTTTTGGAGACTCTTTAATCCTTTATTGGTAGTCAAAAACCATAAATTATCTTAAGAACTGCAAACTTTTTTATTTTTCTGTTTTTTTTTTTTGTATATATTGGCGGACGATCAGTATTTGTGAGGGGCGGCTACGTTTCGTACAAACACTTTCGTTCTCTGCTTAAAAAAATCTAAAACGTCTTTGTTTTTTTTCAAGGGGTTCGGAAGAACAGCAGGCGTATGGAGATAGACCTGCATCCCGCATTCCACCCGAGGCGGCTGGGATTGTACATGTCTTAAAAGACAAAAGGTTTACTCCTCTTCTTCAATTTATCAGGGCATAACGTTATGTAGTTACTTGAAACAAGTTAATGGAGTATTTTGTCATAAATTAGATATATTTAATGTAACTCATTTTGTTATAATTATGTCGCATTACTTGCTTCATTATGATTGCTTATGTGAAGAGTTTGTATATCTGCTAGTTTTTTTTATATATATACTGACGCGGAACCCTGTTTTTGTGTCTGAATATCTTATAGCGCTAACGAGCTGCATAAGCTTTTGTCTAGCAAAGATGCATATCAACAATTTTTGCGTTCACTTGACATAGTGCAAGCTCAGATTCGGGCAAGTCATCTTACATTTCCATGCTTTTTTGGTGTTTATTCCAGTTTCACACATTTTCATAGCTTCTTTCAGTCCGTTTGATTTGCTGAATGGTTAGTGGCTAGTCTTCTTAGGGAACTAGTTGGGTTGGAAAGAAGTTATATAGATTAAGAGATGAAAGTCTGATAGATAATATTAACTAAAAAACTCTCCAAGGTATCTGTGACATGGATGATGTCCTTTCGTGGTTTCTAATTCACAAACCTAAGGTTTCTGGGAAATAATGTATTAGAATTTAGAAACAGTCAGCAAAGCAGTTCTTACTTCTTAGAGCCAGCAAACAACAAAACTTATATAAGGAAAACACAACAGTAAGCATATTGGCCTATAGCTCAATCTGTCAGACTAGTTTGTTAATAACTTAATATGCCGTCATATATAGTCAATCTACAGATAGCATTTGGATTACTAATTCATACTCTGGTCAATATGGGCTATGTTTTTATCTCAAATGGGTCAATTCAAAAGGTTTAGCTAATCAAGGGACACATCAAATGGGTCACAAGTTGACCAAATAATAATATACAGTTTTTATTTATACAGCTTCCTTAATTGCTTTATTACATAACTTAGATTATTATCTTTGTAAAGTTTTTTCTTTCTGTTCCAAGTTTTGGTAACTTTCATGATCATTTTATTGCGTTTGTTATTCGTAATGAAGAAAATGAAAAGGTCATTGAGTGTTTACAGATCAACTAAATGCAACCTGAAAGTGAAAAATCGAACTGCTTTAAAATAAGGTGAATATCACTTTTGACATTGACCTCCATTCATTCTCTCTTTACGTAATGTCAGCTAAGGGATGAACTGAGAAATGAAACTATACAGCTTGCAAGTAAGTTTTTCCATATTCTGTTGCTTTGGTCCATTTGTGCATAAAATACTAAGCAATAAGTACAACTTTGAATTCTAATAGAATGGAAACTCCACATTTGACCAAGACAAAAATTCTTTTATGCAGATCACAACTTGGAAAAAGAACCACACATCAGGGAGCTGCGAAACCAAGTTAGTTCTTGATGTGCCTATTTACTTATGAATGGACTGCTTTCTTGTATGTTTTATGTCTTAAGGTCCAAAGGGGTAAATTAGAAAATGTCGGAAATGGATTAATTAGGTATAGCGGGTCAAAAGTTGTCCAGCCTTATTGCTACTGTTTTTACCTGCTATATCAGTAGATCGTATTATTTGAACAGTCCTACTAAATCGTATTATTAAAAGATTTAAATTATTGTTGATCTAATATTCATTAATAATCAGATTTGACAAACTTACTGATGTATTTGAAATTTATATGCTATGGGTCAACTCCATCTGACCCTTATTAGCATATAACTGTTTTGACCTATTGCTCAACCCTCATGACTGGCCCATTTAGCCAATTCTGTTTGAAAGGCTGGTGATTCTTAGATAGTTATCCTTTTAATATATACAGTGCCAAATTATTCGGGCCACTGAATTGGCTACTGCTCGAGAAAAATTCAATGAGCTTGAAAAGCAGAAGCGAGAAATCCTCAGATTTTACTCTCCTGCATCCTTGCTTCATCGTTTGCAAGGTTAGAGCTCTCCTTTTAAGATCATTGAATTAGCTGTTATACTTCACCCTTCAATAACCTTTTAACCCCCCCCCCCCCCCCCTTCTCCTCTTCCCCCCCTTTCCCCTTCTTCCCCCCTAATTCCTCAATTATGATTACAAATCAACATTTTTTAGGGCATAGGGTTCAAGCAGGTTGGGTTTGACTGGAAAATTAGGGATCAAGACACTAAATTAGCAAGTTGATACGTGTTAAAACTTAAAACGGGTTGGGTTGACTGGAAACACCTTGTCCAAATTTTTTGATTTCAAATACTATTTAGTTTATCATAGATGATTTCAAATATGCATCATTGAAGAATAATCTTTTGTGAATAAAATGATTTAAGAGGTTTTATGGCCTTATCACTTTATGCACTAAAAATTCACTTCGGGAGACTTTTGACCTGATTTTTCCACCTGACCTATTTCCTTTTGCACTGATTTGTATCCCTGTTTGACATGCTAAGATAAGACATAAGCTGACCTATTCTAAAGTGAATGGAATTGTAGTCGTTAGGTTGAACGAATCAAATTCGTTTTCTTTCTTGGCCATAAGCAGGATGGCAAGTTATAGTAGCCAGAACATGATGTATGGGATGGCCATAAGCGTTGTCATAATTATGATGATGGTTATTTGCAGAATCAAAGCACAAGATAGACGAGGAATCAGAATCTCTTGACGAACAACTTCTCAATAGAGAGATTGATCTCAGCACATTTGTGCAGAAGTACAAGCGACTGCGCAGTTTGTACCATAAACGTGCCCTCACCCATCTAGCAGCCAATATTTCTGCGGTCAGTTAAATTTAGATTGTGCTTTCATGATTGTTGTACATAGTGTGTACCTAAAGCTTTGCAAGCTATAACTGCCATCTTAAACTTCACAACATACATGTAACTAGAAAACCGTTTGTTTTAAACTATATGATGTATATATCTGTTATTTAGTTTCAGACTACAGAAGTTACTATATTTGACCTCAGAAGTCTTAGTTTTTGTTTACACAGTGACTAATAATAAGGTTCCTTGAAGAGAACCACGTATATGATACAACAAATTGAGAATATAACTATAAGTATATCAAAAGTGAGAGCAGATTTCGCTTGGTCACTCAGCTCCATGTTCCTTCCACCGAGCCGGTCAACCATGTCTGGGATTGACACAAAATTTTCTATATCTTTCATGTATGGATCTTCCAACTTTACCCTCATTTTCTCCGCTTCACGACTCGCGGCTTCCTGAGCCAGTGTCCAGTCGTAGAACCTTCGCTTCTCTGAGTCACTCAGTACACTGTAAACTTCTCTCAGTTTCATGAACATTTGAGAGGCTTCTTTTAGCGGTAGAGAAGTGGTATCGGGATGGTACTCTTTTGATAGCCGTCTGTAAGCCACCTTGATCTCTTCTAAGTCGGCTTCTGCTGGCACCCCTAAAAATCTGCCATTGGTCAAGAAGTTTAGTATACCTAGCATGAGTCAATTTGAAGCATTTGAACCAAGCTCAAGCGTATCATATTTCTAGCCTGACATTACAGCCTACACCAGCCAGAACAATTGAGAGAATAGCCAAGCCAATTGCTAGGTTCAAACGAAACAGTTTGGTCTTGGTTGATCGAAAAACATTTAAAAGTTTACGATATTAGTCTATATTGTGATTTGGTTAGATGCAAGTATCTTAGAAACATAAGAAGATTTCTTTTGGGATGCCATATGATGCCGCAACTATCTAATTTGGTCGCTTAAGAGGTAAAGATAATAGAGAAATATTAACTGGTAATGAGAATCAGTAGAATTGTTGAGCAACTGTGAGAACTTTTCACCAAGAAAGTCGTTCTGCTGCTCCTCTTCTTCTACTGACTGGGTAGTGCTGGCACTGCTGCCACCGACCCATCCATCGTCCTCATTCTCCCAGTGAATTCTGGTATCAACTTCTTGTGGTGTCCTCTGCTTTGCTTTCCCTCCTTCGGCTGCATAAACCCGAAAAACGCTTCTTTGGCCAACTCGCGTGACAGGCTTCCACAGAGAGACGGTGGTCACTGTGGTGGTTGTGGTGGCGGTGCTGCCTCTTCCTGGTAAGAGAGACAGTGAAGGTGATGGTATGCCTGTTCTGGCAGCCATATTATTTTGGTGGCTGAGCAAAACTGATGTTCCAAGTAGTGGTAGTAGTAGTAGTAGTATCCATTTGGTTAAGAATTTAGATGGATGGATGTTTTTTAAATCTTTTTTGTGTGGCTCAAGGTTTCGTTTCTAGCAATGTCATGTTGTGGAATGTGGACCCTTTGACATGAGTATCACTTTGAACGTATTTACTTCAATTTCTGGCAGAGAAATTATTATACATATAAAAAATAGGACAAATCTCAAAGCCTAAAAGGTTACATCGCAATATGAGGAATTAAAAGTCCCCTTTCCCGTCTAATATTTATCTTCGGATGTTTGATAAGATGAAATGAAAAAGGTAGAAATAGAATGAAATTAAAAGGTAAAAACAGAAAACATTTTCATTCTCACTCTTCCTTGCAAAATGGTGAGGAATGATGAAAATATAATCAACTTTTTTTTTCTCATCAAAAATTTGTTTAACATATATTTTAATACCAACAATGTTTTCGATGCAATATTAAACGTTTGATTATTGCATTTACTTAATTTGATACGAAGTGATTTATTTTTATCTACCACTACCTAGCTTGTGTTGTTTTATGACAAGTGACAACCATCATGTTTTTACCTTTTTCCTAGCGTGTATTATTCTAGAATTGAAATATCGCATATGACCCACCAATTGAATAAAATAAATTACATGTAGTCATTGTACATTTTATAGAGAAATAACAAAATACAAAAATAGGGTTATCGTTAATCTATGTAAGGAATTTGCATAACAAATACATATTGAAGAACTTTTTCAACCAGCAAAAATAGACATTAGAGTATCAATAGTTATTTTGTTTTCCATATGAATTATCATCATTGTCATTATCGTTATCATTAGTATCGGGTTCATCACACATAGGTGTTGTGTAATAAAATGGACCAAGGACATGTTTGATCATATCTCGGTACACCAGGGTCGGGTGACCAAGCTTCACCCCGGTCTTGCCTCCAGCGAAATTGGTGGGGATGTTACAAATAGGATCAGGTGACGAAACGAGCCTTGTGAAACAAGCTTCGGGCTTTATCTTCTTCCCATATATGTATTTGTTTATGGTGACCTCAAACTCACCAGCTTTGTCAGTTTTATCACTTCCATAGTATATGATCCTCTTTCTGTCGTCCATGCATGTCACCGAAACCACACAACCTAAATATATATTTCAAAAAATAAGACCAACAGATAAAGCAAGCAATTTGTCTTTAAAAATTTAACATGTAATATGTTGTGTTAAATTGATAAGAAAATGACCCAAAGGCCTAAAGTTAGAACTAAATATATATACATATATAGACTTGACAATTAGGGCCGTAAACGAACCGAACGAACACGAACGGGAGCTTGTTCATGTTCGTTCGTTTAACTTAACGAACGGTTCACGAACGGATAAACGAACATAATGTTGTGTTCACGAACAGATGAACGAACATAATGGCTTGTTCATGTTCGTTCATTTATGTTCATGAACGAATGTTCACGAACACAAACGAACGAACACTAATGAACGAACACAAACGAACTACAATGAACAAACATATAGTTATAAGTATTAGAACTTATATTCAAGATTACAAAATATCCATCGCCTAAAAGTTTTACGAAATATTCCTACTTATGATACGAATATACAACATTTATCTAATAAAAAAAGAGGTTTATATTCTTTCATTTCCAAAAAATAGAGTTTAAAGCTTAAATTCCGAGTCCAATATCACAGATCATACGCTTTTAATATAAAAAAATTATATATTTAAAAAATTCTTTAAAATATGGATAGTAGGTTTTAATAATTTATTATACATTAATATTAATATATATATAATATGATATAAAAAATATTTATATTTAAACTATTTTTAGGTATAGTTGATTAGGTATTAGTATATGTAAACGAACATAAACGTACGATTGTTCACGAACATAAACGAACGATTTTCACGAACGATTGTTCACGAACATAAACGAACGAACGTTCACGAACAGATTATCGAACGTTCATGAACATAAATGAACGAACGAGAGTTTTGTTCATGTTCGTTCATTTAACTAAACGAACAAATTTTTGTGTTCATGTTCGTTCGTTTAGTTAAACGAACGAATATGAACGAACTTCCCGCCGAACAGTTCGTGAACTGTTCAGTTCGTTTACAGCCCTATTGACAATATAACTAAAATATATTGGTTTTTAATTAATCATTACTCAATTGATAAAAGACATAAATGATGATTTTGGAGACACTTTAGCTGATTTCAAGTTTCATACACTAAAAACACATGTTTTTTCCTTTCTATAATGGTTAGGATGTACTATACCTTCGATAGGTTTATGACTATTTACCCATTCGTTCCATCCTTCGGTACAATCTTGGCAAAGTACTTTTCCACCAACACGAATGACTCCGCCAGCACCATTTGCGGGAATTTCTTCCCAACATTCGGCTATGTTGATAACTGCTGCGGCCATAACAAGCAACAACATCGACCATACCATCTTCATTTTTTGTTTTTTCTTACCAGAAGAAAACTTATTTGTAGGTGATATATATATTATGTTGAAGATAAGTGATCTTAGAAGTTGTATTTGTTTGTGTATATATATACGAATTAAGCATGACATTGACCAAAAGAAGTGGATGGGGACTACTTGCGACGTGCAAACGACAATGATTGATGGAAATTTGGAGATAAAATGCATTTCAATGCATTGACTTTTGCTAACAAATGAAAAATATACATGTGGAATGTGAAATAACATATTTTTTCTTTTTCCATAAACATATTCTTTCTCAAATTCATGGGCCGCTCATATAAGAGATGTCACACTGTCCACTTGAGTTTTTGGTTTTTGACATTTTTCATTTCTAAATTCTAACAAATAAAACGAATCTACTAGAGATAGGGAACTCAAGTTATTGGGCCGCTTTGAATTGGGCTCGTTGGTACAACACTAAAATGAGCCTAATCTAACTAGATTAGAGAGTTTAAGATTTGTAATTAATTTTGGAATAATTAATTGAGTTCAAATTAATTGGAATTGTTGTGAAACAAAAAGATCAATAATAACATGGAGAAGAGGGTTACTCTTTTTAATCACCTTTTAAGGTAGTCTAGAACTTTACATCCTAAGATCTTAATAAGAGATCTAAAGAGCTTGAATTTTGCTAATCTTAGATCTGGTCTTGGAAAGGTTTCGAAATGGTAAGAATACCCTTGTTAGTTTGTGTATATTTCGAGTAAAAAATGACCCTCTTTTCTCGATCTGAATTATAAGTACCTAGCCCGCTTACAGATATTAAATTATTTTATTTATCTCACAATGAGATTATACCAAAAAAAGCATTTTTCAAGTGATGATAGTCCTCTAATACAAATCAAACAATAACTTTAATGGATATCACATTAATATACAATTATTCATAACAACAATATATTTCAGAATTAGGACGTATGTAATATCTATTAGTAGTCTAAATGTGTTATCTCTAGCCTTTAGATGAAGTAGATAGTTTTTCTATAAGAGCACCCCCAATGCCGCAACTTAATACACTCCGATCACATCAGCGCACACCAGGAAAGCCTCTTTCCTATACATTTTTCCCAATTCACACCCAATACCCAATACATCTAATACATTCCAATACACTCCAACATATTTATTTTCAAACTTTTAAATAAATAAAACCACAAATATATTTTATAAAATAAACACAAATAATATACTAATTCCTAAAAATACCATTTTAGTTATAAAAAAGAGTACAACACATAAAAAAAACATTACAATGCATTTAAAATAAAAAGCAATCCTAAAAATGAATTAAACACAACAAGCTTTACGGAAGACGCCAAATATACTCGACAAGATCATGACTTAGAGAATGGTAGACATGTCGGTCTTGAAGTTCCTTGATGGTCCGCTCATGCACCGCTAGCCTCTCCTCGAAAGTTCGCCGTGGTAAGTTACGTGGCTCATTAATGAAATCCTCTTCGAAAGAGGTTATGGCATTTCCCGAATCCTCGACAATCATGTTATGCAATATAACACACGCATACATGGTTTGCCGAATCTTATTAACGCTCAGGCGTGGGTCT
This sequence comes from Erigeron breviscapus, assembly GCA_034093135.1. NCBI lineage: Eukaryota > Viridiplantae > Streptophyta > Magnoliopsida > Asterales > Asteraceae > Erigeron > Erigeron breviscapus. Next base: position 269,345,087 of record CM067167.1, read on the forward strand.
TCGCAAATACTCGGCTGCATAAAGCTCAAAAACACACTTGCAAAAATCTCCTAGACATAATCTAGCTGTTTCTTCCCCCATTTGCAAATATTCATCAAGTGAGTCCGGACATTTGCCATACGCCAATTGTCGTACGGCAGATACACATTTTTGGATGGTAGTAAAACCAACCCTTTTTCTTCCATCGACACGTAAGTTTTCCATACGGGTAAAATGGATTGGTTTTGGACTCAAAGAGTAGGCTTGTATATCGCCAATGATGCACATGAACAAGTTTTTCGACATTCGAAAACGCCGCCTAAAATGGTGTGGCGCATACGTTGAGTCTTCAATGAAATAATCTATCATGAGTCGGTCACCAGACCCATACCGATCTCGATAAATCGGTTCGCGAGTTAAAATTTGTGACGATTCGGCACCATCATTGAGCTCGACACAATCTTTCATGATAGCCATGAGCTCATCATCACTATCGTCATCGCTTAGCAATGGACCCGTGTATGTATTGATGCTCGACAAGAAAGACATGGTGATTTTATTTTGAAGTAGAATTTGATTTGGAAAGTATGTGTTTGAGTTTTGGTTGAATGAATGAAATGAGTGGGTTAAATAAGTGAATAAATGGTAGAAAAGGTTGGATTTTTTGAAAATTTTGGAAAGTAGTCGTTTGTTGAATGATTGAAGGGGTAAGTTGAAATTTTTATTTTTCTCTACTAACCGTTGTAATAAAAAAAACAAATTTAAGCATCTTTCTCTGTATTACCCACCACGGACGAGACCAATACGGTTTCAATACGCCGAAATACGGCCCACACCCAATGATATGGACCGTATTCGAAACCCAATACGAACGAATACACCATGCATTGGGGGTGCTCTAAGAGCATTAACCTCAAACTCCATTAACCTATACTTTAAAGAGAAAGTCACTAATGCTTATGTAACCTAATAAAAAAACCTCTCCAAAAGCTTATATTCTAATACATTTTTCTTTCTTTATTGAAGATTAATGAATTCTAAGTCCTTAAATAAAAAGTCACTCCATGACATAGGACTTTAATGAACTTTTAAATCAAATTGATTTTAAATCAACTAATATTGTTACTATTTCTTTACTTTCCATGTGATTTTTTTGAGGGAGGGTTTAAATCTTTTGAACGTCACATATGGGGGATTTATGATAAATAAGTGTTTTACCAACACAATGACAATGGAGATTGTGAACGAGTACCTCTAAGATATTAGGGATAAGAGGGTTCCCTCTATCTACCCTATACTTAAATGTTTTTTTTTTCTTCGGGATAACACCTATTTATTTATTTTATTTATTTTATTTATATATATATATATTTTTTTTTTGAACGGCTTTCCGGATAACACCTATATTTAGGATGTTTTAATTCCGTGTTGTTAATTTGTGTGTATATCAGTATAACCTGAATGTTACGGCAAAGGGTGACGAAAATAAGTTTTAAGGTTTTATATTCGAGGAAATCATAGATAAAACATTCGAGTTTAGTCGCATGTGTGTAATTAAAAATATTCACATAATGTCAAAAAAAAATGCCATATTTCTTCTGAAGTTATGTTGATTCTTGACACCAATAACCACTATATAATATATATATATATATATAAAAATAAACCAGAAAACATTTGCGAGGTGTCTCAATCACGCATTTTAGGTGGTTTTCTTGTCTCAAAATGTATCATTTCACTAGTTTTGTATTTGACTAATTTATGCTAAAATATCATGCAACAAGTATATATATATAAATCTTTCGTGCATAAAAGGTAATCTTCATATAATTTGGATAATCCTAATTAAAAACAAACTCAAAATATATACACAAGGTGCAACTTCCTCAGATATAATATAAATTAAGTATATAGTTACTCCGTACTTCTTAAGTAGGTGACCTATATATATTCTGTAAATTAAAATACACTTGTTTGTTGAATTGTTATTCATATCATGGAGTAACATTGAGCAACACAAGTAAATTTGATATCTTGAGAGTTTTCCAAGAAATCTTATATTCAAAACTTATGCCCAATAACTCATAATTTTTACACATGATTCACAAGATATAGTTTCTCAATTTAATTATGACAAGTTTTGAACATGTGACCTGCAATCTTTATCTGTGAGGCAATGTAATCATATAGTAACGGTAGCATTGAGTTTATCCATTTCTCTATTACTATATATAATGCAAAACTTGGTTTTTTAAGTGGTTGACCATTTTTGTTTTTTTATTATTATTATTTTTTTTATTTTTTTGAGGGTGAGGGAGTATGTAGCGGAGGAAAAATACAAATGATTTAAATTAAAATTTTGGGGGAACCCGAATTTAAATATATTTATATTTTAATGGCGGGTTCTTCCACAACAATTCAAGGGCGTTGCATTATATGGTTATACCTTTAATATGTATGGTTGATCGATCAAAGATAATGACATGTACGTTTGATTCAACTTTAGTCCAATGGCAAGCGTATGAACTAAGCAGTATAATTTGTTCACGGAATTAGTAATTTGAAAGTCAAAATTAACAACACTTATATGATCACAATATAAAGTACTCGTAATAAACTAATAATAATCATAACTATAAGCTAAGCGTGTCCATAAATTTCATAACCTTTTCTTATCTAGTATCATATCAGTTAATTATTAATCTATACTATCTAATAAAATAAATAATCCTTTACTTTTAAAAGTGTTGAAATTATAATATTTTCACCTACCACTGCTTAAAATATTTTCATATATACTACGGAGTATCTCTTAACATTAATGATTTAATAATTACACATCTTACTTTTACATCAATTACTTTTACATCAATTACTTTTACATCAATTACTTTTACATCAATTACTTTTACATCAATTACTTTTACATCAATTACTTTTACATCAATTACTTTTACATCAATTACTTTTACATCAATTACTTTTACATCAATTACTTTTACATCAATTACTTTTACATCAATTACTTTTACATCAATTACTTTTACATCAATTACTTTTACATCAATTACTTTTACATCAATTACTTTTACATCAATTACTTTTACATCAATTACTTTTACATCAATTACTTTTACATCAATTACTTTTACATCAATTACTTTTACATCAATTACTTTTACATCAATTACTTTTACATCAATTACTTTTACATCAATTACTTTTACAGTCGTTTATCTTTTAAAATATCTACATTAACCCTTTAACATCAATTACTTTTACATCAATTACTTTAACATCAATTACTTTTACATCAATTACTTTAACATCAATTACTTTTACATCAATTACTTTAACATCAATTACTTTTACATCAATTACTTTAACATCAATTACTTTTACATCAATTACTTTAAATCAATTACTTTTACATCAATTACTTTACATCAATTACTTTTACATCAATTACTTTTACATCAATTACTTTTACATCAATTACTTTTACATCAATTACTTTTACATCAATTACTTTTACATCAATTACTTTTACATCAATTACTTTTACATCAATTACTTTTACATCAATTACTTTTACATCAATTACTTTTACAGTCGTTTATCTTTTAAAATATCTACATTAACCCTTTAACATCAATTACTTTTACATCAATTACTTTAACATCAATTACTTTTACATCAATTACTTTAACATCAATTACTTTTACATCAATTACTTTAACATCAATTACTTTTACATCAATTACTTTAACATCAATTACTTTTACATCAATTACTTTAACATCAATTACTTTTACATCAATTACTTTAACATCAATTACTTTTACATCAATTACTTTAACATCAATTACTTTTACATCAATTACTTTAACATCAATTACTTTTACATCAATTACTTTAACATCAATTACTTTTACATCAATTACTTTAACATCAATTACTTTTACATCAATTACTTTAACATCAATTACTTTTACATCAATTACTTTAACATCAATTACTTTTACATCAATTACTTTAACATCAATTACTTTTACATCAATTACTTTAACATCAATTACTTTTACATCAATTACTTTAACATCAATTACTTTTACATCAATTACTTTAACATCAATTACTTTTACATCAATTACTTTAACATCAATTACTTTTACATCAATTACTTTAACATCAATTACTTTTACATCAATTACTTTAACATCAATTACTTTTACATCAATTACTTTAACATCAATTACTTTTACATCAATTACTTTAACATCAATTACTTTTACATCAATTACTTTAACATCAATTACTTTTACATCAATTACTTTAACATCAATTACTTTTACATCAATTACTTTAACATCAATTACTTTTACATCAATTACTTTAACATCAATTACTTTTACATCAATTACTTTAACATCAATTACTTTTACATCAATTACTTTAAATCAATTACTTTTACATCAATTACTTTACATCAATTACTTTTACATCAATTACTTTTACATCAATTACTTTTACATCAATTACTTTTACATCAATTACTTTTACATCAATTACTTTTACATCAATTACTTTTACATCAATTACTTTTACATCAATTACTTTTACATCAATTACTTTTACATCAATTACTTTTACATCAATTACTTTTACATCAATTACTTTTACATCAATTACTTTTACATCAATTACTTTTACATCAATTACTTTTACATCAATTACTTTTACATCAATTACTTTTACATCAATTACTTTTACATCAATTACTTTTACATCAATTACTTTTACATCAATTACTTTTACATCAATTACTTTTACATCAATTACTTTTACAGTCGTTTATCTTTTAAAATATCTACATTAACCCTTTAACATCAATTACTTTTACATCAATTACTTTAACATCAATTACTTTTACATCAATTACTTTAATCAATTACTTTTACATCAATTACTTTTACATCAATTACTTTTACATCAATTACTTTTACATCAATTACTTTTACATCAATTACTTTTACATCAATTACTTTTACATCAATTACTTTTACATCAATTACTTTTAATCAATTACTTTACATCAATTACTTTTACATCAATTACTTTAACATCAATTACTTTTACATCAATTACTTTAACATCAATTACTTTTACATCAATTACTTTAACATCAATTACTTTTACATCAATTACTTTAACATCAATTACTTTTACATCAATTACTTTAACATCAATTACTTTTACATCAATTACTTTAACATCAATTACTTTTACATCAATTACTTTAACATCAATTACTTTTACATCAATTACTTTAACATCAATTACTTTTACATCAATTACTTTAACATCAATTACTTTTACATCAATTACTTTAACATCAATTACTTTTACATCAATTACTTTAACATCAATTACTTTTACATCAATTACTTTAACATCAATTACTTTTACATCAATTACTTTAACATCAATTACTTTTACATCAATTACTTTAAATCAATTACTTTTACATCAATTTACTTGTGATCTAAATGATCACTGATGTTATTTTCCTAATAAATTTTTATGTTGTTACATACTTACATGTATGCTATTTGTCTTGTCCTTTGAAAAATATAACTAGGACGTAACATCGTGTTAAGAATTTAAGATAACTTCTAATCTTTGGGGCTTATTGAAAATTGAGTTTTATGTTTAAAGGTGTGATAAGAATAAGATAACAAGTTATCAATGTTAGATGTGTCGAGTCTTTAATTATGTTTGGGCTGGGCTTAGTACAGCCTGTCAAGAAGGCATAATGCCAATGTGAGAGTCAGTGAGTCATTTAGGGTGTCAAGTCAGTTATTGAGTCATGGTTTTAATGTGGTGCTAAAATAGTGGGTAGTTTTTCTTTTGTGGGTAGTTGTTTTTTATGCTGCAGTTGTAATCAAGGCTTTATATATAGCCATTTTCTGTTTAATGAAGTTATCACTTTAAGAGAAATTGTGTGTGTGTGTGTTTCTGCTGCCATTTACTACATGTGGTATCAGAGCATAATTCCTCAATAGAGTGTTCGTGTGAGTAAGACAATCATGAGTGAAGATACTACACGCTTTCAGAATCCAAGCGTGCCAAAGTTTGATGGGGAATATGATCATTGGAGCATGGTTTTGGAGAACCTGCTGCTATCAAAGGAATATTGGAAGGTAGTTAGCGAGGGATATACTTAGATTAAACCTGGAGCACAGGTTACTGCAGACCAGCAACAGAAGTATGATGAGAATAGACTCAAGGACTTGAAAGCTTGCAACTATCTCTTTCAGTCCATTGATAAGTCCATTCTCAAGACCATAACTCAGAAGAAGACCTCCAAGCAGATTTGGGATGCGATGGAGTTAAAGTATAAAGGGAATACTAGGGTGAAACGTGCTCAACTGCAACGTTTGAGAAGGGATTTCGAGTTATTAGAGATGAAGTCTAGTGAATATGTGAATGATTATTTTGGAAGAGTAATGGAAGTTGTTAATGACATGAGAGCCTGTGGTGAAGACATGAAAGAAGTGCAGATTGTGGAGAAGATTCTGCGCACAATGCCTGAAAGCTTCAATTTTGTTGTTTGCACAATTGAAGAGACAAAAGATCTAGATGAAGTGACTGTGGATGAACTGCAAAGTTCCTTGCAGATTCAAGAAAAAAAGATCCGGAGAAGGTCAAATGATGATCAAGTGTTGAGGGTGGACAGTGATACAGGATTTGGAAGAGGCAGAGGAAGAGGAACCAGTTATAGAGGTAGAGGAAGAGGTAGAAGAAGATTTAGCACTGAAGGTAGGACACCATTTGATAAGTCAAGGGTACAATGCTACAAATGTCACAATCTAGGACATTTTCAATATGAATGTCCATTGGGAGACCAAGCAGCAAATTATACTGAGTATGAAGAAAATGAGGACTTACTCTTGATGGCAGAGGTGAATGTAGAAGAATATGAAAGGGAAACAAAATTGCTCACGGTCTCAGAACAAGGTCAGACAATGGAAACCATTTGGTTCTTGGACTCGGCATGTTCAAATCACATGACAGGTCATAAGAACTGGTTTTCAGTCATTGATGAAAGCTTTAAGCATACAGTAAAATTGGGGAATGATCTCAGACTAGAAGTAGAAGGGAAAGGAAATGTGAAGCTGATGGTAAATGGCCTTAGTCAAGTAATTACTAATGTGTATTATGTTCCAAAACTAACTTCCAATCTGATCAGTATTGGACAATTGCAAGAAAAAATGGTGAAGTTTGTGATTCAAGGGGGCACGTGTTGTGTGTATCACCCTCAAAAGGGATTGATAATGACATCTAAGATGACCAAGAACAGGATGTTCCCTGTGTTCACTAACTCTCATAACCAGGGAGCAAACTGTTTTCAGATCAAGGAAGATGTCAAGACAGTTATGGCATAGAAGGTTTGCTCATGTAAATCACAAAGCCATTCGAACCATGCAGCATAAGAAGATGGTAGAAGGATTGCCTAAGGTGGTTGAGAAGCATGAAGTGTGTGAGGTCTGTGCAATAGGAAAACAACAGAGGGAACAAATGCCTAAGAAAAGCAATTGGCATGCAGTGCAGAAACTACAACTAGTGCATACAGACTTGTGTGGACCTATTACTCCAGCATCTAACTGTGGAAAAAGGTATGTCTTGGTCTTCACTGATGACTATACTAGAAAAAGCTGGGTGTATTTTCTTGCATACAAAAGTGAAAGTTTTGATTATTTTAAGATATTTAAGCAATCTGTTGAAAATGAATGTGGTCTGAAAATTAAATGTTTAAGAAGTTATAGAGGTGGGGAATTCAACTCAAATGAGTTCAAAGATTTCTGTGAACAAAATGGAATTAGGAGACAACTTACTGCTGCCTATACACCCCAACAAAATGGGGTGTCAGAAAGGAAAAATAGAACCCTCATGAACATGGTCCAGTGTATTCTCACAGAGAAACATATGCCAAAGTATTTTTGGTCAGAGGCTTGCAAATGGGCATGTCATGTTTTGAACAGATGTATTAATAGAAGCTTAGATGATAAAGTGCCTGGGGAACTTTGGTCTGGGGTTAAACCAAGTGTAGAGTACTTTAAGATATTTGGTTGTATAGGGCATGTACACATACCAAGTCAGCTTAGGACAAAACTTGATGACAGAAGTCGAAGGTGTGTATTTGTTGGAATAAGTAAAGAGTCTAAGGCATACAGATTCTATGACCCAGTGAAGAAGGAAATAGTGATTAGCAAGGATGTAATTTTTGATGAAGAAGCAACTTGGGATTGGAACAAGGGAGATAATCATAGTGAAGAACTTATCATAGATGGTGAAATTGAAGGGCAGGCTAAAGATGCAGATATAATGGAGACAAGCCAAAAAGAACAGGTGACCTCCCAACCAGTGACTCCATCACAAGAATGTGTTGGTGATCCAGGTACACCTCATTCTGACACTCATATTGATTCTAATGAAGGTGTGAGTGTAAATGTTCCGGAAGTCAGAGATGAAGATATACCATAACAGCCTGAAGGCTCAACAAGACAGAGAAAACCACCCAAGTGGTTGGAGGAATACCACACCAAATATGCTGCAATTGATGAAGTGGACTGGGCAATGCACAGCTCAGTAGAAGACCCCATGTTCTATGAAGATGCCTGCAAACAGGACAAGTGGGTGAAGGCTATGCAGATTCAAATGGAAGCCATAGAAAAAAATTGCACATGGGATTTAGTAGATGTTGTTGATGGCGTGAAACCTATTAGTGTCAAATGGCTGTACAAAACCAAATTAAATGAAAAAGGGGAGGTGGATAAATACAAGGCAAGACTTGTGGTCAAAGGATATGCCCAGAAAAAGGGCATAGACTATGATGAAGTCTTTGCCCCTGTGGCAAGATGGGACACCATTAGGACAGTATTGGCATTGGCAGCAAAAAGAAACTGGATTGTACATCAACTAGATGTGAAAAGTGCATTTTTGCATGGTGAACTGAAGGAGGATGTCTATGTAGATCAACCACAAGGTTTTATCAAGAAAGGTGAAGAAGCTAAGGTGTACAAGCTGAAGAAGGCTTTATACGAATTAAAGCAGGCACCAAGTGCATGGTTTAATCGTATTGAAGGTTACTTTCTGAGAGAAGGCTTCAAGAAAAGCAAATACGCTCACACTCTTTTCATCAGGAAAGTATGGAACAAAATAATTATAGTAAGTGTGTATGTGGATGATCTTATATACACAGGAAACGATCCAGTCATGTGTGAGGCATTCAAGAAATCCATGGAAAGAGAATTTGAGATGACAGACTTGGGAAAGATGAAATTCTTCTTAGGAATTGAAGTGCATCAGAATTCTGTGGGTATTTCATTGAGTCAGGCAAAATATGCTCAAAAAGTTCTCAAGAGATTTCAAATGTGGGAAGCAAATGAAGTTAGAAATCCTATAGTACCTGGTACAATTTTGAAGAAGTCCACACCAGGGGAGGAAATTGATGCTGGGAAGTATATGAGTTTGGTTGGCAGTCTAATGTACTTGACTGTAACTAGGCCTGACTTAATGTATGTTGTTGGGTTATTGTCCAGGTTCATGGCACAACCTAAGAAAGAGCATTTGGAGGCTGCAAAAAGAGTTCTAAGATATATCAAAGGTACCTATAAGTACGGGCTGCAATACAAAAGTGGTGATAAGTACAAGCTTGAAGTTTTCACTGATAGTGATTATGCAAGAGATGTAGAGGACAGAAAATGTACTTCTGGTTATGTGTGCTTATTGAGTGGAGCTGCAATATGTTGGAGCTCTAGGAAACAAGAGATAGTGACACTCTCATCTATTGAGGCAGAGTATGTGGCAGCAACTAAATGTGCATGCCATTGTGTGTGGTTGAAAGGATTGCTGAAGGAACTTAATGAGGAGGTGACACAAGCTATAGTGATTAATTGTGACAACAGTTCTACCATAAAGCTGTCAAAGAATCCCATTATGCATCAAAGGACTAAACATATTGATGTCAGGTTTCATTATCTTAAGGAGTTGGTGACTAATGGAAAAGTAATGCTGGTATATTGCAAGACAGATAATCAAGTGGCAGATGCAATGACTAAGCCATTGAAGCTTGAAGCCTTTCAACTATTGAGCAACAGATAGTGGAGATTGCGGACGATGATAATCAAAAGTTTTAGCTAAACTTTTGATTAAGGGAGGAATTTGTTAGATGTGTCGAGTCTTTAATTATGTTTGGGCTGGGCTTAGTACAGCATGTCAAGAAGGCATAATGCCAATGTGAGAGTCAGTTAGGAGAGTCATTTAGGGTGTCAAGTCAGTTATTGAGTCATGGTTAATGTGGTGCTAAAATAGTGGGTAGTTTTTCTTTTGTGGGTAGTTGTTTTTTATGCTGCAGTTGTAATCAAGGCTTTATATATAGCCATTTTCTGTTTAATGAAGTTATCACTTTAAGAGAAATTGTGTGTGTGTGTGTTTCTGTTGCCATTTACTACAATCAAGACGTACACCAATCTTGTTACTTTTTTAGTTTTTTTTATTTTTCTGTGAAAGTTGACAATGATTAATAGCTAATTAGCTAGAAATCGATTACATAGAAACTTGTAAATCTTGACAAGATGATGACGTATTCGTATACGAAAACCCCCTAAAGATTAAATTACAAACATACGCGATCGAAACCTTCACTTTTCACGAACATATAGTCAGATATTGTCCTAACAATATCTCATATTTCGAAATGATTTTATCATCAATATACTTGTTTATGTTTCTTTATTATGTTTTTATCATAACAATTAGTTGTCTAATTAGATTGTTTATTTTTCAAAAGATAGTTATTCTATTATTTACCCTTGATATTGTTGTGATCTCTTTAAAACATTCTTTACGATGTATGATGACGGATAAGTTTTCATTGCAAATTTAATTAATGAGAAAATGTCACAAATGGTCCCTGTGGTTTGTCATATTCGCATTTTGTCCCCTGTGCTTTTTTTTAGTTGCTAACGGTCCCTGGATTTTCCAGTTTCATTGTCAACGGTCCCTGACACTAACTTCTGTTAATTTTAGCCGTTAAATCTCACATGTGCATTGCACATGAGGGCATTCTGGTCCTTTTATCTCTAAAACATACAGATTGTATTTTTAGCGTTTTGAAACAATTGCTTCAAGTGAGTTCTAAACTTCTAATTAGGTATTAACTGTTATGGGTTTTTTAGTGAAATTTGGTAAAGGAATAATCATGATAATGAATATTAATGATGAAGAGGTATGAGTTAAAAATAATTAGAATTTGGGATTTAGGATCTGTTACATCAATTTGGTGGGTGGAGTAGAAAGGGGGGAGGGAAGGAAGAGGAAGAAAAATAAGAGTGTTTTGTATATAGAAGGACGATTATACCCTTATGTGCAATGCACATGAGCGATTTAACGGTCGAAACTAACAGAAGTTAGTGTCAGGGACCGTTGACAATGAAACTGAAAAACCCAGGGACCGTTAGCAATGAAAAAAAAGTACAAGGGGCAAAATGCGAATATGACAAACCACAGGGACCATTTGTGACATTTTCTCTTGATTAATACATGTGACAATGAGTAACAATGGTCAGCGATCAGCTCCGTTGCCTACCGGCTTGGATTGGCAAACACACGTATTATATAAGTATGGAAAATGATTAAATTCAATTACTTTTCAAGATATTATAATATATTTCTTGTTTTTAAGATTTTAAAATTTAAGATCATAGACCATCTTCTTTATATACTAGTACTAGACACTAACATAGATATAGATGATATTTTTTTTCTCTTACAAAAGGTTGACTCATGGTCAATCTATTATTTTCAATTTGATGATGAGTAACTTCGATGTTCTTTCGGTAGAGCAGTTAATCAATGACAATGGTGATTTCAGTAAACATCAAATTCTTGTTCGATAAATAGTTGCATACTTGCATGGTTAGTGTTTTATATGTTATGGAAAACGCAAAATAAAAAGGGTCCTAAAAAATAAAAATAGTCTTGATAGATAACATATCTGTTAGGTCGGAAATCGACCAAGTATAATTTGTTCAGAAATAACTTGAAGTTTAGTGAAGATATTTGTACAGAATTCTGAGGTGTCTCAGAATTCCTTCACTGAAGCTTCACTTCAGTTCAGATCGAGATAAATCTGAAGCATTCATTCTGAAGTCAAAGACTGAAGTATGAAGAAGAGAATCATCTCAGAAGCGAGCAAAAGAGTGATTCTACCAGATCAAGACTGAAGCATCTCAGTGTAAAGTATTTACAACACTTTACACTGATTACGAGGAAGACTTTTACTTTACACCTTTATCCGGTTAATAGATTTATCTATTAACAAAAGGTACAAAGTATAGGCTTGGAACCTAGTACTATAAGTCACATCAAGTGACTTATATACTCTTCCAAGTGCAGCATGTAAGGAATTATGGTTTAATTCCTTAAATGCTCACAACCACTTTGTACGATCTTGTCCATGTCATCATGGACTTGGTCTATAAATACAAAGTCTTCTTACAACTTGCAAGGAGCTTGAAACTTTAGCATTGCAACTTGTGAGATATACTCTAAGTAAACTTACGAGTATTTCCAAGTTAATTAGATCACTTGTATTTCAGGATTGTTTAGATACTTACACTTGGGTGTTTATCTTTGTTCCGCAACAATCCTTGTATTTGTTTATACATCAATAAATCAAATACATTGAAAAGAAAACAACGTGTCTCAATGCTACATACTTGATTATATTTATATATATCCTTATATAGTTTCTGCCACTTGTTCTTACATTTTATATCTAGTCAATTGTTTCTTGTTATCCATATCTGGATCGTAAACTGAACTTGTCCATCAAGATCAGTTGTACTTGCCAGTCAGGTTTGTTATTCATCTATATATTTGGGACTCACAATATCTAATGGGCGTGATGAAGTGCAAGTCTTATCGAATTTTGAGTGTGAGTTGGTCATTTGGTCAAAGTTTTTTATTATTGTATTAACTCGGTCACCTCATCTTTTTATGTTTTCTAGCAACATATCTTTAACATCATAATATTTTGATATATTTTTCATTTACAACCAAGTTATTATAGCAAGTAAATTACACGGGTCTTTTAGAATGGTTTGCCCAAATTTTATTAACCTTTTTCTACATTTTAAAATTATCGTGTTTGTTTTATTGTTTGCAAATAACTTCACTGATGATCTAATTTTTAATAGGTGTTAGTTTGGCCTCATTAATTAATTCTGTGATAAGCTCATGGTGGGTAATTTCGCACTCACCACTCGCAACCTTGGTCAGAAAGCTTTCGTGTTTAAGTTTTTAGAAGCTGAAATTTATTCAGTCAAGTCCTTTTGAAACTAGAAATAATTTGACACTATCATCTGGGAATCCTTGTCGGAAAGCTACCTCAATCAAAAACTTGGTTTCATTGCTTGTTGTTTTGTCTAGTTCAATAATACGGCTTATCCTAGTGAGTTTTACGGACCCACCCGCTAACCTGCCAGTATTGACTCATTCTACCAGCAATCTTCTTTCACAGACTAGCGAGAGTTCTGCCAGAGCAGCCAGCCGAAGTGATTCCAGTGTTTACTGAGCGATCTCTCTATCTATTAGTTAGCCGGCGGAGACTCGCGATACCGAGAAAGCAAGCCGATCATAGACGGAGGTGGAAGCTTGAAGTGTCCAACCTAAGGTGAATCAGATGTTCGAAGGAGACTGTTCATGAACATGGATTGTTGGTATACCAGCTTTCTCTACAAGCCTACAAGCTTTGGCTTAGCGGCTAAGGGCATGTTCCCCTTGATAACCTCGCTCACAATGTTACTAGCACAGCTCAACTTCTTTCATCAAGATACAAAAACAGATTATTGATCGAAAAACAAAATCAATCAAAACTTAAAGGGCGTAAAAAGTTTTGTTAATGACAACCATTAACGTATAGTGCATTCATTGACTATACTTCACCATAAAATTCATGGTGAATTTTAATATGATTTTTTCTTATGCAAGTTATATAAGCATTGTTATTAAAAAAATCCTTTAAGTAATTTCATCGATTTACTTTTGCTATATAAATTTTGTTTATAATTTAATCGATTTCTATTAAGCAGAATGGTTTGGATCAGTAGTAAACACCCTGACCTTTAAAGATAGGTCATGGGTTCGATTCTCATCCCATGCAAAAATTGGAGGACCTTTTATCATTTAGGTAGAAAATGGAAGCAGACTCTCTATTTAGGTAGATGTAAGGTCTGCCTACATCTTAACCTCCCCATACATCGTCAAAGTATTGGGGATCAAAATCCAGGCGTTTCTTTCTTTTTATTTACAATTTTTTTCACTATATAAATTTTGTTTATATATATAGTTTTTCGGAAACATAGAAAAAGGAGTGTAAACTCGTAAGTAATTTCTTGGAATGGAGAGTGTGCGACAACTTTAAATAAAGTAAACGGTCAATGAATCATACTCCATCATCATCACCACCCTCCCTTCTCTCTCTTTTATCAAAAACAAAAAAAACACTAACTTCATGTAACTATATATATACACACATATACAACCGTTGCTTACAATCAATCACACACAAACACACACTCTCCTTTTCCTTCCTTTCCCAAATTTACTTTCCACCAAATAATAATAATAATGTTGTAAACTTCACATTATTACTACAACTCATATAATAAATTTATTATTCAATTATTTTTAGAATCCATTATGCGATTCTTGATCTTTCTATTGTTCGCCGCCGCAGTAGTGAACACCGATGGTTTTCCGGCTAGGGTTTTGACGTTGGAAAGGGTTTTTCCGGCCAACAAAACGGTGGAGCTTGAAGTACTGATTGCGCGTGACCGTGTAAGACACGCGCGTATCTTGCAGCGGTTCTCCGGCGGCATTGTTGACTTCAATGTCGTCGGTACTTCCGATCCTTATTACGGCGGGTATTCTAATTAAAGCTCACAAATATCTTATATTATTATTTATTAATAATTTATATTTAATATTTTTAATAAAAAATATATCTTTTTTTAATATTTTCATTATGCCCATTAGTTTCATTTCACGGGTCACATTAAAGTTAGGAAATTTAAATTTAGTTATTAAAAAATGTATATAATGTCGGTGAGCATGTTCATATGGGTGGTCTTGTTTGTCTGGAATTTCTTAGAAAGGGCTATCTTAGTTTAATTGTTATTTGGTAGGACAATGAGTGTTTATAGATTCTTTGTTGTCTTGTAAATATGTATATATATTTTCTAAGAAACTTATATATATTAGATTGTGATTGTGACACATATTGATTAGTGACAGATGGATATACTTTGACCTTTTGGTCTCAAGCTTATTATTTTCCAACAACAAACTTTATGTGGATTTTGTTAGTTATTTATCATGTACTTGTTTTTTTTTTCAAAAAAAAAGATTCGAGTATTTGGAAACGGTGTTTCATTATGCCCATTAGTTTCATTTCACGGGTCACATTAAAGTTAGGAAATTTTTGTTGCTTTTTATATTGTAGTAGCCACTATTTGTTTAAATAATTTTAATTTTGCATTAAATTAGGAGATTGTTTATTAATTTTATAATGCTAGTACCCAGTGACTTTTTCTTTAATGTTTGGTTCAAGTTAAAGTTAGTAAATTATTAACTGATTTTGTAATTTCAGTACTATTTATTTTTTAGGATATTTTAGTTAACATTAAAGTTATGAAATTTAAATTTAGTTATTAAAAAATGTATATAATGTCGGTGAGCATGTTCATATGGGTGGTCTTGTTTGTCTGGAATTTCTTAGAAAGGGCTATCTTAGTTTAATTGTTATTTGGTAGGACAATGAGTGTTTATAGATTCTTTGTTGTCTTGTAAATATGTATATATATTTTCTAAGAAACTTATATATATTAGATTGTGATTGTGACACATATTGATTAGTGACAGATGGATATACTTTGACCTTTTGGTCTCAAGCTTATTATTTTCCAACAACAAACTTTATGTGGATTTTGTTAGTTATTTATCATGTACTTGTTTTTTTTTTCAAAAAAAAAGATTCGAGTATTTGGAAACGGTGTCCAGGTATCGACGAATCTGAAGTTATTCATCTGTACATGTTTCTATTTTGTGTTGGTTGCTGTATATATTAATGTGGTTATACAGTTTCCGAAATAAATTACATTATGCAGAATAATTATGACGGTTGACTGAAAACTGAAAAGTCATAATTTTTATGTATATTTTTTTATACTGTGTTTATAGGTTGTATTTTACCAAGGTGAAGTTGGGTTCTCCACCAAAAGAGTTCAATGTTCAGATTGATACAGGAAGCGATATCTTATGGGTTACTTGCAGTTCTTGTAGTGACTGTCCTCAATCAAGTGGATTCGGTGTATGTCTCTTTTATAGTTTTATGTTTATGCATATACTTCGACACAAGTAAATGGCATATTAACTGCATACTAAAAGTTGTGTTTTTGTTTTGTTTTGGATCGTTTATAGATCGAACTCAATTTCTTTGATGCTGGAAGCTCGTCAACAGCTAGTGCAGTATCCTGTTCAGACTCGATTTGCTCTTCAATAGTTCAAACTGCGGATGCATCATGTTCTGAAGATAAGCAATGTGGTTATGAGTTTCATTATGGAGATGGAAGTGGAACATCTGGTCATTATGTTACGGACTTGCTGTATTTTGACACAATTGTGGGACCTTCCATGATTGCAAACTCTTCAGCTGCCATTACGTTCGGGTGAGCTTCTTGTCGCTTAATATGTCCCTTCACGTGTGTGAATCAATCATTTAATGCCAAAGTGTAATGGTTACGCTAGTTTTTAAACTTAAATGATTTTTTCTGTTTCTGGTCAACAAACAGAAATTATACATGAAAGAGGAAACGATAACAAATGTAACGTATTTACGGTGTAAATGACCACTAGAATCCTTAACACCACAATGTCAGCATGATCAAGTAAAATAAGCGCAATTACTCTTAGTATGGAACTCCTTATTTTACAATTTCCCTGGGGAACATGATTGATTTTATTAAACTATGCACAGCTCATCTGGAATATTGATTCTCTTTTCTTTCTTTTAATGATAGGTGTAGCACCTATCAAATGGGTAGCTTAACGAAACCGGACAAGGCAATTGATGGGATTTTTGGTTTTGGTCAACATGGTCTTTCCGTCATGTCACAACTTTCATCAAGAGGGATTACTCCGAAAGTATTCTCACATTGCTTAAAAGGAGATGGAACGGGTGGTGGCAAACTCGTCCTTGGTGAAATTTTGGACCCCACCATGGTTTATAGTCCCCTTGTCCCATCACAGTACGTATTACTTCAAGTGTATAACAATTTCAACTTTTTCTTATCCCCGTTTTTCCTTGGGTTTTTCTAGTTGACATTATCATTGCATTGAGAATACTCCCTCTTATCCAAAAAGAAACGTTACACTTTCCGTATTGTCATTGGCGCGGTCCAAATTGACTTGCTAGTTTTTGCATTAATGATCTTTAAAAATAAAGACAAGCTTGATATTGGCCTATACTTTTCCTGTTTCTGTCTTTGATGACTGATGAGGGTGATATGGAACTAATACAAACTCTTGACACTTAAAATTCAAATTAGGACATAGGGGTTGCTATATCTGGTGTCTGGCAAATTTTGTACTCCCTTGGTGAACTTTACACTGTTGTTTTTTAGTTGAAATACTGTTGTTTTTTAGTTGAAATACTGTTATTTTTTAGTTGAAATATTCTCCGAATCACATACTATGATAATCTTGTAAATCAAAGCAATGAACATAATGTACCAATTTCGATTCAAATCATTGTAGTTTTCATGCTCCAGAAAGGAAGTTGTTGCGATTCTCATGGAACTGAGGGATTAGTAAGTAGGATGTAGGATTAAATAAAGGGTATTAAGCAATGCCAATAATTGAAAATTTTCAGATTCCCTATATTGTTTTAAGTATTTAAAATACATTTAGAACACACAAGAGAAGTGTAACGCTTTATGATATCGAACTTTCAGGCCTCATTACAATCTGGATCTACAGAGTATTGCTGTCAACGGGCAGATGTTGCCAATCGACCCAGCTGTTTTTGCCACGTCAGATAACAAAGGAACCATTGTTGATACTGGGACAACTTTGACATACCTCGTTGAAGAAGCATTCGAACCATTTGTCAATGCTGTAAGATTTGGCTTCCCTTTTGGGTTGTTTGCCTATTTTTCTATTTACAAGGTCAAATGAGTAATATTAGGAAATTGTATTAAGTCATTGGCAGACCCAGATTTCAGAAGTAGGAGCTTAAAATTCATACTACACTTCACTAGTTGGCAATATCCAATTTACCATACAACTTGATATCATTGTGAAATGCTCTTACTTACATTAAGGTTTCGTAGTGGTTGCACTTTCGATCCATTAACTTACAAATGGGTCAATTTGGGTCATATGTTCTCTCAAACATGTCAGATGGGTAAAATAAATAAATGTAGCTAAAAAGGAATAGGATAAAAATCACCCAAAGAATGATTAAATCTTTTTTCTTCTTCAAAAGTGTTATCGTTTTATTAATAATATAGTTTTTATAATCATATTTAACACACTATTTGCTAAGATTTTAAGAGATGGACAAAAATAGAGTTGGCGGGTTGACCCAGCCTGACTCGTTTTCCCTGATGTGAACCCATAATTCCATTCATTTTGCCAGATTTTAAACTTATCTTTACAAAATTAGATGTATTGCCTTTTTAAATCACTCTATCTGACTTTCTGTGGTGTACTAACAAAAATACATGTGAAAATGCCAAAAAGAATACTACAGTTTCTTAGATAATTGCCCGACAATCGAGTATAATTAAATACAAAACAAAAATGAGCATACCTGGTAATCTTTGACCATATTTACTCATCCTTCCAAAGTCCAGCTTTTTTATCTTGTTATTTATGTTTGCAAAGGGAGGATTTTTGCAATGGAAATCCATGTATAATAGCCCAAAAAGTAAATTATTCTATACAATTAGATCATTCTCAGACCTTGGGTCTGGTTTTGTGCTAAGTGTTTGTTTCTTGATTGCAGATAACTGGGGCTGTTTCGCAGTCAACAACCCCTGTCATCGTGAAGGAAACTCAATGTTATATGGTTAAATCAGGGTACCTCCAAATGACCATTTCATTAAATTTTTTTATTCGTTTAGCCATTTGTATGTCCATGTGATTATTATTTGCTTCATAAACAGCATAACGGGAATTTTCCCAGAGGTGTCCTTAAACTTTGCTGGCGGTGCATCCATGATCCTTAAGCCGGAGAACTACCTTGTACCTGGGGATCCCATTGTGAGCCTTCCTATTATTTTCTCTCTATTTGTAGTTTTTCAAAAGAATTCGGCAGATGAGATATGTCTGACTAAATGTGTATCTTAATGTGTCAATTTGTGCTTGCTTATGGTTTTAAGAGGGTCAGGATAACTTGTAGTGTTGGAATTTGAATCTACAATTCTAAATATTGGGCCAAAAGTTTCACATTTTTTTGTGTGGGTGTAGGTGTGGGTGGGTGGGTTGGGTTGACTGTCTAGTGATTGGTGTTATACTGAACATTGTTGGGTTTATGGAGACTTGATAGGCCAGCCCAGTTTAGAAGGCTGTTAAGGCAGCGGGCCTTACAGCTTAAGACAAAGCAGCCCCTTAATTAACTTAGGCATGGTTGCTTGGTAACTTGGAGATTAAGTCATTAACCCTAATGTGTCTATTATAAATATATTGTTATGTACTTGTAATTCCTTATCACGAGTGTTGAGAGGCAGAAAGCTTTAATAAAATATTCTAGTTGCAGCCCGTGGATTAGTTCACACAGTTTAGTGTGAGATACCACGTTAAATCTCTCGTGTCCTTCCCTTGTTGTTATTTTCTGGTTCTTGTGTTTGTGTGTGTGTGCAGTTTATTCCCAACACATTTTAATCATTTTTATTGATTAAAAGAAATAAAGGTTTACCGAAATACTTAATGCTAATCACAATTTAAACCAATTGCTTACAGGATGGGGGTGTACCATGGTGTATCGGCTTTCAGAAAGTTCAGAATGGAGTATCGATTCTTGGAGGTAAGTTAAAATAGTGTAGATATGATATTGTAATAATATATGTTCTTGAGAGATTTAGATCTTTTTATGCATAGCTTATACATCTTCAATCTTAGTATAAGACTATTTCCTTCCAATCAACATTGTCCTGACCTGTTCACTCATATACCTTTTGAGGAATCTCTTCAAAGAAAAGAAGAGAATATATTGAAGAAAGTCTATTAGTCTAAAAGCTATGGAGAATTTAGGTATTTAGCTCATTTTGTGACAATAATAAAGAAATATTTAGAATCTTATATCATAGATCTTAAAAACAATGTTTAATAGTTTCTGCCTCAAAACTCCCCTGCATCATCTTTGACTTCTTACATAGAACTATGGGTTATGGTAGAAGCCGGGACAAAGAGTTATACCTGTTTTTTTTACAAAAGCATGATGTTCATATGGCGTAGTATTATTATGACTTAGTTTCGGAAAAGTTACTTGGATGGTTGTTTGTGTGCGTGTTATCCTGAAATCTTTTGTTTTCTTGAATATAAGTCAACGTGTACCCATGGATTTTCATGTGAATAGTATTTGTGGACGCGGGGCAAAAAGTGAAACCGCTAGATTGGCGACACGCGGCATCATTAATTTGACATTGATTTGACTCCAGACCTCCACCTACCCGCTCCCCCACCCATTCTCCACTATCTACCATCTCTATCCTCTGCATCGTTTTCAACGTTACTCACCTACAACCACTATCCATTCCTTCTCCCAGTCGACACCTGCACCTAACTGTTGGGTGGTGTGTGAGGAGGTTCTGACCAAGTCCATTCATGGTTGAGAGAAGGGGGAAGAAGTGGTTTGGGAAGAAACCAAAATTAATGGGTTATTTATTTGGTGGGCGTCCATGGGAATGGTTAATGCGGAATACACGTGTCCGCATCAGTATATACTCGAAATCCTTGACCAGTTTTCTGAAACCCAAAGAGTCTGACCTTTTGGGGATATCGCATACACAATACGAACCATCCAAATAGTTTTGCCTTTTTTAGGGGGATATTTGTTAAGATTTACATCTTTTGTGATGGTAGATATGCCACTTTAGAGCTAGCATAGTGTTATGTTTAAGGGTGATAGAATGTTATACTGTTGGTTTGGCAGATTCTGCATGCCATCATTTTGTGTATTATTGAATGCAACTACATGTGCCGCTATGATTTTATCTCTTATTAAGAACCTAAAAATAGAAGTCACTAATGGTAAAATCTCAAAAAAGAACAACTAAATATCGAGACTTGAAATATCGAATGAAGGCTGTCTTACTAACATAATGTTTTGTATGCTGGACTCACTGATTACATTTTCATTGCAGATCTTGTTCTTAAAGATAAAATATTTGTTTATGATTTATCAAAGAAACGAATTGGATGGACAGATTATGATTGTAAGCATATGATATCCTCCCCTATATCCTCTTTTCTCACTAATCTTATTCGAATAATCACTTACCGTCTTCTTTACATTCTTTCAACAGGTTCAAATGACGTTAATGTCTCGATAACTACCAGCAAGGATGAATTTAGAAATGCAGGAGAGTTGAATGAAAGCAGTTCATCAAGAACTACACGCGTTCTTCTAGCTCTTCTGCTCCACGTAATAGCAGTGACTCTTGGATATTCTCTATGGTAAAAACCAAATCCTTGATCTAGAGTTACCAAAAATTTCAACCACGTGTTTTTCGTTGCAAACTGAACATCGTTTTTATACAAGGGCAAAAAATGCTATAGATTGCAAGATCAAACGATTTTTGACAAACTGTGGAAATGTTAATATAAAGAAGAAAAAAAGAATGTCATTCTTGGGCTTGTTCAAGATTGTTCATTTTTGCAAGGTTAAGTATTATTCTTGAATTAAAAAAAATGATCTTATGTTTATAATGAAAAGTACAATGGTCCAATGGTCAATGAATAACTCAAAACTTCATTCTTTTGGCACGCTGGTTGTGTCAAGCGATATCTAGCATAGAGTGAATAAATGGCTCTATACCACAAAAGGAAAGATGGAAACGATGGCCTTGTTGTAAGATAAGCTCGTGCCTTTTAAGTTTGAGTAAAAGTGCTAAATTCGAGTTAGGAAATTCAAATTCCTGGTAACTGGTGAGAAATGTTTGATATGTAGATTAGGGTTTTTGATATTTTGGTTTGAGGCTTTCTGCAAGTAGTTTTAGGAACAATTTATTATGTAATGCAAGTATATGGATATTTTTTTATATATAATTTTTTATAGCAACAATATGTGTGTAAATTAGTTATGAACTTGAATATACTAAATCAAATATTATGAAGCTAAATTTGATGGTTGTAATAATTATGAGGTGATGTTGTCTACTTGAGTGTTCTGAACTCTGTTTCCTCTTTCTTATGCCATTATCGAGTCTGATGGACAAAAATGTTCGGAAAGAGAGTTCCTAAAAGCAGACTTGCTCCTATTTTAAGACTCCGATAACAACTACAATACCTAATTTTACTATAAGAGAATATTATAAATACCCATACTTTTGGTGCGCTTATTCGATGAGCAAGTTGGGAATGATCAATCTCCATCCGTTTTGAATAGTGTTAGCGTCCATAGTATTGGTTTTAACATGCCTTCTCAAAGTCTTGGAAAAATCTTGAAGTTGTTGAATTACTTAAACATGCTTAATTAGGAGATTGCTTTGAGGGAGACTCCATTTTACACATTCACATATACTGATATACAAGTATGGAAGTAAGAACAATTTACTGAAGAGTGAATACTATTTTCATATGTTCACTGAACTATGATACATAGTGTTTCAGGACAAAAATTTTATTATTCTTGTCTCATGTTAGAACGGTGTACGATCTTCTTCCTTTTTATTTTGGTCCGTTTCAAAATTTAAGCTGTAAAATTTAAATTACTTAAATTTGAGCAGTCTTTTTAACTTTATAGATGTGAAATTGTGGATGAATAAATCATAAAAATGTCACGGCGTTGACGACAGTAGTAGTTGAAACGCAAACAATAACCGTTTTCATGCAAAAATCCATCTCTATCTTATGTAATAATAAAAATAATCATCTTTCCTTAAAAAACGCATGCTCATTGTTCTTCATTAAATTAAATCCCCTCATTCAATTGTATCAAATAACAAATTTGTTGTTTCTCATCTCATCCCATCTATCTCTACAAATTCCTTTTATTTTCTTCTTCATTTGATCAAAAAAATCACAAAAATTAGGCTAGTGAAAAAATGGCAGCACCATCATCAGCACCCGCATCATCAACGTCGTTGGTTGTCATCCCTGTGTCGTTGTATGTAGGGGATTTGCATCCAGACATCAATGACATACATTTGAACAATGCGTTCTCAGAGTATAATAGCCTCTCGTCTGTAAGGGTTTGTCGTGACACGTCAACCGGGAGGTCTCTTTGCTATGGTTATGTCAACTTTCTTTCTCCAGAAGATGGTAAATCTCAATTTCATGCATTTTTATGTGAGTTATTGTTCTTGTCTATTTTGTTTGCGAGGTTAGAATTAATCCGCTGTTTCATTTCATTTCCAAGTATGATAGTATATATTTGTGTGTATATATGGTTATATCTTTATATAGAGTATTATTATGATCGTTATATGATGTTAGTCTAACTTTCATGATTATCTAGCTTATATGCGCTCTTTGTTAAAAAAGAGAATTCTAGTTGAACAAAACCGTACATATTTCATGTTTAATTGGAATTTTAGATGAATAGTTGTGTACAAAGTTTGTCAAGATTATATACACGCTTTATAGTTCTTTTCCACAGGCAAATACCCACACACATTTGGGCGTGTTAGAAAATTTGACGCACCACTTTGATTGATGGGTCAGCCCGATATATCATATAGCTATGTCAATTGTCAAAGGCTTTTTATTGTGTTTGCTCCCTTCTGAAATGCAATGATGGAAACTTTTGAAGTATAATTTTGTGTCATTTACAAGTACACGCCTTTTATCAGAATTAAGTAGTCTTAATTTGTTCAACAGTTATGCCGCTCTTCATCGTGTTGATTTTTATCTTTTTTCTTTAAATGTAATCGATTTTTTAGTATTCTTGACGCTTCCAACTCAGTTTGTACTATATTTGAGCAGCCACACGTGCTATCGAAGATAAAAACCATACCATGTTATGTGGGAAAATGATAAGGGTGACAAGGGCAAATCGCGATCCTGATGTAAGAAAAAGTGGAGTTGGAAATGTGTTTGTTAAGGTAGGCCGGTTAACCATACATGTTGGCATCAATAAGCTTATATTGTATATGAACTCCATTCATCTTTCGTGTTTGGTTGCAGAACTTGAATGAGTCAATGGATAATATTCAACTTCAAGAATTGTTTCAGAAATTTGGGAACATATTGTCATGCAAAGTTTCCACATCTGAGGATGGCAAAAGCAAAGGGTATGGTTTTGTTCAGTTTGAGTTGGAGGAATCCTCAAATGCTGCTATTGAGAATCTTAATGGCACCAATGTTGGAGGCAAACAAATGTATATCACATTTTCATCTATTTTAGCATTTTCAAAATGAGTATTGATATATTCGCTACATATTGTATCCACACACAACAAAATTTCCGTATTGACTATTTACCCTTATGCAGAGTTTCTGTATAAGGGTAAAACAATCTGTTCATATAAAGTTTGTTGTGTGCTTTGTGAACATATCATCTTACTTTTGAAATGATTGGTTCATGGTTATATATTGGCATTGAGTTAGTTTGTGATATGTTTTCTTTTTACATTAAAATGTTACAGATACGTGGCGAAGTTCATGAAAAAGAGTGATAGACTGTTACCCAATTCTGATGCCAAGTACACAAATTTGTATATCAAAAATCTAGACTTAGATATGACAGAAGATGTTCTTAAGGAAAAGTTCTCTGTTTTTGGGAACATTGGTAGTGTAGTTATAGTGAGGGACAATAACGGGGCTTCCAGGGGCTTTGGCTTTGTAAATTTTGAGAACCCAGATGATGCTAAGAAGGCAACAGAAATCATGAATGGGTTGAATCTTGGTACGTCGGTTTTTCTTATTATTGTTATTTTCATAGACATAATATCACCATACCTTTGTTGTCCTGTTTTTATGCAGGTGAAAAGGTCTTATATGTTGGCAGGGCACAAAAGAAATCAGAGCGAGAACAAATGTTGCGTCGTCAGTTTGAGGAGTGGAGGAACGAACAAATATCAAAATGTCAGGTATGATGATATCCTGTTTTTTTTTATAAGCAATGCCGTTTCTTGTTATAATCTTGCATCTGAATATCTGAAAAGTCATCTTTACATCAGGGTTCAAATGTATATGTTAAGAATATTGAAGACAATGTCACCGAAGGTGAGCTAAAAGAACGTTTTAGTCAGTGTGGCACGATCACCTCTGCGAAATTGATGGTTAATGAGAAAGGGATTAGTAAAGGTTTCGGATTTGTATGCTTTTCTACACCAGAGGAAGCAAGTAAGGCTGTCAACACCTATCATGGTGAGTTAACTACAAATTTCTAGTTACTACTATCTGAGACCTTCTCACTAAGCAATAAAGACTCTGATGTTTATGCTAAGCTATTAATTTACAGGATGCATGTTTCATGGAAAACCTTTATATGTGGCCATTGCTCAAAGGAAAGAAGAGAGAGTAGCACAATTACAGATTCAGCATGCCCAACGTATGGCGGGAATGGCAGGCCCATCCGCTATTATCTCGGGTGGATATCCTCCTCTTTACTATCCATCCTCTCCTGGTATTTTCTCACAAGTACCTTCAGGACCAGGGCTCATGTATCAACCTATGGGATTAAGGACAGGATGGGGGCCTATTAGCTTTGCACCTCCAACAAGGCCGGCTGACACGTTTTCCTATTCTTCAGTAAGTTATGCAACTTAGTTATTGAGACCAGAAAAGGATACCAATAAACATCATAATGCATCATGTCCTAGTTTTACTTTGTGTCAAGACTTTTGTACTGGATAATATGTAGTAAATGTTATGGTTTGATCTTTCAAGTATACGTCTCAGATGTTTGATGCTCCGAGACTTCAAAGACAAAATAGGGGAAGAATCAATCCATCAAAACTACCGTCTGCTTCAAATTCTGGTGGACGCAGTGGTGATGGATCTGATATGTTGAGTAGTATGCTAGCTGCTGCTTCACCTGACATTCAGAAGCAAATTTTAGGGGAACGCCTCTACCCCCTTGTCAACCAACACGAGGTAAAACGTACCTTTGAGAAACGTGACACGTAATTATACAAGTTAATAGAAAGTCCTTCCTAACAGTTATTTTTGACATAGAATGTCAGTTTGTCAAACCCAATATCGTAGAAAGTTTGGCAGTACTATTATGCAATCTAGCTTTGAGAATAATATTTACATTTATTACTCATCTTAACTAGGAGTTAATTAGTCAGGGTGGGCGGGTTTGATGCACATAATGAACCAGACCAAAAATGTAAGATATTTAGTTGCGGCAACGTAGGTTAGTCATAGTTGCAACTTGTAATTAAAGACTTTTCATCTTTAACTCTATACACAACTAATCAATGAACACCAAAAACTAGAAACACCGTTAAGTTGCCTGGAACTATCTTGTTACAACAAGACTAAACTAGTTAGTCATATTTTCCATTCTCATTTTTTAACAAGAAAATGATGATCCAGTAAAAATGAAAACTATTGGTGAGTATGTACTGTAAATCAAATCAACTTGTTTCAACATGGACCGTGAATAGTCATTGCTTTAATGAACGAGGTTATCACTAACGTCCTGTCATTATTGCAGCCCAACCTTGCTGCAAAGATCACCGGAATGCTGTTGGAGATGGACAAAATGGAGCTGATTTTGTTGTTGCAATCACCAGCATCTTTAGCTGCCAAAGTGGAAGAAGCTGTGCGGGTGCTGAAGAAATCCAATCAGACGAAAGTAACAAGCCACGAGAGCCTTCAGCCTAACTTGTTATCTGCCCAAGTCGCAGTCAACTAAGAGATACATACAGCCAGTGCTTGCTTTGGCTTAGTGTTTGCTAATATACCTTTTGGCGAAATTGATCTAATATATTTTGGTACGTAGACATTGTTTTATTCATCAAAACCTGATTTTGAGTCTGGATTATGGGCTATAAACATTCCATCGAAACCTAAGTAGTATATTGTACGTAGATGAATGGATTTAAGATCTTAATTATGCTTCGTGTTTTTGTTGTAATTTTGCACTTTTTGAAGAACCTGTCGTCGTGCAAGCATCTATGACATTAGCAGGTGTGGTTGAGTTTATTATTGTACATTTTCGGTAATATGCTGAGGGGTGGGTTATTTCAGGACCACTCCTTATTTTAGGACCACATCATCATCATCACCGACCACCACCACCACCACCATGATCATCTCCGACCACCACCATGGTCCTCCGGCGACGGCGATGTTTAAGTTAACTAGCACATGTGTAAGTTGTATGTAACCTTAAACATGATTTTCCGGTGGTCGCCGTCGCCGAAAAATCATGGTGGTGGTCGGAGATGATCATGGTGGTAGTCGGAGATGATGATGATGATGTGTAAGTTACAATATCTAGAAGTTTGGCTGAAAAGGAAACAAGAACTTTTGGCATACCACTAGATGATATGCTACATATCTAGTGGGGTGGTTAGAAAAGGGATTGAAAATAGTCAAGAAATAATGAGTCAAAGATTTATCATTTTTGCATAACCTAAATAAAAAAAACGGTCAAAAACCTCCCATTGTCTTTTTATTACGTTTAGTTATTGTGTAGTATACTAGTACATATGTCAGAATTATTTGTTTCCTTCCCCGCCAAACTTCTACCTAACACGAAGGTTCATTAGCCCTCACTCATTTGTGAGCAAGTGTATAACCAAAATACTCTACTTTTTTTTGGAATATAGTCAAACTTTTATATTACATTACAGTACTAATTATAACTACAATACAGCTGTTTTTTCCATCTCACTTTACAACATATTTTAAAAAATGGGTATAGTCAAAATAAATAACCAAATTTTTTTTAAAAAATAATATAAATAGCACAAGTAAAACACTAATTAAACCCATTACCCTTCTATAATGGCACAACACAAAAAGAACCCAAGCAAAAGACAAACTAAATTAATCAATCCAATCTTCCTTTTTGCACTTTTTGAAGAACCTGTCGTCGTGCAAGCATCTATGACATTAGCAGGTGTGGTTGAGTTTATTATTGTACATTTTCGGTAATATGCTGAGGGGTGGGTTATTTCAGGACCACTCCTTATTTTAGGACCACATCATCATCATCACCGACCACCACCACCACCACCACCACCACTACCACCATCATCTCCGACCACCACCACTCCGGCGACGGCGACCACCGCCACCACCACCACCACCACCACCACCACCACCACCCCACCACCACCATCCACCACCACCACCACCACCACCACGTTGCACCACCACCACCACCACCACCACCACCACCACCACCACCACCACCACCACCACCACCACCACCACCACCACCACCACCACCACCACCACCACCACCACCACCACCACCACCACCACCACCACCACCACCACCACCACCACCACCACCACCACCACCACCACCACCACCACCACCACCACCACCACCACCACCACCACCACCACCACCACCACCACCACCACCACCACCACCACCACCACCACCACCACCACCACCACCACCACCACCACCACCACCACCACCACCACCACCACCACCACCACCACCACCACCACCACCACCACCACCACCACCACCACCACCACCACCACCACCACCACCACCACCACCACCACCACCACCACCACCACCACCACCACCACCACCACCACCACCACCACCACCACCACCACCACCACCACCACCACCACCACCACCACCACCACCACCACCACCACCACCACCACCACCACCACCACCACCACCACCACCACCACCACCACCACCACCACCACCACCACCACCACCACCACCACCACCACCACCACCACCACCACCACCACCACCACCACCACCACCACCACCACCACCACCACCACCACCACCACCACCACCACCACCACCACCACCACCACCACCACCACCACCACCACCACCACCACCACCACCACCACCACCACCACCACCACCACCACCACCACCACCACCACCACCACCACCACCACCACCACCACCACCACCACCACCACCACCACCACCACCACCACCACCACCACCACCACCACCACCACCACCACCACCACCACCACCACCACCACCACCACCACCACCACCACCACCACCACCACCACCACCACCACCACCACCACCACCACCACCACCACCACCACCACCACCACCACCACCACCACCACCACCACCACCACCACCACCACCACCACCACCACCACCACCACCACCACCACCACCACCACCACCACCACCACCACCACCACCACCACCACCACCACCACCACCACCACCACCACCACCACCACCACCACCACCACCACCACCACCACCACCACCACCACCACCACCACCACCACCACCACCACCACCACCACCACCACCACCACCACCACCACCACCACCACCACCACCACCACCACCACCACCACCACCACCACCACCACCACCACCACCACCACCACCACCACCACCACCACCACCACCACCACCACCACCACCACCACCACCACCACCACCACCACCACCACCACCACCACCACCACCACCACCACCACCACCACCACCACCACCACCACCACCACCACCACCACCACCACCACCACCACCACCACCACCACCACCACCACCACCACCACCACCACCACCACCACCACCACCACCACCACCACCACCACCACCACCACCACCACCACCACCACCACCACCACCACCACCACCACCACCACCACCACCACCACCACCACCACCACCACCACCACCACCACCACCACCACCACCACCACCACCACCACCACCACCACCACCACCACCACCACCACCACCACCACCACCACCACCACCACCACCACCACCACCACCACCACCACCACCACCACCACCACCACCACCACCACCACCACCACCACCACCACCACCACCACCACCACCACCACCACCACCACCACCACCACCACCACCACCACCACCACCACCACCACCACCACCACCACCACCACCACCACCACCACCACCACCACCACCACCACCACCACCACCACCACCACCACCACCACCACCACCACCACCACCACCACCACCACCACCACCACCACCTCAATCCAATCTTCCTTTTTGCACGTGAACGCTCCAACCAAAAATACCCATCGGTCCCCTCCCCCACAAGTACAACATTAGACAAGGACAAAAAACATCATTAGCTTTTCTTTCCAATATCTAAGTTGTCTTAGACATTCAATCTTTAATGGTAATATTAAAAAATAGGGGTTTTGTTAAACACAGTCTTAAAAGTTATTATTAAGTTTCATTAAATAGTTATACACTTATTATAAAATTTAAAAGTGAATCTTTAATATGAAAAATATAATTTTTTTATACATTTTAACTATATGCATTTAAAATTTTTTAAAAGATAATCGAAGGTCGTTGTGTTTGACCATTTAACTTTTGTTGTCAGTATGCTTTCCGATTTCTAGATTCGTCATGTTAAATTAACTGTTTAACAAACTGGTCAACTTTTGTCGTCGGTATCCTTTTTCCTTCTCTAGATTGGTCACAATGAAACAATTAATTGTTTAACGAGCATGGCAATTTGCAAAGTGTCCTCGACGTCTATCCAATGTTGACCAAATAAATTTAATTAAAAGTCCATTCGGTCGGATTTATTTATTACCTATAAATCAACTAGCCCGAAGTGGTTAATATGGTTGATAAGATTTCAAAATCAATGTCTTCAAAACTGGACTGTACATCAATAGTGACGGCTAAAGGTTTTTGGAGGCCTCAAACGAGATCAATTTTGGGGGCCTAGTTCATTATCATATAAATTAAAGTAAAAGAAAAAATAGCTCGACTTTTATTATTGAACTACTAGTAATAAAAAAAATGCAGATGTTGATGCAAAAACCAAAAGGGTGTTACTGCAATGCAAATTATATAATGGTACTTAGTCCAAAATCCAAACATTAAGTCTAATATACAAAATATTGAGGCCTTAGAATTTTGGGGGCCTAAAGTGATCGCTTAGTCCCATTGTACTATTAAGCCACCTCTGTACATCAAACTGATTTGATGAGAGATCCAAAGGTTCAATCAGTTCAATCGATATGTCCAGACTTCAAAAATAGATCATTTTTTATATGTTTAAAATATATATGAGGGTATAAAAAATATATCTCACATAATATCTAATTGTTAAGATCAAGTAAATTAATAGTCGAATTACAATACCATTAAGGATGATAGTTATGAACACTGCCACCTTCCACGTGACACTGTTCTATTGGGCCACTTTAACTCCATATCATTGTTCTATTTGTTAGATTTTTTCCATTACATATATTTTTAAAAAAACAATTTCAAACAACTTTTTATTATATAAAAAACAAAAGAAATATAAAGAAATATTTTTCATTATTTTTCTTTGAACTTACCTTTTCAATTATTTGCACACATATAAATAAGCATTTATATAAAAATAGAAAAATAAAAAATGCATGGAGTTAGAAGCCCAAAAGAATACAATGTGGGAAAGACATGAAACATTCATTTTCTATTTCTATTTTCATGGACAGATAAAAAGAGATAACTACCATAATAATACCCCGAAATATTGGTTAGCAAATGCTTTATATAAAATCATCCTCTTAATTACCTTAATCTATACAGTTTAATAAAACAAATGATTTTGTTTTTAAACTTTCACCATTTGAAAAACTAAAAATACCTCTCTTCATTATTCATTAATTTGAATATCTCCACCTGATAAATAATAATTTACAATATAGATCTCTCAACCCTTAAATTAACTATACTACCACCTTTAACATCAATTATTTTTACATTTACCACAATCGCCGCCCCCACTACATCCCCTACCACCGTTAGTGCCACCGCTGCCGACATTACCGCCGCCACCTGTTGACACCAGGGGTGATCAAAATGCGGGCCAACCCGTGAAACCCGTTGAACCGGCCCGAGAAAAAACCGAAACCGACGTAACCCGGTATAATGCGGTCCGGTCCACGGGCTTAATTTTCATGAAAATGCGGTCCACGGGCCGGGCCGGGCTAACCCGTGAAAAAACCCGAAAACCCGTTGAACCCGAACTTCTTAATAATTAGAGATTCATTAGGACTCCTTACGTTAATATTAATATTAATAGAACATATATACTTATTTGATTCTTGATTCTTGAATATTGTATTGTATTTAAGCCCGTTAGTTTAAGGACCACATCTACTATCTTATCAGTCTATGTATATATAATGATGCGTAAGTTTGTTATTGTTATTGCATCTTGATTCTTAAATATTATATTGTAGTTTTAAACATAACGTGGCTAGTTACTACTGTAAACTATTTGCTTGCTTTTTCGATAACTCAAGTTTAACAAAAAGGTCCTTAAAATTGCTAGTTCAAACTATATCGAGCGGTTGTTTTAGAAAACAGCATCAGATTGAATTTAAATGGATATAGGAAATACCACCAATGAGGGTATTTGATATGTTTTAGCAAGCTACGTCTATTACGATATTACACCACCCTGAGCATCTCCAATACATGACATGACTTGTTCATGAGGTTGAAGTGTGTTTATGCATTAATTGTACGGGCTCGGGCTGGCCCGTTAAAAAACCCAACCCGCACGATAACCCGGCCCGGACTGACCCAATGAAACATTGGCCGGTCCTCGGTCCACATATTTTGCAATTCTCGGTTGACGGGTCGGCCCGGGTTGAGCCCATGATCAGACACCACCGCCGCCACCCATCCTACCGCCGCCACATTGCACGGACATAAGTCTAGTAACTGGAACCAAAACATGTAACTACTCTATAATTGAACACGTGAAGCAAATGTTTTTTTCCCTCTCCCACAACTATGTTGCTTTGACATTTTCTATATCTGTTTAGGTAAACATTTTTCATTAGTAAAATATTATTATTATCACTTAATTATTGAGTAACAAACAACTCGCATGACGTGTCGGTACCTTATTACTTATTTATTCCACTTCACAACCCTAACAAAACTCCTCCTCCCCTTCCTCCTCCTCCCCTTCCTCTCCACTCACTTCAAACCCGCCACCGCTCAAAACTTCTCCTTACTACCTGCCAATATATATAAATTATATATATATATATATATGGAATCTCTGTATTTCACTACATACATTAAAATCAAAATCCCTAACAACCGCAATGACATCAAATCACACAATGTCAGCACAACAAGACGTCGCCGGAAGAGTCTTTCCGTCTCCGCCACGGTATTCAAATCGAAGACGGAAACCGATTCTTTATCGGCGACGGAGAACGGTCCGGTGACGGCGGTATTACGGACGCCGGAGAAAGAGCAGCAACCACCGGCGGCGGTGCTGAGAGTGTCGCCGGCATCTTTGCAGTATGAACCAGGTAAGTTAGGAGCTGTACCTGATCATAAAGTGGAAGAAGGTAATGGCGCGTTGAGTGAAATGGAGTATTTGACTAATATATTGTCTTCTAATCGTGTTTATGATGTTGCTATTGAATCGCCATTATCGCTTGCGCCGAAGCTTTCTGAACGGTTAGGAGTTAATGTGTGGCTTAAACGAGAAGATCTTCAGCCTGTAAGCTTTCATTCAGATATATATATATATATATTTCTTATCGTTTTTATTCTGCACATATTATATATATTTTGAGATACTAGCTTATTCAGCATATATAACAAACAAACTTATTGCTTAATTTGTGCATATTATATTTTTGGAAATTCAAGACACTTTTTCAACGAATAAAAACAAACAAGAATATTGTTCAATTTGCACTTCACGATCACTTTATCTAGAGTTCTAGACAGTACTTAATAAGTAAAAAAAAACAAAAGATGCTCTGAGATGTTCCTATGTATGTTTCTGATTACTTTTGGTGTAAATTTTGAATCTGAAAATGATTATATATTGTGGAAATGTTTGTGGTATTTTGTTGAAAACTTTTGATTTAATTTATCTGATAGATGGTATCGAGGAATCAATGACGGGCAATTATATTGAAAAGATACTTTTTAACACAAAGTACAGGTAGAAGTTGAAGACAAAAAGTTTTAATGTATGGAAAAGAAATTAGTTAAACTTGCCAAAATTCGTTTAAGTATGCCTCTGGACCCTAGGAAAATTAAGACTCTTAGAAAAAGATGGCTTTGATAGTCACATTCAGAAGTGTACAATGTCTAAATCTAAACGAATGTTTGATTTAAATAGAAAGTGAACTCTGGGCCTTTTCACCTTTGTAACATTTATTTTTTTTAAAAGCTCAAACTTTCGTCTCAAATATCATATTTGGTATTTAAAATAGGCATGGTTAATTTTTTTTCCCCCAAAAGGTTGATGGAATGATGGCTATTATTGAAAACTTTTTACTAGTTACTTTGGTTGTCTTTATTGGAAATTTATGACCAGTTGACCATCTTTCTTCTATTGGTTAATGGAAGGATATATTCTAACATACAGGATGATGGATTTGCAGGTCTTTTCGTTCAAGCTTCGTGGAGCATATAATATGATGGCAAAACTTCCAAAGGAACAACTGGCACATGGTGTCATATGCTCGTCTGCTGGCAATCATGCTCAAGGGGTTGCATTAGCAGCTAAGACACTTGGTTGTGATGCTGTGATTGTCATGCCGGTTACTACACCTCGAATCAAGGTTTGCTTGTTGAAGCATGATGTGTTGCTTATCCAACTTTTGGATAGTTATTGATTAATAGCTGACCTCGTGGTTACTTCATTGTTGAATGATGTACTTAGTGGGAGTCGGTTAAAAGGTTAGGTGCAACAGTTGTCCTTGAAGGCGACTCTTATGATGAAGCACAAGCGTATGCCAAAAGAAGAGGACAGACTGAGAATCGAACTTTCATTCCTCCTTTTGATCATCCGGATATCATAATGGGCCAAGGAACTGTTGGAATGGAGATTGTACGCCAAATGCAAGGTCCTATCCATGCCATATTTGTGCCTGTTGGGGGTGGTGGCCTGATAGCTGGTATTGCTGCCTATGTGAAGAGGGTATCACCAGAGGTAATGTTTTTTCTGTAAAGTGCGTTATACTCTGTTCTACTACAAGTTATAACTACATATACTAGAACGTGAGTTACAGATTTCTTTATTTTTACACAGCCATTCATCTGTATTAATCAAGAGAAGTATGCAATATATATATATACTGCATATATATTTACAAGCATCGTATTAGTTTTTGCTGTTATGGGTAGTAGCTCTTTTATCCCTCAAGTTTGCAGATATTGCACTCCGAATGATCTAGTTTAGCTATACGACATTAAGTCGTTAATTTTTTTTATACAGGTACTGATTATCGGTGTGGAGCCTGCTGATGCAAATGCAATGGCTTTGTCATTACACCATTCCCAAAGAGTAATGCTTGATCAAGTGGGAGGCTTTGCAGATGGTGTTGCTGTTAAGGAGGTCGGTTTGGAACCTTTCCGTTTATGCAGGGAATTAATAGATGGAGTGGTTCTTGTCAGCCGTGATGCTATCTGTGCATCCATAAAAGTGAGTCTCTTCACTTGCAGTGTTGATACCTTTTTTAGCTTTTTGATTATAGTTAATGAAGTTTTGAACCAATAAATATGCTTAGAGAATAGAGAAAGATCTAAGGAAAATGAACGAATTGATGATCAAAAATTTATTTGTCAATGAGAGAGTTTTCAAGCCACGTCTATATAATCAGTATTATGTTATCTTTTACTTTATTTCAGTCTTTTTACAAATACTTCTGTAATCACATTTAATCATGATACTATTTGTAATTTATAAATAAAAATCAAATGTGAGTAGATTGAACCCCTATGTTGAAATCCATTTCATGTAATTTATTAATAAGCGTCTCCACATCATCATAATTAGTTCTTCATATCGTCAGTGACACAAGAGCCTCTGCAGTTCACCTTTGTCTCTAGTGTGGATTCTGAAACTGCCCCTCGTTTGACATATTGTGGTCTAGCATTTCGGTACATGAAGAAATAAAAAGATTTCATGGCATTGGTGAAATAGGACTCCAGGCTACATTAATGGCCTTCTGTATATATTGCAGAATGGTTATTCAAATATATTTTTTTATAGTGTTACATTTTGTTTTATTTGGTAATGGTAACTTGAATCAGACTACATATCGGGACCGATAGAGTACTTCTCATATTTATTTACATTGGTTTAGTTTTGTTTTAACATTAGTCAATCTTTGTGTGTTATAGGATATGTTTGAGGAGAAAAGGAGCATATTAGAACCAGCAGGTGCACTTGCACTGGCTGGGGCAGAAGCTTACTGCAAATTTTATAACCTTAAGGATGCAAATGTTGTAGCAATAACCAGTGGGGCCAATATGAACTTTGATAGATTGAGATTGGTAACAGAGCTTGCAAATGTTGGTAGGCAGCGAGAGGCTGTGCTCGCAACTTTCATGCCGGAGGAACCTGGAAGTTTTAAACAATTTGCTGAATTGGTAAGTACTAGGAGTACAGAACGTTTAATTTAAAAGTTAACCAACTTTCGTCAAATTACTTTTGTGCTCGCTCATAAAAAGCTTTTGGTGAGGACATCGTTGTAAATTTGTAAGTTGTTTTTATATGGGTAGGTCAGTAGGTTGGTGTTGCTGAATATGGTCACTTCCACATCGATCCAATTTACTTAGGTCGGTAGGTTGGTGTTGCTGAAAATGGTTGTTTCCACATCGGCGCCCAATTTACTACCTACCTGCATCAAGCAATCAAGTTTACTAGCTACACTTTTTTTAGTTATTTTGGAAGTTTTTACTTTTTTACGAGTGGGAAAAATATAATATCACCCAGGGCTGGAATTTGAAGAAAGATGGTTAACCTATCTGTGGTGAGCAATAGACAGGTAGGAGTGTAGGACAGGACATGTTAACCATGTACCCATTTTCTTATAGGTATGACAGGACATATATTAATTACATATTAAATGTCTAATTTTTTAATACTTGATTGATGAATTTCTATAGGTAGGACAGGACAGGACATGACATGTTAACTATGTACCCATTTTTTTTTCTTGTTTACAGTTTTCCCAAGAGTATGGTTAATAGTAATTTCTGTTGGCAGGTTGGGTCGACGAATATCACCGAGTTCAAGTATAGATACGACTCTGGAGAAAAACAAGCTCTAGTTCTGTACAGGCAAGAGATTTCAGTATAGGTTGCAAATTGGTGTGGGTTGGGTAACGGGTAACTTTTTAAACAAGGGTTGGTGGATTATTCTTTTTATCAAGTAATTAATCAATGATTGAAATAATTTTGATTTATGGTCGGGGTGGCTTTAAGCCTTTGAAAACACTTCGGACGATTTTTGACCTAGAACTATACCCATTTCATTTTTGTCATTTTGTGCATTGTGTTATCGCTAGTATCTAGTTTGTGTAAAACTGCTCGTGCCACTTGTAGAATGAAGAGCCAAATGTAGCTGGTACGATAATTGCTGTATGTTTTGTGATTGTTTTAGTGTTGGCCTTCATACAAAGTTTGAACTTCAATCAATGGTGGAGAGAATGGAGTCATATCAACTAAAAACTATTGAGTTTACAAACAATGACATGGTCAAAGATCATTTACGTCATCTGGTATAATTCTTCTTATTTCTTCCTCTATATTATGTTATTCTATTTTATCACAATGATCTTTTCAGTTTATATAGCCAATACTAACTACTTTAGATTACCAGATGGGTGGCCGGACAAATGTCGAAAACGAACTTCTTTGTCGTTTTGTTTTTCCGGAGAGGCCAGGGACATTGATGAAATTCTTGCATGTTTTTAGTCCACGTTGGAACATTAGCTTGTTTCATTACCGTGCACAGGTTTGAGTTGTATAATACAGCTTAAATCTTGTTTGCCTTTTTGATCTTGGTGATCTAATGCTTAGTTTCCATCTTCTCCAGGGGGAAATGGGGGCAAATGTTTTAGTCGGTATTCAAGTTCCCTCGAGTGAATTAGACGAGTTCCGGTATCAAGCCAACAATCTTGGATATGATTATGAACTTGAGACTGATAATGAAGCATTCCAGCTTCTAATGCGTTAAGGAGGACCAAAAGCTCAATCGAG
The DNA here is from genome assembly GCA_034093135.1 of Erigeron breviscapus. Taxonomy (NCBI): domain Eukaryota; kingdom Viridiplantae; phylum Streptophyta; class Magnoliopsida; order Asterales; family Asteraceae; genus Erigeron; species Erigeron breviscapus. The sequence goes on from CM067167.1 coordinate 269,383,551, forward strand.
TGTTAACTGAAATTGGTATCTTTCCAACAGTAGGGTTGACAACTTCAGGATTCCACAAAAACATCTTGTTGTAGGTGGATCAAGATTCTCTCGTGATGGTTTTTCAACATGATACAGGTCATGTATATTTTGTGAGAGGGGGCAAAGTTGGGTCTATTATTGCTGGCCCGTTTTGATATATTTCTTATCTCACATAACATGCAACATGAGCTTTTTTATTAAAAACCACATTAGAGGATCCTGATCCATTGTAGATATAGGTGTTTCTGTAATATTAATTATTATTATTGTCTCTTGTAAACAATGTGTCTTGTGCACGAATAAGGTTTTATGAAGAGTGTATTAATGGATGGATGGATGATGAGTTATAAATTTTTTGCTTTCTACTCAGTTTGGGGTATGATCTCAAGAGTATATGCTAAAGTCCCATAAATTACTTCTGACATTCTTTTATAATCTAGTAAAAAATAAAAAGAGAAGCTTTTCTGAATCAACTAAAGAGTATATATGCTGTGATCGCATAGAGAGTAAGGGGTGTGAAAGCCCACTGATCGCTCCATCCTCTGTTTATCGAGCTATCAACAATCATTTCTGAATTTACATAGAACACGTCAATGTTATGAGTAGATCGTTTATGGTGTAGCAAGCTGAAATAGCTGCCGATGGCATGTCATTGTGTGATAATTGGTTTTTTAAACGCAAAATTTAAACTGAATTCATAAGCATAGCTGGATTTGGATTTGGTTTTGGTTGCTTACATAAAAACCAAGCTTACACCAGCTGGTACTCAAACCAACCCCTATCATGTTGCCAAAGGCAATTCTTTTGAATTTCGATAAAACAATTCCTGGATCTTTTTTTGTTTGCTTATAGAAAGGACAATCTGGTTGAATTTGATCAGTCTAAAACCAGAGACAACATGAGATAGGCATAGCTTCGAGCTCTTGTTCGTTGATTAACCGATCCATCGACAATAAAAACCCAACTTCTATGATCTCATAGACTCATAATGTATAACCCAATTATATAACCCAATCGGGTCAAATTTTAATTCAACTGTGAAATGACAATGCCAGTATGCTACATTAATCTTTTCTGGCGACTAACAATAACTCTTACACTCTTACATCATCATGTTTGACAAATTGTTCTGAAACAATAGTTGATCCTTGTTCGTATGACAATGAAGAATTGATAAACAGTCATACACCATACCTGCTAGTGGTATCGATTGGTCTTCCACAAAGAAAGGTTCAATCTTTTTATCAATTTCAATCCAAGCACACCCAGGATTCTTTTTCAATCCAAGCTCTTTCATCTTCAACCTCACTTTCCACTCTTCATCCCATTTCTTCATCGAAGCATACATTTTAGCCAACACAATGTACGTTGACGGATCATCAGGATCCTTATTAATGAGCAAACTCCCGATTTCCTCACCCAATTCATATTCCCCATGTAAATGGCATGCAGAAAACAATGTGCTCAAAAGCTCAACATCCTCTCTGATGCTTGCATTTTTCTGCAGGATAGCATAAGCCTCGTTTAATCTTCCAGCACGACCAAGTAGGTCCACCAGGCACGAGTAATCTGCAACTTTTGGTTCGATCCCATAATCATTAACCATTTGATTGAAATAATAACACCCTTCGTTAACTAATCCTGCATGACTGCATGTAGAAATCACTGCTAGAAACACAACTCTATCTGGTTTTATGTTCATCTTCTTCATTTCTCGGAAGAGTTTTAATGCTTCAGAAGCTTGCCCGTGTGCTCCATAAGCTGCTATCATACTAGTCCAAGAAATTAGATCTCTTTTGGGTAATCTACTAAAAACAAGTTTAGCTTCATCCAACGCACCGCATTTAGTGTACATGTCCAAAAGAGCCCCCATAACTATCTTATCTGATTGAAAGTTGCCTGCAACAATAGCTTTATGAATCTCCTTGCCCCTTTCTAGTGCTCCAAGTTGTGAACACGCCGCCAAGATACTAGTAAATGTAATGGCATCAGGTTCTACTTGTGCTGAATTCATGTCATTATATACATCAAGAGCATCAAGATATGACCCTACTGTTACATACCCAGAAATCATTAAGTTCCATTCTACAACATTCGTACTGTTACACATATTATTCTTGAAGATGAATTCGGCCGATAAAGTATTTCCACATTTGAAGTACATGTCTACCAGGGAGGTGTAAATAAAGGTATTGGCTTTTATGTTGTTTCTTATTATGTACCCATGGATGAACTTGCCATGTTTTAAGTTGGCTGATTTAGAACACGCCATTAATGAACTACTTAAACTAGTACAATTCGGTTTTGTTTGTGTTAAATTCATTCTTGACAAAAGTTTAATACAAGATTTACTATCCCCTTTTAAACTATATCCTGAAATCATAGAGTTCCAAGAAACTAGACTCTTGAACTCGATTTCCTCGAAAACTTGTACAGCCATTTCCAAACAACCACATTTCCCATACAAATCAACCAAAGCAGCTTGAACAAACCCATCCGTCGCGAAGCCATTTCTCACTGCCTCCTCATGAACTTCCTTTCCTTTATCAGCATTCATAAGCTTAGCACAAGCCGATATAACTGTGGTAAATGTCACAGAACTCGGTTCAAACCCATAATCCTTCTTCATCTTCCCAAACAAGTCCAACACTTTTTCAAACTGCCCATCTTGATGATAACACGAAATAACAGTATTCCAACAAGCCACATCTCTTTCAGGCATTTCGTCAAACACTTTCAATGCTAACCTGAAATCCCCGCATTTCGCATACATTCCAAGTAAAGAAGTCATAACAACAATATCCATCTCAAAACCATTTTTTACCACATGGGTATGAATCTTTTTACCAAAAGTTACAAACTTTAATCCACTACAAGCTTTCAAAACACTTGGGTATGTATAACTATCAGGTTTCAAGAAACCGAAATGCACAAGGTTTTTAAAGACTTCAAGTGATTCAGAAAACATGTAATTCTTTGTGTAATTTGAAATTAGAGTATTCCATAATGTGATGCTGTGTAATGTGGTGTTTTGAGAAACTTCTAGATTTATAGCAGATTGGATTAATTGAGGAAATGAAAAAAAAAGGTTAATTAAGTTTTGGCAAATTGTAATGTTGGCTTGTAACCCAGAAGTTATTACTTTTTGGTGAACAAGTTTTGCATGTTTTATTGATTTTGATGATTGATTAATGTTTCTTATCAGATTTGTGACTTCCATTTTTCTCTTCAGTTTTTTCTTTGCTTTTTCGTTTTAGATTTAGATTAGGAAAAAGTTTGAGATCAACGATACGGATGGGCCGCCAAGATAATTCAAAAATCAATAAAAGTCAAACTTTCTAAAGATTCGAAAGGCAATCCATCAGAACGGCTGGATTTCGGTTTTGGTTCAACTCATAAAAAACCAAGTTATTATTATGCCAACTGTTACTCGAACCAACCCCTATTATGTTTCAGAAGATGATTCTTTTAGAATCCAAGAACAATGATCCCTTTGGTACCTGCACACATGTTTTGCCAGAAAAGCTAGCCACGAGTTTCAGAGATACGGAGAACTATCATTTTATCTCATGACAAAGCCCCAATTGAATCAACTGTTGAGGAACTAAAGTTTCGTGCATTTTGTTTATGTTCTTGGTAAGATGGACAATCTCGAGAAGGTTGCGTACTTCACATATGGCTGATAAAATTTATATTTCATAATATGACAAAAAATATGAGAGAGAATATAATTACATAACACAACCATGAGAGAAAAAATATAATTATGTAACATGAGCAGCAAAGACAGGGTCTCAATATGATTACAAAATCACTAAAGAAAATACTTCAGCCCAGTTTTCAAGCTTTCAAACAATCATACCCCGCATGCAGGAATTGGGTCCTGTTGATGTTGTCATTGTTGTTATGCTGTATTCAATCTTTCAAACATCTTTCACAACTTGAAAAATCAAAGCGGTTCCGAATATTTGACTGTTGTTATTAACAAGGTATGGTGAAGCTTAGCAGCATGGCCCCAATCTACAACTCTATCTCTGAAAATACGTAACAGTAAGGTATTAGAGACATACTTCGAGTAAAATGAGATTCTTCATGCACCAAATTTGGTTCACTCCAATGTTCATGCCAAATATTTACCCCAAGTTCGATTTCTACTACACTATTTTACATAAATTAATTAATTTTATTTTTATTTTTAACATTTAAATATAGAAATCAATCAAGTTAAGACAACTTTGTATAAAAGGGCTAAAATGAGACGTATAAATATGGTGTTACACCAAACTTGTTGCGAATTGACTAAGAGTTTGGTGTTGTGCCAAAAAAGCACCAAATATGGTGTTTTGGTTTTAGATGGTGAAGATGTTCTTATGGGTAAGGCTTTGCTGAAGAAGGTTGGTTTTTGTTGTTTTTCAGTAATCAGTAGTAAGTTCAGTTGAAATACATCGTCTCACATAGGATGGTTGGAAAATATTTTGAAATGATTGTCACTCAATACTTGGATCCTTTAGAACAACCAGACTGTGGTGTAGCACATCATGCAGGAACCATGGACAAACATTGTACATAGTAGCAAAAAGGAGGCACAGTAGTCAAGAGAGATTACCCGTGCATCTACGACAGTTCAAATCCTGCATTGGAATTGATGGCATAAAGTAGCTTTGTTCTTAACGTGCTTAATCGTTTATAAGTTGGGAGCTGCAAGTAACGAGTAAAATAGAAGCATATTAGGTGAAGATAGATTCCGACCAACTAAAGGTGGCAATTTCAACCAATTTATTTAATAATGGACCAATCGGGGTTATGTTTCATCTCTAATGAGTACTAAGAGAAGTTTAGAAGGAAATGGGTTAAACGTGTAGAGAGCTGTCCAAAGCATAGTATTATTGCATTAACATGTTACAAGGAAAAATAAATATCAGCAGTCAAATAAAATAATTTTTGTGTGATATCCTGAACTTCATACCCTTATTATCTGTAAAACTGAAAATGATAGACAAAATGTGTGTCAGGTTAATCAACCCATCCTGATTCATACAAAATATTACTCATTTCAACACGCTCCCCAACCCCCTCATCTTGTCACCTCTGCTACTAACTACTTTACATTGATAAGAAAACACCTCAATAACCAAATAATGAGAACTTTGAAGAACAGGTTGCAACAATGGCAGCAGGTACCTTAAGAGTATTATAGCACGTTGAAGCTGATGGAAGACGGTCCACATCTTGTCCTCCAAATGCTGCCCAAAGAGGTATATCACATGCAACCTAAATACATTAGATGGTAAGTTATTTTTTCATAATCAACCTACCAAATCTGAATCTACTTGACTACTATTTTTTGATAATCTGGAATCATTTTTTCCTTGTATCATTCTCCAACAGATAATGGTTTATTACACATTTGCAGCAAAATATAGAGGTATGATACAGGCCATAAATGTTAAAGAGACAACCTTATGGATAGTAAAACTTGGCTGCAGGTGTTTAAAGCCAAGCAATGGAGCTCGAGAGCAGCTTGTCACAAACTTCATGAGCATGCAACGTTCTTTTGGCTCAAATTCTCTTATGACCTGAGTCAAGGTAAGCAGTATAATATTTATGACTAACTCCAAATGAAAATGAACAGGCATCAAACGTAAACAATTCTCATTATGAGTAACAGCCTAATAGGCCATTGGAGGATGGAACTAATTTCAGAAAACATGTATCAATTATCATAAAAAATTTACATCTTGGCTCAATTTCATGTAGAAGCAATGAAGACTATGTTATAATCAGTAAGTAATAGAGATATGCTTCACCAATCCATCAATAGATGGAGTGATACCCTTTACCAATACAGATTGGGCCCACATGTGAAGTTGAGAAACGCGGGTTCGATCTTTAGGGATGCCCAAATCATGTGGGTATTAAGTGAAGGTATTTCACAGGCATCAAAAACCTTACATGGAGGTCATGATGGGGATCCAATGTGGTTCTGGGGACAGGTTGCCCTGCGTTTAAACTTATTTAAGATATGCTTCTAAGAAAACGGAAAGCACCTATCTGGTAACAATCAAACATATCTTCATAATTCATGGGCCAACATATGTATGAACTAAGAAAGAAGTTCTCTAATCAACAAGTAAACAACAAAAAAATGACTTCATCAAGCTTGTAAAGAGAACTTATCAGACATGTACATCAAATCAAAATAAGGGAAAAGAGAACAGTAGCAGTAGCAGATTCCAATCAGTAGCTTTGATGAAAGAGAAGTTAAAAAGGAAAAACACTAAATCACAGAAATATTGGGTATATACCTCCCAGAAGAGCTTGACCGTCCTACTGCCCTCACTGTAACCACCGGTGTAGCGTGTATTATTCCTCAAATCATCAACATCTATGTCATGATTTCCACCAGAAAGAAGCTTCAAGCAAACATGAGATATCAGTATTACCCATTATAGTTAAATCAAGAGTCAAACTTAAATACACCCACGTAGATCAAATACCTGGTTAAATTCACTGGCATTAAACAATTTTAACCAAGATGGGGATATAAGATCTGTCAATCCTCTATAAAATGCATTTGAAAGTAGCAATACCTACAGTATGTAGCATCAAAAATATTCAACTAAAAAAGATTTTACATCTTAGTACAAATAACAATCTTCATATATATACCTGACGGTTAAGTTTATAGTCTGCCATAGCATATATGTATTGCAACTTGTTATCATTTGTCACACTGACATCCTTGCCACCAGCTTTTAGTTCTACAACATGCCGTTTACCGGGTAACTCTTCAGTAACTGTAAAGTCTAGTGACAGGTCCTTCACATCACCATCATAATGCTGCAGCAAAAGGGCTAGCAGTAAATCTTGATTTTCTTTTATAGAATTCTTTTATGCAAATAACACATACTGCTTGCAACTAAAAAAATGCATTTTACTCTTATATATCTATTTAAAAGACATGTTTACCTTCACATACATAAGATTCTTGTAGAGTTCTGGATCCAGTGCTGAAAGCTCATCGATAAAACTATAACGGCCTAGTAGCTTTTGTACAAAAACATGGGAGAAGGAATAATCTAGTAATATTCCTTCATAGAGTGCTTTGCCAACAACTCTTCCAAGAAATTCTATCATTTGTATGCCATTATCCGCAAATCTTGCAGCTGAACTTGGAATTAGAAGTCTGTCTGAAGTTGAGGTCTGGGAGAATAGTCCATAACTAAGAAAACACAAAAGTGGGCGAATTTAATTGAGAAATATCAAAATTATTAGAGATTAAAAAACAGATGGGTTAGGCAATAGGTCAGGAAAAGGCCTTTTAGATTTTTTATTTTTTATTTATGTAAGTGCACTAAATATGATAACAAAACTATGTTATTAAAACACCAGCATAATTTTCTGAAAAGATGAAATTTTGAATACACGTATAGCAACTTACAACCCGTTTCATTTTTAGCAAATATTTATATACTTAACCCATTTGACTCATTACACATACAACCTGAATTTATCTTTAACTTACTCAGGGCCAAAGGCAGCTTTTGCTATGTCAGTTAAAAACTCTTTTGATAAACCACCATAGTCTAGCCCAGCCTCCGGGAGACCACATTCACTAACAAATGAGACATGAATGCTAGACTTTAATCTTGATCCAAGCGAATTTAATTGCTGGAATCCATCTTCAACAATATGGCTACGGCGGATTACTACTTCAACGGCTTGTGGACCAGGTCCAATCATTTCACCAGCCATTCTTCGAGATGCTTTGTCCATGCTAATAAATTCTCTAAACATTTGAACTCTGCCAGAAAACCAGACTTTGTTATCTGATCTATTGTGACAAGAGCTTTAAAACTACAACCACCTTGCTTCTTTGCAAAGAAAGAAGTCTTAGCCAATTAACTTTCATGACTCAATGTTCTAGAAGCACATTTGTGGATATTAAAAGGAGAGAGAAGGGTAAACCACATCACAAGTAGACAATACAAAGTTTAATCTTGATTCTATCATTTTACAAGCAAATTTTAACATTAACGATATGCTGGCAGCGTCAACTTGCAGTTACCTTTCTTCAAAAGGAAAAACATGTGGGGTTGTAGTGATAACAGATTGCATGCTAGAGATGGCCAAAGAATCCTCAGATCTAAGATTAGCTGACAGAACTTCATGAGTTCTGGCAGCAACAGCAATTGGTGGTCGATTCTTCTTAGCTGGAGAAAGCCAGAGAGCAGGGGGACAAAACTGGTGCCTGCAATCCCTTTCATACAACAAATGAAGGCACCGAACTGCAGCATCCATAAGAGGACGACTATGCCAGGGAACACTATTAGAAAGAGCGTTATAAACTAATGTATTCACCATTGATGCAACCTTGCGCTGCTGTTCCAGTGTAAAAGGAACCTACATAATTGCCAAAGTGAGTTATTAACTTCAAATGGAATCTAAACAGGACTTGTGGATATTTACTTGGGCAAAGGAGCACATTACCTGTTTATCATAAAACTCTATGTCATCAAGGATGAGTAACAGGTGGGAGTAAGTAGCACAGAATAGATGGAGTAGATGACAAGAATCAGTTGCTAAACCCTCGGGACCCCTCCTCAAAGACTCAATATCCCATACATCAGAAGGGTCATCCCCAATTATTTGGGTATCAAGGTTATTAATGGAATCTATCTGCTCGATTTCTCCTTGGGACTTTCCACTGATCTTATTAAAAACATTGACCCATTTAGTGCCTCCATTCTTAGCTACCCCCTTTTTCTTTTTCTTGGAGATCCCATCCCTTAAGTCTACATTTATATTACTGCTGGAAATGTTGGCATCGGGAAAGAAGCTTGATTTAGGGAAAAATGACTTTTCAAGCGCTTCCCACAGATTTAAAAGAAATCCAGGGGTAAATGAGAGCATGTTGAGGATCGGCATCGACCCAACCGCTGGATTGAGAATGGTAAATATTCTGAGCATACAAGAATAATAGTATGCAACATCTGTCAATTCGCACTCAGCTTTCTGAATGGATGGATCCTTGTCCAATGTCAACAGCTTCATCAAATGCCATTGTTGACAGACAGGCTTCAGTAAGTCTGTGTATGACATATTAGATTGTTTCTGGATCTCAAAAGAAAAATTGTCAACCAATAACTCGCCATTAACTTGGGGTGACTGGTCTTCTGTAGTCCACCGAGCTCCCTCAAAGCAAGTTAAAAACTTTTCAGCAAGAATAATGACAATCCGGAGGTAGGACGAAAAATCCAGACCTTGAGTGAATTTTCCAGAATCCTTTGAATTGCTGTCTATGACAAGACAAATAATGTTGGCAAGTATCCAACCAACAGGTGGCAACATCTTTGGACTTGAACTCTGTTCCAAATTATTCAGCTTTGAAATCTTCTCCAAAACTTTCTCTTTCGATATCTGTCATCACCTGCCAAAGGTTGATCAGCTTTGCATACTTTATATTTCAATGCATGTTAATGAAACTTGATGCCAAAGGATTGCATCACTGAGTAATGATTAGCTAAAAAAATATTAAAGAGAACTTAAACATAATTCGAGAAAACATTGGGCCATAGACATATGAATTATCAGTTGCCCATATGTGTACGAGTTTCGATTTCCCAACTTCATCAAATGCCATATTGAGTAAACACTAAAGTAAAATATAGTACAGTAAGAAATCTTAACTTCATCTGCTGATAATTTACCAAATATTTATGATGTGATAGAGGTTCAAGGTTATCATACACCATGTAACCTTAGGTATTCTATTAGCATGCCTTCCCACAAGCCTTACCAATATTTGACTGAAGCAAGGCGACATGATAGATTTATGCTTTATAGCGGGTAAGAGCACTGCTGGAAGACGTTGAATAAACCAAGGAATAGTGAGCAGAAGAACACAGTACTGCTCAGCAGCAGACTGGATATCTAGAAACCCATCCTCTGTCGTATTCATGTTGCCAATATTGAAGGGTCGCAGTGCCAGAGTGATTGCACTCACGGTAATCAAGAATCTATCATCTGCATATCCAACAGTTTTCGTTTGTGAAGAAAAATGAACATCCAATCTACTGACGTATCTTCTTATGGAAAGGTAAAGCTGACTTTTCTCACTGCACATGTACCCTACTAGATCTTTCACTGCACTATCTGCGTCTTGAAGCGTAACTTCATTAAGAGCTTTCCAAACTTTCATGTCAGTCAAGCTAACAACAAACCGCATTGCCATAGAGGTGAGAACAACATATTGATGTCCCTCATGATATGAGTAATCAGACTCTGAAAGAATAAGTACACATAAGGAAATTAACTTCTTTGCTTGATATGTCCATGTTCTTCGCTCTTCAATGTTAGATAAGGCACGAGTGCAAAAGTTTCTCTGTGGATCTTCAGGAAAAAAGTTGAAATAAAAAATTAGAATTCAGCTCAAAATTGCTTCAAATCATAGACAGATAGGTAAAAGTATCAGATTATCCAGTTTTCACATCAAAGTGTAGAAATGTGTTACGATGGAAGTTTGCAGACATATTCTTGTAATAACCAAGTGATCATGTAATTGAGAGACCAGCGGAACCCTTTTTTTAAAGAGAGGAATTACCAAGTAAAACACAAACATTCTTTCTGAACATCCCTAAAGTTTGACTGTCTATCATCTTCTCTATAGTTACTTTTTTAGTTTTTTTTGCAATTCGTACAACCTCTCTTATAAAACATAAGAACTACTAGAACTGAAGAATCACAAAGTGAACACACTTGAACCAAATTGTGTTACACTCTGAGTATCTAGTGACAGTACCAGGTGTTGTTATAGACATGATAGATACTAAGATAAAAACCAGACCAAAACCATAAACAGCCCATTCATTCTGAATGCCCTGAAAGTCTAACTCTATCGTCATGCAAAGTTCAAACGCTTCTACAGGTGACCCATAAGAACC
>CM067167.1:269399514-269409514 GCA_034093135.1 Erigeron breviscapus
TTTTTTTTTTTTTTTTTTTTTTTTTTTTTTTTTTTTTTTTTTTTTTTTTTTTTTTTTTTTTTTTTTTTTTTTTTTTTTTTTTTTTTTTTTTTTTTTTTTTTTTTTTTTTTTTTTTTTTTTTTTTTTTTTTTTTTTTTTTTTTTTTTTTTTTTTTTTTTTTTTTTTTTTTTTTTTTTTGCTTAATCATCATTTCATCATCACATATCATCACATTAGGTGTGACATAAGTCACGCATATCATATAAGGTGTAAGTTTGTGTGTAGGCGGTCATAAGACCTAACGGGAACCTCACACCCGACTAGATGGATGAGCCATACGGCGGTCCATCAAGTGTCGTTAAGGAATGGCAAGCCACTCCAGGAGTAGTCCGTATGTTCAAGACATTGGTGGGTAATCACTCCACCCGGAGATACTCAAACCACGTAGTTACGTTGCAAGGAGCCACCCAAGCAACAACATATACGCACCCACCCGGCTAAGGTGAATACGGGTTAAGCTTAACACTTCATCATATATACGAGCTCGATTTCATCACATATAGTTTAGGTGACAAAGTTACCTAAACATAACATATAATCATCTTTTACGTTTGGGCCCTTAAACGTGCACGTGACATGGCAACTTATAAAGTCTAGTGAACTAGATGACCAAGCCACACATACATGCACATCACAATCAACAAACACTTGCATCACCTTTCATTACATTGCATATCATTTCATAACATAACTTTGCATTGCATATAAAGGGAAAATGCATTTCAGGTCTCATAAGTCGAATACATATCCCATATAACCCGATACCCTTAAGTATACAAGATAAGATTAGAGAAGTTATATTCTGAAAACCATGCTTTTGTTGAATCCCTCAGCGTGACAAAGTAGTGTATCTTACCTCGTAGAAGCGCACACAAACGATAACTAAGGTTACCGTGCAAAGCAAGTGTTCCCAACTACCTATAATGAACATAGGATCAATTAATGAGTATAAACGAGGCTAAACCGGCCTACAGTCTATATACTTGTCAAATAATAGTCTCTGTTGACTACTTCCATCTATTTGTAGACTACTAGTCTACTTTTGACTACTTTCATTCTTTGTAGACTACTATACTTTTCTGTAGACTACCTGACTCACTTGTAGACTACTTGACTCTTTTTGTAGACTACTTTCATATTCTGTAGACTACTTTCATCTTTTGACTATATTCAGTTTTGTAGACTACTTTCATCTTTTGACTACTTTCATCCTTTGTAGACTACTATACTTTTCTGTAGACTACCTGACTCACTTGTAGACTACTTTCATATTCTGTAGACTACTTTCATTTTGTAGACTACTTTCATATTCTGTAGACTACTTTCATCTTTTGACTATATTCAGTTTTGTAGACTACTATACTCTTCTGTAGACTACTTGACTCATTTGTAGACTACTTGACTCTTTTTGTAGACTACTTTCATATTCTGTAGACTACTTTCATCTTTTGACTATATTCAGTTTTGTAGACTACTTTCATCTTTTGACTATATTCATTTTGTAGACTACTTTCATATTCTGTAGACTACCTGACTCACTTGTAGACTACTTTTCTGTAGACTACCTGACTCACTTGTAGACTACTTGACTCTTTTTGTAGACTACTTTCATATTTCTGTAGACTACTTTCATCTTTTGACTATTTCAGTTTTGTAGACTACTTTCATATTCTGTAGACTACTTTCATCTTTTGACTATATTCAGTTTTGTAGACTACTTCTCTTTTGACTACTTTCATTCTTTGTAGACTACTATACTTTTCTGTAGACTACCTGACTCACTTGTAGACTACTTGACTCTTTTTGTAGACTACTTTCATTTCTGTAGACTACTTACTCATTTTGTAGACTACTTGACTCTTTTTGTAGACTACTTGACTCTTTTTGTAGACTACTTGACTCATTTTTGTAGACTACTTGACTCATTTTTGTAGACTACTTGACTCATTTTTGTAGACTACTTGACTCATTTTTGTAGACTACTTGACTCATTTTTGTAGACTACTTGACTCATTTTTGTAGACTACTTGACTCATTTTTGTAGACTACTTGACTCATTTTTGTAGACTACTTGACTCATTTTTGTAGACTACTTGACTCATTTTTGTAGACTACTTGACTCATTTTTGTAGACTACTTGACTCATTTTTGTAGACTACTTGACTCATTTTTGTAGACTACTTGACTCATTTTTGTAGACTACTTGACTCATTTTTGTAGACTACTTGACTCATTTTTGTAGACTACTTGACTCATTTTTGTAGACTACTTGACTCATTTTTGTAGACTACTTGACTCATTTTTGTAGACTACTTGACTCATTTTTGTAGACTACTTGACTCATTTTTGTAGACTACTTGACTCATTTTTGTAGACTACTTGACTCATTTTTGTAGACTACTTGACTCATTTTTGTAGACTACTTGACTCATTTTTGTAGACTACTTGACTCATTTTTGTAGACTACTTGACTCATTTTTGTAGACTACTTGACTCATTTTTGTAGACTACTTGACTCATTTTTGTAGACTACTTGACTCATTTTTGTAGACTACTTGACTCATTTTTGTAGACTACTTGACTCATTTTTGTAGACTACTTGACTCTTTTTGTAGACTACTTGACTCATTTTTGTAGACTACTTGACTCATTTTTGTAGACTACTTGACTCATTTTTGTAGACTACTTGACTCATTTTTGTAGACTACTTGACTCATTTTTGTAGACTACTTGACTCATTTTTGTAGACTACTTGACTCATTTTTGTAGACTACTTGACTCATTTTTGTAGACTACTTGACTCATTTTTGTAGACTACTTGACTCATTTTTGTAGACTACTTGACTCATTTTTGTAGACTACTTGACTCATTTTTGTAGACTACTTGACTCATTTTTGTAGACTACTTGACTCATTTTTGTAGACTACTTGACTCATTTTTGTAGACTACTTGACTCATTTTTGTAGACTACTTGACTCATTTTTGTAGACTACTTGACTCATTTTTGTAGACTACTTGACTCATTTTGTAGACTACTTGACTCTTTTGTAGACTACTTGACTCTTTTTGTAGACTACTTGACTCTTTTTGTAGACTACTTGACTCTTTTTGTAGACTACTTGACTCTTTTTGTAGACTACTTGACTCTTTTTGTAGACTACTTGACTCTTTTTGTAGACTACTTGACTCTTTTTGTAGACTACTTGACTCTTTTTGTAGACTACTTGACTCTTTTTGTAGACTACTTGACTCTTTTTGTAGACTACTTGACTCTTTTTGTAGACTACTTGACTCTTTTTGTAGACTACTTGACTCTTTTTGTAGACTACTTGACTCTTTTTGTAGACTACTTGACTCTTTTTGTAGACTACTTGACTCTTTTTGTAGACTACTTGACTCTTTTGTAGACTACTTGACTCTTTTGTAGACTACTTGACTCTTTTTGTAGACTACTTGACTCTTTTGTAGACTACTTGACTCTTTTTGTAGACTACTTGACTCTTTTTGTAGACTACTTGACTCTTTTTGTAGACTACTTGACTCTTTTTGTAGACTACTTGACTCTTTTTGTAGACTACTTGACTCTTTTTGTAGACTACTTGACTCTTTTTGTAGACTACTTGACTCTTTTTGTAGACTACTTGACTCTTTTTGTAGACTACTTGACTCTTTTTGTAGACTACTTGACTCTTTTTGTAGACTACTTGACTCTTTTTGTAGACTACTTGACTCTTTTTGTAGACTACTTGACTCTTTTTGTAGACTACTTGACTCTTTTTGTAGACTACTTGACTCTTTTTGTAGACTACTTGACTCTTTTGTAGACTACTTGACTCTTTTGTAGACTACTTGACTCTTTTTGTAGACTACTTGACTCTTTTGTAGACTACTTGACTCTTTTTGTAGACTACTTGACTCTTTTTGTAGACTACTTGACTCTTTTTGTAGACTACTTGACTCTTTTTGTAGACTACTTGACTCTTTTTGTAGACTACTTGACTCTTTTTGTAGACTACTTGACTCTTTTTGTAGACTACTTGACTCTTTTTGTAGACTACTTGACTCTTTTTGTAGACTACTTGACTCTTTTTGTAGACTACTTGACTCTTTTTGTAGACTACTTGACTCTTTTTGTAGACTACTTGACTCTTTTTGTAGACTACTTGACTCTTTTTGTAGACTACTTGACTCTTTTTGTAGACTACTTGACTCTTTTTGTAGACTACTTGACTCTTTTGTAGACTACTTGACTCTTTTGTAGACTACTTGACTCTTTTTGTAGACTACTTGACTCTTTTGTAGACTACTTGACTCTTTTTGTAGACTACTTGACTCTTTTTGTAGACTACTTGACTCTTTTTGTAGACTACTTGACTCTTTTGTAGACTACTTGACTCATTTTGTAGACTACTTGACTCTTTTGTAGACTACTGACTCATATTTAGCTCAAAACACCTTTAGGGACTACTTACAACTCATTAAACACTTCAAGCACCCCTAAAGGCATATAAATACACCTTAAACACATTATCACATCGATCATTAAGGCATTAAAGCCTTACACATATAGTACATTAAACACATATAATCATTAAATCTCCCAGAGACTTAACGGGCACGTAGTGTTGACTTAACGACTCCAGTCAACCGTTAACCAAAAAGTTCGGGATGTTACAATGCGTCACCAATTCATTACATAACGATTCATGTCCAAATAGATACCGATAATTAGTTAAATACGGTTTACAATACTTTCTACCTAAAAATGAAATTCGACACATAAATTGCCCATTCTTCTCGAATATCGTCTAAATCCGCATCCATGTACTCATTGTTATCACCACCAATCTAGTCAAAAATAAAACAACATTTTAGAAACTGGATATTACTACTTAAACTACTTAAAACAGTTAATTAACTACTTACATTGTGATTTTTGAGAACCCGAACTCCATGTTTAACTACTTCCTTCATAAACTTCAACATAAAGTACCCACATTCGGTGCTTCCGGGCTGACGTGGACACTACACAAGAAATATACAACAACATCCAATCAGCAGCATAAATTCTGCAGCATAATTTCAGCAACATACAACAACTACTTCCTCCATGTTTAACAATCAGCAACATACAAAAAAAATCAACTTTTACGTTTATTACGATGTTATGCTTGATAAGCATTGAAAACAGAGCATGTGTGATGAACATTGTCAATTCCTAATATCGCATTAATAAGCCCAGTACGCCTTCCTACAAAAGCAAAAAATTGTAGAAGCTCATAAATACCAGTAATTGAACTTAATAGACAGGGTAATCACATATAAGACTGGTGTTTAAGACACCGACTTTGGCAAAAGGAATGAAGACAGAAAAGTGAAGACCGGTTAACACACCGGCTTTGAGTTGCCACATAAGCTAAGACCGGTGTCTAAGACGCCGACTTTGTCCAAAAAAATCAAGACCAGTGTCTTAGACACTGTTTTTCGTAGTTTTACAAATTTTCAGAGGAAAGTTCGTAGTTACACCATATGGCCTGAAATTTGTCGTATCCGTACAAAAAATTCACACTATTTTATTTATTCATGTGATGTTATTCAAAATAACTACGTACATTTAAACCTTTAGGATTGACGTATTTTAATAATTAGAGTTGCATTTATGTCATTTAAATTAGGTTATATATTTTTTCATTAAATATTACTAAACTAGTTTATAACCCGCGTGAAACGCGTGAGAAATATATAAAAATAGTTAAATTTGTACATATAAAAAACTGGCAGAAAAAATAAAAACTAAAAGATATAAAAAGCTAAGAGAAGAAAAAATGTACCAATGAGGAAAAATATTTTCTTTGATTACCTTATTTATTTTGTATATTAGATTTATCTTGTATTTTAATAATCTTTTACAGAAAAACCCTAATTAGAATATGGAAGATCGATCATCATCATCACATTAAAAAATCAAGAATTTGTAAAACTTGTAAATAAAAACCCTCATAAAATATGGATCGGAGTTAAAAAAAAATCGTTTAAAGAGCGTTTCTCAGATTGCTTTGTTATTAAAATATTGGATATGATTTTTGTAAAAAGTCGTTTGATCGCACTTAAAATGCTTGCAATCTATATTATAAAAAAAATTAATGGAAACTTGCAAAAGGTCGAAATTAAGGCTGTCAATTTTGACACAGAACCTGTTAACACGACACGACACGACCTGTTCTTAACAGGTTTCGTGTTTGACCTTAACATGTTTCGTGTCTTAACAGGTTCGGACCTATTAAGATTCGTGTCTTAACAGATCCGGACCTGTTAGGACCTGTTAAGACCTGTTAAGGTTGTACATGTATATAAAATACCAAGAATTGATATTATGATTTGATATATGGTATTTATAAGGTAAGATGTCTATGAACTTTTGTAATTTGTAATGTAAGGATTATTATTGCTATATATTAGTTGAGATTTGTAAGAGTTTTTGCATCGTTAAGGTTTTTTTTTTAATATTAGTCAAGAATTCTATAAAATATATGTTAACAGGTTTCTTAACAGGTTTCGTGTTTGACCTTAACATGTTTCGTGTCTTAACAGGTTTCGTGTTTGACCTTAACATGTTCGTGTCTTAACAGGTTTCGTGTTTGACCTTAACATGTTTCGTGTCTTAACAGGTTCGTGTTTGACCTTAACAGGTTCGTGTCTTAACAGGTTTCGTGTGACCTGTTATGCGAGCCTTAGTCGAAATGTATGAGTGTTTGAAAAAAATAGTGAAAGTTGGAGGACTAAAAACGTCTTTGACTAAAAGTCTAGTCAAAGATGATGTAAGCATTTTAATCCAAGGGTGAAAAATAAAGAATGAACTTCAATGTAGGGTCTAGATTTTTCATTTTTCTATTTAAATGTTCTCTTTTAATATATATAAAAGATAAAAGATGTTTAATCGGGTTTCGGTTGGCCAGTTAATAATCTTCTAAACCAGATCAAACCATTAACCAACTTCGTTATTCGGTTTCAAACCAATCATGAAACCAAATCCGAATCTAAAGTAACCTAGCTAGTAGTACTTTTTTAATTATTAAACGTTGTAAAAAACTAAAAACATTACCATTTGCCAATGCATCTAGGAAGAAGCATGTACATATCGTCATAGGCCTGCATGAGTTACACGTGTATCACCGTCCTGCTACGTGTCAAGCAGCTATAGCTAACATCATCACCGTACCTCCCATCCTCATCCCACCTGCTTAGCTTCTTTCGAATCCTTACACGGAAAGTAAACCAAACTTCTTATCTTTATTAATTAGAAACCTTCCTATATAAATATATACATACATACGTTCAGCTTCTCATTACCCACAAACTCATAATCAAATCCAAAATCATTTCACTCTAATTTTCCATATACAAACAACTTTGGCACAGTATTATTTTATTTCGTTTCAGTTAAAGCTTTTGATCAGAAATAAACTACAAATGGCTTCAAATCAAGATATTAGAAAGAAAGAAGAGGTGGCTGAAAAGGCTGCCAGGGCTGCTGCTGATATTAACCGACGCGGTGGTGTTGGTGGTCCGTTGGTGGTTGAAAAGCATGAGCAGGTTACCACAACAACAAATGATCAAGACCGGGCCGGTATCTTTAGCAGTATATTGCAAACTGTAACGGGTACATTGGGCCAAGCAAAAGATGCGGTTACCGGAAAAGCCCAAGAATCTGGTGAGGAAATGCGACAAGGTGGTGATGTGGCTGAGACAACAGACTATGCAGGACAAAGAACAAGAGATGCCGCGAATGTTGCGAAAGATAAGGCTGGAGAGTATAAGGATTATGGTGCACAAAAGGCGAAAGATGTGACTATGGGGAAGGCTGCTGACAAGGCTGGTGAGTATAAGGATTATACTGCACAGAAGGCCAAGGAGGCAAAAGATACTACAATGGAGAAGGCTGGTGAGTATAAGGATTATGCTGCACAGAAGGCAAAGGAAGCGAAAGATACGACAATGGGGAAGGCTGGAGAGTACAAGGATTATACTGCACACAAAGCTGGGGAGGCAAAAGATGTGACAGTGGAAAAGGGAAGGGAGGCGGCTGATAAAGCTGGCGAGTATAAGGATTACGCTGCACAAAAGGCGAAAGAAGCCAAGGATACCACAATGCAGAAGGCCGGACAATACAAGGTAAAAATCAGTTATTGTCTATATATACACTATGCAATAATACAAGTAATAAGTTTTTCTTCTATTATGTAGAGTCAATTTTTGGTCATCTCTAGCAACTTAAATAATGATTAGGATTTTTTCGTGGGGGTCCAGAAAACATGACTATGGTCACTAGCGACTACCCGATTCGGTGGTTTTACTTATAATCTGTTTTGAAATGATCAGTAATTCGATTTGGAAAATATTCATATAGAGTATAAAACGTATTGTGAGACTCGCATTCCACTAATTAAATATGTTCTCCTGATCAAATGTGTATTCTCCCATTTCTAAGTCATGGTGGTGTGGTGGTTTGATCAAATGTATATTTTAATGGATATCATAGTTATATAGATGGATTATATACACAACTATATTATCAGAGTCTGTAGCGCTAATTATAGGTTATTATCATTACTATACAGCTGATTAATATGAGTGTATGTCAAAGTTATCATCCTTTATATGTATAATATATCGAACATTCCTTTGTATGTATAGTATATCGAAGTCGATTAATATCGTTACAAAAAAATGCTAACCCGAAACCTGATTTTTTATACCATATATCTGAGATGTTAGGATTACACGGCTGAGAAAGGAAGGGAAGCTGCCCAAAAGGCCGCAGAGTACAAGGACTACACTGCACAAAAAACTAAGGAGACAGCTGATGCAACGGCTGAGAAAGCAAAAGAAGCTAAAGACACGACGGTTGGAAAATTGGGGGAGTACAAAGACTATACTGCTCAAAAAACAAAAGAAGCCGCGGATTATGCTGCACAGAAGGCTGCAGCCGCCAAGGACTACACGTTTGACAAGGCAGCAGCCGCCAAAGACTTCACATTTGACAAGGCTGCAGCCGCTAAGGATTACACTGTCGACACGGCAGTTGCTGCCAAAGATTACACCGTCAACACTGCGGTTGCTGCAAAAGACAAAACCCTTGACACGGCTGCTGCTGCCAAGGACTACACTGTCAACACTGCGGTTGCCGCGAAAGACAAAACCATCGACACGGCTGCTGCTGCCAAGGACTACACTGTCAACACTGCGGTTGCCGCGAAAGACAAAACCATCGACACGGCTGCGGCCACCAAAGACTACATGGTGGAGAAGGCAAAACAAGCTAAAGACTACACAGTCGACACTGCGGTAGCCACTAGAGACTACACGATGGATAAGGCGAAACAAGGCAAGGACATCACGGTTGACAAAGCGGCTGCAACAAAGGACTACACTGCGGAGAAGGCGAAAGAAGCTAAAGATGTGACATTGGATAAAACTGGGCAATACAAGGATTACACAGCTCAAAAAGCTTACGAAGCCAAAGATTATACAGTTGAGAAAGCGGCCGCAACCAAAGATTACACGGCTGAAAAAACGAAGGAAGGGACAAATGTAGCAGTAGGGAAAATGGCGGAGATAAAAGATGCTGCTGTTGGGACTGCTAGGAAAGCTATGGATATGCTCACGGGAAAGAAAGAAGAGGCTAAAGAGAAGATGGCTGAAGCCGGTGATGCTACAAAGGTTAGTAAGATGTGATGAGTTAGCTTTTTTTTTTGTTACTTGTATATGTGACAATGTTATGTTATGTATTATATTTTATATACGAGAAATAATTTTGTTTGACTTTTTGATGTGGTGAAGTGGCTGAAATAATGAGATAAATGTATGGTTTATTTGGGTAGGCAAAGTTTGATGATCTAACACAAGAGGATGCAAGGAAGAGAATGGAGGCTATGAACTTGAAGGGACAAGGTGGAAGCG
>CM067167.1:269417014-269558202 GCA_034093135.1 Erigeron breviscapus
GCATTACTATTTCAGCCTATGCTTATGCTTGGAATCACACTTGGTGTTGCTCTTAGTGTTGTTTTCCCTTATTGGCTTATCACTATTCTCATCATTCTTCTGTTTTCAGGTAACCCCTTATCATAAATTATCATCAATTAAAGCTTCTGTTTTTATTTTCAGATTTATGACATTCATAAATAGCCATTAAATATATATCAAAAGTTTTTTATTTTTGGTGACCTGTAGAAAACTGAGAGCCATGGAACCAATCTGAGACCTTAGAAGTTAGATCAAAATTTTTTTTTTAATATTTTAATTACATGTGCTTTAATACGTAAGCACATGTGAAATTAAAAGTTTGAAGCTGATTTGTTTGCATTGATCATAACTTACCTCTGTTTAGCCGAATTCTTAATATGAGTTTTAAGGAAGATTGAAAAATTAATCTTGTTATTTTAATCTTAGCTTGTAGACTGTTTACATTAGTCATTTATTCATTCAAATGTTTTTTATTCTTATAAAGAACATGAAGGACTGTCATGCTGTCTGTCTGCATCTTAGTGAACCATCGATCGATCGTTTGATTGATCTAGTCATGTTTTTCTGTTATTTTATTTTTCTCCTGTGTTTGTAGAATTATTTGTTTTTCAGTCTTTTTTGAAAGGCAAAGACTTACACCTACAACCACATAATATTTACACCAATTGTCTCTAATAAGACTTAAACCCACAACTTTTATGTTGACGAGTCACCCTAATACCGCTAGGCTAAAAGCTTAGTGCTAGCAATCTTCAATTTAGTTTAGTCCCCCTGATAATAAGTGAAGGTGGGGTTGTCTCACACCAACTTGGGTGAAAAACCACTCACATCTTGATTTTATATTCCATTAAAATCATGGGGGCTCAATCATTTATTCATAATACAAAAAATATTTAAAAAATAGTATGTGAGAGGGTTTTCACCTAAGTTGGGTGTGTGACAACCCCACACTCACTTTTCCCATATAATATTGTTCATAGGAACATCTGCAAGGTCTTTCCTTAAGGCTATTGAAATGTGGAAGGAAGAGACAATAATGATGGTGAGTGATTATTTTGGACTTGTTATATAACTGAGAAAAGGAAAGAGTTATCGAATCTAAAGAGTACCCTTTCCTGCTGATTTTATGGCAGAAAGAAATGGAAAGGCCACGAGAGTTCGTCAATTCCCGTGGAGAATGTAAGTCCCACGAATATTCCATTAATATTTTGAGCACTAAAATGCAACTTTTCAAAATTGGTTAACCTTTTTAACTTGTGTTCTTTGCTTTTGTTTGTACCCTTTTTGTTCTTAGTGATGATTGACACATTCGAGCCTCTTATTCCTAAAGAGGAGAAAACGCCAATGGTGCCCACTGTTAATTTCATGTTTTTTTTGCTTTTCACCTATTAAAGCAAGTTATTCTTTTCGTGTAATATTCTATTTTACCAAAATTTGTAGCAAATCTTTCTTTTCAATTTACGTTGGAAGATGCTCACACCTCTAATAGTTGTGTGGATTGCTTTTCTAGCTCTTCAGATCATTAAGGCAAGCATCCTTCATATTACATATCTCAAGTAGTATAGAAAATGATTTTCTACCAAATAATCAAAAACTATTTTAATCCAGTGAAGCTTAGTTACATTAAGGACTTAGAACTTAAACAGAAAGCTCATCGGTGGTAAATATAATATTGAAAGTAAAATGTCCGACTTCTCAAAATATGTGCTAACAGCAACCCGGTTCTGATCTTCCTGCAGAATAGATTATTGGTATGCAGCTCATCATATTGGCTAGTTACAATAATACAGGTAATTTGTAATTACATGGTGGTATTCTGTAGAAATGACAAGATGACCAGGCCTGGCAGATTGGGTAATGGGTCAAAATGGGCAGTGGTTGGATATCATTACATTAATAATCTAAACCCTTGAATATAAAGCTTTAGGAGGCTGTATGCGTTAAGAAGAGGCTTCAGGCGACTTTAAACCCATTTTACGTGTTCCCCTTATAGGTAAATATCTAACCACTTTGACCCTTTTTGGGATAAAACACAACCCAAATCGACCCATCCTGATAGTAAATAGGCCGAGATTGTCATCTCTGGTATTCTAGTATCTTGGTTGTAATAATTTCAACGCTTTCATGCTTAACATTCTCACAGTTATCTTTACATCTGTTTGTGTTTCTTGCAGTTTCCAGTAGCCCTAGCTGTTTTTGGGTATGAATGTGTTAAGTTGTACAAGGAAAGCAAGAGGAGGAAAAGCATGGGGAACCCTGAATCCGTGTGTGAGGCTGCGATTGACTGGACCACACCCCACCTGATGTTCTGTGCCTTTTGCGGGATCTTGGGAGGCACCGTGGGTGGCCTTTTGGGGTCTGGTGGGGGGTTCATTCTTGGCCCCCTCTTACTTGAGATCGGTGTCATGCCACAGGTTAATTATCTTTCCATTGAATAAAATATAACCAACAGTCAGGCCCAATCTATGAAATATTTGTACTTTGGGAAAAAGGGTCTGAAAGAGTGCAATTATGCGTGCTTAATGCACATTTCTTTGCACATGGCTGTTGATTTGTTTTTTTTGTTCCAAGAAAGACTGCAAACTATATGCAGCACTGCATAAGTTCTAATAGTCCCTCAAATCATGCACAAGGTTTGCAGGTCTGGTGATTGGTCTAACGGGTAAAACCTTTTGTCCTGGTCAAAATGGCCATGTTGGATTGACCCAGAACATTTATGGTTTCAGAAAGTTTTAAGGTTATCATGATTAGTTTCTGTGTCAAATATGTTTAAGGATTTATATAAATTCAACAATGCTTCCAACTTTTATTTAATATAAATAGGTAGTTATATTCATTAAAGTTGCACTTTGGGCAACTTTATACAGTTTCCTTCTGGCTAATATTCTGATTTAGCCCATTAGGTTATAAAACATAACCCAAATCAACCCATGTATAGGTAAGTAAGTTCAAATTGCCACATCTAGTTTTTCTTTCCAAGGAATAGGGCTTAGGCTAGTTGTGTTTTACTATTATAGAGACAGTATGTTAATGGTCATTACTGAAATCTTGCATGATGATTGTTGCATGTGAAATGTACGTAGACATGCACTTTGGTTCTTGCATCTACATTCTTGCTATATTTCTTTTTGCCTACTAATAAGTAATAAGCCAGGGAAAACATTGTCTTGGTGCTTTATAGGTTGCAAGTGCAACAGCAACGTTTGTGATGATGTTCTCATCTTCATTATCTGTGGTCGAGTTTTACCTTCTCAAGCGTTTCCCAATTCCGTTTGGTATAAACTTCTTCACCATTTCACCATTTTCTTTACATATATTATGCTTCTGAAAACTTAATTGAATACTAATTATGGATCAATTTCTTTGGCAGCTTTATATCTGATGGCAGTATCTGTTATGGCTGGCTTCTGGGGTCAATTCTTCATAAGAAGACTCATCGCATTTCTGAAAAGAGCTTCACTTATTGTCTTCATTCTTTCGGCTGTCATCTTTGCCAGTGCTATTACAATGGGTAACTTTCTAAATCTGCTTTACTTGTATGTTGTAATCTAGTCTAGATAATATACCAATAGTGTACCATGAACAACTTTTCTCGATATGTAGGGGTTATTGGGGTCGATAGAAGCATCAAGATGATTCACAACCATGAATTCATGGGATTTCTCCAGTTTTGTAGCAGTCAATAGCCATAGAAAACATGCCAAAACTGTGAAAGATGGAAGAAAGTGCACAGGAAATTAGTTGGTGAAAGGGCTTGAACACGATTTTCATGTACATCATGTAGCCCATTTCGCATTCTACTGGGGTCAGGTAGGATGGTTTTGTTTCTTTGCTTCATTATGTGGATTTGATTGTCAGAAACTAAAAAGTTTTGGTAACCTTCAGACGCACACTGCGCTATAAAAAGGCAGAGTAGGATCTGAATTTCTGACATGCTATCGTTTCCTTTAACATGTTGGTGACATTGATTTTTTTTATAACTAAGTTTAAAGATAAAATAGAATAGTTCTTTAAAATCTAATAGGATCCGAATTTCTGACATGCTATCATTTCCTTTAACATGTTGGTGACATTGATTTTTTTTATAACTAAGTTTAAAGATAAAATAGAATAGTTCTTTAAAATCTAATAGGATCCGAATTTCTGACATGCTATCATTTCCTTTAACATGTTGGTGACATTGATTTTTTTTATAACTAAGTTTAAAGATAAAATAGAATAGTTCTTTAAAATCTAATAGGATCCGAATTTCTGACATGCTATCATTTCCTTTAACATGTTGGTGACATTGATTTTTTTTATAACTAAGTTTAAAGATAAAATAGAATAGTTCTTTAAAATCTAATAGGATCCGAATTTCTGACATGCTATCATTTCCTTTAACATGTTGGTGACATTGATTTTTTTTATAACTAAGTTTAAAGATAAAATAGAATAGTTCTTTAAAATCTAATAGGATCCGAATTTCTGACATGCTATCATTTCCTTTAACATGTTGGTGACATTGATTTTTTTTATAACTAAGTTTAAAGATAAAATAGAATAGTTCTTTAAAATCTAATAGGATCCGAATTTCTGACATGCTATCATTTCCTTTAACATGTTGGTGACATTGATTTTTTTTATAACTAAGTTTAAAGATAAAATAGAATAGTTCTTTAAAATCTAATAGGATCCGAATTTCTGACATGCTATCATTTCCTTTAACATGTTGGTGACATTGATTTTTTTTATAACTAAGTTTAAAGATAAAATAGAATAGTTCTTTAAAATCTAATAGGATCCGAATTTCTGACATGCTATCATTTCCTTTAACATGTTGGTGACATTGATTTTTTTTATAACTAAGTTTAAAGATAAAATAGAATAGTTCTTTAAAATCTAATAGGATCCGAATTTCTGACATGCTATCATTTCCTTTAACATGTTGGTGACATTGATTTTTTTTATAACTAAGTTTAAAGATAAAATAGAATAGTTCTTTAAAATCTAATAGGATCCGAATTTCTGACATGCTATCATTTCCTTTAACATGTTGGTGACATTGATTTTTTTTATAACTAAGTTTAAAGATAAAATAGAATAGTTCTTTAAAATCTAATAGGATCCGAATTTCTGACATGCTATCATTTCCTTTAACATGTTGGTGACATTGATTTTTTTTATAACTAAGTTTAAAGATAAAATAGAATAGTTCTTTAAAATCTAATAGGATCCGAATTTCTGACATGCTATCATTTCCTTTAACATGTTGGTGACATTGATTTTTTTTATAACTAAGTTTAAAGATAAAATAGAATAGTTCTTTAAAATCTAATAGGATCCGAATTTCTGACATGCTATCATTTCCTTTAACATGTTGGTGACATTGATTTTTTTTATAACTAAGTTTAAAGATAAAATAGAATAGTTCTTTAAAATCTAATAGGATCCGAATTTCTGACATGCTATCATTTCCTTTAACATGTTGGTGACATTGATTTTTTTTATAACTAAGTTTAAAGATAAAATAGAATAGTTCTTTAAAATCTAATAGGATCCGAATTTCTGACATGCTATCATTTCCTTTAACATGTTGGTGACATTGATTTTTTTTATAACTAAGTTTAAAGATAAAATAGAATAGTTCTTTAAAATCTAATAGGATCCGAATTTCTGACATGCTATCATTTCTTTTAATACACTACCAGTCTACCACGTGTTGCATGGTTGCTGTTTCTAGGCTCGATGGTATGATAAATACTCACAATGATGGGGAAGTAGCAGCAACCATGCAGCACATGCTGGTTCGTCAAGACAAGGGTTGCAGTGGGAGGGATCCATCACATTAGCCTAGTTCCTAAATGTAAAATTTCACTTTAATTTAGTTAAAAAGGTCCATGTCTGAAAATAGTTACATTACATTTTAGTTTGATTAGTTGAAAATGTGATAGAAAAGTGTTAAACATTGCCATTAACGCTATTTCTATGACTTGTGAGATCATGATATGTGTACATTTTTGCATATTAGACACAGACGAACCAAAAAAAAAAAAACTTCACTTGGCAAAATAGGCTGTTTTAAAATCTATAATTGCAATGTCGATTAAAACAAATGAAAGACAATAATTGTCATTGCCATTTTCTGACATATTACACCGCACTAAATTGGTGCACAGACTGTTGTTGATTTGGGCTACTGGACTGTCCTTGTTGGGCTACTCACTGTGACCAGTTTGTCCACCTTCCCCAGCCCACTCTTTGAAATCTGAAATTTATCCCTATCACTAAATAATACGAGTATATGAGTATATGACTATATGACTATGTTATCTGCAAAATGGTATATCTACATTAGCTAAATGCCTAAATGTAGATTAGAGTGTTATGATAAGTAGGATTCCCAAAATTTGCCTAACACTAAGCACCCATATATTATTTGCTGATACATTTCAGGCCTTTAGAACTTTGTGTCTTGCTTCAAGCCTTGTGTTGTTATATAGAAGTATAATTTAGTACTAGTTGTATACTTTATCAGTTTAATAGTGTTTAATCGTCAAAATAAAAAATGTTTAAACATCCATGAGTCTGATATTGTTACTTGTTAGACCATCCATTGTAAATCTAAACCAAATGTCACTAACCAAACGAATACAAGTGAACTAATCCTACATCCTGAAATGACAAGAATCCTGGCCGATCAAAATCACACGTGTTCTCTTATAGTACAAACAAAAATAAAACAATTACTATTATTTGATCACGGCCGGGATCATTTAAGCAAATACTACCTAGTAGTTCTCCGAATTCTAAGGATAAGATGGGAGAACTGCCCAACTGGAGTAAGATGGTGTCGGCACTGATGATGTGGTATCATAGTTCATCATGTAGTTGTTGTCATTCGCGACCATGGCAGGAGTCGTGGTTGTGCCAGCCTGATGCTGGCCTAGTGTCAGCTGATGATGAGGGTGGTTGGTGGTGGTGCGAATTGTGGCGACTGATGTGCTCTCAACAGTTTCTTCACCCGACATGTATGTGTACCCTGTACTTGAGCCTGCTCCTTGTTTCTTGCTAACTTGTTCCTTGAGTATGGTTCTCAGTGCTAGCACCTTTAATTAGAGGATAATAAATTAATAATAGCAATTTAAGAAGTGGTTAAGAAGTAAGTTTTGACACAAAAAAAAAAAGTGAAGTGATATTGGTACCATATAAGTTGATTAATTTACCACAACTATGCATTAACTGTTTGTACAATATGTTCTAATACTTGTACAATGTGGTAGGTTAATCAAATTATGTGGTACGGTTATCACTTCCCAAAAAAAAAGCCTTCTACACTGCAAAAATGCACCTTAATACTTTTTGTATACCAAAGAAAGATATCAAAACCATGCATTTGTGTTATAAAAGTATAGTACCTCTTCTTGAAGCTTTTGTTTCTCCCTGGAGACAATATCAAACTCTTGTTTAAGGGTATCATACAGGCATTCGAGCTGCTTAGCCTTCCATCGAGCACGGCGGTTCTGGAACCATACTGCAATTTGTCTGGGCTGCAGACCAAGTTCATGTGCTAGCTTCATTTTTGTATCAGGGTCAAGTTTCTTCTCCTCTTGGAAAGTGTTTTCTAGTGCCTCTAACTGTTCACTTGTTAACCTTTTCTTCTTATCTTGATTGTTGTTTTCATATTCATTTTGGCTCATTTCCATCATTGATAATGGTGCCTGCATCATTTGATGATGATGCTTCATCTCGCCCATTCCGCCTGTTAATTACATTGATTTTTCACATATATTCGAACACATGCGTATCAATAATATGATTTATCTTGAATACATCATGTATGTATAGAATTAATTATATATACATATAATGTATTATTATGCCTCAAATATATTTAAGTTATTCGACATATATTTTACTTTTTTTTTAACAACGAGTTAGTAATTAGTAGTTAGCAGTTAGCATTCGAGACATTACAGTGACATCCAATTGGGCAGTATGTGAAGCTCGAACCAATCATGCCCTGAGAGCCTTTATGAAAGTAACTTCTACAAGGATATGATATACTATTTACTTGTATGCACTTGAATATTTGGAAGTACCCGGCCCAATGGGGTCACAAAAGTATAATGCCAAAAAGATACACTACTGTCAATCGTCAATATTTTTGGTACACACGATTTCACGATGTAATTCATATATAGTCTATGGATTTATATGTAAAATCATTATTATGCATGATTCGATGAGTCTTAAACATGTGGAAAACTATCGCCCACATGCAGAATATATGATACTAGCTATATGTCCTTGGTTGCTGCATATCAAATTTTCTGCGCGTGATACTTTATGTTTAGATTCGTTACCAACTTTCGTTTTCTAACATTTCTGTACGTGTACACGTACACTGATCAGGGATCATGTAAAGTGTTGTAACAATGGGAAGACGAACGATTATCTACACATCTTCGATCTATCAAAATATAATATCCGAAGCACCCAAAAACTCGAAGTTGTTTTTAGTTTTTACATATGAACGTCACGTGTAATGTATTTGACAAAACTTGAGCATCAGTTTCCTTCTCACGCTTCTTGCGGCATGTATCTAATAATTTGTTTGTAACTTGATTATATATGGACATACACTTAAACTAATGTTAATTATGTTGCACACATATATGTTGTATATATACTATACATATCTTTAGATCCATTTAATGACCAATTTTGTTGAAGAGTTTATATTCAAAATTACTTGATAGAAGCTAGTACGTGAGTATACATGTACATATTTACTTCATGAGATCTTTTGTCAAGAAACATGGTAACTTTTGTAGGCATACATTTTTAAAAACCTGGTGCGTGCTAACACATGATCTTGTACATCAAAGTATGTTGTAACTTTAGTATATATAAAACTATAACATTATCTTTTATGACTCTCGATATCGATCTAGCTTATTATATACTTATTGTAGTTAATTATTATTATATATGAATATAATTGATCAGTATTCAAACTTAGTTACAAATTGCATCAAAATTTTGAAAATCTTGAATATTAACCCCTAATTAAGGTTAATATTCTTTGTGTTTGATTCTTTTTAGTAAAACTATTATGAAATAAATATTGAGTCCAAAATAAATCATCAATGTCGTAGCTACACAAAAAATCAAAGAGAAAAAGAACTGAAGCGCTAAGTGAGAAATGAATTACGTACCAGGAGGGTATACATAATGATCATTGTTGTAGTTGTAAAGAAACGCAAACGAACTTTGTGCCGTAGGTCGAGGAATAAACGGTCTGGGATTCACACCATTCCACTCCATGCTATGTATGTATCTGTGTATATATGTTACTTGTTATTCTTTGGGCAAACACTCCTTTGCAAACAATGTGTCTCAGTATGGTGTGGTGCTTTTTGGTGCAAGAAAGGGGGTGTGATATATATACACACACATATATAGGTATATGTATGTATAATGTTATAATGAAGTAAGTAAGAACATTAATAATGGAAGTCCTAGGTCAAGTCTATGTTTATGTGAAGTCCATAGTACGGACAATGCATTATTTGGTAAGATTTAGAAAGAAAGAAATTGAAGATGTCCATCCCATGTACCAACGGAAAAGAAAATAAAATTGATCCATTATTACTAGTTTAATTATTCTTAATTTCAAATATTGTATCGGTAAATATATAGGCGGGGTTTAGACGTTTAGTTATAAGCTTAAAAAGTTTACAAGAGTAAAGATGTAAGTTTATAGAGAACTGTGGTTTATTAATTAAAAAGAAAAAGTATATATTAATTACGAGTATGAAGATAGTTTATTTGTTAATAATTACAAGTTTTATCCCTATTTTTCATACTATTATATTTTTTGATTCCTTGTTGTTAACCTTTATCCAGAGTTTTGTTTCAAAAGTAACAATTTTGGTCAAAAAGTCCAGTCAACATTTTTTGATCGTTGATGGGGTTCCAAAGTCAGAAATCAAAACTATAATTTATGAAAGATGGGGATGAAATATATAATTTTAGACAAATCACATGTAATTAACTCTTAAAAGATTTTTTTAAAAAGAATTGATGTCATGGACTTAGTAAGGTGTGGGACAAGTAAAGAGTGGTACTAGTATGTTAAAAGGGAAGTCACAATCTGGTCCTGGAGTGAAGATGAGAAGGTTAGATCATACACACAAACTGCCTCTTACCTTTTTCACGCCTCTTCTGACTCACCACATCTATATATCTATTTATCTTAATTTCTCTCTTTAATTTCTATGAGTATTATATCACTGAATATGTCGGGTAATTAATGTTTTCTAATCTCTGCTGATTAATTAAGAGCGTAATAGTAGTTGTTGTAGTTGTAGTAAGACTTAAAATTTGTTTTATTCGTATGAAAACAACATTTTGTGTGTCATATATAGATTTGAATGTGTAGGGGTGTGGGGATGGAAGGATATAGAGGTGGCTTCTTAAGATGGTAACATGCAATGAGTAATTAAACTGACATAACTTACGGCTCCTAGTGAATGCTACTTTAAAAGTTACATATAATAAATATATAAACAAAGACATCATCTAAAAAACCTTTTAAAACGTACGTATAAATAAAATAGAAAAAGGCTTTAAACAAGTTGATTATGTGTCCTGCGACACCGTCTGAAAAAGTGAAAATTAGAAAAAGAAAGACAAAAAATGGAAAATAAATTTTAAAAAGCTAAAGAAAAAAAACACTTTTGGTATATGTATATTTGATTGGTAGAATATGCATGTGTTTGTAAATTTTTGGTGGAATATGTATTTGTAAGTTTTTTATTTAATTTTATTGAGGGAGTATGTGTTTGTAAATCTTTGTTTGTATTTAGTTTGTAAATTTTGAGATAGGTAAGAGAAATAGTTCAACATAATCATGGAAATGCTTCGATTATGTTGTGTATATCAGATGGAGTCAAAGATTCTCCAACCATATATGTATCTATATGTATAGAGGAAAAGGAAAATAGATGGTGAGAATATTTGTATTTGTATGTTCAATTGACAACACAAACAGATGAAGAGTGAGTTCTTACTTTTGTCATCATATTTTTTAGTCATTTAGAGGCTATCCAATGCCACTCGTCCCTCACTCGATCGGCTTGGAGGGACGAGTCCACACCATTGGGTGGGACTCGTCCCCCACTCGTTCCTCGTACTCGTCCGTTTCATTCGTTCCTGCAGGGACGAGTTCATGTAGGTGTTTTTTTTTTTGAATCCTATATACAAGGAAGAAGACAAAAAAACTGGTGGATCCAAGACTAGTCCTTGAGGGATGAGTGTATCGGGTATGTTTTGGGGGAGTAGTCCTTGGAGTGTTTTTTGCTGATGTGGCGCTGATTGGGACTAGTCCTTGAGGGATGAGTCTAAGGCATTGGGTAGCCTCTTAGAAAGACAGGAGAAAATGTAGAAAAAGACAACAGACTGCTACATCGAAGCTTTCTTTGTTAAACAGTTTGCAGTTTTGCACTGTACCTTAAAAGCAATCTTATCCCAGTGCAAACGGTAAGATTCGTTCATTGGTAAATTCGTAAATCATACATGGTAAAATCAAGTACTAAGAAAAAAAAATGTTATTTTATATAGTATAGTAGCATGTTAAAACTTTTGACCTTTTGTTTGAATATTGTACCCCATTTTTTTCCCTTTAATTTCAGAATGGCAAACAACTTCTGATTGCTGGAACATATAGGAACAAGTATCAACCAAAACAACCTTCTTTAAAAATCATACCACTAGACACGAATAATCAAAATGGGTTTAAATTAAGGTTTGTGCTTGTTCATTAGTTGATGTTTAATATCGAAAGAAATCTGGAAATATGATATTTAATTTGTGGAAGCGCATGATAGTGTCTTTGACTTTATTTTTAAACCCTTATAAAGCAAACAATCTATTTTTTCCTTTAAACTTTTCAGCTTTTGAAAAGTCGAAAATACCCCTGGGTTTATTAAAATGTTGAAAAATCAATTATTGTTGTTGTGAGCAAGACTTGAATAAGGGATATATGACTTTCAAAGCAACCATCTTACCATTCCACTAACTATTATTGGTTTGCTAAATTTCCTTTGGTTATAAATTAAAAACCTCCACATAATATACCTATAATACCCTTGATAAAACTATTTACATTAATACATCCATCAACTCTTAAGATAACTACATTACCCCTTTACATCAAAAACTTTTTCATTTTTTTATTTATTTTTTTTTTTTTTTGAACGGCATTCTATCCTACTCCTAGTCATAAATTACACGTATGAAAAACCCTTATTAATCCACCCTCACAAATGTGAGAAGTGAGACTCGAACTCAGGTGTATCTTCCCAAGGTCAAGGACCTTACCAATGGGCCACCAACCCCATTGGCAATAACTTTTACATTAATACATCCATCAACTCTTAAGATAACTACATTACCCCTTTACATCAAAAACTTTTTCATTTTTTTATTTATTTTTTTTTTTTTTTTTTTTTTGAACGGCATTCTATCCTACTCCTAGTCTAAATTACACGTATGAAAAACCCTTATTAATCCACCCTCACAAATGTGAGAAGTGAGACTCGAACCCAGGTGATCCTCCCAAAGTCAAAGACCTTACCAATGGGCCACCAACCCCATTGGCATAACTTTTACATTAATACATCCATCAACTCTTAAGATAACTACATTACCCCTTTACATCAAAAACTTTTTCATTTTTTTATTTATTATTTTTTTTTTTTGAACGGCATTCTATCCTACTCCTAGTCATAAATTACACGTATGAAAAACCCTTATTAATCCACCCTCACAAATGTGAGAAGTGAGACTCGAACTCAGGTGTATCTTCCCAAGGTCAAGGACCTTACCAATGGGCCACCAACCCCATTGGCAATAACTTTTACATTAATACATCCATCAACTCTTAAGATAACTACATTACCCCTTTACATCAAAAACTTTTTCATTTTTTTATTTATTATTTTTTTTTTTTTTTTTGAACGGCATTCTATCCTACTCCTAGTCATAAATTACACGTATGAAAAACCCTTATTAATCCACCCTCACAAATGTGAGAAGTGAGACTCGAACTCAGGTGTATCTTCCCAAGGTCAAGGACCTTACCAATGGGCCACCAACCCCATTGGCAAATAAATTTACATTAATACATCCATCAACTCTTAAGATAACTACATTACCCCTTTACATCAAAAACTTTTTCATTTTTTTATTTATTATTATTTTTTTTTTGAACGGCATTCTATCCTACTCCTAGTCATAAATTACACGTATGAAAAACCCTTATTAATCCACCCTCACAAATGTGAGAAGTGAGACTCGAACTCAGGTGTATCTTCCCAAGGTAGTATATATATATAAAGGGTGAGTTATCTTGAGAACTCTAAAAAAAAAGAACGCGAGAACCGTTCTGGACCACACATTATCTTTCTTTTTTCTCTCCTTAATAACATGATGAAAATTCATCCAAATCATTCAAAATGTTTTATTTCACAAACCGTACATCGTTATATGAAAAAAAAGTATGTGTAGTCTTAAAATTTCGTCCTCTTTTATTAGATATGCGACTCGGTATACTTTTGACGACTTTTTAATTTTCGTTTTTTTGTACTTACACATAACCTACACATGTGTAGGTTAAACGAAAATTGTGATTCGGAACGGGCTCCACCCTTAAAGAAATTCATAAAGAGTGGATGGTGGGGTGATAGGTCATAGGGTGATAGGTCATAGTGTGATAGGTCATAGAAAGTGATAAGTCATAAGAAGTGATCGGTGATGGGTAATCTACCTAACGGGCTCCGCCATGCACTGACGGGCTCCGCCCTTAACCGTTATTGTTGTGTACATATGGTCATTTAGTAATTTACATGTGAAAACAAAGATCCTACACATGTGTAAGTACACAAGTACAAAGGAATAAAAACGAAAATTAAAAAGTCATTAAAAGTATACCGAGTCGCATCTCTAATGAAAGAGAACGAAATTTTAAGATTACTGTTAGGTCCAGATTTACTGGACCCACTCCAGACTTGAAGACTGGAACGGCACTGAAGATTTGTCCAGAAATAATAGAAGACCAGTGAGCTGTTTACTTGTACAGGAATCAGGATTCCACCAGATTAGCTCACTGGACTTCACTCCAGTCAAGATCGTTTCTACTGAAGACATTCTCACTGAAGTCAAAGACTGAAGTTTGAAGAAAAAAGACTGACAAGCAGTGGAGCCCACTGACAGTCTTACCAGATCTCCTGACTGGAGCTATATCAGTGTTCTAGACCTTACAAGTCTGAACACTGATTACGAGGAATTGACTTTTGCCTTTACACACTTTTACACGGACAATCCATTTGTCTATTGATAAAAGTACAATACGTGTGTAAAGGTGGTTGGTTAAAAGGATGACAAGTCACATCAATATGACTTTATCCTTGTACTTTAACCAATGCATTTAAGGAATTAAAGTAGTTGCCTTAAATGCATGCAACCATATTTATACGGCAAAATAAATTCACTGTTGAATTTATTTGCCTATAAATACCAAGTCACATACCTCGTACAAATTACTTTTTGCAATTTGGTGAACTTGCTAAAATACTCTCGATCATAATAGTTATACTTCACAACTTTAAGTATATCGATCCAAGGAGATTATTTAGCTAGTATAGATCACTTGTAATTCAAAGATTGTTTAGATAGTTACATACTTGTAATATCTAGGTTCCGCAACAATCTTGTATTTTGTTTAACATCAATAAATAAAATACACTTGAAAATTACATTTGTGTTCCACCATTTATTTACTTGCTTAAATATTGCTTTAAGTCTTTATTACTTTATTTATATTTATATTCTTGCATTTGTATTTAAAGTAATACTAGTCCAATCTAGTGCATACTTGACTTGTTATTTTACACTCGTGGGTTAAACCATCGTGTGACGGACTTTACAATTGGTATCAGAGCAGAAGGCTAATATACTTGCCTAGATCTGTTTCACGATGGCCAACCCAGAAAATATACAAGGTAATCCTGAACCTAATTTTAATGAACCACCACCCGTTGTCAATAATAATCCTCCACCTCCTCCTCCTCCTGCTTCTCCACATGTACATGTGCACTACTCGAATAATCCTGTTCCTAAATTCAATGGGAGCAGTGATGAATTTGGTACGTGGAAAGCTAGGATGATATTACATGTTACTGGTATTGAAAGGAATATGATGAAACTTTTAAATGAAGGACCCTATGTGCCTAGACTTCCTATCAATGCACTCCTTGACCCAACTGGATCAAGAAGTGGAAGGGAAAAGAGGGAGGAACACTGGTCCGAAGAGGAGAGGAGATTGGTAAATCTTGATACCATCCTTAAAAACATGATCCTCGGGGCTGTTCCAGAAACCCTAATTCCCACTCTAGTTCTCTATCCCAGTGCTAAAACCATGTGGGATGAACTGGTGAACCAGCATGAAGGAGGTGATGACACTGTTGTTACCAGAAAGGTCTCCCTAAACAAAAAGTATGAGTCATTTTTTGCTCTCCCCAATGAGTCTTTAACTGGTACTTACACCAGATTTATGAGCATTATAAACCAGTTAAGAGGACCGGGGGTTGTGAAAGACAAGGATATACTTTTGGAGAAATTTTGTGATATTCTTCCCACTAAATGGTCTCACATGATTCTGGTCTTGAGACAAGGTAAAACCTTGCAATCCCATACTCTGTCAACATTGTATGGAGCCTTCAGATTCACTGAAGAGAATCAAGCCCAGAGGATTGAGGCTGAAAAAGATGCTTTAAATCATGCTTCCAGTAGTTCCACGTTGGTCAGTAATAGTGAACCACCCTGTGCTGCATTAATATCTTCCGAGAATGTATTTTCTATGAAGAAGATGATGTCTGAACTAATGGATTCTGGAGTCACTAATAATATCTCTCCAGACTGTGATGAAACTGACAGTGATGACCTGGTTGCAATGATTGCTAAAATGTTTAATCGTTTTAAAGCAAGAGCAAATAGGCCCACTGGACAACATGCACCCAGTTCCTCTACTGACAAGACCAATCTGCATGCTTTAAGTGTGGCAGAAAAGGTCATTTCATGAAGGAGTGCAAGTCCAGTCAGTTTGTCTCTCAGTCTGGTCCATCTACTTCTTATAACAAGCCTGATAATAGCTATAAGTCCATGTACAAAAAGTTTAAGGCTCAAATTGCTCTCATGTCTCAACAAATAGAAAATAATAAATGCATGATAGCAACCACTGAAGAAGCATGGGTTCCCTCAGATGATTCATCAGTTGATGAAGAAGAGGAAAGAGATTGTTGCTTTATGGCTCTGGCAGATCAAGAGCATCTGGTAAAGGATGATGTCACATCTGGTCGATGGGTGGACATAGTTATAAAAAAGGTTAGTGAGTATGATATTGAAACCGATCCTGAATTAAAATTGGACATTGCTGAAGCTCTAAATTCTGATTTAATTTTTGTGGAAACTGTTAGATTTGACAGTCTTAATGGCTTAGAAACAGATTCCTCTGAAATCGCTGCTTTAAAATCAAAATTAAAAGAACTTCAAGATATTGAACTGGCATTTCAAGCACAAGTTTTGGTAACTGAACAACTGGTTCAAGAAAAACATGACCTGGAAATGATTTTGCAAAAAGAAAAACAGGTCATTAAATCATGGATAGAAACAAGAAAGCCATATGATGCTGGAATAAACCAATTTCCATCCCAAAAACGTGCATATCTGGATGGAAATACTCATATTGCAGCATTACTACCAGTTATTGACCGGTTATCAGAGGAGGTTAGACCAAGTACCATTAATGATGAACCCTCTACCCCAAAAACTTGTATTATCCCAGCTCAACTTCTAGAGGTTAAGACTGGAGCATCCCCCAGATGACTGCTCCAGTTAAAAAGGTCAATCAGAATAAACCTTTGCCTCAAACTGCTTCTAAAGAACCCCAGGTTCAAAAGAAAAAGAACAGTTCCCTTCCTAAGCCTAAGGTCCAGTCATCTGGAAAGGCTCATGTGTCATCTGAAGAAACAATTTTGTTAAGGTTGGAGAGCCATTTTCAACTACTGGCTCGTCAAGTTCAAAGCTGTAATGCAAGACTGAACAACTTTGAGGGTACTTCATCTGGCCCTAAACAAAATCCCAAACCTTTTTCTAAGAAAGATAAAAATGTTCCTTCAATTGAGAAAAAGAAAAAAGGTTTCTAAACTATCAACTCCAGTAGTGTTTTCTACAAAAACTACTGTTGAAGAAAGTGAACTCAACCAGATACCCCCAGGGATCCATAAGGGAGGATCCAGTGAACCCATCAGTCGATGGGTTCCCAAATCTAACTAATATATCTGGTGGATGTGCAGGGCGATCGAAAGAAACATACTTGGTATCTTGACAGTGCAGCTGGCAGGACAATGACTGGACGTAAGACCCTGCTGGAGGAGTTCATAATTTCTGATGGACCCTCCATTACTTTTGGAAATGATGGTTGTGGAAAAACTAAGGGGTATGGTGTTCTGAACAATGGACAAGTCAAATTCAGACGAGTTGCATATGTGAATGGTTTGAAATATAACCTGATCAGTGTCAGTCAACTGTGTGATGATGGCTATCTAGTGATGTTCAATATTGTTCATGGCATCGTATTCAACAAGGACTGGAAGGTAGTATTGATTGCTCCCAGAAAAGGGAATGTGTATGTGATGGACATGGAAAGCTCTTCTTCAGAGCAGTGTTTCTATACTCAAGCTGATGAAGACACAAACTGGTTATGGCATAAAAGGTTATCCCATTTAAATTTCAAAAATATTAATAAGTTGTCTAGAAAACAACTGGCAGATAGGATACCTTCAGTTTCCTTCAAAAAGGAAAGGCCATGTCCAGGATATTAGATGGGAAAGCAGAAACGTGCCAGTTTCAAGACCAAGTAGAATTTCAGCATATCTGAACCACTTCATATGCTTCATATGGATCTTTTTGGTCCAGTGAATGTTCAGACTCGTGCTGGTAAAAGATTTACCCTGGTGATTGTTGATGAATACTCCAGATTTTGTTGGGTAATCTTTCTCAGGTCTAAAAGTGAAGCTGCTGCTGAAATCATCACTCTCATCAAGCAGATTGAACTCAAGTACAAGCGAAAAGTGTGTCAGTTAAGAAGTGACAATGGAACAGAATTCCAGAATGCAACTCTGGAGAAATTCTGTACTGACACTGGCATCTCTCAGAACTTCTCTTCAGCACGCACTCCAGAGCAGAATGGAGTGGTAGAAAGGAAAAATCGAACGCTGATAGAAGCTGCCAGAAGTATGCTTGCTGAATCTGGTCTTCCTACCAGTTTCTGGGCTGAAGCAATTGCAACTGCTTGCCACACCCAGAATTGATCAGTGTATGTGAAGCGACACAAGAAGACATCCTATGAAATATTAAGAAATAGAAAACCAAATATTGGTTATTTTCATGTTTTTGGATGTCCAATTTACATCCTAAACGACTCCAGTCAGTTAGGCAAATTTGATGCCAAGGCTGATGAAGGATATTTCTTAGGATATTCAGCCATTCGCAAAGCCTTTAGAGTCTACAACAAGAGACTGGAGAAGGTACAAGAGTCAATACATGTCACATTTGATGAATCAAATAATGCAATCAATAAAAAGCCAGCCCTTGATTCTCCCCCAGTAAATCCAATTGTCTTCTGTGAATCTGATCCTATCAACTACAATAAAGATTCACCTGAAGAAGTTTCCAGTCATTCTGACTTGGAACCAGTTCAAAAGAAGAAAACCCTCAGTAGTAGGCCTTTCTATCCTTCAATAAGTTTCAAATTACCCTCTGAACTTGTTATTGGATCAGATGTTCGCACTACTCCCCCAGTATCAGTCTCAGTTGAAATTGCGCCAGTAATTCAAGAAATGCCTTTAAAAGAAGAATTTTATGATGCAAATCGTGATCTTACTGATTCAGATGAAGATATTGAATTAGTCTGGCAAGATCCTCCTCCCGAAACAACACCAGAGGAAACTCAACTGAACTCTTGCACTGATATTGTTGTAAGCAATAATCCTGGTCAATACTCTAGGTGGACAAAAGCTCATCCTATTGATCAGATCATAGGTGACTCCAGTAGAGGGGTTCAGACCAGAAGAGCCTCCAGTGAACAATGTTTATACGTCAACTTCTTATCACTGGTAGAACCGAAGAAGATTGACGAGGCTATGGAAGATCCAAGTTGGGTGTTAGCTATGCAAGAAGAGTTACACCAGTTTGAGAGGAACAAGGTATGGTATCTGGTTCCTCCTCCAGTTGGCAAGAAAGAACCAATTGGAACTAGATGGGTCTTCAGAAATAAGGTAGATGAAGATGGTCATGTTATCAGAAACAAGGCCAGATTGGTTACCCAGGGGTATTTCCAATCAGATGTTGATTTTGATGAATCATTTGCTCCAGTATCTAGACTTGAAGCGATCAGAATATTCTTAGCATTCGCTGCTCATCATCAATTCAAGGTCTACCAGATGGACGTAAAAAGTGCCTTTTTGAATGGAAAATTAGAAGAAGAAGTTTATGTCAGACAACCACCAGGTTTCATTGATGAAAAACATCCCCACTGGGTATATCGTCTGGACAAAGCACTTTATGGTCTCAGACAAGCTCCACGTGCCTGGTATGATACTCTGACTAAAAACTTGTTGAAAAATGGTTTTAAAAAAGGTGCAATTGACAATACCTTATTTATTCTTCGTGAAAAAGGTAACTGGTACTGATGCCAGTGCACAAGAACCAGTTGGTACTGAAGCCAATGTGCAAGAAGAACAAGTTGCTGGTACTGATGCCAGTGAGCCACAGTTTGAAGCATTTCCAGATATGCCAACAGAATTGAAAAGTCTGAAAAGAAAGGAACACTTGGTATCTGGAAGTGAGGTTGAAGAGGATGTTGAGTTCCCGAGTGCTGATGAAGAAAGATCCAAGAGACTGGAACAGGAGGGCATTATGATTGATATTTACAAAAGAAGCCAAATTAATGAACTCCTGGAACACAAAAATCATGGAACACTACTGAAGCTGAATACGTGTCTGCAGCCAGTTGTTGTGCTCAGATACTCTGGATGAAGAACCAGTTGCTAGATTATGGTATTAAATATTCAAAAACTCCCATATTTTGTGATAATACCAGTGCCATTGTGTTAGGACCAGTTCACCTGGAACTGGCCAGTCACCAGTTTCCACTGACCAGTTCGCCAGTTGCATCTGGTGACCAGTAAACTGGTGACCAAGAAGATTTGTCGAGAAATATATTGAAGTCCAGTTGCACCGTACAGTCAACGCAACTGAAGACTTCCTCCAGTTGAGAACTGACCAAGTTGAAGAAACATTCCAGTTGAAGTCGAAGACAACAATTGGAAGAAAGAGAATGACAATGGCAGCGAAGCCCAGTTGACATTCTAGTCAGTTACAAACTGGAGACCTTCAGTGGAAAGCCCTTACAAAGCTTTACACTGATTACGAGGAATTGACTTGTATACTTTATGTACCTTTACCCGATAATAAGCCTTATCTTATTATTTAAGTATTAAAAGGTACATAAAGGTGGTTGTGTAAAGTCACTGTAACATGCGACTTTACAACACTTTTTAAGGAATTAAATGCTATTCCTTAAATGCTTCCAACCACATTTGTACGGCTAAAGTTAACATCCCAATGTTAACTTTGCCTATAAATACAAGTCATTGCACAACCAAGAATAACAAGTATTCGTTCTCTCAAAGTTATTTCACACACAAACGAATAACTTCATACTTTGCAAACCTGCAATATTCTTGGTGAACTTGTGCAATATTCTCTCAATCGCTAAAAGGAACATTTCACTACTTTAAGTGTTTCGATTGTAGAAGAGAAATTCCGAGTATAGATCAATTGTATTTCATAGGTTGTTAGGATATTTACATTCGTGTATTATCTTGGTTCCGCATCAACCTTGTAATTTGTTTAATATCAATAAATAAATTAC
This sequence comes from Erigeron breviscapus, assembly GCA_034093135.1. Taxonomy (NCBI): domain Eukaryota; kingdom Viridiplantae; phylum Streptophyta; class Magnoliopsida; order Asterales; family Asteraceae; genus Erigeron; species Erigeron breviscapus. Next base: position 269,438,076 of record CM067167.1, read on the forward strand.
ACTTTGAAAACTACATATTGTCTCATCAAGATTGTTTACAAGTTATTGTATTATTGCATTGTTCTTTACTTATTGTCTTTTATATAAGTAATCTATCTAGAACTTGGTATATACTTATCTAACTGGTCGTCTCCAGTTTAGTAAGTATATTGCAAAGTAACTCCACCATCGACATAGAGGTGTCTTCAGTAGTACCATCTAACAAGTTGGGACTTACACATTGCTATCTCAAACAATCCAGTCATGCACTCAAAGACAAAGCACATTGATCTCAGGTATCATTTTATTCGTGATAATATTATGAAAGGTAACATTGAACTCCATTTTATTCCCACTGACAAACAACTCGCTGACATTTTTACAAAACCACTGGATGTAAAAACTTTTGAATATCTTGTTGGTGAGTTGGGAATGTTGAACCCTTAATCTGGAACCTTGTTATGAACGCCTTTGTGACACTGGCAGGGTTCTTGATTTCCAGATTTATAAATCTATGCCAGCTTAGCTATCGAACGCCTTTGTGATACTATCTTTGCATTAATAGATTTATGGATCACCATTCCAGGGGGAAGACTCAGACCATATATTTTTGTCCTTAAAATGTTTTTAATCTCAGGGAGAATTTATTCTCACTGGAAGAATTTTCTGGAAAATATCTCTGGCACCTTGTAAATGTGTCCCTCTCACTGGTACTTAGATAGGCTGATGTGCATGTTTGAGGTAACTTCGGTCTCCTTGTAAATGTGTCCCTCTCACTTGTCTGTGTATTAGTTGATGTGCATGTTTGAGGTTCCCTGGTACATTACTGGAGTGTCCCTCCAGTGTACCATCAGTGCATGCTTCACTGGTCTAATTCACCAGTGATACTGGAGTGTCCAGTCAACCTCCAGATGCACTGAAATGAGTCATGGTGTGTCAGTCATAATATGTTAATACTTGATCCTTGTGCGTGCCACGTAAGCAAACCTTTGAATGGACAGTTACTGTTTATCCCACGTGGCATGTCATTTTTCAAACTTAATGATGGATATTTTACCTTGGGAAGACAAAAAGTGCAAGTTGGTTATTTTTGTGGGCTGTCAAACTGTCATACATTTATGTGTGATGGGATGAATTAAATGCGGATGTCAAAACCGATCAAAATTGTTTTGAATAAATTCAAATTAACCGTTTTGAATTCCGTTTTCTCTCTCCTCTATAAATACCCTTATTTACTTTCACTTTTACTTCATCTCGAAAAATCATTTACTCCCAAATCTTCAAAATTCCTTCATTTACTTTCTTCTTCATTAAATTTCCAATCATCAATCTCTCTCATATTCAATTCATAAAATCTTCATCAAAACCCTAACAACAGTTTCATTTTCATCTCTTTATACTAAATACAATGGCTCCAAGACAATCAAACTCACCAAAAAATCTTCTTTCTGCTACATATGCTCCTGTCGCCGCCGTAAAAAGGGCGGAGCATATTTCTCTTGCAGCAGATGCCATTCGTATTAACATGAATAACTGGATGGCCAAACTCTCTCTTTCCAGTCTTCATGAGGCCCAATCCATCATTGGGAGATTGAATACTTTCTTTCTTTCATGTCCTCTTTATGGTGCATTAACCTTAAATCCCGGAAAGATGTACCACGACTATCTTTGTGAATTTTGGTACACAGCAGAATATGTAGAAACAACTTCCTCAATTTCTTATACATTTAAGCAAGGTACCAGACCCTTGGCTTTCACCGTTGATACACTCAGATCTGCTCTCCAATTAAATTATTTTTCACAGAATGAGACGCCCATTGAAATACCTTCTGGCATTAATACAAGGGAAGTGTGTATACTGATGGGACACACAGATATCTTGGATGAGCATGGCCAGCTATCCAGGAAGGGAACAATCTACATGAGTAAGCTGACAGACTCATGGAGATTCTTTTTCACTCACATAGTTGAGTGTTTGGGAGGCAGCTCTGGAGGACTTGACCAGATAAATCAGACACACCTCCAGATTGCTTACTGTCTCTGGTTCGGATACAGAGTGGATTTTGCCCAGATTTTCTTTGATGATCTGGTAGAGCGTCTTAAAGTGAAAGGTAGAAAAGCATTTGTACCTTATATTCGTTTTCTTTCACTTATTTTTAAAAGAGCTCTGGGTAACCAGTACGATTTTGAAACCACTCATTTTTCAGTATGTGAATATATGCGTGATCTGACCAATCTTAAATCTTCTGCAAATGAGGTAAATATTCCTCAGGTCATGATCACTAGTTTTCAAAGGGAAGAAACTGATGCATCATCACCAGATGAGTCAGAAGAGGCTCCAGACAGGCCTCAAAATAGTGAGGGACCTACTGGAGACCTCATTGCTGAAATGGTTCCACCTATTACCCAGGTGGTTCCTGACCCTCAGCAAAATGTTGATATTGTTCCACCAGACCCTCCCACTAGACCAAGAACTACAACCAGACGTCTTAGGAGAGGAGGAGTTCCGGTCGCTTCTCGTAGTACCCAATCTAGCCATCCAGAATCCTCAAACAATCACTTCCAATATTCTTTTAGGGGATAGTGCTGAAGAAAATAGGAGGTCTGCCCAACCCTCAGTAGAGTTCGTGTCAGCACAATCAATTGAACATAGCCAAATTTCTGACACAACTCTTGCACAGACTGGGGTTACTGGAGCCTCACCTCTAGTGATTCCAGTCTCACATTCTTCGGCTGGTGACATAATGAATGCAGATGGGTCGTTGATTGTTGAACAGAGTGAGAATGTTGAGCAGGATGCTCAGTTTGATTTGAATAGAGAGGCTGGTGATCAGACAGTTGGTGAAATTATTGGTTGGGATGAAGCTGAGTCATCAATGTCTGATAATAATAATTTTGATACAGATATGAGTTTCTTGGGTGATGATACTATGGAAGTGGAGCAGACATCAGAAATGCCACCACCTCCAGAATCACTAAATGTTCCACCACCACCACCAGAAACTAATATGCCACCACCACCAGAATCCTTGAATGCACCACCACCACCACCACCACCATCTTCAATTCCTTCAAATACTCCTTATTTTAACCAGTCACAAATTGAAACAGAAATTCCTCGTGTGCTGGACTCAACTGTCACAACTTCTGCAACATCAACTGAAGAAGTCCAGACACAACTTCCTTTGGCAACCAGAATGACTTCTGAACTTGCTCCTCCCAGTGGTCTGTCCAATTCTTCTTCAACCGAGGTCCAAGACCTTTTAAATAAGGTGGCGGACCTGGAGAGATCACTACAGTCTTCTTCTCAGGTAGTTTCTGATTTTAAATCAATTTTGTCAAATAATCTTGCATCAGAAATGAACCTATTTGCTGGAAATGAGAAGTTGGTCTTCGAGAAGTTGAATGAGCTGGTACTGGCCACAAACAAAAATTCAGAAAATATTAAAGTGGCAGTCCAGGGTTTGGAGACGAAGCTGGTAAATTCTGTCCAGACTATAGTAAAAGCCGAGATTGTTCAGCCACTGACAGGTCTGACAGAAGAGATTCAGAAGTTGACCACCAGAATTAGCAATCTGGAAAGCAGGCCAACCCTTGACCAGAATTCTGTCATCAGCAACATCAGTGATGCATGTACCAGAAAATTTAGAGGTGAGATGCTGAAAGAAATCACTGCAGAAATTTCTGGGTCAGTACTTCGAAGTATTCAAGATGGGTTTTTGCCTCAGGTGGTCAACATGATAAATACTGAAATGCCAAAACACTTGCCTCAAGAACTTCAGATTATTAAGAAGGAAGTGACTGAGTTAAGGAAGACTGTGAATGTCATAACTCCAGTGTCAGGAAGAACATTTGGGTCTTCAGACAGACACATGCTTGAGCAGTTATGGAATGCCCACAAGTCTCGAACTGGTGATCATTCCAAGGGGGAAAAGTCTGCTATCACTGAGGTTATTCCTGAAGGTTTGATTCTGAAGAAAAAGAAAGAAGTGGTTGCCAGTGCAATTGAAAAGGCCTTTGGCACTGAAGCCATCGTGCAACAAGAAAAAGTGACTGGTACTGATGCCAGTGCACAAGAAGCAGTTGGTACTGAAGCCAATGTGCAAGAAGAACAAGCTGCTGGTACTGATGCCAGTGAGCCACAGTTTGAAGCATTTCCAGATATGCCAACAGAGTTGAAAAGTCTGAAAAGAAAGGAACACTTGGTATCTGGAAGTGAGGTTGAAGAGGATGTTGAGTTCCCGAGTGCTGATGAAGAAAGATCCAAGAGACTGGAACAGGAGGGCATTATGATTGATATTTACAAAAGAAGCCAAATTAATGAACTCCTGGAACACAAAAATCAAATGGCAAAGATGGGCACACTAGATGCTTATAATGCTGGAAGACTGGGCATCCATGTTGATGTTTACAAAAGAATGAAGGATGATCCCAGAGTCCATCAATGCCTTGATGCCATGGATGATGTATATGTTCGCTCCAGGTACTCTGTGGAAGAACATAAATTTGATTCTGAAACCTATGGGCAAACCATTGAAGAACTTATTAATCAGAGAACACAAGCACTGGTGGATCTCCAGAAAAAGGTCAGAACAAATGTTGCAGCCCTGGAGATTGAATATCGAAAGAAAATAAAGGGTTTACCCAAACTCACTGCCAGACAGATCAAGGCAGCCAGGGATGCAGATATTAGTACTTTCATTCCACTTGACACAACCAGAAAAATTGATAGGGCTCAAGTTCAGAAAGCCATGGAACAAGAAAAGATGTCAAGGGAAACTGAATACATGATCCAGATGGCAAGGCAAAATGTAACACCCCAACCACGGCGGAATGATGAGATGTACAGAAAGTCGAGTATTCAAAACAAAGGATTATAAATAACATTCACCATAGCTTTATTTGATAAAAATAATTTTACAATGCACAAGCATGTGAACCAATTCCCAAGTACAATACGTCTACCATACTTGGATATTGAGTCCACGAAACAAATAACAAATACATGAGATGATATACTACAATGATCAAGGCGGATTCCATTGCCCGTCACAAGGTTTGGTCTTTGACTCCAAAGTGCAATGCAAACAATCATGATGCATATAATTCCTCAAAGCTTATGCTAATTCCTGAAAAGCATGAAGAAAAAGTGTCAACTACGAAAACGTAGTTGGTGAGTGCATAGGTTTTTAAGTAACCTCGTTACATATCCATTTCAAAACCAACTTGGAAAATATATTATCGATTAATCATTCATCATACCAAAACCATTCGGTCATCAATACTTCAATATCGCCAATTTCAACAACTTTCGAAATTCCATATAAGGTCCAATACCCAAACCGTATGTTCAATCCACAATTTTCATCCAATATAATATCAATACCTCTTGGTCAATGGTAAGACTACCATGACATAATTTGATGAGATTGTTCTTGAGCCACTACTAAGACCGGTTATGTCCCAATAATCAATATATAATGTCCCAAATGATAAGATAATGATAAGCACATGCTGTCAATCACGTGCATAAAGATAACCAAGGGTCGTGCCATGGAGACGCCCATAAATATATAGTAGTTAGAGAACCGCGAGGCCAGACTGGCGATGAAGGTGGCCACCAAGGCAAACCAAACATCCCACCGTTACCTATAATAGTGGATGAGGGGACAAGTCCTAGTTGCGCAACCCTCTAACTACAGGCCTCAAATGAGTTAATAGTAGTGTACAGGGGACCACCGTTTGACAATACTCAAGCTCATCATATAACATATAACACGTTGAACATACAATATAATTCCCATATCATTATCATTATTTCAAAGAATCATTTCATAAGAGAAAGTCATTTTAATTAATCATGCTTTTCACCCCGCAAGTAAAACATATAAAAGAGTTTGAAAGGGGGCTATGACTCACCTTGATATGCCGCATATTATATTCACTTATCCAAAATGGGTACTTCCCATCTATCGCTTCCTTGATCATATATCCGTCATATTCCTCAATCACATTCCAAGCCAAGACTATCCCTACGATAGGACTAATATACGTAAGTTCCTATCTTAAGCCATCACTATGAAATGCCACTTTCATTATATTGTCATAAATTTTGGGATCCAAGTATATTGTTAATATTTGCATCTTTTTGGTTGTAGAGAGTGTTGGTGTAAAAGGGTCACTTTCATTATACATGTAGTTATAAGTTGTTATAATTTCGGTAACTTGCCTTTGATTATCATGGTTCCCATTGTGTGCTTTGCTTGATTATAATATTTGACATTAGTAACTTCATAATATTAATATTTATGAATACTTTCTGATTTATAACTATTTATTTAATTTATTTATTTATTTATTTATTTATTTATTTATTTATTTATGTAATATATATTGATTATTTATTAAAAATATTTATTTATTTATTTATTTATTTATTTATTTATTTATTTATTTATTTATTTATTTATTTATTTATTTATTTATTTATTTATTTATTTATTTATTTATTTATTTATTTATTTATTTATTTATTTATTTATTTATTTATTTATTTATTTATTTATTTATTTATTTATTTATTTATTTATTTATTTATTTATTTATTTATTTATTTATTTATTTATTTATTTATTTATTTATTTATTTATTTATTTATTTATTTATTTATTTATTTATTTATTTATTTATTTGATTTTATTCCAGTAGGTTTTAGTCACTGGTTATTTCATCATTGGTTGTGATTATTTAACCAATTTCATGATTTATATTTATTTATTTATTTATTTACCTTTTTAATTATCATTTAAATTTAATAATTAATAGAAATTCTTAGAAATCACCACACAACTTTTTGGCTAAAAATCCCAGGCCTTTTAGGTAACTTTTATCATGGGAAAAATTATATCAATTCAACCTCTCTTGTGTCTCGCTCATTTTGAGGATTCTAAGCTTATAAATCGTTTACCGAAATAGTGATTTAAGCCTCATTTTTCGAGCAATTCAAATGCGTCAAAATGGATTTTCATCCTTATTTCATTATTTACAGAATGTTCATTATACTTTGGTGTCTTAAGTCGTGATAGTGGTGGTGGTGTGATATGTGCAAATTAAAGCTTTCGGTTAGTGCTTATATGAACCGAATTAGTGATTTGTAGGCTTGTCTTTGCCATTTAATAACCAAGTTAAGTTTTATAACTTTTATTTGACATATTCTCAGTAGGTTTATGATACTTTTTGTTATGAGATTGTTGGAGTTGATTAAAGTTGCAATCTAGTGACTTTTAGCTTATTTTATTGTGGAGAACTTTTACTTGGAATTTTCTGTTTTAACACTTATTTTCATAAAATGTTGAGTAGTCATTTTTGGTTAAGTTGAATTATTTGGACGTTGGTGATTTTTGTACAGAGACATATATGTGTCCTATATTTATGTGAATTTTTGCTAAATTTTCAGACATTGTTTGCTACCTCTAAAAATTACAAAACCAAAGTTGGTCAGAAAGCTTGCTGCTGTGCGACTCAATATATTTTATAAAAGATTTCTATGATGAACATTTAAGAAAAATCTCCCAATTTTATTTTAAGTTAGGGACTCTTTGAACTCAGTTCACACCAAGTTTAAACTTCTGAAACCTATTAGTTAAGAAATTAAAAATCGTCAAAGTTGACTCAACATTAAGACAAAAATCCAGTTTTGACCACTTTTGGTATAAAAATCATATCTTTGGTTTGGTTTAGTGTTTTTGAGTGATTCCAGTTGGAGGTTAAACTTAACTCTTTTATCTACAACTTTTATTTTGAAAGTTTTGCTTGAAACGGCCCTCACATGCCCAGTTTATCCGTCCAAAGGCAGAAGAATAATTCTGTCAGAAGCATTTGGGTCCAAACAACACACCAATGACCATTCTTGCTTTATTAACACTTGAGTTCATCATTTACAAGATTAATACTTTATTTTTATACCTCTTAACATCAAATTTCCAGATTATTATACCTCTTTTAACATATTTTTCACTTAATACAAGTCTATCCATCTCATAATCCAATAACAAGATTCAACTTTCTTAGATCTAACATGTATTCATTCAAATCAACACTTTTCAATACCAATCTTTATAGATCTAACTTTTAACAACATAAAAACATCTTTTTAATGAAAAATCTCAGAAATATATTCTTCAAAATATACAAAACATATAGATCTATGAAAAGGAAAATCACTTTAAAAGCTACTAATCTATAACAACACTTTTGGGTCTTAAACTTGTTGAATCCTTGGATCTTTCTCATAGATTTCGACATGCATATGCATGAGGAGAAAGACCCTATCAACTTGCCTTCATCAAGTGCATATTACAAAGAAAACAAGAAGAAAACATAAACTTTTGATAAAACCTTTGAATATAAACAAGAACAAGATTGAATCTAGTAAAAAGGATGAAGATTTATACCCTCTTGGATTCGGTTTTGATGATGAAAAGGGGCAGAATTTTCGTGACATTTAAGACCACCAAATGACTCCATACTTGACCTTAGATGATGAATTAACAAGAAAAGTTATTATTACAATAGTTTAGATTAGATTTAAGTTCCATTTTTCCTTGCAAAATCCGAAAATGGTGAAGAAAGTGTGAAGAAAAGTTGAGAGAAAGTTTTAAGATGTGTGTGTGTTGTTTTTGGTGAAGTGTGTGTGTGAGGGGGGGGTGGCCACAAGCATAAGGTAGGGTTTCTATCCCTTTTTTTTTATATATTTATTTTAAAGGTGTATAAGTGTATGTATATTGGTATAAAATGTATGTAAGTATGGATGCATGCATGGACATTTAAATCTACTAGTTAGTAGACTTCTAAGATATATTTTGTGTTCATATGTATATATATATGTATCCGTGTGTATGTGTATGTGCATATACGTTTTTATGTCTCAATTTTGTTACTTAACTCTTTAGTTCCAAGCTTGTATTTATATTGCACTTATAAATATACACTTATTATTATTCAAGCATTTTTTTTTTATGTACATAGGGGTTTATAAACATATTTTTAAGGTGTTCATTATATATATTTGTGTTTATATATACTTCCATTTGCTTGATGATTAAATTGTTGGACATTTATAAGATTGTTGATTGTTATCTCACTTGTGAGACTCATATTATTATTTATATAACTTAACTTCTCGAAATAAAGTTTTTGGTTTGTTGACCTTTCGTCAAGTTCAATTAGAACTAGTTTATAGCTTGAGATTGTGTTGAATGATTATAGTTATTGTTCATGGCATTTCTAAGGCAACTAGCTATCTTTGGAAATTCTACTGAACTAGACGGCAAGTATCATTATGCCTAAATGTCTGGAAGGCAAAATCTCTTAAGAAACCTCTAGGATTAGTTACTTAGATAAATGGAAGTAAATTGTCCTAGTCGGAAATTGATGGTTGTTACACAAAAAGCCAAGTATGAAGAAGTGATGAAGTTCAGGGCTGATGTCAGAAAGATCATTGATGCTGAGATCATGCTTGCTGAAAATCATGAGGGCAAGTCTAAGTTTCAAGTGAAGTTGACCAGGGAAGGTAACTTCGTGGATGAAAGGAAGAACACTTCAGTCCAAGCTTTTGGATGGACTGAACTGAAGGAGATTGGCTTGACATTCAGGGGGAAATCTAATGTATCCCCAGATGTCAAAGCATTTTTGAAAAGGATTGAGAAGGTCTGGAAGAGGAAGCAACAAATGGAAACTGTTTTGGGTATGCGCTCTCCAGAAGCTTCACCTTCACCAAAAAGAAAGGCCACTGAAGATGCACCAGGACAAACTTCAAAGAGAAGGGCCTGACTTTTTATCTACTTACTTGTATTGTATTTATTTCCCAAAATTGTAACTTATTTTCTGTTGATGGCTGTAAATAAAGTTACATATTTTGATTCACAAGTAAGTGATCAGATTTAGTCTAAGTTAGAACTAAAAGATGAAACTAGAACACTGATGATCTATAAAGTGTTTTTCCAGCAACAAAAGTATTTTAGACTTAGTCAAAAACAAGTGTTTTTCAAGCATACATTTGTATAGATAGAAGCTTGAAAAACCTTGCATTATTTCTGAACAAATAGGGGGAATTTGTTAGGTCCAGATTTACTGGACCCACTCCAGACTTGAAGACTGGAGCGGCACTGAAGATTTGTCCAGAAATAATAGAAGACCAGTGAGCTGTTTACTTGTACAGAAATCTGGATTCCACCAGATTAGCTCACTGGACTTCACTCCAGTCAAGATCGTTTCTACTGAAGACATTCTCACTGAAGTCAAAGACTGAAGTTTGAAGAAAGAAGACTGACAAGCAGTGGAGCCCACTGACAGTCTTACCAGATCTCCTGACTGGAGCTTTAACAGTGTTCTAGACCTTACAAGTCTGAACACTGATTACGAGGAATTGACTTTTGCCTTTACACACTTTTACACGGACAATCCATTTGTCTATTAATAAAAGTACAATACGTGTGTAAAGGTGGTTGGTTAAAAGGATGACAAGTCACATCAATATGACTTTATCCTTGTACTTTAACCAATGCATTTAAGGAATTAAAGTAATTGCCCTAAATGCATGCAACCATATTTGTACGGCAAAATAAATTCACTGTTGAATTTATTTGCCTATAAATACCAAGTCACATACCTCGTACAAATTACTTTTTGCAATTTGGTGAACTTGCTAAAATACTCTCAATCATAATAGTTATACTTCACAACTTTAAGTATATCGATCCAAGGAGATTATTTAGCTAGTATAGATCACTTGTAATTCAAAGATTGTTTAGATAGTTACATACTTGTAATATCTAGGTTCCGCAACAATCTTGTATTTTGTTTAACATCAATAAATAAAATACACTTGAAAATTAAATTTGTGTTCCACCATTTATTTACTTGCTTAAATATTGCTTTAAGTCTTTATTACTTTATTTATATTTATATTCTTGCATTTGTATTTAAAGTAATACTAGTCCAATCTAGTGCATACTTGACTTGTTATTTTACACTCGTGGGTTAAACCATCGTGTGAGGGACTTTACAATTACCCATACTTTTTTTTTCATCTAACGATGTACGGTTTGTGAGATAAAGCATTTTGAATGATTTGGATGAATTTTCATTTTGTATTAAGGAGAGGAAAAAGGAAAGATAATGTGTAATCCAGAATGGTTCTCGCGTTTTTTTTTTTAAAAAGTTTTTCAACAACCCTTCCTTTATAGGTTCATGTCTAGTTAAGTGCCTTGAACATAAAAGTATAGAACTATCGAAGGGTTAGCTAATGAGAACGCAAACTTAATTGATTTTATGATTTTTTAAAAATTTCCAGCTTTCATTGACAAACCAGTTTTTTTCTATATGTGCCATACATGTAGACTATTTAAATTAGTCAAACTCAATTACATTCTTTTTACTCCCGGCTTTAACTTGTATGTAATACTTTTTTCGTGGATGGTTCTCGCTAATTCAAAAGTCTTAGTTTTGAAAACAATATAAAATTTACGTTTGGCATCCACGACCATCTCCTCACTTGCAATCTACTTACCACACTCGCGAATAAGCTAGTTTACTACCACGGGTCAGGCCGGCTACTCACCCTTGACCCACTTACTCTATTCGCGACACCCGTGATCTGCCTAAAACACCACGTATTTGCTAGAATACTGACATGTGTCAAACCGACTATCAACCCCATCTATCCACGACCTACCTATCCTACCCATGACCTTTGACGAAAAGCTAACCTTTTTCTATTTTTTTTAACGTATATCAACATTTAAAGTTATACTTTGTACGTAGAAAGTAAAACTATCCACGAAAAAATACTAATTACTGGTCAAATTTGCGAGATCAAAATATTATTTTGATATATTTGTGTCCGACTTGATTTAAAAGATAGATACATCTATTAAAAAAGATGGTTTTGATGATTTGTTATTTTTTAAAACCGTTTGGTTTATCTTAATAGATAATAACTCTAAGCAGGCCCGTCCCATAGATTTTAGATGTCCGGCTCGATAACATAAAATGGTGCCCACATAACACCAAAAAATTTCATTATATAATTAAAAGATAGTAAATATTTATACAAATATGAAAACACTTGTAGCAATAATATCAATAAAAAAAACAGCTATAGCAACGTTCTTTAACTTATTGTTAGAAGATCAAAATTTAAGCTTGCAAGAGTGTCATTTTCCTAGCATTTTTAGAAGCAAATTGTTGATCATCTCTTCATGATGGATTGTTCCGTAAATGTAAAAATTATACTAGGTCAAACCGCCTAATTCTCTACGACCAAGCATGGGCCACCATTCTGTAACACCCCGAACTAGGCTCAGGATATCACTGAAAAGATATAGCGTATGCATGGAATTATCGTAGAACATGAACTATATGACATAATAAGGGATTCGGTGAATCCAACATCAAACATTCAAGATGCAATATACATAAAGAACAAGAAACCATAAAAGGGCGAATGAATCACGGATCCACGTAAGTCCAAGCCCTAGCAATTGCAACAGTCAACCAACACGTCTCGGATTCACTTGATTACCTGAAAAGTGTACTAAACAAAGTCAACACTAGGTTGGTGAGTTCGTAGTAATGGATCACAAGGAACCATCGTCAAATAATCACAATGTGAGCAAGATAAAGGCAAGTAATAACTTACATGTAGCCCTTATACAACCATGACACGTGATATAGGTTTGCTCATAGCAAAACCTCGTCACACACAAGTAATCATACAAGTAACTATACAAGATAGTTAATAAACGTATAATGAACATGTACAAGTGATATCAATAACAAGAGTGTACCAAATGTCTGTCATTGTCAAGAATTGTACCAAATGCATGTCAATGTCAAGAAATATGCTAAATGCATGCCAATGTCAAGAGTGCAATCATATGCGTGTAATGAATATGCACAAGTGATGTCAATATCAAGATATGTGCCGTATGCATGTCAAAGTCGTAATGCATATCATAAGTGTGACCATCAAGTCACCAATGCAACGATACTCACATGTCATCCCAATGAACAATGTGGCATCTCAATATCATCGGTGTATATATGTCTATATACCCGGAGTCATGTACGTCTCATCAATTCAACACAAGTGTATACATCTATACACTTGGATGTACTTATCCGTCTCATCAACATCCATATCATTACATATGCGTGTTTACCTCAATCACAAGTCCATCAATCATCAACCATCAAACCAACCAAAACTATACGTACATACACTTAGGAGGATTCTACCTTCAACGAGTCCTAGATGCTTATGTATAGGGTCACCCGCAGCCTTCCCACCACATCTAAAACCCATTGAAGGCATAACCGACTTCCATGTATGTACGTCTTTCCTAAATAAATCACAACATGACAATCGTATGCGTAAACCATCAATCAATCAATCAAAACCATCCAACAATCAAACAATGAATCAAATCCATACATCAATCAAAACATTCAATCGACCAATCAAACGAGCAATAAGACAAATCGTAACTCAAGCCAATCAACCAAACAATCAAACAATCAAGCACGTATGTGTACACTTTTCAGCCCGAATCTCAATTGAGTAGGGAGTTACGGAACTCACCTTGATCGGCAAAAGCAAGCTAATAATGAGTTAAAGTCGAGTTATGATCGTTCAATGAGCTCCACGTGTCCATGACCTATAATTTTGATAATATACATACACATTAATATTTCTATATATACATATTCGTCATTTATTTGTGTCAAAACCCTAATTAGGTCTTCAAAAGGGTGACTTATGTCTTTAAAGATTCCCGAGGCTCGATATAATCGTTAGAGCAGTCGAGAACCAATTTGGAACAATTTGAATCGTTTAAGAGTCGTTTTGTGTTTCAAAAGCTACCATTAAGCACATATATATAATGTAAAGTTAAAACTCCAATTTGTTTCATAAGTGTTCCTCGACTTTGAAAGACTTTTATGAATCCTATACAACACTAGAGGAGACAAGAAGTAACTCAAACGAAAGCTTAAAGCGACCCAAGTATTAAGAAAAGAGTGCTAGAGAGAAAATCAGAAAATCGAACAATGGAGAGGGGCGTAAGGGACGCTGCCCCTCAGCGTAACCTACGCCAGCTTCAGCTGGCCCAGCGTAAAATACGGTCCAGCCATCGTACCATACGGTGGCCTGGAAGTCTAAGTTTTGGCGTATGGTTCAATGGGTTCAGCGTAGACATAGAGCGATCAGCGTAATGCATTTGTGGAGCACCGTAAGCTACGGTCAAGAGAGCGTAAGATACGCCACCACCCTTGCTCCACCGTAAGCCACGCTCAAAGGGGGGCGTACCAGACGTCCATGCAAACCCTAGTCAGCGTAGGTTACGCCCCACATGGGCGTAAGGTACGCCAAGCAGAAAGAAAAACGAGCAGCAGCAGGTTAGAGCACCAAAAATGACCCAAAACGCATAAAAACCAAATTTTGACTTTCATTTCGATTAGGGAGGCTTTAAAACGTATTTAAGCACACATTTAACCAAGTTTTGACATAACCCACTTCACAAATCCATATCTTAACCTCAATTAACTTCCAAAAATCATTTTTGACCTAAATCAATAATATAAAACCCTAATTCGACCGATTGGTGTTCTTGAACCCAATTTTTGCACAAAACTCGTATAAGGGACCAAAAGTAAAGTTGTTAAACATAAAACAATGACTTGAGGAAAGATTTAACTTACCCAAATTCTCCACAAATGACTAAATACGAAAATGAACTTGATTTGAAGATTTCTTGCACTTAATATACCCAACTTTTGATATGAAGAATTAATGATGAAGAAGATGATGTTTCTAACTTGTACTTAACTCAAACAACATAATTAGATGATAAGAATTTTAGAGAGAAAGTGAGAGTGTGTGTTTTTCTTGCATTTTAAGAGAGAAAGAGAGAAGAGAGATAAGAAAATAAATGAATGGATGAAGGAGTGTAAGGGTTTTTGGGGGGATAGGGTTGGGTGGGTCATGGGTCATGACCATGAGTTGACCCGCTTCAAGTTCTAGTTAATTTAAGTGTCGTCTTGTACCGCCTAATATTCCAATGCCAAATATGTGGTCAAACGATTCGTTAAGCATATCGTAAGTCATTATGTTTCAAGGTGAACTCGATTAAGTCGTTAATTAAATCCGTTAGTTAAATTGCGCGTAAAGTCAAAAGGTCAAAAGTCACGGTTGTTACAAATAATATAGTAATAGCAATGATAATATAAAAGTTAAGTCGGCTACTCTAACAAGTCAATGATATAAATTTATTCTTATTGGACTTTGGATTACACATTAGTATTGGCAGCAAATATATATAACGACTTCGTTTATAAATTTGGTGCCCATAAACATTTGGTGCCCAGCTCAATTGAGCCGTCCGCACTTGTTTATCACCGGGCTGACTCTAAGACAGGTGAAAATATTATAGAAACAGTTTAATATGTTTTAATATCTTAGTACAAAAAGAATTGTGATACAGGTGCTTTTGCCAAAATACTGGCAGTAAATTTTGGCATGTGAGTTTATATGCAAACAAGTGGCATAGTACAAGTCTCTAGCAAGTTTGTAAACACAATTATGACGTTTACTTTTCTTGCTTTCTGGCAAATATGTCCTGCCTTACGATCTAAAGACAAAAGAACACATCGTTATCTTTAGCTAAATGTTAATGAGACAACACTAGTTTGTTTGTTTTTTCATGCGTAGTCAAACGATTTAGTCTATTAATTTGTACAGATATGAATATATTAAAGGACTATTATTGTAATTAACTGATTGTTAGTATAGTTACTTGTTAATATCTTTTGTTAGTTTTAACCTATGTACTTATATAAATGCTCTAATTGTACTCACTTTACATTACATTTACATAGGAGAATGGAGATCAATCAATATAATTTTTCAAACTTTCTCAAGTTTTACAAATTATAATCATGAGTTCAAGCATTATTATATGCAGCGTATATATGGGTAAATAGATTTCCCTGTTATTTTTCTTTTTTTGCCCATAGTCGTCAGTTTCAGCCATTTATTTGGTCTATATTTGAATCTAAGACATTTTGTGTGTAAACATAGCTTCTTGTTACTAGACCACTGGGTCATGATTAGTTGTTTGTTAAATGTTAATTGTTACCGATTAAATAAAATAATTATGATGCTAACGTTTACAAGATATTGGCCAATGAGTTTCTTGTATCCAATATAAACGGACAAAAAATGATATGTTAACACTTATTTCAGTGTTTGACGTCAGAGAGTATTACAACACATTTAGGGTGTTTTTCAGTTGAAAGTATGAGAACCAAAAAGTGGGTTTCATTCTCATTGTTATCGTTTGGTTAATAGGGTTGGATTTAAAAAACGGGCAATCAAACCCAAGAAAATAAACATTTTTCAAACTCGCTTAACGGGTTGGATTCAAATTGATTTCCATTCCCGTTCTAAATTACAAAAAACTCATATCCATAATGATTCCAACCAATAAACCAAACGCCCGTTTACTTTGAATAAGCTAATTGATTGATATGTCACATTGATAGCCATGACACCAAGTACCCTTGTTTGGGTATGTAATTACTAATTACGAAAACACAAAATCAATGCGTTCTGCCAACCAACATGTAAAGTTTTGAACATTTGGGTCACTAGAAATGATGATGTCTCTTGCTACACACAATTTTAAAAGTTGTCACTAATACATCATTACAAGGGTTTTTTTACCTGATCCCAAGATCTCAAGTTTGAATTTTGACAAAAAAGATTTCCTTCTCGGAGATTTAAATGAGGATCTATGTATTGTGGGAGCTCCGTAGCATGAGCCCAGTTAATACAACATAGTCTGCGCCTCCTAGTATATTTGCAAATCTACACTTGTCAATATAAAAACTAATGCGTCATTGTGTTTGGTGATATATTATGATTACAAATTACAAATTTGAGGAATTGGCAATTTGTATTCAAATTAAACACACTATTTGTGCATGTAATAATATATTAGTGACAAGTTTATCAGTATTCCATGTTATGTTAAAACAAGATTGAAGACTCCATACATTGGCATGTGCCATAATTTAAAAGCAAAGGCCGGCAAAGTCTTTGAAAACATCAAAGCTTGTTAGGTGTTCTTGGGCAATCAGGAAGCATTCTGTTGTTGTGTGTATTTCCACCATTTGGATGGGATTTTAAGTGCCACCATGAAGCCTATATATAAACACACAATGATCTCCAAGAACAATAATCATCTCTATTGAAACTTCATATTCTTATTTAAAATTATTTAAACTTCGAGTATGAACTTCAGATGACAAAGGATATGCATCCATTGACGAGCAATGAACGAGTATGCTTGGCATCAGGTGAAATCACCAAGGTGTTTTTATATAGTCCGAAACTCGAGATATTGCTACGGTTCAACCTTACCGTGTAGTCAGATAAGTGTTGACTATACGGTTTGATTGAGCCGTGCCAATATCGCGTGTCTCTTAATGGCCTTCCGGTTGAGTTCGTAACCCCCTGTTTGGTTTTTGTATTCTATTTATTTATTGAAATGGGTCTCAACTAGTATATACTAATAATCTAAGAACTATTCTATTTATTGTATTCTACTTATTACTTCCCACAAAAGAATATACAACATACATTGTGCAAATTGCTAAAAATGTTTTACCTCTTTTTCATGCACTCTATAGCATCATTTGACTCAAATACAATTGTCAAATTCAGACAGGACAAAACTCATGAGGATGCCAAAAACTGAAGTACATTGTTTTATTGAACTTAAATGCATGAATTGGTCATAAATTATGCAATTAATAGCTAGCTGAATCTAGTAATGCATCCAGAAAACATTATTATACAACCAAGTGCATATAAAATCTAATTATAAAAAAGGTATTATAAAAAAGTATATAAAATTAATTATAAAAAAGTGATATAAAATCTAATTATAAAAAAGTGATATAAAATCTAATTATAAAAAAGTGATATAAAATCTAATTATAAAAAAGTGCATATAAAATCTAATTATAAAAAAGTGTATAAAAAGTGTATTATAAAAAAGTGTATTATAAAAAAGTGTATAAAAAGTGTATAAAAAGTTATAAAAAAGTATATAAAAAGTGATTATAAAAAAGTGTATTATAAAAAAGTGCATATAAAATCTAATTATAAAAAAGTGTATAAAAAGTGTATTATAAAAAAGTGTATTAAAAAAAAGTGTATAAAAAGTGTATTATAAAAAAGTGTATAAAAAGTGTATTATAAAAAAGTGATATAAAAGAATTATAAAAAATGTATTATAAAAAAGTGTATTATAAAAAAGTGTATAAAAAGTGTATAAAAAAGTGTATAAAAAGTGTATAAAAAGTGTATTATAAAAAAGTGTATAAAAAGTGTATTATAAAAAAGTGTATAAAAAGTGATTATAAAAAAGTGATATAAAATCTAATTATAAAAAAGTATATAAAAAATTATAAAAAAGTGATATAAAATCTAATTATAAAAAAGTGATATAAAATTAATTATAAAAAATGTATTATAAAAAAGTGCATATAAAATCTAATTATAAAAAAGTGCATATAAAATCTAATTATAAAAAAGTGCATATAAAATAATTATAAAAAAGTGTATTATAAAAAAGTGTATAAAAAGTGTATTATAAAAAAGTGTATAAAAAGTGTATTATAAAAAAGTGATATAAAATCTAATTATAAAAAAGTGTATAAAAAGTGTATAAAAAAGTGTATTATAAAAAAGTGCATATAAAATCTAATTATAAAAAAGTGTATAAAAAGTGTATTATAAAAAAGTGTATAAAAAGTGTATTATAAAAAAGTGTATAAAAAGTTATAAAAAAGTGTATAAAAAGTGATTATAAAAAAGTATATAAAAAAGTGTATTAAAAAAATGTATTATAAAAAAGTGCATATAAAATCTAATTATAAAAAAGTGTATAAAAAGTGTATAAAAAGTGTATTATAAAAAAGTGATATAAAATAATTATAAAAAAGTGTATTAAAAAAATGTATTATAAAAAAGTGCATATAAAATCTAATTATAAAAAAGTGTATAAAAAGTGTATTATAAAAAAGTGTATAAGAAAGTGGATTAAAAAAAAGTGCATATAAAATCTAATTATAAAAAAGTGTATTATAAAAAATGTATTATAAAAAAGTGTATAAAAAGTGTATTATAAAAAAGTGTATTATAAAAAAGTGTATAAAAAGTGTATTATAAAAAAGTGCATATAAAATAATTATAAAAAAGTGCATATAAAACTAATTATAAAAAAGTGTATAAAATAATTATAAAAAAGTGTATTATAAAAAAGTGTATTATAAAAAAGTATATATAAAAAAGTAAAAAAAGTGTATAAAAAGTGTATTAAAAAAAAGTGTATAAAAAAATGTATTATAAAAATCTAATAAAAAAGTGTATTAAAAAAAGTGTATAAAAAGTGTATTATAAAAAAGTGTTAAAAAGTGTATTATAAAAAAGTGTATTATCAAAAAGTGTATAAAAAAGTGTATTTAAAAAAAGTGTATAAAAAGTGTATTATAAAAAAGTGATATAAAATGTAATTATAAAAAAGTATATAAAAAGTTATAAAAAATGTATAAAAAGTGTATAAAAAGTGTATTAAAAAAAGTGTATTAAAAAAAGTGTATAAAAAGTGTATTATAAAAAAGTGTATAAAAATGTATTATGAAAAAGTGCATATAAAATCTAATTATAAAAAGTTACAAAAAAGTATATAAAAAAGTAAAATAAAAAGTGTATAAAAAGTGTATTAAAAAAAAGTGTATAAAAAGTGTATAAAATATTGACCCGTTGCTATAAAAGTATGTAAGAAAAATAATTATTAAAACTACGGATAAAAAATTGTATATAAAAACATATTAAAAAATGTACGTAAAAATGTAGATTAACAAAAGCTATTGAAAAATTGTTAAAAAAAAGTGTATAAAAAAGTGTATTATAAAAAAGTGTATAAAAAGTGTATTATAAAAAAGTGTATTAAAAAGTGATTATAAAAAAGTATATAAAAAAGTAAAATAAAATGATAAAAAAAAGTATTATAAAAAAGTGCATATAAAATCTAATTATAAAAAAGTATATAAAAAAGTAAAATAAAAAATGTATTATAAAAAAGTGCATATAAAATCTAATTATAAAAAAGTATATAAAAAAGTAAAATAAAAAGTGTATAAAAAGTGTATTATAAAAAAGTGTATAAAAAGTGTATTATAAAAAAGTGTATAAAAAGTGTATTATAAAAAAGTGTATTTTAAAAAGTGTATAAAATAAAAAAAAAAGTGTATAAAAAAGTGTATTATAAAAAAGTGTATAAGAAAGTGTATTATAAAAAAGTGTATAAGAAAGTGGATTATAAAAAAGTGCATATAAAATCTAATTATAAAAAAGTATATAAAAAAAGTAAAAAAGTGTATTATAAAAAAGTGTAATTATAAAAAAGTATATAAAAAAGTAAAATAAAAAGTGTATATAAAAAAGTGTATAAAAAGTGTATTAAAAAAAGTGTATTATAAAAAAGTGTATAAAAAAGTGTATTTTAAAAAAGTGTATTATAAAAAAGTGTATAAGAAAGTGGATTATAAAAAAGTATATAAAATAGTGTATAAAAAAAAATGTATTATAAAAAAGTGCATATAAAATCTAATTATAAAAAAGTATATAAAAAAGTAAAATAAAAAGTATATAAAAAAGTAAAATAAAAAATGTATTATAAAAAAGTGCATATAAAATCTAATTATAAAAAAGTATATAAAAAAGTAAAATAAAAAGTGTATAAAAAGTGTATTAAAAAAAAGTGTATAAAAAAAGTGTATAAAAAATGTATAAAAAGTTATAAAAAGTTAAAAAATGTATTATAAAAAATGTATTATAAAAAAGTGTATTATAAAAAGTGTATTAAAAAAAGTGTATTATAAAAAAGTGGATTATAAAAAAGTATATAAAATAGTGTATTAAAAAAAAAGTATTATAAAAAAGTGCATATAAAATCTAATTATAAAAATGTATATAAAAAAGTGATATAAAAAATTATAAAAATGTATTATAAAAAAGTAAAATAAAAATGTATTATAAAAAAGTGCATATAAAATCTAATTATAAAAAAGTATATAAAAAAGTAAAATAAAAAGTGTATAAAAAGTGTAAAAAAGTGTATTATAAAAAAGTGCATATAAAATCTAATTATAAAAAGGTATAT
The DNA here is from genome assembly GCA_034093135.1 of Erigeron breviscapus. Classification (NCBI taxonomy): domain Eukaryota; kingdom Viridiplantae; phylum Streptophyta; class Magnoliopsida; order Asterales; family Asteraceae; genus Erigeron; species Erigeron breviscapus. Next base: position 269,459,348 of record CM067167.1, read on the forward strand.
AAAAAAGTGTATAAAAAGTGTATAAAAATGTATTATAAAAAAGTGCATATAAAATCTAATTATAAAAAAGTGCATATAAAATCTAATTATAAAAAGTGTATAAAAAGTGTATTAAAAAAAAGTGTATAAAAAGTGTATTAAAAAAAAGTGTATAAAAAGTGTATAAAAATGTATAAAAAGTATTATAAAAATTGTATATAAAAACATATTAAAAATGTACGTAAAAATGTAGATTAACAAAAGCTATTGAAAAATTGTTAAAAAAAAGTGTATAAAAAAGTGTATTATAAAAAAGTGTATTATAAAAAAGTGCATATAAAATCTAATTATAAAAAGTGTATAAAAAAGTAAAAAAAGTATAAAAAGTGTATAAAAAGTGTATTATAAAAAAGTGCATATAAAATCTAATTAAAAAAGTGTATATAAAAAAGTGTAATAAAAAAGTGTATAAAAAAGTGTATTAAAAAAAAGTGTATAAAAAGTGTATTATAAAAAAGTGTATAAAAAGTGTATTATAAAAAAGTGCATATAAAATCAATTATAAAAAAGTATATAAAATAGAATTAAAAAAGTGTATTATAAAAAAGTGTATATAAAAAAGTGTATTATAAAAAAGTGCATATAAAATCTAATTATAAAAAGTGTATAAAAAGTATTATAAAAAAGTGCATATAAAATCTAATTATAAAAAAGTGATATAAAATAATTATAAAAAGTGTATTAAAAAATGTATTAAAAAAAAGTGTATAAAAAGTGTATAAAAAGTTATAAAAAGTGTATAAAAAGTGTATTATAAAAAAGTGTATATAAAAAAGTGCATATAAAATTAATTATAAAAAGTGTATATAAAAAAGTGTATTATAAAAAAGTGTATAAAAAGTGTATAAAAAAGTGTATTAAAAAAAGTGATATAAAATCTAATTATAAAAAGTGTATTAAAAAAAAGTATAAAAGTTATAAAAATGTATTATAAAAAAGTGCATATAAAATCTAATTATAAAAAAGTGCATATAAAATCTAATTATAAAAAGTTATAAAAAGTGAATAAAAAATGTATTATAAAAAAGTGCATATAAAATCTAATTATAAAAAGTGTATAAAAATGTATTATAAAAAAGTGCATATAAAATCTAATTATAAAAAGTGTATTAAAAAAATGTATATAAAAAAGTGATATAAAATTAATTATAAAAAAGTGTATAAAATAATTATAAAAAGTGTATTATAAAAAAGTGTATAAAAAGTGTATAAAAAGTGTATAAAAAGTGTATAAAAAGTATTAAAAAAGTATTATAAAAAAGTGCATATAAAATCTAATTATAAAAAAGTGCATATAAAATCTAATTATAAAAAGTATATAAAAAAGGTATAAAAAAAAGTGTATAAAAAGTGTATTAAAAAAAAGTGTATAAAATTATTAAAGTGTATAAAAAGTATTATAAAAAAGTGTATTATAAAAAAGTGTATTATAAAAAAGTGCATATAAAATCTAATTATAAAAAGTGTATATAAAAAAGTATTATAAAAAAGTGCATATAAAATCTAATTATAAAAAGTGTATAAAAAGTATAAAAGTTAAAAAAGTATAAAAAGTGTAAAAAATGTATTATAAAAAAGTGCATATAAAATCTAATTATAAAAAGGTATTATAAAAAAGTAATAAAAAATTATAAAAATGTATTATAAAAAAGTGCATATAAAATCTAATTATGAAAAAGTGCATATAAAATCTAATTAAAAAAAGTATATAAAAAAGTAAAATAAAAAGTGTATAAAAAGTGTATTAAAAAAAAGTGTATAAAAAGTGGATTATAAAAAAGTATATAAAATAGTGAATTAAAAAAAAGGTATTATAAAAAAGTGCATATAAAATCTAATTATAAAAAAGTATATAAAATAATTATAAAAATGTATTATAAAAAAGTGCATATAAAATCTAATTATAAAAAAGTGTATAAAATTAATAAAAAAGTGTATATAAAAAAGTGTATTATAAAAAAGTGTATAAAAAGTGTATTATAAAAAAGTGTATAAAAAGTGTATTATAAAAAAGTGATATAAAATAGTGAATTATAAAAAAGTCATATAAAATGAATTAAAAAAAGTAAAAAATGTATTATAAAAAAGTGATATAAAATCTAATTATAAAAAGTGTATTAAAATAAAAAGTGTATAAATACTTTGGTTGTTTACCCGTTGCAGATCGTGCTCCAATTACTATCTGACCATCAGTACACGTATCAGTACACGACGGATAGCAAAACCGGATGTTTGACCAATCTCTTTTTCGTACATCCTACATCACTTGACATATGGCGTGCATTTCCTTGGATCATTGAAATAGACGCCACGTATAAAACCAACGTTTACAACATGCCGCTTGTTGAGATTGTGGGTGTCACTCCAACTGGCAAGACATTCAGCATTGCGCACGCACTAATTGAAAATGAGCAACATGCGGCATACACATGGGTGTTACAGTGCTTGAGGTCGACGCTCGAAGAAGGGTTCGTCGTGCGTGTGGCACTCACTGATCGGGATCTGGCCCTCATGAAAGCGGTTAAGGATGTGATGCCGGAAACGAAGCTGATACTGTGTAGAATACACATTTGGAGGAATATTGATTTACATGCCAACCCATCGTTTAGGACCAAAAAAGATTATGGTTCGTTTAAACATCGGTGGGATAAACTCGTAAAGTCAATCACGGTTAAAGAATACGCAGAGAATGAGCAGCGGCTAAAAGTATTCTTGGCAGATAAACCAAGTATATACATCCCGTCCCCATACTGTTTTTATGATAAAGCTTACGATGTAACCATGTAGCTAAATCACTTTTTATTTTCCTGCAGATCTTTATAAGTATCTACAAATACAGTGGCTTGCCTCGTACAAGGAGTTATTTGTGTCATGTTGGGTCGACCAACACCGCAACTATCGTAACTACACTACCAACAGGGTTGAGAGCGAGCATTCTTTGCTGAAGTCAGTTATGCATCAAAAGCGGCTTACGTTCCACAGGATCGTTGAATGTGTTAACTCTGTTGTCAGCGGGCAATACACCGAAATAAAGGGGTCACTGGAACATTGCAGGCAGTACAATCAAAATAAACACAACTATCCCTGTTTAAAGGATTTGCTCGGTAAAGCCTCCCATGTAGCCTTGCAAATTATGGTTGACGAAATTGATCGGTTGAAAAATTCCCTAAAAGGGGACGTGTCAAAGTGCGGGTGTACAGTATGGGCTAGCTGTGGCTTGCCATGTAGTTGTCGACTTCTAACATACATGCAGGAACGTAAGTACTGTTCATTCAAATACAAATGGTCCATTTTACTTAAAAATACTTAATGTAATATTTTTATTCCTGCAGGAAGGCGTGTTCAAGAATATGAGATAGATGCATTTTGGTGCAGGCTCGATATAAACCCGTCCACCTGCCTGCCTGGAAATGTGAAGAAAGACTCGGATGATGACGAGCCTGTTGAGGACTTTTGTGGTGAGGTTACTACTGCCTTGGAACGAAAACCCATAAAAGAAAGGAAAAGCTTGATGTTAGTTGCCAACTATTCATCTTGCAAATAATTTTAAGCTGTTATAGAGATTCAACTTTTGACCCGTTTACATTCAAATGTCTATGCTATGTTTTGGATATCTCAAATGGGTCGACCAAGTAAACCAATTGGGTTAATGTTGGCAAGGCAAAAGGTCGGTTCTGACATATAAAAAACAGCATGAATGCATGTGGCATACCCAGACTTTTCATGGATGTAACTCTTATTCATGTAGTGTTGATTGTCTTCAAACAAGTAAGGTCGATCGTGTTGAAAACCATTTTGTTTATTTCAAGACTATTATTGGTATGTTCATGTAATAATATTTTTGTATAATTTGAAATAGGATTTTTATCAGCGTGGCTCTTTTTTTTAGATTTACATCAACTGATCAACTATGTTTGTTTGCTATCGTGATAAATACATATCTTTGGTTCTGAGTTCAGATATAAAATGTCCATACTTCGTACAAATAAAAAAAAAAAAAAAAAAAAAAAAAAAAAAAAAAAAAAAAAAAAAAGAGTCAAATACAAATACTAAAAATGTACATAACAAACTGTATTTATAAAAATGTCCATACTTCGTACAAATAAAAAAAAGTCTAATCACCGGAATCGTCGTCGTCCTCACCGGCATTATCATCACCCACACCTGGTCCGGATACAGAGCCTGTTCCACTAAAAAATCCACTCATATCCGACAAGCTACCAAATTCCCCTGATGGAGGTCCATAATGCGACGATGGCCCACTCCATAACTGGCGGGGTCGAAATACTCATCACCAGACTGGTGCAAGTCAACATAGGAGCCGGAAGGTTGGGATCCAGACGGGCCAGAATACGATCCAGATGGGCCTTCCGGAGGTCCATAATGTGGCTGCGGCAACTCAACAGGGAAATCATGGGATCCGAAACCCCTGAGAATCCTCCCTAGTCCGCGCTGATGTCCCGATCGCGATCCAAACGCTTCCGGGAACAACTGGGTTGGAGGTGTCGGTGCAGGATCCTGTGAATGTCTCACCTGCGCAGCTTCCAGACGGGACTGCATATAAATAGTAAGGTAAGTTTAATAAATGGAGCAGTAATTAAAAGTAATTTAACTTAAAGTTATGTATATACCGCAACTTCCGGAGGTTGTAGTCTGTGGGTTGCCGCCCAAGTCGACTCCCACGTGGGCGGTGGCCCCTCCTTCTTTTCGTTATGGTGCTTGGCCTGCAAACAAGTCAAATAATTAGCATAAAAAAAACACAAGAATTGTATACTTTTGTTAAAACCAAACGTACCAACGCCCGATCGTGGGCAAGAGAAATAGATCGCCGACCCTGAGTCCCCACCGCCTGTTTGGACCGGTTTGTCTTGTTTGTCGCGGCCCGCTTGACCCGGTCATCCCTCGTATAGAAACGCAGTAGTTTTCCCCACTCTTCCGGGTCCATACCAGCTGGCGGTGCTGTCTGCAGGGTATCTGCTTCGTCTACACCCCCCCGTGCTGTAAAATGCTGAGATTTGAATTTTGACTTTCTCTGCCTATATATGCTAGCTGCATCAGCATGGAAAGCCTGTTTTGCTGCCTTCCGGGTGGGGTCGTCCTCATCATGCTCTAAGTACTGGTCCATCGCAAACCAGCGCTACATTGTTTACAAATACAAGTTAGCAGTTTCGGGGGGTTATCATTGTAAAACATATTAAGTAAAAAAATATAAAAAGAAACATATTCTAACCTGTATTTCCTCCAAGATATTGTCCCTCAGAGACTCGGGCACATCGTACCATGACTCGTAGTACTGGGGGACATCTCCGATCAATGAGCCTAACAAAGATTTGTACATAGCCCCGTAGTCCCCGATCGACTGAAAGGTCTTCGATTTGTAATCGAAGTACATGGGTAACGGGCCTCCATTTTTCTTGAAGGCAGCCTCAAGGTTTAGATGTTTGGCTGCCCCTCTGGGTGGTGGTGGTGTTTTCTTCGACCCTACAAAACCAATAAGTAACAATAACATAAATAAGTTATTTTAAACGATAAGAATACAATTATTTCAATGCATAACTAAATTTAATGTAAAGTCAATTTTCTTACCGCTGTTTTTGCAGCCTGTTATTTTCTTCCACCACGATCGGTGCGGATCGTTTCCATCGCCGTCGCCGCCGTGAGCTCCTAGCATTTTTCTTAAATCTACATAAATAATACACGTATTATAATACTTTTTATATCAACATTTTGAACTACTTTTTTTTTAACTTAATTTTTTATATGACTTTTGTACTACTACTTTTTCAATATATGTTTTAATATCTTTTTATACTTATGTTTTATAATGTAAAACTTTTTACATACCTTTTTTATTTATACATTTTTAAGTACTTTTTTTAACGTAAAATTTCGTAAGAACCTTTTTTTATATATATATAATTTTGTTATAGAATTTTTTTTTTAAATATATTTTTTATATACTATGTATACACTTTTCTACATTTTTTATAAACTTTTCTAATACAAATATTTTTTATACAAACATTTTTTATATGACATTTTATTTTACATTTTGTTATAGAATTTTTTTTTTAAATATATTTTTTATATACTATGTATACACTTTTCTACATTTTTTATAAAGTTTTCTAATAAATATATTTTTTATATACTATGTATACACTTTTCTACATTTTTTATAAACATTTTTAAGTACTTTTTTTGAACGTAAAATTTCGCATGAACTTTTTTTTATATAATTTTTTTACATTTTCTTCATTTTTTTTGACATTTTATTTTACATTTTGTTATAGAATTTTTTTTTAAATATATTTTTTATATACTATGTATACACTTTTCTACATTTTTTATAAACTTTTCTAATACAAATATTTTTTATAAACTTTTCTAATACAAACATTTCTAATACAAACATTTTTATATGACTTTTGTACTACTACTTTTTCAGCTACTTTTTTTAAACTTAATTTTTTAACTACTTTTTTATATAAACTTTTTGTTATAGAAACTTTTTTTAAAATATTTATAGAAACTTTTTTTTAAATATATTTTTTATATACTATGTATACACTTTTTTACATTTTTTATAAACTTTTCTATTACAAACTTTTTTATATTACTTTTGTACTACTACTTTTTCAATATATGTTTTAATATCTTTTTATAACTTTTTTTAAATATATTTTTTATATACTATGTAATACACTTTTTTACATTTTATATTTTTTTACACTTTTTTACAATCATTTTTACATAACAAAAACAAGAACAACAACAAGAACAACACAAGAACAACAATACATTAAATCTATGGGCGCATACAATACGTTAAATCTATGGCATATAAGATCAATCCTAATACATCTATGCATAACAAGAATAACATCAAACTAATACATATACTATATAGCAAATTAATAGATACGAAATAAAAAAAAAAAAAAAAAAAAAAAAAAAAAAAAAAAAAAAAAAAAAAAAAAAAAAAAAAAAAAAAAAAAAAAAAAAAAAAAAAAAAAAAAAAAAAAAAAAAAAAAAAAAAAAAAAAAAAAAAAAAAAAAAAAAAAAAAAAAAAAAAAAAAAAAAAAAAAAAAAAAAAAAAAAAAAAAAAAAAAAAAAAAAAAAAAAAAAAAAAAAAAAAAAAAAAAAAAAAAAAAAAAAAAAAAAAAAAAAAAAAAAAAAAAAAAAAAAAAAAAAAAAAAAAAAAAAAAAAAAAAAAAAAAAAAAAAAAAAAAAAAAAAAAAAAAAAAAAAAAAAAAAAAAAAAAAAAAAAAAAAAAAAAAAAAAAAAAAAAAAAAAAAAAAAAAAAAAAAAAAAAAAAAAAAAAAAAAAAAAAAAAAAAAAAAAAAAAAAAAAAAAAAAAAAAAAAAAAAAAAAAAAAAAAAAAAAAAAAAAAAAAAAAAAAAAAAAAAAAAAAAAAAAAAAAAAAAAAAAAAAAAAAAAAAAAAAAAAAAAAAAAAAAAAAAAAAAAAAAAAAAAAAAAAAAAAAAAAAAAAAAAAAAAAAAAAAAAAAAAAAAAAAAAAAAAAAAAAAAAAAAAAAAAAAAAAAAAAAAAAAAAAAAAAAAAAAAAAAAAAAAAAAAAAAAAAAAAAAAAAAAAAAAAAAAAAAAAAAAAAAAAAAAAAAAAAAAAAAAAAAAAAAAAAAAAAAAAAAAAAAAAAAAAAAAAAAAAAAAAAAAAAAAAAAAAAAAAAAAAAAAAAAAAAAAAAAAAAAAAAAAAAAAAAAAAAAAAAAAAAAAAAAAAAAAAAAAAAAAAAAAAAAAAAAAAAAAAAAAAAAAAAAAAAAAAAAAAAAAAAAAAAAAAAAAAAAAAAAAAAAAAAAAAAAAAAAAAAAAAAAAAAAAAAAAAAAAAAAAAAAAAAAAAAAAAAAAAAAAAAAAAAAAAAAAAAAAAAAAAAAAAAAAAAAAAAAAAAAAAAAAAAAAAAAAAAAAAAAAAAAAAAAAAAAAAAAAAAAAAAAAAAAAAAACCCATAACAAAACCACCCAGACCTGCCATTTTGTCACCATAGTAGCTGTGAGGATCAATGCAACCTTGGCTTGTTTTAGGTCTTTCAACCACTGAGCCTAACCTGAAAACAAGTGCCAAGCCTTATCAACAGATTGGCTGCACATCATGAAAAACAAGTATGAAAAAGGCCAAACTAATTGACCAAAAATCAATTATATTAACAGTAATTCACTTAATATTGCTGGAATGTAGGGATCAGTAACTCATCAAATATTACTGGAATGTGGGGATCCTCTAGGAACATTAAAAACAGTTTTTCTGCTGAAAAAACACACCAAGAAACAGTTTTACTGAAAAAAACACAAAAGTGGTCCATAAGTAGCTTTGATCATAAATTGTCAGCAGGCCTCATTGGGAGCATATGCATTGTCCTATTGGGCTATATTAACTTTGCTAGTAGCTACACCTCCATAAATACCAATATAGAGATCAACATAATTGAAAGATTATGATGACTATAATGATGATTATGATGATGCTGGCTGCGCCGACCAACTCGCAGTGCAGAATTTATTGCTCTACTTACCACCACCAAATAGGCAAAAGTACTACATTTTTAATTTCAGCATCCTATTGTTCCAGGCTCAACTGCAGTTTTTGTAACCATAATAATTTACATTCAATTAAGATTCCAACCCCATAACCTGTTCATTCTCTCTCTCACCTCAAGTTTGTGTATGTGTGTGTCTAAGAGTGAGAGGATATAAAGAACAATGTGAATGTTGACACCAATAAAACCTGTTTCTGAAAAACCAATGAATGTAAGTTCCCCAAGGCAAAAACAAGAAGACACAGAAAGTTATGTGCAAGGTCCAACAATGAACATAGTAGTTGCAGAAAGTGTACCTTACTGTGGATTTGGCTTATGTACCTAAATTAAACTTTGAGTTGCTAAGTTTAGGTAGGGAGACTTTTTAAGGCAACTAATAGAAGCCTTAAAGATTCATTATGATGGGGATTTTTAAGTACTTTTCGGGTTCTTTTAGTATGTTCATTGTTAGATTGATCGGGTTCACGGTTCATTGGTTAGCACGTTATCGGGTCACGTATGATGAGCTTAATGAGTTAGCCGGTTTAGTTGTCGGGTCAATAAACTAAAGAGTTATTCTCCGGAATCAAGCATCGGCAGTAGCTAAAATGGGTAGCATTTGACCGAGAATTTTGAAACTTCATATTGGAGAAGCAAAATACACGTTGTTAAAGGTGTACGTGGATCATCAAGTGCCGAAACCTGAGTTGAATTATGTACCACCCTTTTCAGTTTGAATATACAGCAGAAGCTTTCATTTCATTCTCCGCAGCAATTTATCTTTCTGCATTTTACTTTGCATACATACATGAAGTGTACTGTGTATTAAGTGTGTGTTGCAAGGGCCCTGGACCAACATTTAACGCTAAAAAAAAACATAAAGCAGAGCAGAACACTGTAACGATTGTAAATCGTATGATGTCATATGAAATAGTTCCTTTGTTCCTATAAAAGAGTGCAGTTTGAAAGCCTAGACTTGTTATATAGACACCATTAAATGTGTAATTGGAAACCAAGACTAAAATAACAACAATTCAAGCTTAAAACAAAATCTGGGCTGCCAAAAATGACTTGCTTTCCAAAGGTAGATTCTCTTCCAAGATGCTTATTGAACCCAAAATACTAGTCTAATAATAAAATAATATCTCCTAATCCCTATTTATAGTGTTAATACCTACTAATAGAAACAATATAATTACCTAATTTTCAACTGTAGATGCAATGGGTCTAACAAGTTTCTAGCACTTTTGGCCTAACTAGTCCATGAGGTTCCAAGCTAGGCTCTATCATGCTCAACCACAAGATTCAATCCCTTCAAGTTTTAATGTTATACGATAAGAGTGGATTAATACATTTAATGAGAATAATAAAATCACTGATGATATACAAAATCAGTATGCCTAAGAGAGGCAGCTGTTTAACCCAATGATGCTCAACTCAACCTTAGTTCAATAATCAAAAGCATCTCTCATAATGCCCTTTTTTTCTTCTTTTTGGTTAACCTAGGTATCCAACCCGCTTTGCGAGCCAACTAATCCCAGGGTGACTACCCGCTTTGTGGGTACCACAGAGTTCTCTCGGGTGAACCTCCATGGCCACAAGGTGGTATTGTTTTTCCAAAAGGATTCGAAGTTGGGACCTCTGGGTTTTTTTACCCACTGTGTTCTCAAGATTGTTTTATTTCCGTTCCATCCTTAAAGCAAATTCACTACATATATGTTTTATTTCATTTCATTTCCTTTCCATCCTTAAAGCAAATTCAAGAAGGCAACTTATTTTGTAATCTATTGCATTCCTTTCATATTATTACTATACAATAAAAAATAAACTCACTACATATTTGTATAACTAAAACGCTATCAGTGCCTATCTTGATTGTCGAATTATCGCCATTCTTTTACAAATTAACCCCAAATAACATGACTTTCACATTTTACCAAGCATGGTTTGGTCCTAAGCTGCCTTCAATGAAGGTTCAGCCCATGAGGAATTCAGTTTCCAGCTCAACTGAAAGACACTCATTTATGAAAGTTAGTGGAAGAAGATATAGTGGTGATTATTATGTATGTGGAAGTTCAGTTACGAGTTCATATCAATAGTATATCACTATATCTGAGACATACACTACAAAGAATAATAGGCTTCGAGCGGGTTGGAGGCGGCAAACTTATTTTGCATTTTTGCCAAGACGTTAACATTACAGAAAACATAACAAATGAATCAAAAAGCGAAAGAGACTTGAAATCCTACTCACTCTCCTTTGAACTACCATGGCATTACTTTCTTGTCCTATACCTTAACTAGCAAACTTGTGTGACCACTCAGAACCTATAAATCACATAGTATCATCAAACATAAGAGGACAGAACTCGAGGACTGGGGTATGGTCTAGAGAGATGTCACAAAACATAAAAGAAAAAAATCTTCCGAATAAGCTGAATTGTCTTTGGTTTAAGTTATGTTGTCATGTAATAATTCCATTCATAAACTAAGATAAAGAATTGTCAATGACACTGAGAAAGCAACAAAAGTGTATGTCTCCATGTTAATTAAGATCTTTAGAATAAAATATGAGAGGAACAAACAAAATATATTCTTAGCTATTGCCAACAAAAATTAATTATTAATAAGCAAAACTGGATCAGAAGCACAGATGTAGCAACTAGAAGTATACATGGACACACAGGACGTACCTATTTCCAGAAAAGGGATCAAGATGGTATATCTTCCAGCCACCAAGTGCATTCTGAAATATACACTGCTTTCTGACAAAAGTACACAATATATTTTTATGACTTACGTCAACATCCTTCTTCTTCTTCTACCCTTTTTAAGACCACTCGGGAATTGGGATTGTAGATACATTATCTACATGAATCCCACCTTTAGAATGTGTGCAATCTATCTGCTTCAAAGAAAATCTTACTTCAGTAGTGGGATTAGCTGCACTTAAAGAGAACTCACCTACTTTATACTCTATCCAACATCCACGTTTATTGTTTCCATTTGTATCTTCTTCTTCTTCTACCCTTTTTAAGACCACTCGGGAATTGGGATTGTAGATACATTATCTACATGAATCCCACCTTTAGAATGTGTGCAATCTATCTGCTTCAAAGAAAATCTTACTTCAGTAGTGGGATTAGCTGCACTTAAAGAGAACTCACCTACTTTATACTCTATCCAACATCCACGTTTATTGTTTCCATTTGTATCTTCTTCAGGACATTAATCTAGACAACATTTGGTAGATGCTTCTTGACCATCTAAAGTAGACAATTCAAATCTTACTAGCTTAATGTACCAACCATGGGTGTGTTCAAAATTGCAATCGCGTCGTCCCAACCTTTTGGAGAATCTTCCAAGGTGTATTCTGTATAATGTGTATACATCAGCTAGAAAAGGGAAGTTCACTGACCCGTCTACTTCAAACCACCATATCTGCAGCAAATAGGCAGCATTGTTAAACCTGCAACCTCGTAGCAGAATTAGCAGATAACTCATGTCGTAAATAACCAATAAGGGCGGTCAGGTTGGCCTGAGCTTCAAATACAGTTTCAAGTTGAACAAATAATCAATGAGAAAATTATTAAAGAAAACATTTTCTTACAATAGTTAAATAATGTACTAACCAATTTAGGAGGTTTTCCGCAATTTGGATACACTTTGGGAGACTTTCCACAAAATTTGACCAATTCAATTTATTTTGTCTGTTTTCATTTAGATTTGTTAATCTAGTAGACTCATTAGTGAGAAAATATAACCCATATAGCTGTACACATGTTGAAATTTTAGATCAAACAATTCCTAATAAAACTACAAAAAAGAGGATAAAGCTGTAACATACAAAGCCATGAATAGGACAAAGAGAAGAGCAAATACACGTTCTACAGGTAAGTTAACATCATGGATCACCTTGTTCTAAAATTAATACTATTAATCATAATATCATATAACTTTAGTTGGCCACAACCACTCATACTAACTTAAAAAGTTGCATGCAGCATATTGCAAACTGCATATAACAAATTCATAGATAGACACGCATAAAGACACAACAGATAGGTTATCTGCCTACCAGTCAGAGCCTGTACAATAGAAGTGGCAAAATGGGTGGGTCGTGCAGGTTGGGTAACAGGTCAAAATGGGCTTGGTCAAAACAGCTAATTCTGTTCATATGCCGAAACGAGTTGTGTTCAGTCTGGTCAACCCACAATGCTCTTTTGTCGATTTTCTAGAACTGTTAAAATGATTATGAGAGTCAATATGATAATATAAAGCATTCGATTTAACCTTTATAAACCATTTTAATTTTTAGCTAATTCGCTATACTTTACCGGTTTAACCGGGTACCAATAAACACAAACCAAATTGACCCTCGCAGAACAACATATCTCTCTAGCTCTCTTTCTCTCTCTCTCTCTCTTTATATATATATATATATTAAGTAGCTCTTGCTAAACATTAAGTCTTATATTTTCTATAGATATGTAGCTTTAAAGATTGCCATCTTTAACAAAAGCAAGACATAGAATTAATAGAGATACATTAAAAATGATTTTAAAATAAGCTGCAAAACCATAAACGAAGAAAACTGTATAAAGACATACCTAATGCCCCTACTACTTCCACCCCAATTACAGTAGCTCACGACCAGCTTCTGAAGCTGCCAAACACCTCGTTGTGACATCTGCCAAAAATCAAGAATCATACTCCTGTAATTATAAAGTGTCTTTAAATAGTGCAGAAATATCGTCTCTACTTAACTCGGTTACAGAAAGATGATCTTAAAACCTCATCCAGTGGACTAAAGCACCCAGATTTACCTCCAAAAGATGCAGCTGGAGAACGTGCGGATCCTTTACAGATGCAACAAAATGAAGCCGTCATTAGCTACCACACTCCTGCCAATGCTAGAACCCATGAAGTTGATGTCAAAGGTACTCCTCCATTGCAGACGATGGAACCCAAGAAAGTATTGACTGGATATGCAGCCAACATTGTAAACAACGGAATTAACCACTCTTTCGGGGCAGCTCAGTACTCCACATTTAATTCCGTATTGCCAACTCAGTACTCTTGGAATGGAGGTTTTACAGAAATTCAGTTCAAACAAGAACACAATCCAAACTTTCAGGTACAAAATGGCCTCAATAATCTTGGACTGCCAACTCAACAGATGCAGTCCATTACCCATGGACCGCCTTTTAGTAAAGAAAGAGACAAACCGGCTAACGCAGCCTCATACTCTGCATTATCCCAAAACCTTATGCGGGGCTTCCAATCACCTGATCCCGTCACCAGTTCAACGTGGAGTATGAAAGATGATCAGCAAATGCAGCCCATTGCCCATGGACCACCTTCAAGTAAAGAAAGAGACAAACAGGATAACTCAAGCTCATATTCTGCATTATCTCAGAACCTTATGCCTAGCTTCCAATCACCTATTCCCGTCGCCAGTTCAACATGGAGTGTGAAAGATAATCAACAGGTACAGTCCATTGCCCATGGATCACCTTTCAGTAAAGGAAGACACAAACGGGCTAACTCAAACACCTACTCTGTGTTATCCCATAATGTTATGCCAAGCTTCCAGCCACCTGATCCAGTCACCAGTTCAACATGGAGCATAAAAGACGATCAAAGTGTAGAACAAAGTTCCATAGATAATCTGGAATTGTCACCTTTTTCACTTCAAGGTCAACATTGCTCTTCAACTTATCTTGACATGCAAAACAAAGGATTGCCCGAGTGTAATGATCCAGAGTTCATTACTGATCCTTCAAACTTATACGATGCACTAAGGTTCGACTATGAGTACCCCCCTGACTCATTGGAATATCCAGTAATATATCAAGGCCTGTTTATAGCCTGACCTTTCCACTTCATCACCATAAGAAACTCGGTAGTTATGCTATTTGTTATTGCCCGTTATATGCATTCAAGAATAACAAAAACTTGAAACATTGAGTGGGCTAAAGGATCTTCTTCAACAAAAGTAGAGGCATACTACACCGACAAAGGAGAGACTATTTTGTTTGGGTACATACATTGATCCTTTGCAACACACATTAAATAGAAACTTGTTTCTTAAAAGATAGAATAATACTTTTTACTTGCATACAAAAACTGTATTAAAGATTATTACAGCATCTAACCCTTATTGAATGATGTTGAAAGAAGCAATCAACAAACAGCATTGCAGCACTATATTTCTTAGCTGCATTATGCATCCAACGTCCTAACCTAACCTATTGAATCTTGCATTTTCTTAGCTGGCAGACAAGCCATAAAACTACTTAGTTTTTTCTTATTTATTTCTATAAAATTCTTCGGCTTGGATGATGATTTCCAAGGAGATCGAAAACAAGTATCCTGAACTAGTCTTGGAGTTGGCTTCCTTCCAGTTTTTGGTGGAACCTGCATGACAAAGAACATAACTTCTAAGCATTCACTCTACTTCTTGCCCAGATATATTTATTATATCATAAAGGCATATAGATTAAACTGGGCCAATGGCGTGAAGCTCAATTGATAATGGGTGGGGTATCTTTGCCAAATATATTAAACTGATACTCAAATCCTAACAGGTGGAGTGTATTAGTTTACCTTCTGCACGTTATTACTTTGCGCTTTTGTTTCACTTGTACTTGCTTGGGCTTCTAGAGCAGTGCTACAGCGCAACCTATTCTTTTCACTCCTTGTTTTATCCTGTAGAATAAGAACATCGATTATTTGAAGCTTATTCTACACATTTCAGTAATAACTGAATAGTACCCATGAACATATCAAATTAGGTGAATTATTGTAGAAACCTTCAATTTTGGTTGAAGCTGAATGGTTTGCGTCTCATTGACTTTGCACCTTTGTTCTAGCTTCTGAAAGAACTGTAGTGAAGCGAAAACACATAAGAAGAAAACATCAAGAACATGAAAGAATAGTGTATGAGAGAATAGTTATTACCTCTTTACGTTTTGCTGCTCTTTCGTCACATTTGAAACTAAAAGTTGAAGGTACAGTTGTGGGCCTTGGTTTCTTTGTACATGCACTTGGTGCTTCTGAATGGCTTATGCAATATTTTTAAAAGTTATTAGGACACAGCATATTGACTTTGAAGAATACATATGATATTTGGTTATATGATTTATAAAAAGAAAAATGAGCAGGTTCTTACTATGTTGAAAGGAATGCAACTTTTCTGCTGCCATTGGTCGAACAATCAATAACCGGTTTAGACCTGCAAAAAAACAAAGTAATATCTTATACATTCGAATTGACTTCTTTTCATATTTTTCTAGAATTTAGGGACAATTACCTTTTGTTTTCTGGTCTTGGGAGTAACTGAGAACTTTTCTTTACCTCGTTCTCTAAGACCTGCAAATCAAACACAAATGATCAACCCGTACAATGATTTGAAGCTTATTCTACACATTTCAGTAATAACTGAATAGTACCCAACTACCCATGGCAGCAGAAAAGTTGCATTCCTTTCAACATAGTAAGAACCTGCTCATTTTTCTTTTTATAAATCATATAACCAAATATCATATGTATTCTTCAAAGTCAATATGCTGTGTCCTAATGTAACATCCGTAATTTTTACCCGTTTGACTGTACTTGTAATTTAATTAACTACTTGAATAAACGAAAACTTTGGGCCTAATTGTGTTCATTTATCTGTAAATTGGGCCAATTATAATGTCATAATTTGATTTCTATAAATAAGCCCATGTTGCAAGACCATGATATTGGTCCATATGTGATAAGGAAAATATATTATAGACGATAATTGAGTAACTATGTTAACAGGGAAAACGTATATACAAAACCTTAGGTATAATGTACGGTAAACAGTGTCGGTGGCACATTGTCGGTGAATAACTAATAATGGTTTTAATGAGACAAAAACCGACACAACCTTTATTTTATATGAAATGATTTATCCATGTTTTGGATTTATTGGTATGATAATTCATAAAAAGGTTTACACCCGTGATTCTTTTTGTTTGTTATAATAATTTTTGAATCAATCAACTAGCTAGAAATATTGTACGAATAATATAAATGCTGGTAAAATAATTAGGCATTTGAAGTATGTAGATAAGGGTATATATTATACTATTAAATATCCTAAACAAATATCCTTAAATAACATATAATTATAAATTGATGATATATCCGTGAATTGAGACTTTGGAATCATTGAAAGACTAATAATGATCCGGGATTCTTTTCTTATGCTATGACAAAAATCTTTCTGCCTTTTCCTTTTTAATTCAGCCTCCCCACGTTGTTCTCTTATTGATCTCTTTTTTTTTCTATTATTATATACATATATAAGATATAGATATTATATTGTAGGTATTCTTTTTGTTTATGTCGGCTCAATCATCAACCACCATTAAAGCTTCACCACCTTACAAATATATATATATACATACTGATTACATACATATATACATAAGTAAAGATATAGATATAGGAGCTAACCACGCACCACCTTGAACACCCACGGCTGCCAACTTCTCAAACTTATATCCGTATAGATATATTTAATATTGATAAACATCATGGAACTCATTACAATCACCACCACGAACCACTGCCACCTTGTGGTTACACCACCGCCGCTTTGCTGCTACTGTTGCGCCATCTAGCTATCACCACTTGACGTTCGAACATCAAAGGAGCGTTCAAGGTCACTGTTGCTCGATCATGGCTGCTGAGCTAGCCACCACCGAATCACCATTAGAAGCTGCTGTTGTCGGTTTTGTTGCCAAGAACTCATCACCGAACCAGACCACCTTCGCTGCTCGTTTTCATTACAAACCAAACACAGTTTCCTTTACCGAAGGCTAATACGTTTGGGTTATACGGGTACATTTCAGACTGTTACATATCTCCTACTGTCTGACAGGCGTTTCAGGTGAGTTTCGTAAACCCTCCCTACTCAATTGAGATTCGGGCTGAAAAGTGTACATGTTTGTTTAACTGTTGATTGTTGATTTGATTGATTGTATGATTGAATTGTTGATGTGGACATGTTAGCGCATTATTCATTATATAAGTCGCATCGTTAGCGCATTATTCATTATATAAGTCGCACCGTTAGCGCATTGTTAATTATTAACTATGTAAGCCGCACCGTTGTTGAATGTTATTGATTGTTATGGAACATTGTTGAACGTTATATGGAATCGTTGTTGTTGAAACGTTGATTGTATTGATTTGTGCTAATGTGAAACCTTTTAGGGTTTCTTTGGACTTGATTAGATATTCTAATCCTCGCTTATCGTTAACGGTTGTTATCCGACACGGTTATTCCTTGTTACTTGTCCCTACGAACTCACCAACTTTATGTTGACGCTCTTTAGTACACTTTTCAGGTAATCAAGTTAATCAGAGGCAAAATGGATGATTGCATTGCTTGCTTATTAGAATTGGACTAGCTTTGGACTTCTGGATCCGTGATCCTTATTTCCCTTTAATGGGTTACCATTAGGATCATTTATTATCGAATTGAACTTCTTTTCATATTTTTCTAGAATTTAGGGACAATTACCTTTTGTTTTCTGGTCTTGGGAGTAACTGAGAACTTTTCTTTACCTCGTTCTCTAAGACCTGCAAATCAAACACAAATGATCAACCCGTACAATGATTTGAAGCTTATTCTACACATTTCAGTAATAACTGAATAGTACCCAACTACCCATGGCAGCAGAAAAGTTGCATTCCTTTCAACATAGTAAGAACCTGCTCATTTTTCTTTTTATAAATCATATAACCAAATATCATATGTATTCTTCAAAGTCAATATGCTGTGTCCTAATAACTTTTAGTTTCAAATGTGACGAAAGAGCAGCAAAACGTAAAGAGGTAATAACTATTCTCTCATACACTATTCTTTCATGTTCTTGATGTTTTCTTCTTATGTGTTTTCGCTTCACTGCAGTTCTTTCAGAACCTAGAACAAAGGTGCAAAGTCAATGAGACGCAAACCATTCAGCTTCAACCAAAATTGAAGGTTTCTACAATAATTCACCTAATTTGATATGTTCATGGGTACTATTCAGTTATTACTGAAATGTGTAGAATAAGCTTCAAATCATTGTACGGGTTGATCATTTTTGCAGGTCTTAGAGAACGAGGTAAAGAAAAGTTCTCAGTTACTCCCAAGACCAGAAAACAAAAGGTAATTGTCCCTAAATTCTAGAATAGAAACCTTCAATTTTGGTTGAAGCTGAATGGTTTGCGTCTCATTGACTTTGCACCTTTGTTCTAGCTTCTGAAAGAACTGTAGTGAAGCGAAAACACATAAGAAGAAAACATCAAGAACATGAAAGAATAGTGCATGAGAGAATAGTTATTACCTCTTTACGTTTTGCTGCTCTTTCGTCACATTTGAAACTAAAAGTTGAAGGTACAGTTGTGGGCCTTGGTTTCTTTGTACATGCACTTGGTGCTTCTGAATGGCTTATGCAATATTTTTAAAAGTTATTAGGACACAGCATATTGACTTTGAAGAATACATATGATATTTGGTTATATGATTTATAAAAAGAAAAATGAGCAGGTTCTTACTATGTTGAAAGGAATGCAACTTTTCTGCTGCCATTGGTCGAACAATCAATAACCGGTTTAGACCTGCAAAAAAACAAAGTAATATCTTATACATTCGAATTGACTTCTTTTCATATTTTTCTAGAATTTAGGGACAATTACCTTTTGTTTTCTGGTCTTGGGAGTAACTGAGAACTTTTCTTTACCTCGTTCTCTAAGACCTGCAAATCAAACACAAATGATCAACCCGTACAATGATTTGAAGCTTATTCTACACATTTCAGTAATAACTGAATAGTACCCAACTACCCATGGCAGCAGAAAAGTTGCATTCCTTTCAACATAGTAAGAACCTGCTCATTTTTCTTTTTATAAATCATATAACCAAATATCATATGTATTCTTCAAAGTCAATATGCTGTGTCCTAATAACTTTTAAAAATATTGCATCAGCCATTCAGAAGCACCAAGTGCATGTACAAAGAAACCAAGGCCCACAACTGTACCTTCAACTTTTAGTTTCAAATGTGACGAAAGAGCAGCAAAACGTAAAGAGGTAATAACTATTCTCTCATACACTATTCTTTCATGTTCTTGATGTTTTCTTCTTATGTGTTTTCGCTTCACTACAGTTCTTTCAGAAGCTAGAACAAAGGTGCAAAGTCAATGAGACGCAAACCATTCAGCTTCAACCAAAATTGAAGGTTTCTACAATAATTCACCTAATTTGATATGTTCATGGGTACTATTCAGTTATTACTGAAATGTGTAGAATAAGCTTCAAATCATTGTACGGGTTGATCATTTTTGCAGGTCTTAGAGAACGAGGTAAAGAAAAGTTCTCAGTTACTCCCAAGACCAGAAAACAAAAGGTAATTGTCCCTAAATTCTAGAATAGAAACCTTCAATTTTGGTTGAAGCTGAATGGTTTGCGTCTCATTGACTTTGCACCTTTGTTCTAGCTTCTGAAAGAACTGTAGTGAAGCGAAAACACATAAGAAGAAAACATCAAGAACATGAAAGAATAGTGTATGAGAGAATAGTTATTACCTCTTTACGTTTTGCTGCTCTTTCGTCACATTTGAAACTAAAAGTTGAAGGTACAGTTGTGGGCCTTGGTTTCTTTGTACATGCACTTGGTGCTTCTGAATGGCTTATGCAATATTTTTAAAAGTTATTAGGACACAGCATATTGACTTTGAAGAATACATATGATATTTGGTTATATGATTTATAAAAAGAAAAATGAGCAGGTTCTTACTATGTTGAAAGGAATGCAACTTTTCTGCTGCCATTGGTCGAACAATCAATAACCGGTTTAGACCTGCAAAAAAACAAAGTAATATCTTATACATTCGAATTGACTTCTTTTCATATTTTTCTAGAATTTAGGGACAATTACCTTTTGTTTTCTGGTCTTGGGAGTAACTGAGAACTTTTCTTTACCTCGTTCTCTAAGACCTGCAAATCAAACACAAATGATCAACCCGTACAATGATTTGAAGCTTATTCTACACATTTCAGTAATAACTGAATAGTACCCAACTACCCATGGCAGCAGAAAAGTTGCATTCCTTTCAACATAGTAAGAACCTGCTCATTTTTCTTTTTATAAATCATATAACCAAATATCATATGTATTCTTCAAAGTCAATATGCTGTGTCCTAATAACTTTTAAAAATATTGCATCAGCCATTCAGAAGCACCAAGTGCATGTACAAAGAAACCAAGGCCCACAACTGTACCTTCAACTTTTAGTTTCAAATGTGACGAAAGAGCAGCAAAACGTAAAGAGGTAATAACTATTCTCTCATACACTATTCTTTCATGTTCTTGATGTTTTCTTCTTATGTGTTTTCGCTTCACTGCAGTTCTTTCAGAACCTAGAACAAAGGTGCAAAGTCAATGAGACGCAAACCATTCAGCTTCAACCAAAATTGAAGGTTTCTACAATAATTCACCTAATTTGATATGTTCATGGGTAGTTGGGTACTATTCAGTTATTACTGAAATGTGTAGAATAAGCTTCAAATCATTGTACGGGTTGATCATTTGTGTTTGATTTGCAGGTCTTAGAGAACGAGGTAAAGAAAAGTTCTCAGTTACTCCCAAGACCAGAAAACAAAAGGTAATTGTCCCTAAATTCTAGAATAGAAACCTTCAATTTTGGTTGAAGCTGAATGGTTTGCGTCTCATTGACTTTGCACCTTTGTTCTAGCTTCTGAAAGAACTGTAGTGAAGCGAAAACACATAAGAAGAAAACATCAAGAACATGAAAGAATAGTGTATGAGAGAATAGTTATTACCTCTTTACGTTTTGCTGCTCTTTCGTCACATTTGAAACTAAAAGTTGAAGGTACAGTTGTGGGCCTTGGTTTCTTTGTACATGCACTTGGTGCTTCTGAATGGCTTATGCAATATTTTTAAAAGTTATTAGGACACAGCATATTGACTTTGAAGAATACATATGATATTTGGTTATATGATTTATAAAAAGAAAAATGAGCAGGTTCTTACTATGTTGAAAGGAATGCAACTTTTCTGCTGCCATTGGTCGAACAATCAATAACCGGTTTAGACCTGCAAAAAAACAAAGTAATATCTTATACATTCGAATTGACTTCTTTTCATATTTTTCTAGAATTTAGGGACAATTACCTTTTGTTTTCTGGTCTTGGGAGTAACTGAGAACTTTTCTTTACCTCGTTCTCTAAGACCTGCAAATCAAACACAAATGATCAACCCGTACAATGATTTGAAGCTTATTCTACACATTTCAGTAATAACTGAATAGTACCCAACTACCCATGAACATATCAAATTAGGTGAATTATTGTAGAAACCTTCAATTTTGGTTGAAGCTGAATGGTTTGCGTCTCATTGACTTTGCACCTTTGTTCTAGCTTCTGAAAGAACTGTAGTGAAGCGAAAACACATAAGAAGAAAACATCAAGAACATGAAAGAATAGTGTATGAGAGAATAGTTATTACCTCTTTACGTTTTGCTGCTCTTTCGTCACATTTGAAACTAAAAGTTGAAGGTACAGTTGTGGGCCTTGGTTTCTTTGTACATGCACTTGGTGCTTCTGAATGGCTTATGCAATATTTTTAAAAGTTATTAGGACACAGCATATTGACTTTGAAGAATACATATGATATTTGGTTATATGATTTATAAAAAGAAAAATGAGCAGGTTCTTACTATGTTGAAAGGAATGCAACTTTTCTGCTGCCATTGGTCGAACAATCAATAACCGGTTTAGACCTGCAAAAAAACAAAGTAATATCTTATACATTCGAATTGACTTCTTTTCATATTTTTCTAGAATTTAGGGACAATTACCTTTTGTTTTCTGGTCTTGGGAGTAACTGAGAACTTTTCTTTACCTCGTTCTCTAAGACCTGCAAATCAAACACAAATGATCAACCCGTACAATGATTTGAAGCTTATTCTACACATTTACTGAATAGTACCCAACTACCCATGAACATATCAAATTAGGTGAATTATTGTAGAAACCTTCAATTTTGGTTGAAGCTGAATGGTTTGCGTCTCATTGACTTTGCACCTTTGTTCTAGCTTCTGAAAGAACTGTAGTGAAGCGAAAACACATAAGAAGAAAACATCAAGAACATGAAAGAATAGTGTATGAGAGAATAGTTATTACCTCTTTACGTTTTGCTGCTCTTTCGTCACATTTGAAACTAAAAGTTGAAGGTACAGTTGTGGGCCTTGGTTTCTTTGTACATGCACTTGGTGCTTCTGAATGGCTTATGCAATATTTTTAAAAGTTATTAGGACACAGCATATTGACTTTGAAGAATACATATGATATTTGGTTATATGATTTATAAAAAGAAAAATGAGCAGGTTCTTACTATGTTGAAAGGAATGCAACTTTTCTGCTGCCATTGGTCGAACAATCAATAACCGGTTTAGACCTGCAAAAAAACAAAGTAATATCTTATACATTCGAATTGACTTCTTTTCATATTTTTCTAGAATTTAGGGACAATTACCTTTTGTTTTCTGGTCTTGGGAGTAACTGAGAACTTTTCTTTACCTCGTTCTCTAAGACCTGCAAATCAAACACAAATGATCAACCCGTACAATGATTTGAAGCTTATTCTACACATTTACTGAATAGTACCCAACTACCCATGAACATATCAAATTAGGTGAATTATTGTAGAAACCTTCAATTTTGGTTGAAGCTGAATGGTTTGCGTCTCATTGACTTTGCACCTTTGTTCTAGCTTCTGAAAGAACTGTAGTGAAGCGAAAACACATAAGAAGAAAACATCAAGAACATGAAAGAATAGTGTATGAGAGAATAGTTATTACCTCTTTACGTTTTGCTGCTCTTTCGTCACATTTGAAACTAAAAGTTGAAGGTACAGTTGTGGGCCTTGGTTTCTTTGTACATGCACATCTGTTACAGTCTTCTTGGGGAGATCTCTAGGAGCCAGTTCTTTAGGAGGACTTTCAAGCTTCTTGTATTCTTCATATCTACTCACAGATTTAAGCGATGAAATCTCAGGTTTCGTCAGCCTTGATAATTTATCCATATCAGCAGCATCCTATAAGCAACATCGACTGAATATTAAAACCTTGTAACTTCTCAAAGCATTAATAAATATCAAAATCTGTGTGTATACCTTGATATGTATTCTCTTATTCTCAACAAGTGTTATTTCCTCTTCCACCTGGCCTGTACTTGAGATGTTATCATCAATATTGATTTCTGATAAATCTAAATTACTACTGCTTGAGCCAACATCTTCATTTGATGCTATTTCCGATTCCACCCCTGTGCTACTCGGCATGCTTTCATCAATATGGGGAACATTAACAAGTGTCGCTGATTCATTTTCTCGTGTGTCATCAATGGTCGAATATGCTTTCGAGATAGCAATAGGACTAATCGCTGTAGTATTTGGTAGAGGAGGGGAGTAATTAGGAACTTGGTTTTCTTTCAGAAACCGCCCGAATGAAACCGATGTCGTTAGAGCTCGAAGGGGGTCTCCCTGTTGCACATAATAATTTTTTAGGTTTTAGATAGCAATATAATCAGAAGTAACACAGAGTTTAGAAAAAGACTCCTTTGACCCTTCTAAAGGTAAAAAATGTTTGACTTTTTTGGGCTGGCATTCATAAGGTAAACAAGAACATGACATGTTCAAGAAAAGAAACCATACATGCAGAATCTCAATCCAAAGCCAGCAATTTAAACTTAGGCAAAGAAACACATATTCTCTTGGGATATTTGACTCTCTTTGACTCTCTGAAAGTCATAATTTTGACTCTCTGAACTCTTTTATTACAGATATTGTTGATAAACATGGCATATTCGACAAGTACACATACGTAAACTTGAAAAAACATAAAATTCAAGAAAACTAGACAAACATCAATACCAGAAACTGAAGTTTAAGTAAAAGATTCCAGATATAATCAATATATAATTATGATATTTGACTCTAATAAGTCAAATTTGGACTTTTTAAGACAGAAGTCCTGAAAAAAATCACATTTTTAATAATTTTGATCATAACCCTGACATTTCAAGAAACTAACCACCACCGGATGCATAATTTTGACTCTCTGAAAGTCATAATTTTGACTCTCTGAAAGTCATAATTTTGACTCTCTGAAAGTCATAATTTTGACTCTCTGAAAGTCATAATTTTGACTCTCTGAAAGTCATAATTTTGACTCTCTGAAAGTCATAATTTTGACTCTCTGAAAGTCATAATTTTGACTCTCTGAAAGTCATAATTTTGACTCTCTGAAAGTCATAATTTTGACTCTCTGAAAGTCATAATTTTGACTCTCTGAAAGTCATAATTTTGACTCTCTGAAAGTCATAATTTTGACTCTCTGAAAGTCATAATTTTGACTCTCTGAAAGTCATAATTTTGACTCTCTGAAAGTCATAATTTTGACTCTCTGAAAGTCATAATTTTGACTCTCTGAAAGTCATAATTTTGACTCTCTGAAAGTCATAATTTTGACTCTCTGAAAGTCATAATTTTGACTCTCTGAAAGTCATAATTTTGACTCTCTGAAAGTCATAATTTTGACTCTCTGAAAGTCATAATTTTGACTCTCTGAAAGTCATAATTTTGACTCTCTGAAAGTCATAATTTTGACTCTCTGAAAGTCATAATTTTGACTCTCTGAAAGTCATAATTTTGACTCTCTGAAAGTCATAATTTTGACTCTCTGAAAGTCATAATTTTGACTCTCTGAAAGTCATAATTTTGACTCTCTGAAAGTCATAATTTTGACTCTCTGAAAGTCATAATTTTGACTCTCTGAAAGTCATAATTTTGACTCTCTGAAAGTCATAATTTTGACTCTCTGAAAGTCATAATTTTGACTCTCTGAAAGTCATAATTTTGACTCTCTGAAAGTCATAATTTTGACTCTCTGAAAGTCATAATTTTGACTCTCTGAAAGTCATAATTTTGACTCTCTGAAAGTCATAATTTTGACTCTCTGAAAGTCATAATTTTGACTCTCTGAAAGTCATAATTTTGACTCTCTGAAAGTCATAATTTTGACTCTCTGAAAGTCATAATTTTGACTCTCTGAAAGTCATAATTTTGACTCTCTGAAAGTCATAATTTTGACTCTCTGAAAGTCATAATTTTGACTCTCTGAAAGTCATAATTTTGACTCTCTGAAAGTCATAATTTTGACTCTCTGAAAGTCATAATTTTGACTCTCTGAAAGTCATAATTTTGACTCTCTGAAAGTCATAATTTTGACTCTCTGAAAGTCATAATTTTGACTCTCTGAAAGTCATAATTTTGACTCTCTGAAAGTCATAATTTTGACTCTCTGAAAGTCATAATTTTGACTCTCTGAAAGTCATAATTTTGACTCTCTGAAAGTCATAATTTTGACTCTCTGAAAGTCATAATTTTGACTCTCTGAAAGTCATAATTTTGACTCTCTGAAAGTCATAATTTTGACTCTCTGAAAGTCATAATTTTGACTCTCTGAAAGTCATAATTTTGACTCTCTGAAAGTCATAATTTTGACTCTCTGAAAGTCATAATTTTGACTCTCTGAAAGTCATAATTTTGACTCTCTGAAAGTCATAATTTTGACTCTCTGAAAGTCATAATTTTGACTCTCTGAAAGTCATAATTTTGACTCTCTGAAAGTCATAATTTTGACTCTCTGAAAGTCATAATTTTGACTCTCTGAAAGTCATAATTTTGACTCTCTGAAAGTCATAATTTTGACTCTCTGAAAGTCATAATTTTGACTCTCTGAAAGTCATAATTTTGACTCTCTGAAAGTCATAATTTTGACTCTCTGAAAGTCATAATTTTGACTCTCTGAAAGTCATAATTTTGACTCTCTGAAAGTCATAATTTTGACTCTCTGAAAGTCATAATTTTGACTCTCTGAAAGTCATAATTTTGACTCTCTGAAAGTCATAATTTTGACTCTCTGAAAGTCATAATTTTGACTCTCTGAAAGTCATAATTTTGACTCTCTGAAAGTCATAATTTTGACTCTCTGAAAGTCATAATTTTGACTCTCTGAAAGTCATAATTTTGACTCTCTGAAAGTCATAATTTTGACTCTCTGAAAGTCATAATTTTGACTCTCTGAAAGTCATAATTTTGACTCTCTGAAAGTCATAATTTTGACTCTCTGAAAGTCATAATTTTGACTCTCTGAAAGTCATAATTTTGACTCTCTGAAAGTCATAATTTTGACTCTCGTGTGTCATCAATGGACGAATATGCTTTCGAGATAGCAATTGGACTAATGTTGGCTGTAGTATTTGGTACTTGGTTTTCTTTTTGGGGTGAATTTGCAGCTTTTTTGGCTGCAAAGTTCTTATAATGTGCCTCAAAGAATACATATAATCCAAACCCCATACAAACCCAGAAACAATATTCCAGCAAACCCAGAAACAATATTCCAGCAAACAATATTCCAAACCCCATAATAACCTCTTTAAATAATGGATGTGCTTCACCCATTTCTTGTAAACCCTTTTCTGTGGTGTGTAATGGATTAATTTCTTGGTCTTGCTCAATATACACGAATTGGGGTTTTGTTTTTTATTATCAAAAGTGATGATAAACACTGAATACATGGTTACAATTTATACACAAACTTGTGTCTTAATTTTGGAAACTATGACTAGACATTGGCTGTAAATTGGCTTGATGATAAACACGAATTGATGGTTCTTATTTTTGGGAATTGATTATAAGAAAAAATTTGCATTCTCCCTTCACTTTCTGGCAATGAAGTGAAAGGTTAATTTTGGAAACTATGACTGACATTGGCTGTAAATTGGCTTTGCCAAAAATGACTTGCTTTCCAAAGGTAGATTCTCTTCCAAGATGCTTATTGAACCCAAAATACTAGTCTAATAATAAAATAATATCTCCTAATCCCTATTTATAGTGTTAATACCTACTAATAGAAACAATATAATTACCTAATTTTCAACTGTAGATGCAATGGGTCTAACAAGTTTCTAGCACTTTTGGCCTAACTAGTCCATGAGGTTCCAAGCTAGGCTCTATCATGCTCAACCACAAGATTCAATCCCTTCAAGTTTTAATGTTATACGATAAGAGTGGATTAATACATTTAATGAGAATAATAAAATCACTGATGATCTCTATCTCTACTACATTATAAAGCATTTGTTCCCTCCAAATTTTTTCAACTTTTCAACTTTTCAACAATTTACACCTACTAATGCATAAGGTACAATACATCTATATACATCTCAACCACTCATTTTTCTCTCTCCTCAAATCTCAACCATTCATTTTTCTCTCTCCTCCATAAATCATTTTATTCCTCTAATTCATTCAAAATCTTTTATCTCAAAAACCGTACATCGATAAATTATAAAAATTATATGGGTGTTCTTAAAATTCCATGCTCTTTCATTAGAGATGTCATTCGATATACTTTCGACGAATTTTTAAATCCGAGGGCGGAGCCCATACGGCTAAGACATTTGGCTATCACACTCTATGACATATCACCTCCTATGACCTATCACACTCTATGACCTATCACCCCCACCTTCTTACCGCCGCAACGCGCGGGTACTTACTCTCTATACAAAATCAGTATGCCTTAGAGAGGCAGCTATTTAACCCAATGATGTTCAACTCAGCCTTAGTTCAATAATCAAAAGCATCTCTCATAATGCCCTTTTTTTCTTCTTTTTGGTTAACATAGGTATCTTTGCCCTTTTTTTCTTCTTTTTGGTTAACATAGGTATCCAACCCGCTTTGCGAGCCGACTAATCCCAGGGTGACTACCCGCTTTGTGGGTACCCCAGAGTTCTCTCGGGTGAACCTCCATGGCCACAAGGTGGTATTGTTTTTCCAAAAGGATTCGAAGTTGGGACCTCTGGCTTTTTTTACCCACTGTGTTCTCAAGATTGTTTTATTTCCGTTCCATCCTTAAAGCAAATTCACTACATATATGTTTTATTTCATTTCATTTCCTTTCCATCCTTAAAGCAAATTCAAGAAGGCAACTTATTTTGTAATCTATTGCATTCCTTTCATATTATTACTATACAATAAAAAATAAACTCACTACATATTTGTATAACTAAAACAGCTATCAGTGCCTATCTTGATTGTCGAATTATCGCCATTCTTTTACAAATTAACCCCAAATAACATGACTTTCACATTTTACCAAGCATGGTTTGGTCCTAAGCTGCCTTCAATGAAGGTTCAGCCCATGAGGAATTCAGTTTCCAGCTCAACTGAAAGACACTCATTTATGAAAGTTAGTGGAAGAAGATATAGTGGTGATTATTATGTATGTGGAAGTTCAGTTACGAGTTCATATCAATAGTATATCACTATATCTGAGACATACACTACAAAGAATAATAGGCTTCGAGCGGGTTGGAGGCGGCAAACTTATTTTGCATTTTTGCCAAGACGTTAACATTACAGAAAACATAACAAATGAATCAAAAAGAGAAAGAGACTTGAAATCCTACTCACTCTCCTTTGAACTACCATGGCATTACTTTCTTGTCCTATACCTTAACTAGCAAACTTGTGTGACCACTCAGAACCTATAAATCACATAGTATCATCAAACATAAGAGGACAGAACTCGAGGACTGGGGTATGGTCTAGAGAGATGTCACAAAACATAAAAGAAAAAAATCTTCCGAATAAGCTGAATTGTCTTTGGTTTAAGTTATGTTGTCATGTAATAATTCCATTCATAAACTAAGATAAAGAATTGCACTGAGAAAGCAACAAAAGTGTATGTCTCCATGTTAATTAAGATCTTTAGAATAAAATATGAGAGGAACAAACAAAATATATTCTTAGCTATTGCCAACAAAAATTAATTATTAATAAGCAAAACTGGATCAGAAGCACAGATGTAGCAACTAGAAGTATACATGGACACACAGGACGTACCTATTTCCAGAAAAGGGATCAAGATGGTATATCTTCCAGCCACCAAGTGCATTCTGAAATATACACTGCTTTCTGACAAAAGTACACAATATATTTTTATGACTTACGTCAACATCCTTCTTCTTCTTCTACCCTTTTTAAGACCACTCGGGAATTGGGATTGTAGATACATTATCTACATGAATCCCACCTTTAGAATGTGTGCAATCTATCTGCTTCAAAGAAAATCTTACTTCAGTAGTGGGATTAGCTGCACTTAAAGAGAACTCACCAACTTTATACTCTATCCAACATCCACGTTTATTGTTTCCATTTGTATCTTCTTCAGGACATTAATCTAGACAACATTTGGTAGATGCTTCTTGACCATCTAAAGTAGACAATTCAAATCTTACTAGCTTAATGTACCAACCATGGGTGTGTTCAAAATTGCAATCGCGTCGTCCCAACCTTTTGGAGAATCTTCCAAGGTGTATTCTGTATAATGTGTATACATCAGCTAGAAAAGGGAAGTTCACTGACCCGTCTACTTCAAACCACCATATCTGCAGCAAATAGGCAGCATTGTTAAACCTGCAACCTCGTAGCAGAATTAGCAGATAACTCATGTCGTAAATAACCAATAAGGGCGGTCAGGTTGGCCTGAGCTTCAAATACAGTTTCAAGTTGAACAAATAATCAATGAGAAAATTATTAAAGAAAACATTTTCTTACAATAGTTAAATAATGTACTAACCAATTTAGGAGGTTTTCCGCAATTTGGATACACTTTGGGAGACTTTCCACAAAATTTGACCAATTCAATTTATTTTGTCTGTTTTCATTTAGATTTGTTAATCTAGTAGACTCATTAGTGAGAAAATATAACCCATATAGCTGTACACATGTTGAAATTTTAGATCAAACAATTCCTAATAAAACTACAAAAAAGAGGATAAAGCTGTAACATACAAAGCCATGAATAGGACAAAGAGAAGAGCAAATACACGTTCTACAGGTAAGTTAACATCATGGATCACCTTGTTCTAAAATTAATACTATTAATCATAATATCATATAACTTTAGTTGGCCACAACCACTCATACTAACTTAAAAAGTTGCATGCAGCATATTGCAAACTGCATATAACAAATTCATAGATAGACACGCATAAAGACACAACAGATAGGTTATCTGCCTACCAGTCAGAGCCTGTACAATAGAAGTGGCAAAATGGGTGGGTCGTGCAGGTTGGGTAACAGGTCAAAATGGGCTTGGTCAAAACAGCTAATTCTGTTCATATGCCGAAACGAGTTGTGTTCAGTCTGGTCAACCCACAATGCTCTTTTGTCGATTTTCTAGAACTGTTAAAATGATTATGAGAGTCAATATGATAATATAAAGCATTCGATTTAACCTTTAGGCTACTTTGACCAGTTTAAACCATTTTAATTTTTAGCTAATTCGCTATACTTTACCGGTTTAACCGGGTACCAATAAACACAAACCAAATTGACCCTCGCAGAACAACATATCTCTCTAGCTCTCTTTCTCTCTCTCTCTCTCTCTCTCTCTCTCTCTCTCTCTCTCTATATATATATATATATATATATATATATATGTATATATATATATAAAACTTACAGTATATATATATCAAGGATGAAGTCTATAAATACAGCAAACCAACATTCGGCATCAAGAAAATTGCATATTACAAAATACACAAGTGTTTTAGTGTTGACCCAGTAAAATACTAGTGTATATGTAAAGATTTCAACCTTCAGCATTATTAAAAACTTTAATTTGTTTAGTTGATAACTTGATATAAATAACTATCGTATCATGCA
Source organism: Erigeron breviscapus (assembly GCA_034093135.1). Classification (NCBI taxonomy): domain Eukaryota; kingdom Viridiplantae; phylum Streptophyta; class Magnoliopsida; order Asterales; family Asteraceae; genus Erigeron; species Erigeron breviscapus. The sequence continues at coordinate 269,490,768 of CM067167.1, forward strand.
TAAAATTGGATCCTAATAAGTGTGGGCAATAATGCCATATATCTCCCTCTAATATTATCAATCACGTTCATAAGCATTGATTTGATTTAAAAGAAAAGAAGAAACGTGAAGTTAGCATAAATAATTACCCAGTAGTACTAATATCTCCGATGTTCTTCTTCTTCCTTCTGGTAACTCTATCCGATATCCGATATATATAAAGCGACCGTCAATGCATCATGGCATGATACCCCAGCAAACTCCTGCTTTATTTGTAAACTAGGAGGTTCGTGCGTCGCCCGATGGGCGACATTGGTCTGTTCAAGGTTCTTGTTATTATTGGCTTGTAACAAAGTTGGTTCGTTGATGGGAATAGGTATTTTATGCCATTTGAGTTGGTTATTTGATACCTGATTTAAAGGAAGTTAATTACTTAAATGGTACCTAACGTTTGTGCGATATTACTGGTTTGATACCTTTCCTTTCGAAATTACGCGGATCATACCTAACGTTTCCAAAATTCCACTCGGACCATACTGGAACCAAACGTCGTTTGATGGCCGTTAAAAACCCCCCCACGTGACTTGTACGTGAGGGGTAAAGATGTAATATCACGTTTCTTAATTACTTAAATGGTACCTAACGTTTGCACGATATTGCTGGTTTCATACCTAATGTTTCTTAATTACTTAAATGGTACCTAATGTTTAGTTATTAATTTTTTTGTATTTTTTTTTTTGAAAGGTGAATTTCGCTTTAAGCCAATGTTTTAAAAACCGGTATTTTAGTCATACCGGTGTGGAAAAATTTCCGGTATTATCGGTATTACCGAAAATACCGGCCGGTACGACTATTTTTAATTTGTTTTTTTTTTTATAAAAATTCTCCAAAACTTGTTACAATTTAACGAAAATAGTCAAAATGCACTTATAATCCACTCAAAAATAATACCAAATATGTATTTCATAACAAAATATAAGTTTTAAAGTTCACAAATAACCAAAAATAGCAATAAAGTATCATAAAAATAATTTTAAAAAAATTTCAAATTTTCTTTTTTGAAAATATCGGAAATACCGCAACGGTAATAACGGGAAATATCATGAATACCAGAAATAACGGCCGGTATTTACCGCCGGTTGCGATATCTGCATTGTGTTGTATATAATGTGATTAGAATGTTTGTTTAGTGGATGAAATGTATGTACTTACGTGTTTACCTTCTGATGCGAATTATAGTGTTTTGCTTTGATGCTGGGGCAACCTGTCTTCCGAATACAATTGTTAGTTACTCGTACAATTGTCTTCTATAAAAGATCTACAAAAGAAGGCGTTGTCAATGTAACTACATGTAGTATTATGTACACTTAAAAAGAGAAAAAGAAGGCAATTTATCAACATCAGACATTATGTTTTCTACTTCTCTTATGAATAAAAAGAATAGGAAAACGTGATTGCTTAAAAAACAAACGATATTAATCTGAAGACACGTAGAAACTCTAGTCCATGGATATTGTTTCTGTCTTTCTTTCAATGCTTAACCTTTATCCATTTTGTAAACATTATTTACTTTGACTCAATAGTCAGGTTTTCCTCTCAACACAGATAATACATATCACGCCGAACACAAACGATAATGACAGAAAGTTACACTAATTAGAAAACAAATATATATCATATCACATATTGTCACTAATTGTAAATCTAACCCTGAACTAATCCAGACTAATAAATATAAGATAATTAAATGGTGTCACTGTTACTAATCCAAATCCAATTTGTCTAAAGCTTTATTCCATCTTGTAAGGTCAGCTACTTCTAAGAAACTGTAAATAAAGCTCAACACAAACAATAAATGACCGAAAGTTACACTAATCAGAAAACAGATATAGATCATATCACATAACCAAAACGTACAGATTTAGTCTTTCAATTACATTAATTTGTCGCTAAATGAAAATCTAACCATGAACTTCATGCGAGGTATTACTCTACAACCCACCCATTATGTAAGGTTTAATTGAGATACTCATATACCTCTGGTCTACCAAAAAGAAACCCAACTAATGAATATAAGATGATAAAATAGTATAATTATTTATGACCTGTGTGTTGTTAATCCAATTCCTAAGGAGGTACTGAACTGTTCATTTTGGTTATTAATCCGACAACGCCTAACTTCTACTGACCCATTACCAAGTGAACTTTTATGACAACTGGACTTTTCTGTTATAGATGCTTGTTATTTCCAATAGTTAACGCGTTTGCTACTCTGTTTGGGTACAATCCACATCGAAACAAATTTAATCTAAACAGTTAGAATTGATCTTGGCGTTATTAGTATATCTACAATTGTACAACAATTGATGTCAGTCAGAGATCAAACCAAACCTGATTAGCAGAGATTTACTTTCTAGTATTTGTGGATTAAGCAAAATGAAGGTGTTGCTAGATGATTGTAGTCGTGGCCGTCCTATGTTCAAATAAACATTGTTAGTTGTATGGCAACTCCCTTAAATGTATTTGTAGGTGATGTATGGAATTAAATATATTTTATATGAGTTGGATATATTGTTATTTACGAATTTGTCGGCAAAGATGTAGCATGTGATATATGGGTGTAATAGAGGTATCCATTTTCTTAGAGCTCCGATGTGTACCCGATGTCCTACGACTCCTTCCTTCAATGTTGCTACACCTTCATTTGTCATTGTGTTGGAGTTGTTCTCAACATTCTAGTTAGTCAGTATCAAAAGATATAAAACTTCAAATAAAATAAATGCAATATATATAAATATATATATATATATATATATATATATATATATATATATATATATATATATATATATATATATATATATATATATATATATATATATATATATATATATATATATATATATATATATATATATATATATATATATATATATATATATATATATATATATATATATATATATATATATATATATATATATATATATATATATATATATATATATATATATATATATATATATATATATATATATATATATATATATATATATATATATATATATATATATATATATATATATATATATATATATATATATATATATATATATATATATATATATATATATATATATATATATATATATATATATATATATATATATATATATATATATATATATATATATATATATATATATATATATATATATATATATATATATATATATATATATATATATATATATATATATATATATATATATATATATATATATATATATATATATATATATATATATATATATATATATATATATATATATATATATATATATATATATATATATATATATATATATATATATATATATATATATATATATATATATATATATATATATATATATATATATATATATATATATATATATATATATATATATATATATATATATATATATATATATATATATATATATATATATATATATATATATATATATATATATATATATATATATATATATATATATATATATATATATATATATATATATATATATATATATATATATATATATATATATATATATATATATATATATATATATATATATATATATATATATATATATATATATATATATATATATATATATATATATATATATATATATATATATATATATATATATATATATATATATATATATATATATATATATATATATATATATATATATATATATATATATATATATATATATATATATATATATATATATATATATATATATATATATATATATATATATATATATATATATATATATATATATATATATATATATATATATATATATATATATATATATATATATATATATATATATATATATATATATATATATATATATATATATATATATATATATATATATATATATATATATATATATATATATATATATATATATATATATATATATATATATATATATATATATATATATATATATATATATATATATATATATATATATATATATATATATATATATATATATATATATATATATATATATATATATATATATATATATATATATATATATATATATATATATATATATATATATATATATATATATATATATATATATATATATATATATATATATATATATATATATATATATATATATATATATATATATATATATATATATATATATATATATATATATATATATATAATCACGATTTCAATGAAACACATCCAATTATAGATGGAATAAAAGGAAACGTGAACCGCATACAACTATGAACTATAGAGGTGATAAAGAAGAAACATCTTCACCAATTGGAGCAGGGATACAGAGATTAATTTTACAACAAATTGAAAAAGTGTGAAATGAAAACAAAAAAGTTCCCATCATTTAAAAACCCTCGCTTTAAAAACATACACGTAGCTACAAAAGGCCACTTCCATCCTATATTGAGCCAGTGGGACTTTTATAAACAAAAGATATTGTGAAAAAAAAAGAGGACATTGAATTACAATATTAAAGAAGTTAATTTATTATTCAGGCAAAATAGTGAAGCTATCATAACAAACACTTCTATCAATAACATAATAGTTAACAACTTTATTTAAAAATACAGCTACTAAATACAGTTATATTTATCAATCATATGTTGTTCAATGTTTTATTGTTTTTAGGGTAAATTACAAAAATGATATCTGAGGTTTGTCAAAAACTACACTCATCATACCTACAATTCAAAAATTACCCGAGACATACCCACAGTTTCCATTTCTTTACACTAGCCATACCTAACCCTAACGGAAGCTAACTGGACGTTAAAAGGGCATCACATGCGTGTCACGTGCGTGGGTAAAATTGTCTTTAGCCACCTATATCTGACATATGCCTTTTCTCTTCCCCTGTTATACCCCAAAACTAACGATTTTACATATTTCATTCCTAATATTTCATACCAAAACCCCTTAAACTTCAAAAACCACAAAGACGATTAACAATGTCAGGTTGGAAAATCCGACCTATTGATGCTGATGATTATGATCTTCCACGTTTATACGGTAAGAAGTTAATTAACTTTTGTTTTCTTTTTCCCTTTTATTCATCTGAAACAACCCTAAATTGTTAAATACTTTTTTATTTTACTTTTTAATAATGGGTATAATGTGTATTATGGGTAATATATTAATATATTTAAGTCTATTTTTCCTTGTATATTTATTTTTTTTATATTTTGTTTGCAGATGGAAACCCTAACTTGTTGACATTGAAGTTTCATCGTGGGGGTATGGTGAAAGTTGTTGATGGACGAAGTTGTTATGATGGTAAGAGAACTTATGTTGATTTTGTAGACTGCAAGACTTTGTCTTTACTTGAGCTTACCCCCATTATGACACAATTAGGTTATAAAGAGGATAGTATTAAGACTTTTGAGTTTACTAGACCTTTTTGTCCCATGGAGTTAGGAGGTATTGATATTCGTACTGATGAAGATGTATCCAATATGAATAAATATACTCAAGGTAATTGTAAAGTGATAAATGTCATTGTTGAACATTATTGATGGGTGGTTTTTGTTTAGTGTTTAAATTTATAAAAATGTTGTACAAGTAATTATCTCAAAACACACACACCTTAACGGACAGGGGACCCAGTCAGATGTAGTATAGTTAAGTGATAAGTACAAGATCGTTCGCAGGGACGCGCTGCTTTACCTAATCTAGTAATGTGTGCAATTCTAGCAGTTGGGGTTGTCACGATTTCTTATTAAACTAATTAAAATAACTAAAAAGTAAATAGAAGCCGCAACCGCTTATTCAGCGAGAGGCTTAGTCTGAAAATAGTTTGAAAAAACAAATAACAGTAATAAAATTAAAATACTTGTTTGGCATCTCAGATCTCATGATACGACCGGATATTACTCTACCTACTTGCTAGACTGTTGGAAACTTAATCACGGCTCAGATTCTCGTTAGATTCACTTTGCCTAAGTAACTAGTGTTGTCCCTAGACTCACACTACTTTAAACAAATTCTCATTAGATTCATTGTTTAAGCATTAATGAGCTAAAGTTCGTGTTACTAATTCATCTTTAAGTTACCCGGCTCTTAAGCCATGACCAAATAATAATTCTCTCCGGTGACCACAGTGCACGTTTCCATGTCACTGGATCGCGTCTGACATTGTTAAGCATCATGTTCTATTCGTTCTAATTACTATGGTTCTGGATCCCTCAGTTATAAGTGAAACACCTTTTACATCTAGTTATAGACCGACTAGTGTTTTCCATCCTTATGTATTAATCCTAGTGTATGATTATAGACCGATCATCAGAATTAAATCAATACATGCTGATATAGAACCGATATTAATATGAAGAACTAGTAAAACATGGATCTACGATAAACAGTAAAACACACTCCAACAGATCTAACAAATAAAGTAAAATAAATAAACGTCTACATGATCACATCGATCCAAACAAGTATTCGGCCTACTAGCCTACCATTATTAAAGGAATAACAAAGTCTGAAAGATGAAAGACATTGTTTACCAACTGAAAGTAAAATAAAAGAGTAGATCTAGGTTGAGGATGAAGATCGGAAGGTGTTAGAAGCTCTAAAACCTCCTTGGAATCTGCAAAGTCGACCTAGGGTTTGATGTGGGCGGCTAGGGCTGCTGAATCGGCCCTCTCTTAGGGTTTTGAGGGCTGCTTCGGCTTAAATAGGTGTTTAATTCGGTTTGCTGAACTGGCTTCCCAGCGGCGCTGGGCATGGGCCAGCGGCGCTGGCAGCTCTTGCTGCTTCTCGTTTCGCTTCGTTCGGCTCCCGAATCACCTCCTTGTGTCTTGTAACTTCATAGGCCTTCATATTGAGTCACTTGATGCCATTTACCCTCACTCGCATCTTCCGTGAACCTGCGTAAACATAGAATCCATTAAGTACCGATAGTTCCAGAATATTAACTCATTTAAGACATTGAAATGAGGCCTATCGATAGGGGTTTTTATCACAAAATGAGCACTCATCAATTATCTTGATAAGTTGAAGTCCCTTTGACCAAGAAAACTGCCAGGAAAAGTGTTACATTGACTAACAAGCAAATTGCTAAAAGAATAGTTGAAATGGATGACACTGGGAGTGAAAGTGAGTATGATGGAGATGGTGAAGAGGATGCAGGCAGTATGGATGTGGGTAATAAGGGCAAACAAGATAATCATGACAATGTGAGTGATGGTGTGCACAATGTAGATAATGAGGACAATGAGGATGTTTTGATAGACAATGATAATGTGATTCAGAATGTAGAAGTTGATATGAGAGGGTATACTTTAAATTTGAATGCACAAATGGTTGATCCTAATAGGTGGTTGAATAACCAGTTGAATACAGAATTACCTGATGCAGAACTTATAGTTATAGATAATGATGAATCTGAGAGTGCAAGTGATTCTGGTGCTGAAGAGGTTGATAGGATTAAGTATAGGAAATTGAAACAGTTGAGAAAGGAACATTCATCACAATCTGACCATGATCCATTTTATGTTACCCAGACATTTGGTAGTACAGCAGAGGTGAAAAAACTAATCAGAAATTATGCAGTTGAGAGTAGAAGATGTATTAAGTTGGTGTACAATGATCAAAGGAGGGTGAGGGCAATATGTGAAGGTGTGGTGCCTGTGTTTGGACCTGATACACAACCAATTGGACCTAGTGGCAAGGATAAAAATGCAGTTGGGCTTAATAACAAAGAAAAAGAAGCAGTTGGGTCCAATAACAAAAGAAATAAGGCAGTTGGGCTTAATGACAAAGAAAAAGAAGCAGTTGGGTCCAATAACAAAAGAAATAAGGCAGTTGGGCTTAATGACAAAGAAAAAGAAGCAGTTGGGTCCAATAACAAAAGAAATAAGGCAGTTGGGCTTAATGACAAAGAAAAAGAAGCAGTTGGGCCCAATGACAAAGGTAAAAGGCCAGTTGGGCTTAATGAAAGTCAAAACCCTAAGGAATCATTTATTGAGAGTGAGAAATGTCCCTGGACATTGCACTGCAGTAAACTGGATGGCCAAAAAACATGGATGATTAAAACATTTAAAGATGTCCACACATGTTTGCAGTCCAGGGAAATCAAGCACTGTACATCTACATATATGTCAAAACAGATAGTTGATCAGATAAAAGGAAATCCAGGGATCCCTACAACGGCTCTACAACAAGAATTAGAACAGAAGCTGCAGGTAAGTGTTTCCTGGATGAAAGTTTTCAGGGCTAAACAACAGGCTTCCATTGATATCAAGGGTGATTTCACAACTCAATACTCACTGCTTAGAGATTACTGTGAAGAGTTGATTCAACAAAACCCTGGTACCACTGTTAAAATATGGGTTGAGCATCCTCCTAATCCAAATGCCATAACAAGACAATTCAAGAGAATATACAGTTGTAGGAGTGGACTCAAACAATGGGATTTACCCAATAACATATGCAACTGTTGAAGCAGAAACCAGAGACTCTTGGACTTGGTTTCTTGAGTGCTTAGGACCTGATCTAGAGCTGGAAAGTCATTATAATTTTACTTTTATATCAGACAGACATAAGGTATTTCATTCTTTTCATTCTCTATTTATTTGAAATTAGTTAAATACAATACTAATAAACTGCCATGTGATACAGGGTCTAATCCAGGCTGTTAGTGTAACACCCAACATTTAAAAATACGGATTTCCAAAAACTTTCCACCTAACGGTGTTAAAGAATGCGGAATAACGTTTTAAAAGTCCAAACCATAAAATCCAGTTTGGTTTGTTCTTAAAATAGAAGGTGTTACTCGTCACATCATCAAAATAGAATAAATGGAAATCCTACGGTTGCCCAACATAAAACAACCGTATACAAGTCATATCAAAACACAACAGTCATAACGAAATCAAATGTCTAAAAGGAGCAGCAACTATGGGTAACTAATAGCATCTTCAAGTATTCTACCCATGCCTCGCTCACTTTCCATCAACACACTTCTAGCTTGCTAAACCTGAGGGGACAACACATTTCAAGAACAAGTGTTAGCTAACGAATTAGCTAAGTAAGATAACACTAAATTAATAAACGTTTGTCCAATTAAAACTTGGTAAAGCAGCTTTTCATATTAAAGACACACATCGCATATCATCACAAACATAACATAGCATCAACATCTTTCATGGTAGGATGAGCCATCCTAAATGTGCCTAATCATCCTTTCATCATTACATATCATCACATTAGGTGTGACATAAGTCACGCATATCGTATAAGGTGTAAGTTTGTGTGTAGGCGGTCATAAGACCTAACGGGAACCTCACACCCGACTAGATGGATGAGCCATACGGCGGTCCATCAAGTGTCGTTAAGGAATGGCAAGCCACTCCAGGAGTAGTCCGTATGTTCAAGACATTGGTGGGTAATCACTCCACCCGGAGATACTCAATCCACGTAATTACGTTGCAAGGAGCCACCCAAGCAACAACATATACGCACCCACCCGGCTAAGGTGAATATGGGTTAAGCTTAACACTTCATCATATATACGAGCTCGATTTCATCACATATAGTTTAGGTGACAAAGTTACCTAAACATAACATATAATCATCTTTTACGTTTGGGCCCTTAAACGTGCACGTGACATGGCAACTTATAAAGTCTAGTGAACTAGATGACCAAGCCACACATACATGCACATCACAATCAACAAACACTTGCATCACATTTCATTACATTGCATATCATTTCATAACATAACTTTGCATTGCATATAAAGGGAAAATGCATTTCAGGTCTCATAAGTCGAATACATATCCCATATAACCTCCCATATAACCCGATACCCTTAAGTATACAAGATAAGATTAGAGAAGTTATATTCTGAAGACCATGCTTTTGTTGAATCCCTCAGCGTGACAAAGTAGTGTATCTTACCTCGTAGAAGCGCACACAAACGATAACTAAGGTTACCGTGCAAAGCAAGTGTTCCCAACTACCTATAAAGAACATAAGATCAATTAATGAGTATAACCGAGGCTAAACCGGCCTACAGTCTATATACCTGTCAAATAATAGTCTCTGTTGACTACTTCCATCTATTTGTAGACTACTAGTCTACTTTTGACTACTTTCATTCTTTGTAGACTACTATACTTTTTTGTAGACTACCTGACTCACTTGTAGACTACTTGACTCTTTTTGTAGACTACTTTCATATTCTGTAGACTACTTTCATCTTTTGACTATATTCAGTTTTGTAGACTACTTTTGGCACACAAGACGACCAAATGAGAGAAAACTCAGTTCTTAACAAATGTAGGGGACCCAAAGAACTCTTCAAAAATGTAAGATTCATCTCCTAACTCATTATTATAAAGGAGATACGATTTTTGCAATATGACTGAATTTTCAGACCTTATAAACTCTTTGTTTTACAAAAGATCTCAAACATCAAACATCCATGGAAATTAACCATGACACCTACAGTTCATATATACCCAAAATATGATTCAATTGACACTATGAAATCATATATTGATTCATGGATTCATTACACACCTTATACAAATCATTTGACACCCGATTTGACCTAAATCGACTCATAAACATAATTGAATCCAAACCGAAACTCCACCAAAACGACTCCAAATCATAAACACGACTTTAATCCTCAAAATCCATCATACTAAGACCATAATGATGCAATAAAATCTTTGATTAATCCATACTTGATTTGCATCACAATACTAAACGTTTTAGGTTACCGAATCGACAAAACGGACGATTTTCAATCGATTAACACACCCTATGGTCCAGATCTGATATGACACTTATAATGACTCCATTATATCATAAAAATATCAGTAACAACAAGATTATACCTTCCGGGATCCCCAACACACCAATAGATTGCAATAACGGTTACCGGGTAACCCGAAATCAACGATTCTAGCAACGAAAAGCATATAATCGATCAAGACCAAGTGTGAACGAATTGAATATATGGAAATGACCAAAAATCAGTAAATATTGCAATATATACCTTGAAGATGATTAGAAGATCGAAATATAAGCCCTGGATCTCTCTGAATCAACCCGAAATCGATGGAATTGAACAAGGAATTGAATGTGGCACAAGAGGGCGGTTAGGGTTCAAAGAGAAGATTAATTTTCTGCAATTAGGGGCAAATGAGTTGATACAAAACCCTTAATCCCATTTTTAGGTTTCCACATATGTCAAAACTAGTCCCTGAACTTCCATAGAGCTCATATTTAGCTCAAAACTCCTATTGGGTATACTTACAACTCATTAAACGCTTCAAGCACCTCTAAGGCATATAAATACACCTTAAACACCTCAATACATCCATCATTAAGACATTCAAGCCTCTCACATCAAGCATATTAATAACATATAATCAATAAATCTCCTAGATACTTAACAGACACGAAGTGTTGACTTAACGACTCAAGTCAACCGTTAGTTAAAAAGTTTGGGATGTTACAGTTAGCACAATATTTCCTTCTGCTGAGCATAGGTATTTCCTGAAGCATATCCACGAGAACATGAAATTGCATTGGAGGGGAAGGGCATATAAGGATATTCTGTGGAGATGTGCAACAGCAACAACAGTTTCACAGTTTCAGGCACATATGCAAGAGATGAAGAATCTAAATGTTGATGCCTATAACTGGTTAGCTAAAATTCATCCCCAACACTAGTCAAGGTCACACTTTTCAGGTCAGTTTACTTGATTTAATAATTGGTTCATACAGTGTATCATCAATTAGCAAAATTGATAGTCATATATGATAACTGTGAAACAGGGAGATGCTTGTCAGATATGTTGTTGAACAACTTGTGTGAGTCCTTAAACAAAGAATTAGTAGGTGCTAGGGAAAAACCCATCATAGCTTGTGTTGATTTTATTAGAGAGTATTTTATGAAAAGAATTGTGGTTGTCCAGAAGGTAATTGAAAAGGAAAAGGGTCCTCTAACACCTGCAACAACCAGGCTTATGAAAGTAATAATGGAAGAGGCCAATGCTTGCAAAGTCATATGGAATAGTGGTGTGAAATATCAGGTTGTTGCACCTTGGGGTGAGCAATGTGTTGTGGATGTGGAACATATGGTATGCAGTTGTAGAAAATGGGAACTGTCTGGCATTCCCTGTAAGCATGCTGTTGCGGTGAATTGGGACATGGGCAAACACAAAATGAAGGTGGGAATACCTGAATCATAGGCCCATAAATGTTACTGGTTGGAAATATGGAACCATGCTTACAGCTTCAAGGTCAACCCTATTACTGGTACATCAACATGGCCTAAGTCTACTTGTCCAACCACTTTGACACCTCCAATTCACCACAATCCAGTTGGCAGACCAAAAAAGAAGAGAGTGAGAGGTCAATATGAGGATGAACCATTGGTTAAAGGAGGGAAACTGTCAAGGAGAGTGTCTGAAGGGAAATGTGGTAAGTGTGGAAATAGGGGGCATAGTTCTAGAACATGTAAAGGTCAAGGGGGTGAAAAAATAGTCAAAGGAAAGCATCTGCAAACATTCAAACAAGTCAAGATGAAGGTGGTGGTAATTTAACTCAAAACAGTCAAGGTGGAGCTAATTGTACTCAAAACAGTCAAGGTGGAGCTAATTGTACTCAAAACAGTCAAGGTGGTGCTAATTCTACTCAAAACAGTCAAGGGGTAAACAATGTAGGTGGCAGCAGTCAAGGTTGTGGTAACAGTGCAGCTGGTGGCAATCAAACTGGTGGCAAGAAGCTGGTTAAGAAGGTAAGAGGAAAAAGTCAAAGAATCTTGAGGTAAAAGCTTTCCCAAGTTCAACCTGGACCAGGACTCCACAAAGATGATGCTATCAACCTTGTTTAAGAATGATTGTACTCTCTTATGTCTTTTGAACCATTGCACTGTTATTTGTGTTTTGAGCCAAGTCTGTTTTATGTGTTTGAACTGCCTTTAGATATTATGTGTGTTTTGTAATGTGTTTTGAACAGCTGGTTGACAATGTAATGTATTTTGTGTTTTGTTGTTTACATTTGCTTTCATACAATTGTTCTAGTCAGATATCATAAGCTTACATTTACATTTTCTTTCATACAATTGTTCTAGTCAGATGAAAATAACTTCCATAATACATTAATTTCCAAAATCGATTACATAAACAGGTGAAATACCAAAAGCCATTAGATTAGATTACATAATTTTCCATAACCTACTAACTAATTTACTAATATCCAACTACAAACATAATAACCAGAAATGATAACCAACTAATTACCAAATACATCTTCAACCTTGAAACTTGCTTCTCACTTGCTTTTAGTTTGACGTCCACCACATTCTTAGAACGCAATAAACCAGGTATAATTTCCATTGAACGGGGACACATAGCTGGGTCAACCCAACCAATAAACCTACAATTGGACCCCTGGTAACAAAAAATTAAGAATTCGATTCGAAGAATTTAAAAAGAAAGTAATTAACTATTGCATTAAAAATCGAGGATTCGGAACATTTTAACAAGAATTGGAGAAATTTAAAAAGAAAGTAATTAACTTTTGCATTCCAAATCAAGAATTCGAAAAATCTAAGAATAAGTAAATTACCTTTTGTGGACAACAGTAAAAACGACGTCCAGGGTTAAGGTCGGTCCAAGATGTTCGAACAATTGCCTTTCTTCCATACCAACATATGACCATTTTTCGATTTGGGGTTTTAATTGTAAACCCTAATTTCTAGTTGATGAAGGTAGTTGTATTGTTTTGGGAAAAAAAAACGGTTTTTCTATATATATAATAAGGGGGACACGCTTAATGGGGCAAAATAGTCTTTTACCCACTCACGTGGCACGCATGTGTCGCCTTTTTAACGTTCAGTTATGTTCCGTCAGGGTTAGGTATGGCTAGTGTAAAAATTTGACAACTGTGGGTATGTCTCGGGTAATTTGAATTGTAGGTATGATGAGTGTAGTTTTTGACAAACCTCAGATACTATTTTTGTAATTTACCCTTGTTTTTATTTCTTAACCTAGCAAATTCCTTTTTTTCTCGGTTTGTGTGTTTCGACAAACATTTACTGCGGCCACCTTTTTTCCACCAATAGTCCCTATAGTTTTAAAATCTTGCAATAATGGTCTCTATTGTTTGTATACTTTCATAACTTCAGTCTTTTTTTCAAGTGCACTAAATCCTTAAATTTTATACTTTTAACAACCATGATACAAATTGACAGATCCGCCTATTTTTATCTCTTTCTTTATATTTCAAGTGAACCCTATTTAGGTGTTTAAGACTTTATTTCATTTATCCTTTTGTCGAAGTCATGTTATTTGTATCTTAATAACCTCTATTGTTATATCTTTTATACTATTGTCATGGAAATCAACTAGTTGAGAGTTAATATGTTATGAACGCTTATTTGTCTTTTATTTTCACAATTAATCTTATGGTAATTTTCATTTCTTTGTTTTTGCATATACATACATAGTTTAGTATGACGTTAGTACATTTTTAAAAGATATCCATGTTTTGTCGTGCAGTCATTTGTTTAACTTTTACATGTTATCGTATACAATAAATGTAATGTCTCCCGTAGCAACATTCGGTAACATATCTCGGTTGCCTTAAAAAAAATGGCTGATACTGCAATGATTCATTATTTCTATCTTTAAATATTTTAATTATATATAAATTTTATATAATCGTTTCTTGCCTCTTAAGGATAAGACAAGGTTTAATCATTCGCAATGGGTTGTTTAGTATTATCTGACGCAATGCAATAAGTTTGTGTATTTGTCACTAGAAAAATATATAAATGTTATATAACTGCTACCGTAACTTTTGCCTCGTGTACTAATTAAAGCTTTACAATTTTTTTTTTATTGTTAAAATCAATTTATATTAAAATTTATCAATTTTTTAGGACCAATCAACCATGCGCATTTAAGAAAAAAATCTACTGGTTTGAATTATTATATTTTTTAATATAAAAATGTTACTTAATTCGTTACAATTCTAGATAAGAACAAGGGAGAGAAGATAATTACAACTAGAAATTTATCCTCGCGTTTCACTGCGATTTAATCATGTTTAATTTTTGTTAACAACAAAATATATATAATAATTGTTTTGAATACATTTTACCAAACATAAAGAACCAACAATATACATTTATTAATGTTAAAATTATCAAATTTTGACAATGTATAACTTGTATGTTGTTAACAACACATAAATACCTTCTATTATTTAACACGTGTTATAGTATATATAAACACAAAATTTCTATTAATTAATAAAACATAAGAATAAAATATCTGCTAATATTTTATAAAAAATATCTATGTTTTTTTTTTCTTTGTTAAGAAGTAAATAAACGTAACAGAAAAATATTTTGATTTTGAAGGAAGAATTGATTGTATAATACTATAATATGCTCTTTTTTAAGCATTGGATTCCAACTACAAATATGTTAAAAACATGTTTTAACTTTTATAGCATAAAAAATACAGAAAAGACACGTTGAAGTTATGTTTTCAAAAGATTCTATGAAGGTACATATTGAAAAGCAACCCATAGTTTTTGTATGGTGTATGTAACTTTTTTTTACCCAAAACCTATCCTACCCCTTTCTTTCTTCTTCAGAAGTCATTTCTCTCTCTATCTCTTTCTTATCAAATTTTCTTTAACAATCCATATATCTTATATCTAATACACACAAACAGATATATATACATACAGTTTGCCGTTTCTGGCGAGTTTGATCCAAATTTTGGCTGGTGTTTTTTGAAATTTTTATTCTTTTTCCTGACTTGTATATGGGCGAAAAGCTGGGCACAACGCAAAACGGCACCCTTTCTTTGCCGTTTCATTAGGTGGCATGGTTGTTTTTTTTTTTTGTATTGAATATGTATATGGCCAAGATGTTTGGCATATTTACTTTTTTGCCATTGTGAACAGTATCAAACGACACTGTTTTTCACGTTTCACTGTGACAAATGAGCTGTATAGGAATATACTAAAAAATAATACCAAACAATTATAATAAAAAAAATAAACTTTAAAGTTCACGACCGACCAAAAATGATATTTATGTGTACACATCACTATCACTATAAAAATAATCTAAAATAATTTCAAACTAGAAAAATAAAAAGCTTATTGAATCGTAAAAAACAAAAAAACAAACGGGTTTAATATAGGGACAGTTTAATTATAAAAAAATCCGCTAGATTGAACCGACCTTTAAAACATTGGATATATCTGTATACTGTAGGGGTGAGTTAGATTAGGACGACGCGATCTGGGCCGTTGATTTTCGAGATCCGATAAAAACGCGGAAGGGTATAATGGTCATTTTACGGCTACTGTATAAATATCCCAACTTCGATCCATTATATTATAACCTAAAACACATTCTTCAATCAACAAACCACCGCCTCGTCGTTCTCCATCATCTGCCACCGTCTTCCTCCAAATCTACCACCGCCACCTTCGTTTCCATCATCTGTTTCAATCCGGCTACCGGCGTTTATTCCACTCAAATTGAATTTCCGGCCACCGGTGTGTTATTCCTCAATCAATCCGCCACCGTCGTCTTTTTCCACATTCCGGAGAAAAATTCTATGTGAGCAATTTTCAGATTTCAGATACAAATGGAAAATTACGAAGAAGAAGTTAATTCAAATGCAAACAATTATCTATCTAAATCAAGTAAGCAATTCCTTTTTCCGAATTATTATATAATTTACTCTGATTTTCAATCTGAATCAACTACTTTATTGTTCTTGTTTTTTTTAATAATATATCTATATTAATTGATACATTTTTATTAAAATTGATTAAATAGTCTTTGTTGAATCTACATTATTATATGATATTATGTGTTGTATTTAATACATTTTAATTTAATTGTAAATATTTGATTTGTACGAGCTATAGCACATTCTGTTTTTTTAAACAAAAAATTAAATGTGATACTTTTTTTCTTTAATTTTTTTTATACATTGTTTGTAAAAAGAAGTAAAGAGTGTTATGATTCTGTGTATAGAAATAATTTTTTTTATACATTGCTTGTAAAAAGAAGTAAAGAGTGTTATGATTCTGTGTATAGAAATAATTTTTTTTATACATTGCTTGTAAAAAGAAGTAAAGAGTGTTATGATTCTGTGTATAGAAATAATTTTTTTTATACATTGCTTGTAAAAAGAAGTAAAGAGTGTTATGATTCTGTGTATAGAAATAATTTTTTTTATACATTGCTTGTAAAAAGAAGTAAAGAGTGTTATGATTCTGTGTATAGAAATAATTTTTTTTATACATTGCTTGTAAAAAGAAGTAAAGAGTGTTATGATTCTGTGTATAGAAATAATTTTTTTTATACATTGCTTGTAAAAAGAAGTAAAGAGTGTTATGATTCTGTGTATAGAAATATTTTTTTTTAATAATATATCTATATTAATTGATACATATTTATTAAAATTGATTAAATAGTCTTTGTTGAATCTACATTATTATATGATATTATGTGTTGTATTTAATACATTTTAATTTAATTGTAAATATTTGATTTGTACGAGCTATAGCACATTCTGTTTTTTTAAACAAAAAATTAAATGTGATACTTTTTTTCTTTAATTTTTTTTATACATTGCTTGTAAAAAGAAGTAAAGAGTGTTATGATTCTGTGTATAGAAATAATTTTTTTTAATGAAAGTTTGTGTATATATGCTAACACACACTCTTTTCAATATGCACATAAGGTGTTCGGTAAAAAGTCATTCTATTTTATTGCTTAATATTTGTTAAACAACATATGATTTAGTGAATAATGTCTTCCTTCTTTCTTGACATTATATACAGGGGATATAAATAATAGAGATGGAATTTTGCCCAACATGTAGGATGTTGTTATAGTATGAGTTACCTAGTGCTAACCATCCTGCCCGGTTTTATCCTGTTCTTTATACATACCAATCCTAGAAACATACACACAGATAGTGAGATTGAGAAGAATGTATGCATATATTTAGTAGGGTCTGATAATGCAAGAAAGACGCCAAATTATGTAAGAATGAGGGGTTTTGTATAATAGTATAGAGAATTGGCAATTAGTAGTATCTGAGAATGCAGATTGAGTGACTAGTGATGCCGGCTTGTGAGCATTACAATGAACTTCACGGTCTCACTGTATAGTAAGAAAAAAATTTGACGAATAGGTGCATGGAATTATTTGATGTAATATGCATTAAGTTTTCTAAAATTTAATTTGGTCACTTCTCATCAGAAGTAAAATGAAGTTTATGATGGTGTTACTGCCTGAGTGTTCTGTTGGTTACATATAACTTGCAGTTGTATGCAATTTCTCAATCCAAGGGTATGCATTTTTTATTTTTTTTTATTAATTTATGTAGTAAGTGTCTACATGTTGATGATAAATTGAATTATTTCAGTTTTTTTTTATTTTTTATTAATTTATGTAGTAAGTGTCTACATGTTGATGATAAATTGAATTATTTTATTTTTTTTTATTAATTTATGTAGTAAGTGTCTACATGTTGATGATAAATTGAATTATTTCAGTTTTTTTTTATTTATGAAAAATAGCAATAAAGTTACCATCTTTTTTGGAAGAATTTATGAAGTAAGTTGCTAATTAGTGTACATAACAACTTGTTTGTTTTAACCAATTTTAGTATAGAAGTTTGATCATTTTATTAAGTCAATGGAATGGATACCTGTGCTACATTTTTAAAAGAAAGTATCAATATTGTATAAAAAAGTATCACTATTGTTTACAGTCAAGTAAATGCATATTTGGTTAGGTTTCTTACGTTATATTAGTCTTTTTAGTGTTGCCAGGAAAAAAAAAATAGATATAGAAAGAAGCAAACTAGAAAAATGCAAAGTATCTGTTGCTAGACTCCTGTTGACATTAGACATATCATCATCGTCTTGAATTTTGTTGCTAGACGGCTGTTTGTTGCCGTCAATTTCATAGTATTCTTGATTTCTTTTTGAGTTTATTTGTTGGCCCAGAAGCACAACTGCAGCATGCTAATTAGTTTGAATATATGATTTCAAATCGAATGCATATTTTAGGAGTCTTGTATTTTCTGGAATTTAGATGTTGCTACTACAAAAGATGAGATACATGAAGGTCAAAAGCGAGAACTGATATTGACAGAGAAAGATAAAAAGGTGGATCAAACTAAGGACCAAAGGAACCCCCTGGAGTCTTTTGTTTATGACACTCGTTGCAAGGTATGTGTTATCATTAGAGAAAAATCAAGCGCCCATCTTTCTTTTTCATCACTAAAGTTTTTGTAGAGCAATATGCTGTCATATAATCTCTTGAACTGACAAAAATTTTTTTAATGTAGCTTCGAGCTCCTACAGGAGCTTTACGACAGACTCAGAGAAGGGGGAATCACAAATTTGCTGCAAGAAACTGAAGACTGGCTATACGAAGACAGTGACGATGAATGTGAAGAAGACTATAATCGAAAAATCGAATATCTTAAAAAGGTGCCTAAAAGTGCTAGTATTAAGCTGTTAGTTTCGTGTAACAGTGTACACATATTAAACAATTGGATCCAATTGAAATGAGATAAAATGCAGACAAGGAGAAAAAAGCGAGAGCAGAGGTTACAAAAGCTATGCAAACATGAATTGAAAAATACCGTTAGGGCGGAAATTCAATGCCGTCTTCTCACAAGAGGGCTGAGGTATGATCCAACATTTTCAATCTTTATCCATACTTTACCACTTCGATAGTTTGATGGATGAAAATCTTTACTCCCTGAATCCCCCTTTAACAAAATTATAAATTTCTTCTTTCTGTAGTTATTCTTGTTTTGTGTTTGTAAAGGTGGCTAGATGGGTGGGTTGGGCAATGTGCTATTTCAAGGTTGAATGTAATATCAATGTAAATTTCTTTTTATTAAACTATTAAAAGTTCATTTTTTATCAATGTAATATCAAGGTTAAATGTTGGATCGTAGTCGGTTGTCTATAAATTTCACGCAGATCCAATTGGATCCAATTGAAATGAGATACAATTCAGACAAGGAGAAAAAAGCGAGAGCAGAGGTTACAAAAGCTATGCAAACATGAATTGAAAAATACCGTTAGGGCGGAAATTCAATGCCGTCTTCTCACAAGAGGGCTGAGGTATGATCCAACATTTTCAATCTTTATCCATACTTTACCACTTCGATAGTTTGATGGATGAAAATCTTTACTCCCTGAATCCCCCTTTAACAAAATTATAAATTTCTTCTTTCTGTAGTTATTCTTGTTTTGTGTTTGTAAAGGTGGCTAGATGGGTGGATTGTGTAATGTGCTATTTCAAGTACCGTCCAGTTGACCCGTTAACGTTTTGGCTAGATGGGTGGGTTGGGCAATGTGCTATTTCAAGGTTGAATGTAATATCAATGTAAATTTCTTTTTATTAAACTATTAAAAGTTCATTTTTTATCAATGTAATATCAATGGGCAATGTGCTATTTATTTTATCAATGTAATTTCAAGGTTAAATGTTGGATCGTAGTCGGTTGTCTATAAATTTCACGCAGATCCAATTGGATCCCAAAAAAAAGTTTATCTTTTTATAACGGGTCAAAATGGGCAGACATGTGTACTTCTAGTTTCAAAAAGGGTTGTATCAGCAGTGAAGGGTCAGAACCACGGTTCTTGATACATGCTGCAACTTGGCTTCACTCAAATAGGTAATTCTGTTTGTGTGCCATTTTTAGTGCTTATGGCTTCTTGTATTTTTTTTATAAGACCAAAAGGTGCTTAGAACTTATAGGTGTTTGGATAATGGATACATTAAATAAGATGCTTTGTTTATGTCTGTAAAGCAAGAAGAATTCTGTTTATTTATGAAAAGAATCAGTTGAAATGTAGACGCTTTTGTAGTTTCACAAGCATTATTTTAGTCTTTAGGTACAGAATGCTCATATTGTTGTTCCAAATCATCATTATCAACTATAGTTGCTATCCATGTTTCTATCTAGAAAAATCCAACCTATATTAATTCAACCATAAACCCGGTCAGACAACCTAGCCTGGGGTTCGTAAGATATGGTCACAACTGCATGTTGTCTCCGATTCACTGGTCTGTGCATTAGCAGTTTTGACACATTGCTGGCTCCAAACACCTTATGTACTGCTGCGAACTGGGCTGCACCCTGGTCAGACCTAAGTAGGGTGAAAAGATGCACCCGTTTACACACTTCCTTTCAAGAATTTACATGCCCCACAAGGCGGGTTTCCAGGTTGGTTGTGGCCGCCTCATATGACCCACCAGCCCGTTTTCCCATTTATGGCAACTCCAGGTGCTAAACTTGGGCCAAAATCAGTTTTCCGGCGAAATATCGCCGGAAAACTGTTGGTCATCATTTGAGATGGTCATTTGTCAGCAATTGCAGCAATTTGTCAATTGTTGCATCAATTTGTCAATTTACACGGTCATACACTCATACCCGTGGTACATTTTCATAAAAAAGTATCATTAATGTATAAAAATGTATCATCATTATTGTATATAATCAAGTGAATGTGTATACATAGGGTAGACTTATATCTGTATATTTTTATAAAAAAGAATCATCATTGTATATAGTCAAGGGAATGCATATCTGGTATAGGTTGCTTAGCCTATATTAGTCTTTTGTGCTTCACGAGCTGGTTATTGAATATATGATTTAAAATCGGATGCATATCAGGAGTAGCTTGATCTAAGACCAGGACTTGCTTTATCTACTGGTCTCAGTTTTTAGTGATGCATGCAAGGACTTAGATATTTACTAGAGTCGAACTAAGGAAGAAGCTTGATCTTTTGATACATGCATCTCAGTGTCGGTCCCCACTTTGCGAGTAACCCAATTTTCTTGTACTAACCTGGTTTGTTCTAACTGTACTAAATACGTCACTCTTTAATCTGAACCCGTTTTGACTTGTACTAAACCCGCCCAAACTGTTCACCTTGTTACCTTTATTTTAGATAATGATTCGATGCAGCAAGTTCAAAAATTGTCTCTTATTTTCAGGGCATGCGGGATATGTTGGCTGCACGTGTTAGTATTGGTGTTAAGAGGATGGGAGAACTTGATACGAAAGTCTTCCTGGATGTCTGCAAGGAGAAGTATGACCCCTATGAAGTGGAAGTCAAGGCCCATGAATTGTGGTGTCTCTGGCAGGAGAAAGTCAAAGATCCAGGGTGGCATCTGATGCAAGTTGTTACAGTATATTGTAAATCTGAGGTGAGGCTCTTGATTTCAGTCTACATATAAGTTGTTTTATGAAAGTTGTTGGTGTAGACTGTGAAGATCTGAAGCGTGTTGAAGACATGAAATTTACAGGCAAAACTCTTCCTATTGTCCTATAGAGAGAAATTATATTCAATCTTTTATAAAATTGTATCAAAAATCATAATATGTAGCTGCCCCAAATAAGAATAACAAAGAAAACATGTATCATGTATGTAAACTTGCTAAGGTTGATATAAAAAATAGTAAGGCGATTAATCCGTTGTGTCCTTTAAGTGTCGTGCGAGTGCAAGTGTAGTTGGTTCAGTTGGTTGTTTTATGAGTTCTGCTACTAGTAGACTTAATATTTTTTTGTCATGTTAATGTCTTTTGCTACTATGGAGACTTAACCATTGATATTTTTCTCGTTTAATGTCGGTCTTGTGGGTAAGTAGTTAGTTTGAAAATATATTAATTCCGTAACTATGGATTTCATTTCATTTCATTTCATATTTTGAGTAAGATACTATTGTTTCACATAAGTTTTTTTTATTTTGTTATGAATATTATAAATAAAGTTGTAATTCATGAATATTATACCTTACACATGTCTAAATAGTATGACTTACACATGTGTAAGTTAGATATCAAAATCAAATAGTTATTCAGAACTGGTAAGTTGTATTCCTTACACATGTGTAAGTTAGATACCTTACACATGTGTAAGTTAGACATCAAAATCAAATAATTACATCAAAATCAAGTTATTATTCGGAACTGGTAAATTATATACCTTACACATGTGTAAATCAGTTACACATGTGTAAGTTAGATATCAAAATAAAATAGTTATTCAGAACTGGTAAGTTAGATACCTTACACATGTGTAAGTTAGACATTAAAATCAAATGATTATTCGAAACTGGTAAATTGTATACCTTACACATGTGTAAGTTACAACTTACACATGTGTAAGTTAGACATCAAAATCAAGTTATTATTCGAAACTGATAAATTGTATACCTTACCCATGTGTAAGTTGTATACCTTACCCATGTTTTCCTCATGATAATTTCTTGGCTGAAGGGGGCTTTGGGTCTGTACACAGAGGGGTACTTCCAGATGGACAAGCGGTTGCTGTTAAGCAACACACACTAGCTTTCTCAAGGGGATAACGAATTCTGCTCAGAAGTCGAAGGAGCTGTGCACAACATCGCAATGTTGTTATGTTGATTGGATTCTGTATGGAGGACCGAAGGAGGCTGCTAGTCTATGAATATGTATGCAATGGCTCAATGTATTCTCATCTTTACGGTAATACTTAACCTGCCTTAATCTAATAAACATGAATTAGATTAGGGACCTTTGCATTTTCTATAGGTGACAATTTTAAATTTTGTACCTTTTGATTATGAAGGGTTCTAACCGCGTTATGTTTTATCTCTAACGAGTAAAATAAAAGAACTAGCTAAAAAGAAATCAGTTGAAAGTAGCTAAAGTGTATTTTCAATGCATAGAACCTCCTAAATCTTTTTTATTTGAAACTTCAGATTAATATTAATTAGTAATTCCTTCTGCAATCATATATTCCCTATTAATCATCTATCAAAATCCAAGTTCTTTGAACAATACTTGTTTAAGTGAACCTGACCCTACTCTACCTAAACTTGATTAGACCGTTTCCCAACGGACTGGATCCGCCCATTGTGCCACCTCTATTTTTCAATGATGGTTCTAGGAGCTTACTTAGGTGCCTATTTCTTGTTTTTACTGCCGATAAACAATAATAAAACACTCGTTGAGTTGTTATGCCCTTAATGTTTTCGGGCTGCGTTTTGGTCTTAAACTAGAACCGGTTATACTGAAGTTAGAGATTAAGAATATGACAATAATTCTACTAGGTTTGTGCTTTGTAGGATTGATTTGCTCTATATATTTTTACTCTCAAGGTATGATAGAATGTGGTATGTATCTTTGTCTATTGTACACCTTCGTACCCTATGAACTGCGATTTGGACCTTAAACCAAATACATATGACTTTTGTTAAAAAAATGTTACAAGTTTGACTCCGTTCCCAATTCCAAATGACGAAACTTAAAGACATGTATCATTATATGTGATTGGTCGGTTTAGTTAAAATAATTACAAATGCTGGCAGCCTGGCACTCAAAGACATGTATCATTATATGCGACTGATTCTTAAAGAATGTTCAGTTTAGTTCAAACAAGAAATTATATTCTCTACCTATATCCAAAGAATGGCCTTTTTGCTGATTACATTATGCTTTTTAGTAGTTTTTTTGTTACTTCCTCTTGCAGGTTTTTTTCATCTTGCTGAATTGCTGCTGTTTTTTTGTGAAACAGTGTATAATTGATGCTGTTTTTGATGCATAACTGCTGCTGCTCTTTTCAAGCTGTTTTGCTGCAGTTTAATGGGTGTTTCTATGCTGCCTTGAGTGCAGAGTTACGACTATTTTTGGTGCTGTTTTCAGACTGTTTTAAAGAGTGGTACAGAATGGTGGCAGTTTCAAGCTGTTTTTTCATGGAAATTATGGCTGTTTTTGTTGCAAAATTATGGCTATGCTTTTAGCTCTGTTTTGGTGATCGTCTAAGTTACAGAAGGCAGAGTTATAGATGATCCTACAGTTTAGAGGCAGATGATTGATAACTTAATTTACCGTTATGATGTTCATTTATATATTACAGGTAGATGGAAGAATGAATTAACCGGGATAAATTGGGCTTTATAAAATAGTGTGTTGATCTGGTTCTCATGTTTAAAACTTGCAATTAGTGCTATGACTCATGCTGCCTAGGTTCGTCCAGGTGATGTTGTTGCTGTAATTGGCGTTGGTGGTGTAGATTCAAGGTGAGAATACAATATATGTTCATGACATATTTTGTGGGATTTAGGGGTGTTTGGAGTTGCATTTTTGAGCTATATATCTGTGTATCAGTGGGATAATAAGTACACGATGTTAGAACCATTTCCTTTCTTCCATTTCCTTTATAATTTTGATCTTTGATACTTGTGGTATGTAAGAGTTTCTAACGATGATTTGTTGCAGGCTCATAGCTGGTGGGGGATACTTCTTAAAACTGCTCAATATCATATAATAACTACGACGTTCAAATGTGAATATATTCCATCATCTAGCCATACTTGATGCTTCAGTAAACATGGTAAGCTTAATTAATTTCCTCTTAATCTTGATAGTTAGCTGTGAATAAATGCAATCAGTTACAAAAAGTAATGGTAATTTTTTTCAAGATCAATATTTTACAAAATTAAGATTGTGCAAAGCATGAATATTAAATGATACTACTTCCTAATATTTTTTAGCATTATGCATTTTGTCTTTCGGGGAGAAATGATGATGCTACGAGG
This sequence comes from Erigeron breviscapus, assembly GCA_034093135.1. NCBI lineage: Eukaryota > Viridiplantae > Streptophyta > Magnoliopsida > Asterales > Asteraceae > Erigeron > Erigeron breviscapus. The sequence continues at coordinate 269,516,475 of CM067167.1, forward strand.
ATTATTTATAGTAAGAATGTAAGAAAATGTGGGCATTGGGTTAAATAAGATAGTATGTGCAAGCTCAGGAAATGACAATAGATGGTTTATAATGTGCAAGTGGGAAATTAGTATGGATTTTCTTATTGGGGTGTAGGTTTAAATTTCTACATTTATGTGGGAGGGAGGTTGTTGTTTAAGTTGTAGGAGTATTTGGGCAGTGAGAGAATGCATCATTTTGGTTTGCATGTACTGTACTTCCAGTAGAGTAAGATGTCATGTTCTTTTATTATTTGGTGTTTTGATATATAACGGGGTGCAACTTACAAAAAAGTACTATTAGGAGTAGTTCCATGGAAAATTGGAGAATGTATCTTGGGTGTAATAGCAATAGGCCATACTTGGTTCTAACTTCTAATAATTTTAGTAGATATATATAAAAATCTTTCAAGTACGGATAACCATCCATTCTTTAACAACATTACGTATATGAGTTTTCTAAATATATGGTGTAGAAAATTAGAAATCTTCACCGATGTTAAACGTCACTATCACCGCCACACTGCTGCCACTATGTTCACTGATGTATAGTGTTGATGCTGATGGAGGTCTCAGGTAATATCACCTTTAATTTCTCATAGTATAAAAACAGTCTAATATTTGAGCTTCTGCACTGACGTAAGTGACTAAGAAAATTTGGTATATTCAAGTATGAATCTCTAGGATATATGCTTGTGAAAGAGTCCTTTTCCATGTTTATGGTCCACTATACGCTAAAGAAGTGTTTCAGGTAAACCCCAACTGACCCGTTTTAATCCACACAAACATTACACGTTTTGACTCTTTAACCAACCTGCCCGGTTTACCCAATTTGATATTTGTATTTTATCTATATCTGTTTGGTGATCTTTTCTAAAAATGGTTGTGACATATAAATCTGATTTTATGCTGCAGGTACTTAAAGACCTCAAGTCATATGCTACACTTTCTGAAATCCGTTACCTTTAAGGGGATGATCTGCACAAAAGAGATTACTTATGTGTGTCTCATTGTTTGTATGTTGACTTGTTGAATGAAAATAAGAAAAAGAAAGCAACCATATTCAAGTGTCATAAAAATGTATCAAACTTTCGTAAAAAAAATGTATCACGATCTTGTAGGAATTTTGCTACTAGTAGACTTAATGTTTTCTATCATGTTATTGTTTTTCTACTAGTTCTACCTGTTCACATAGAACTTTGATCGTTTAATGTGGTTCTTGTGGATAAGGAGCTACTTTCAAAATGTTATTAGTGTGTGTGGATTTCATTTTATATTTTGAGTAATTGATATTTGGTTTTTTTTGCAATCATCGAGTCTTATTTACTAAACTAATTCATTTGATTTTGATATTTAACTTACACATGTGTAAGTCGTATAACTTACGCATGTGTAAGTTAGATATCAAAATTAAATAAGTATTCAAAACTGGTAAATTGTAAACCTTACGCATGTGTAAGTTAGATATCAAAATTAAATAAGTATTCAAAACTGGTAAATTGTAAACCTTACGCATGTGTAAGTTATACGACTTACACGTGTAAGGTAATAATTTGATTTTATTACCCAGCTTACACATGTGTAAGGAATAGTAATTATGAACTACTATCATTATTTATACCATTAATAACAATTTACACATGTGTTAGGTATACAGCTCGTAATAATTTGATTTTATTACTCAACTTACACATGTGTAAGTCGTATAACTTTGATTTTATTACTCAACTTATACATGTGTAAGTCGTATAACTTACACATGAGTATGTTAGATATCAAAATCAAATGATTATTCAGAACGGGTAAACTGTAAACCTTACGCATGTGTAAGTTATAACTTACACATGTGTAAGTCGTAATAATTTGATTTTATTACCCAACTTACACATGTGTAAGGAATATAATCATGAACTATATCATTATTTATAACATTAATAACAACTTACACATGTGTAAGGTTTAACTTTTTTTTTTGTTATATTATGTAACCATAGGTATTAATTTTTTATTTTGTTATTAATGTTAAGATATTGATACGACAACTATGTATTTTTTTTTATATATCTCTATAATTTTACATAGGTATACAAATCGAATGCTACATTTTTGAAAAATATTGATACATTTTTAAAAATTATTATTAAAAAAGAAAAACAAATCCTTAAATATGCAGCATCAGGACATTGTGTCAAAACTTCATTCTGTAATAGAGACAAACTTGGGAACAAATACCAGCTGCAGGGACGTTACATAGACAAACTGACAACCATGATGCCTAGTGTACTTAAATTTTCCGATGTATGAAAGATGAAAAAGCGGCACGGGATAGGGATCACCCGTCGCCGCTGCCAATACCACAATCGCCGATGCATTATGCAGGCATCCGTCTAGTAACATCGAAACAAAATTCAAAGTTATTAGCATGCATCCGCTGACATTTTTTAGTAAAGATACAAACCCTACCATTATCTTATATTGCAATCGCTTCCCAGCAAATAATCTTGCCAAATAATAATATAAAAAGCTATCATTAGGTATCAATAGGGAAACACATATAGTTGTTACTAGTTACATGGGGTACACACAAGTATTCACACAAAAGATTCACAGAAAATGTGGAAGCAGATGATGATCCACAAGCATATGTGCCCATGATAGAAAAACACCACCCATCAGAGCTACCGTGCAGACATAATAGTTAACAGCAACCCAAAGTGATCACTGGGCAAAACAGGTAGCTCCAACTCTTTCCCTCTTTTCTTTTGCTTCATATATGTCACTTCTGGTATAGGTTTGGTACCAACCATGTTAATACTTTCCGTTTTAAAATCACGTAAACTAATCAAAAATCGGTCAAGGCGTTTCTGCAGTTTCCTATTAGCAGACAACATCGGGTTTGCCTTTGTATCATAAGTCCATCCAATTTCAGTTGGATTCAGTTCAGTCCAGGCGTCACCCCATCCATTTGGAAGTGGAAGCTCACCATCCAGCTTGTCGTCCCATATCATATCACCACAGAAAATTATGTTCAGGTTTTTCTTGAGAAACTCAACGGCTTCGTTTGCTTGTTTTACACGTTCTAGACTATACATTTGGTCCTTTTTTGCGGGCCAGGGCATGGGCTCTCAAGATGGCTTGTAGCAACCACCAAAGAAGTATCATCTTGAGAAGAAACTTCTGCAAAGCATAGCTCGCTTCCCATTGCAGAAAAACTAAATTGCTTACAGCTAAATGATATCACGGGCAGATAGATATCAATATAGGATGATCGCAAGAAACAAAGTCCAAGTGACCCATATGCTGTTAGTATAAGATTAACTATTTTGAAACTAAAGAATTTCCTTTTAACTTAAACAAGTCCCCAACCATCACTGTGCGGGAAATGTGGAACAATAAATCATTTATAAAAAAAACTCAAGTGGAAGAACATTTACCTTCTCAATGTAGGACCGCACCATGTTTTCAGTGTCTTGCACAATGCTCTCAGATTGACCCTATGCAAATATCAATATAGGTGTTAGAGAAGCTATTGAAAGCAGAAGTTGTCTAAAAGTGCATGAGTTAATGATGCGAAAATCACCAACAGCTACTTTTGTCAGACCAGGAAGACCGATCAGGGTCAAGTTCACAACTGTCAACACGATACATCAGCAGATGAATTTTTGTATTAGAAACAAGAGCTGCAGAAAACTAGCATTGGGAGGTGATGACTTGGGATAAAAAGAGGTGATGGAAAGGAAGGGTGGGTGGGTGTCTGACCATTAGGAAAATAAACGTTGAGATATATGGGAACAGATGAAATCTGTTTGGTGCGACCAGTCTCGCGATCAGTTTCATCAGCAATTTCGTTGCGAACAGCAGCTAGGAAAAGAAAGAAAAAGGAATGAATTAACAATTTCTTTGAATTGTGTTTGTTTGTTAATATGGGGAGGGAGAGAAGAATAGATACCGAAATCAGTAAATCTCTTTCTGGGCTGGTGAGGAAACTCAGCATATTCTCTACCTTCATCAATTCTGTGAAGCTGTAGAACAAGAGGGCGACGAGTAACAATACCTGCAGACGAAAGAGGATGATGACTTTACAAAAGGCACCAGGAGTATTATTTAGTTTGATAAAGTCACTAAAAATACGAGGCATTTATAAATGAAAGGTAAATAGTGTGGTGCAAATGAAGCTAACCTGGATGCAATAGTATGGCCTGGTGACTGCCTTATCAGACGAAAGTGAGCATTTATACGACTTCCATCAATTGGATCTTTGAAAAATGGCATAAATATCGGGAGTGACCTCCTACAAAATCCAATCATAACATATAGATTAGCACATAACTTAAATTTCATCAAAATTCCTATATCTCCCTTTGATGTTGTTGACAAGTAAAGATGATAACGATGAACAGGTAATTTAAGTTAGACAGTTTGCAGAAATTGCTTCAATCTATAAAAAGAAGTACCATAAAGTCATAAATTAAGGACCGGCCATACTTCCCTACATAGCTAATTAATATCTGAAAATACAAAAAATAAAATTGGTCAAGAAGGAAAGGAACATAAACCAACCTCCAGGATATCCTTGACCAAGAAGGAAAGGAATATGCGCCTACCTGCAGACCTATCAAAAATCCTAACCAGTCTTGCTATGCTCGCATACCTGGTTACATTTTTACCAGAAGTAGACTGAAAAGAAGCAGCAAGTTCCAGCAGCTCATGGTCTGCTTACAAAAACGCCACTACTACTTTAGCAATAAGCCAAAAATGTTCTTTTTTACTGTTTTTCATACTGAGCGTGGGACAAATAATGCAACAAAACCATTCATCTATACCTTTAAACATGGTTTCTTGTTAATCATTGCATTTGAATGAAGTAAATGCCAAGGGAAGGTCAATTCCAAAGTCCAAAGGGATACAACTCGACTAGAGGTACCAATCTCGATCTATTTACTTTTATGGAACAAATCTGGTTATTAGTTACGTTTCATCTCTAACGGGCCAAACTAGTAAAATATAAAATAGCTTAAAAAGTCGCTCAAAGTGTATGCACCAAACAGAACTACATGGATACAGAACTATGGATAGGTTATATGACTCACGATATGCTTGTAGCAATGCAAATAATCAACACCGGTAGAAAAAGCAAGCAAGTCTTCGTCTTAGCTCAAGGTACCCGGATATACATTGGATACATTTTTAAGGAAAATTATTGACACAATTTGTGAAACAAACAACATGGTATGGACATTAGCTATGCATTCGATACATTTTTAAACATCATCATAATAAAATTTTGATACATTTTATTATTGGTAGATACACCAATCCTATTCAAATTGATCTATCCACTTAAATTGATCTATCCACATACAAATTCATCATATAAACTCAATCACCATTCTAATTGTCCCAGCAAGCTCAAAAGACACATAATTGGTATGTAAATTTAAACAATAACATATATTTTATATGTAACTGATGCATTACAGTACACTATAAACCCTAATTAGACTATAATTTAAGTTAAATAAAAATAAAATAAAATTGAAACTTACCAAATCAATGGTGCGACTAGTAGACACATAATTAGAAAATTCATTTTTAGAATTAGCATCTCCCCGTTTCCGACCACCGCCACTCTGTTCCGTCACCGACGATTCGTCACTGCCGGCGTCACCAAATCCGGCAACAAAGCTCCATTCCAAATTCTAATTTATCTTAATAGAAGAAAATGGCCAAATCAAATTCAAAGTATAAGAAGAAGGATTCAAAGTTGAGAAAGTGTGAGAATGATTTGGGGAAGAACTGAATTACTGAAAATGACAATGACGATGAGTAAACCTAATCATAAAATTGAGCTGTTATTAATAAATATAGTAATAAAAACCTAGCCACGTGACAGAATCGGAGAAGGAGGAGGAGACGGTGATGATGGCGGTGGTTGATTTAATCGGAGAATAGAGTAAGTTGAGCTGATCTGTGTGGACTGTGGAAGTGAAGAGGGGTTTTGTTGTGGATAAGGAAATTACGCAACTACCCTCTCACATGTAAAAAGACGCGGGAGTTGATGTAATCTGAGCCGCTCAAAAATGTGGATCCAACGGCCAGGAATAGGCCCTAATCTAATTGTTGGTCCTAAAATAATTTCCCTGATATGATATCTAGATGTAAAACAATTTCCCTTTTCATTGTATAACATTATGCAGTTCTGAGCCTTTATATGTAAGACATGAATTACACACCACCGGCCAATGATGTTTCTTGTTTGTTGTCATTTTCTTTTCTTTCTTTGTTGTTTAGACATGGATTAGAATATTATAATTCATTAAATAAAATATGGTTGGGTAGCACCTACAAACGTTAATAGCCACCGACGTTATAGTTATAAAATATTATTCATAAAACGTGTTTAATAAAGCAATTTATGTTATGACAAACGTTAATACCCAAACGTCTTACAGTGGTGCCAATCCAAACTCATGCATTGTGTATACATAAAATTTGTTTACTCATAAAAGTGTTAACTGCAAGTTTATAGAGTTTTATGTGAAATTCGGTAAAAGTTTTATGCTTTTGTTCTATATATTTTGAGAAAGTCTATCGTGGTCCCATGTCAATCAGTCATAGCCAAGTTTTGGTACGCATGTTAACTCTTAATCTGGAAAATTACTCTCCTTTTAAAACTTAATGACCCCAGCCAAGAATTCGTTCCTGACAATCAGCAGGATACTAGCACAAAGGGTGGACAACACGCAAAAAGTCGAGCAAGAAATAAAATGGTAATTTATAGTTGTACAAATGAAGTATAAAAACTTAAAAATTGAATTCAATGCACGCCCAGTGGGACTCGAACCCACAATCGCCTGATTAGAAGTCAGACGCCTTATCCATTAGGCCATGGGCGCTTTTTGTTTTGATTTAAACAGTTTTCTTTAAATTATATGAGTAAAACCTTAAAAACTGACCTCATAACTCACATGTAACAAGAATTTGATTACCCGATGATAAGACAAAAGGGATCTTTCCACGTAATCTCGAAAAATATACCACTCTCTATCATAAGTCAACGAATCATATGGTATCACCTACCTATGTGCGCAAATTATTCCAAAACAATTTTCTTATACAATTGTTTATTGTTAATTATATATATATATATTGTCGTAATTCAGTTGAAAAAGAAAAGTGTAGGTAATCGCTGGCTCACTTTCATTATTACTTTCACTCTAACTAACCGCTACCTAGGGGTTGGGTATTGTAAAACAAGTATTAAAGTAAAACAAATAGGACAAGATCTTGACGCTTAGATCATGGTTAAATTGATGCACGAAGATTCACGAAGCAATTGATGCACGGTGATTTTTATGATGCACAGTGATGTTCAGTGAAGAGAAACCTATTGTTTTTACTTTAATACTTGTTTTATTTTACCTAAAACCCCGTTACCTAATATACAATTTGTATTGGTTTTACCAATTATAAATAGAATCAACTAAAAACCGAAAGACGATGTTTTCACTTTTTGAATAAATTAACTGATGCTTTTATAGATGTATTGAAGACATGAAGTATTTGTTACAAATTTATCGAATCGCCAGGAAATATATATGAGTAATAATGGACTTGGTCAATAAACTTGAAAGGTTAAGGATATATGATACGTGGGACATGTTTTTAAAAGCTTATACAGTAGTGGTAAAATAGTACGAGTAGAATATATTTGACTTATGAAACCAAACAGTCTATTAGAAATGTTTAAGTAGATCTACAGTCCTTTCTTTTTTAATTCGTATTAAATCAATGCTAGCCGGCAGGTGGCCAGGCTGTTCATACTATATATACATAACAAAGCATACATAGATCCATGGTATAGCGACAATGGAGTTTAACTTGACACTTGGTCTGGTTTCTTGCATCACTCTTTTCTTTCTTATTCTCATCCGCCGGAAAAAGACGGCAACCAACGAGAAACGACAACCACCAGCTCCACCAGGATGGCCGGTGTTTGGGAACCTTTTCAATCTTGGTACCATGCCACATAGAACCGTGGCTGGGTTGGCTACCAAATACGGTCCTATTGTCAGGTTAAAACTTGGCTCTGTCAACACAGTGGTTGTCTTGAATGTCAAGACAGCCACCGAGTTGTTTAAGAACCATGATTTGACGTTTGTGGACCGCACAATCACCGAGACTAGTAAGTCTCATGACTATGACAAATCTTCTTTAGCACTCGCTCCTTATGGTATGTACTGGCGAGTGCTAAAAAAGATTTGTACGGTTGAGATGCTCGTTGCTAAAAGGATCAACGAGTCAACTACTGTGAGAAGACGGTGTGTTGACAACATGCTAACTTGGATTGAAAAGGATGCTAGTTTGGCTAAAGTCGGGAGTGGGGTTCATATCGCGAAATTTGTCTTTTTAGCATCGTTTAACTTGCTAGGAAACCTCATGCTCTCACGTGACTTGGCTAACCCGGACTCTAAAGTTGGGTCGGAATTTTTTGAGTTGATGCTGGGGTTGATGGAGTGGGGTGGTCATCCTAATATATCGGATCTGTACCCGTGGCTAAAATGGTTCGATTTGCAAGGGTTGAGAAAGAAAATGGACCGGGATATGGCAAAAGCAATTGAGATAGCAACCACGTGGGTGGACGAGCGAATGGAGGAGCGGCAAAAGGAAGCAGAACGTCCCAGTGAGCAGAGGAAGGACTTCTTAGACGTGTTATTGGACTATGAAGGTACCGGAAAAGATGAGCCTGAAAAAATGTCCAAAAAGGACATCACCGTTTTCATTTTGGTAAGTGTTATTTGATCCCTTTTATTGGTTAGCTAATAATGTCATATTAAAAAAGTTTAATCTCATATTAGTGAAGCCGAATTCTTATTTATGAATTATTCTAAACGTTTTCTTACAAACTGTTTAGGAAATATTTTTGGCTGGTTCGGAGACAACGAGTAGCACCATTGAGTGGGCCCTATGCGAGTTACTAAGATGCCCTGCAAAAATGACTCGGGCCAAAGATGAGCTCGCATCTGTCATTGGCCCGAATCAGAAACTTGAGGAGAGTTCTATTGATAACCTTCCTTACCTTCAAGCCATAATAAAGGAAACTTTACGATTGCACGCACCAATCCCATTCCTGGTCCCACGAAAGGCGGGACAAGACACTGATTTTATGGGATACCATATACCTAAAGGCACCCAATTGTTTGTGAATGCGTGGGCCATAGGGAGAGACCCCGAGTATTGGGAAAACCCGGACTCCTTTGAGCCTGAGAGGTTCTTAGGCTCAAAAATCGACTACAAAGGTCAAAACTATGAACTCATACCATTTGGTGCTGGGAGAAGAATATGTGCGGGGATACCACTTGCACATCGTGTGTTGCACCTTGTGTTGGGTTCGTTGCTGCATGAATTTGATTGGGAGCTTGAAAGCCATATGAGCGCGGACACATTGGACATGAACGATCAACTTGGAATTGTTGTAAGGAGACAACAACCATTGAAAGTGATACCTACAAAAGTGAAATGTTAATTTATATATACATATACATACATTATATATGTAGACTTGTTAATGTTATACTTGAAAGTTTATGCAAGTTTAAGCTCATGTAATACTAGCTGTAGTATAATTCTAATAATATGGCTTATAAACAGGACTGGTTTTGGGCTATTTCCTCTGAATCTCGAATGGTTCTTTTGGTTCGAACAAGTCAAACACACTATTTTATCTGAAATAAATATTAAAATGTTAGGTAAAAAAACAAGTCTAATTGAGCAACTGAGCCAACATTGTTATCCGAGTATACTATAAATCAACGGAGAGCATCTCATAATAAGAGGCAAAGAAATCAAGGATTAGTTGGAAGACAAGAGGTAAAGAAATCATATCAATATCTTTTTTGTATCATATCTTTGGTTAATATGCTTCTTAATTGTTTTCGATTCACAGCGCATTTTAACAAGGAATCATTTTTACAAGAGGGGCGAATTTAGTACATGTATGGCCATTTACATTTTTCTCGTGCTATTGCCCATAAACAGTTGAAAATTGAAGAACAAAACTATAGCAATCTGCATCATATTGGCAGTAAAAAGTAATTGACTATACTGATAAGTATACAAGTATACAACATTTTGCCAATTACCCTGATTGATCACAAAGTGGTACACATCTATATATCCAACCTTACAAAACCAAACAATATATCATTTGAGTTATTCAGGCCCAATGAAAGATTTGTCAATGATTTCTTGACTGAACTTGGATACATAATGAAGTCCCACGAGAAGTTCCGAGATTGCAATCTCACTGGTTGCTTGATCTGCGTAGTACAACGTCTGAACCAAAAGAACCTTACCCGCTGAATCAATCGGTTGCTTCTCAAAATTTCTCTCTGAGTACCATCTTATCATATTGTGAGCAAGTGGAGATAACCAATCTTGAATCCTTTGAAAGGCTAACCTTTGATGCGACGCTATAACTTCTTCCTCAGACGCTTTTAAAGCTAATTCTTTTTTTGACAAAAACAGTTTTTCTCTCAACAATTCTTTGATATTTGTTGTTAACATATCATACAAGTTGTCTCGTGCGTTAGGACTCATAAACCGAGGTGACATTGCTAAAGTTTCAACAAAAATGATAATATTTGCGTATCGTAGAGCTAAAGAAGTATTACCAAGTGTTGGTTCTTGAACTTTTGAAAATCTTTGTTTGGAGTTGAAGAAATTATTAGTAGCTAATTTCTTCATGGGATCAAAAACGTTGTTCTGGAAAAGAGCGTTGTTGACCCTGATGAGAGGAAGAGTACTAGCATGATGGGTTTTTCCATTACTTTGCAGTTTAGTTGTTGATGGGTATCTCCCGCAAAGAACAGGCTGCGTATGTCCAAAATTTGACATGGATTTCCTGAAATTACTTTCAGATGATGGATAAACCGAGGCTTGCGTACATGTTGAAATGGAATTGTTGCGTACAAAACAGCCACCATGTGGCAAAGTAGATCTAAATTCATTGGAAATACCAAAAACCATCTTGATCCTCTCAGCTACGGTTAGAAGAGATCTAAGCAAGAGCCTCACGACGTAGTCATAGGATCGAAACCAAGGAGACATTTCACGAAGACCTCTTACCTCCTCACGCTGCCATGTGACCTTCTGATGGAACTCTTGCACTTGCCCTTGATTCACGCGGTTGGATTGCATTTTCATTAGCCTTATCTCTATATCATACAACGCTTCAAGTTGTTCACGCAACTGTGACGTACTATCAGCAAATCTTTTCATCTTTGCAACCCGTTTCTCCATTTTCTTCAGTCTATATTCCCATCCACACCATTTAAGATCAATCTCAAAAGGGTTATCAAAAACATGATCGAGGTTATGGTATATCGGATCAACACACTTTTTGCCAAGCCTGGCCATAGAAACAGCCACACTCTTTAAGTTATCGATGATCTCTGCTAACGCAAGATTAATAAGATATGGTTGATCATCTGAAATAAGAGTACGAATGCCAAGTGAATATCTGAGTTCTTGCTTTAACAGTGACATATGTCTATCACTTAACCAATGCCATAAATTAACAACTTTACACATAAATCTTGAGACTTCAAACGACATGATCCCGATCATGGGGCTTTCAGGCTCCAAACCCTTGTTTTTATGAGAGCTCCGCAACTTAGCGGATAACCACGATGACTCCTTCATTGTATCTATACTCTAGATCTTTACTTTCTTTTCACTAGATAATTAAGGTATACCAAAAATAAGCTAGTGTCAGTACATTGCAAATTTAAAAGTAAACAAAAAATATAAAATGTTTTATCAGTTTCAGTAACGAAATTACTAAGAAACATACACTTAATTGCATATATTCAAATGATCAAATACGTATATATGGTATGCATACATTATATAATTAGTTCCTAGCTAGCTAATCATGAAGCGCATTAGGCATACAGATTAGATTAGTATATATATAGCTTGAATGAACATGCATGCATGAAAACTCACCTCGATCGATCGATCGATCAAATAATTAATTACAGAGAAGATGGAAACGGAAGTGATGGAAATGAGTTGGTTAGAGTTTTAATAGCAAGTATTGACATTTTTGTTTGGTCAAAAATCGGAAAAAACGAAGGAAGCTATAGCTAGCTAGCTGGAGATTTTTGTTTCATGCTAAACGATGTATATATATGAGTATATGTTGCTAACTGCAGAAAGACATATATGTGAAAACTAGGGCCGGATATATGACCCATACTGCAGAACAACTGTTCTTAGGTTTTACCATTTTTTCTAGATATATTGTGATCAAATTAATAATGACATATACTTTGGTATATCTAAACTCTTACGTATTACAACTACTAAATTAAATTTACATTATCCTTTTCCGTTAACACTAAATTTGGGAGATATATTCGGCTATAAATTACTACTTTTAATTATACTCCCACTACTTACCTACTAGAAATCTGGTTTTTGGGGACGACAATAAATTCGTCGCCAAAAGCAGCTAAATGACAAAACATTTAAGACTTTGACTTAAAAGGTCATAAAAAGAATCGGGAACGACAAAGTCATCGCGGAAGTCGTATCCGTAGATTTTCCGATTTTCTTTTTGATTTTTTTTTCTGTAAAAATCTAAAAAACATTCGGCGACGACATATGTCGCCACCAAAAGTATTTTATTTTTATTTTTTATTATTTTTGGTTTCCCGCCAAGACAAAAATCTCCCGTCATATTTTTTAAAAACCGAATTTCTTGTAGTGTCCTGCACGTACGATATATATACCATTTAGTTAATTTATAATGTTTGAAGTTAACAAATCTTTATGTTTTATTCATCATGTGATTTCTTGATCTGTTAAGTTATATATTAAGACTATGTAGTTTTTGCTAAAAATGTACGTTGTATCTTATCTGGGTAATTTGTTATTAAGTGTAAAATCTTTGTTGACATCTTATCCATGATTTTATTTGTTAATATATTATTGTACGTATGCAATGATATCATTTTAAATTTTAATTCCCCCATGGCCCCATATAAATATTTGTTAAAATCATGTTCTCTGATTTACAATGCCAAACAAAGTGTTCAAAGAGACAGCTCACAATTACTAAAATATAATTTCTTGGTGTACGCACGTACATTGTAAAATTTACAATTTCAAAACGATTGGGATTAATTATATATCCCCCTTAACGTACGAACGCAAATTAATATGTTAAACCTCCCGTTGTCGAATCGCGACACGAAATTTCCAGTGAAATTCACCTTTCAGAAAAAAAATAAAAAATAATAACATAGATAAATATGTTAAACAACATATGCTATACAAAATGAAATATGTCATTTGTATGAAACGAAACAAACAAGTGAAGCTAGCAAGTAATTCTGAAGTTTGTTTTCGTTGATAATTCCAATAATAATTCAATCTCAAGTCGTCAGAGGTTTCTTAATTTGTCCATTCTCATTTCTTAATTAGTCCACTCTCATGTCAAGTCGTCGTCCGAGGTCCTTATTTTCTTTTAACAATTATGGTATTTAAACTTTGGTTGATAATTTTGATGTGACATTTGTGACTAGCATAATTATAAACCAACAACCAATCTCAATGAATCGGGGAGAGCTAATCTAGCTAGCTAGAAAAAAAATTAAAAGAAGTAAAACTCGTACATGAAGTTTAATTAGTCGAGTGTAATCTTTACTATTTAAACACCAGATTAAAATCGTTTTCGGGATACCTTTCAGCCGTAATTAAGTTGATCTACTTATATTATATAGTTTTAACTTTTAAGAACAGTGGGGTGTACAAAAATTACTACAAACATTTTCCATGTTTATCACACAGGTTTAGTTTTATAAGTTTTCAACAATAACTTTATAATGACAAATCAAGAATGGACAAAAAATGGCATTTTTTTTTGAGTAAATGGGCTACCCCGATGATATATTAAAATGACGAAATCACTATTAAGTACATAGAATGTGGTTGTATACCACATACAAGCTACATATGGCATTCCAAATGTAGTAAACACATAAACAAATTAACAAATATATTACAATTAACTGATAATGATCTCGAGTACTTTGTCACTTGTAAGCAAAACAGCCGCCACCAAACTTAGGCAACATAAGTAGGATGAGTTAAATTGCTTCGTTGTTGCTGCTTGTTTGATCAGTCCACGATGGCAACTTCCAAGCCTCCATTAGTTGCCTATTGTTCTCGGTCGCTTTTATGTTGATGGATATCAGCTTTAATCGGACATTTGTCACTATTTTGAGAATCACTTGGTTAGCGCTGCAGATGTTAGGAGAGAAAAGACGTGCATTTCGCTCCTGCCAAATAAAGTATGTAGCAGCCGCAACAAGAAGTCTTCCGATAATGCTTTCAGCTGACCTTTTCGTGCTTCTAGGAACGAGCCATGCCACAACATCTTCCCATTTTGCAGATACAGTTGCCATGTTTGCAAGTCTTTTAATTTTGTTCCAAACCTGCAATGAAAATGAGGAGAAAAAAAAAAAAGATTATGAAATAGTAATTTACTAGTAAGAGACGTGTCCATATATACTACGTACTATGCTATTGTTAGGCAAGGATATTTCCACATAGGTTTAGTTGACAATATTGTAAGTTGACGTGTCCATACCATGCTATTGTTAGACATAGATGATTTTTTGAAGTTTAGTTATATTTCTACTTTGTATGTGTTGATATGGACACTTGTAGATTTAGGCAATGAACCATTCTCTTAGTTTATGCTTGTATTTCTAAGTTTAATTCAAGGAGAGATATTTCCAATCCAATCTTTTTCTAAAAATAAAATATTGGACTTTTTAGGCCCACTAAAATTAGCCCAGGCCACATCCAGTTTTTGACGGAAAGTTATGCACGTCTAGACAGTAGAGTGTAGCGAGGAGGGAATAGGGACATAATTCTGTTTTTATACTTTTTATTGAACATTTTTTTAACTTTAAAGGTGAATTGTATTAACAAAGACATTTACAAGACAAATATAAGTACACAGGACATATCCTTGTACTACAATCTTCGGTTCTAATTCTATGAAATCTCCATATCTATCAGCAACATTCCAAGAAAAAGAGTCTATATATCCTATATACATCAGCAGCTGTAAATGCTCCCCATATAAATCCACCTAAATTAGTGTTAGAATGGGACCAAGAAGCGTCATCTTACACCGCTCTCTATTCCCATTCGCATACACTAATGACTAACCCAAAACCAGAGGTGGGGTAGGTAAAGGTCCAATGGTACTTCGCAAACTTAAAGAACATGAAAGGAAAGAGAAAAGAGAGAAGAAAGCTTTAGGTGTTGTTGATTCTGATGAGGAGGAGAGTGTTACCGGTTACTATGAGCCTGACCCAAGTCACAGTGATGGTCCACCATCGATGGGTATTCCCGAGGTCCCGGACAGTGACGCTCCGTTTACCATAACATTCCCTAGCATTCCTTTCAACAGCTCTTTGGATTCTGAGGAAGCTCGCAACGAGTATGTCCGGTCGTTGATGGTGCCCGCTCGTCTTCGGTCCACAGCTTTGCAGACTCGTGGTAGTTTTCGAGATTTTGCCAACGAGACTGTTATTCGCTCCATCTGCGTTCAGGTACGGCATCCGTAGCCGAATTATCTTCCCTTCATTTTATTTATTAATGCATATGTAGTATCTTTATCGTGTAGTCTAACTTCTTGCCATGTCTGTAGGAGGGTTATGAGAAGCACTTGGAATACGTTGAGAAAGAGAAAGCACGATTGAGTCGTCACAATAATGTGCTTCGCCGTCAGGTTAGACGTATGGAGAATAGCGTCCAGCCTGATGTGGTCAAGTCTCGAGATGATGATCTTAATGCAGAAATTATCATTCATAAGCAGAAAACTGACATGGCGGAGCAGGAGCTTAATGTGCTTCGACAGAAATTTGCTGAGCTGGAGGTGGAGAAGAATGAATTGGCTGAGAAAGTTCGTGAAGGGGAAGAGAGGTCCAAGGATTTTCTGTTCGAGATTGACGTTCTCAAAGCTGCTACCCTAGGGAATGAAGTTCACATATCAAAGTTGGATGATGAGTTAGAAAAGTTGGAGGAGGATAAGAAACAGTTAGTCGAAGGTATACCGGTTATTGTTGATAAGCTGCTAAAAAGTCACGAGTTCTTGCAGGAAATGGGAGCCGTGCAGACATGTGCTATGGCCGTGGGAGTTCACAAAGGTTTGGTGCGGGCTGTCTCAAAGGCTCCAGGTTTGGATGTTTCTAAAATCCCTGGGTACAAGCCGGACGCATTGAAGAAGTTGAAAGAAATCGCTTCCAAGTTTCATGAGAAGAAGTACGACTACATCAAAAATGTGGCTTCGAGCTCCTCTTTGCCCGCGCAGGAAATCTTGGGCCTTAAACCAGCCTCCAAGCCAGATGAGACTCCAGCCCGTGTTCGGCCTACCTCTTCTTTGGCTCCATCTCGCTCCTCCGTTCATGTTGATTGAACTTCGTTGCTTTATTATCTATGTGTTGAACTGTTGCACTTTTATTTTCATGGGTTGTAAGGCTTTTGTTAGCCAATTAAACTTTTATTACTTGTGCTAGGATGCCATAGTTATTAGGCTATGGAGTTGACAATTTTTAGGTGCATGTTTGGCATGGTGTTGATTTTATGCCAAACTTTATCGCTCTATTTTCATGAAAGTAGTACGTTTTATCGTAGCCCTTTGTTCGTTCTCGGTTTTAAACGGGCTGTAGCCTTTTGGCTTTTGAATGGGCCTTAGCCTTTTAGCTTTTGAATGGTTGTAGCCTTATGAAGGCTGTAGCCTTTTGGCTAATTAAATGGGTTGTAGCCTTTTTGGCTTTTGAATGGCGCCCACGAGCTCTAGCTTTTTAGCTTTTGAATGGCTGTAGCCTTATGAAGGCTGTAGCCTTTTGGCTAATTAAATGGTCGTAGCTTTTGTAGCCATTTCTTTGGCCGTAGCTTTATGGCTACATGAGCTCTTATAATAATTTTTTGCCAAGTCTTTGGGCTTACGAATTGCCAAAGGGAGTCTTGGGCTTTGGCTAAATCCACTTTTTGTTGTACTTTTGAGGATTGCCATTAGATGCCTAGGAAGCCTGTTCCCGTTCGCATCTTACAGAACTATTGGGGTTCTGTGACGTAAGGTTGCGAACCTACACGTCTGCCGTCGGAGATGATTCTGCCGTGGCCTATATATATATATTTTGTGTACATAACTGCTTAAACGAATTCCGTGGCCTGGGTTTGATGGACCGTAGGCTTGGATTTTCATTCAATGGGGCTTAGAGGCCTAGTTCATAATTTACATTGGGGCGTAACCCCTTTCTTTTTCAAGATAATTAAATATAACACTTTTTGAGCTGGGAGCCATTCCACGTCCTTGGCAAATCTTCTCCTTGGAGTGTGGCCAGTTTGTACGAGCCGTTCCCGCAGGCTTCTGTTACTTGATATGGCCCTTCCCATTGGGGGCCTAGCTTGCCCTGCTTTTCTGCTTTGCTGGCGTCGTTGTTCCGGAAAACGTATTCGCCTGGCAGGAATGCCTCTTTACATACTCGCTTGTCATAGTATTTCTTCATTTGCCTTTTATAAGCTGCTTCTCTGATGGAGGCTATTTCCCTCCTTTCTTCCAAAAGATTAAGGTTTGTTCTTAATTGCTCCTCATTTTCAACTTCTGTGATGGAATATATTTAACAAAACCTTCTGCAAACATTCATCCAACTAAAACTTTAACTAGCAACCAGTGCATTATTCCTCCAACATAAATTCCATCTTGCTGCCTCACTCAAAACATTCCTTGTTTTCTTCACTTTTAATGCTAACAGCTTGTGCCTCACATTATCCTTTATTAGCCTGCATACAACATCCCCATTTCTCTCTTCTTTTTTTTGAATACTTTGCTTTGGTTATTATGTTAGTTTGGGACTTTTGGATGGTTGGACTTTCTCTTTGAATTGTTGGACTCGGTTTGAAAACATTAGCCTAGAATGAAGACGCTATGCAAGATAAATATAGATAAAAATAAACAATAAAAGTGAAATAACAAATCTTCTTAAAATAATAGATTAAAAATCCTTCTAACCATATAATGATGACAAATGAAAAAATTAAGAGATAAGATTAAGAAAGTAATTTAGTGTAATCCACACGTTATCATTTTGTGATTTCAGAAGGATTTTTGAACTAATTTTAAAAAATATATATTATTTCTCATAATAAAATAACAAAAGACTACTATAGAAAATATGTTAAATTATTTTTATGAGCATCTTTTATGTAACAGATTATGTCGATGTGATTTATGTTGGACTTGATTGTTTAAGTTTTGTTGGCAAAGTGTAGGGGCTGATTTGCATTTAATCCAAACTTGTATTTAATTAGGAGAAAAGTGAATTAGTCTGCACAGTCTAGAGACCTACTAGATTTTAGATTTTAGACCTGTGTCCAACACGGACACGGGGCTTATTATATTATCAATATTAAATCTTCATACATTTACGTCATAAAAGTATAATGTTGAAGATATATTGTTTCAAGTGTTATACTTTGCAAGTTGTAGTACAATAATTACACGTTCGTCACTGTCATTATTAGCTCAGACATATTGATGGAATTGTTTGTCGTAGTTATTCCACAAGACACATGCTACAATAATTCCTCTATTATAGAATTTTTTGAAACCAGTTGTACTCATAATGTGATATTATTATGAAAGATAATTAAGAATTAAAATATAAACAAACTTGTGATCATGTACTTGACATTCAAGTATATATCTTTGATCATGATGCGGGCCCATAACACGAATAGTTTATTTTCAATCACATGTCCTATGATAATTAGATAACAATTAGGATTGTTTTCATATTCTTTGATAACAATTAGGACTCTTGATTTGAGAGACAATTGTAACTTTAAACATTAATACGCAAAACTAATATATAAAAATAGAGAAAATGTTGTACTTTTTTTATTGAGAGATAAATGAATCTTGAATGGAGTTTATATTGATTTGGATTTAGTATTCCGTAACCAACTGTTGTAAATCGTGCTTTGTTATGTGATCGTCTCATGTTCTGTGATTCTTATTGTGTTTAGGATAAGAATGTTGTATATCGTCATCTGTTATTATGTTTAGGGATAGGTATTTAGAGTTCATATTGTGTTTATATTAAATATTAATTAAACATTATAATTTTATAATTTATAAAAATCTAATCTAGTATATTATCAAATTGGACGACATTATCAATATTGTATTGGGATACCATGTACGATATTTATAGATATCAATTTATAATATTTTTATAATATTTTCTTCTAACCTAATCTTTATATTTAGTCATGTAGTCGACATTGATATTTATAGGTGTAAATCTATATTTGTTTATATAATAAAAAGTCTAAAAAGTCAAAACTGAGAATTTGAGAAAATCGAGAGATGTGATTACGCGGATTGTTTATAACATTGTAAAGATAAGATAATTTATTAATATATAAATTTAAATGTAAAAATGTAAGTAAAAACAAATTTAAAAGAATATACTTTTAGAACATTGAACACATATATTGTATTTCATCTTTTGAAATATTTTTTGTAGACAATATTTCATATGTTGAAATTATTTTAATTAATTAAATGATTAAATTTTTTAAATAATCTTCTCAAGTTGATGGTTAAAATAAATATAAATTAAGTATTCAGGACTAAAAAGTGTAAATTATTGATGAAAAACAAAAAAGTGTAAATTAATGAGACTTTTTCTATAAATATTAATATAATAATATATTTGGATAATGATTATTAGGATTTTTAATTTATAATTAAATTAAATGATGACATAAGCGGAAGTCAATTTGATGAAATTGAGTGATTTGATTGGTTAATAAGTTATTATTTCAACTGTCTTGTAGTATGATTAAGATAAAGATTAAGATGTATAATTATGTGAGTAATATGTGAGTAATAGGATTTAGTCTAGCTAGGCAGCCTTAGTACTTTGTTCCATAGGATGTTTAGCACCAATTATCTTTCTTGCATGGTTGGTTCCTTTTTTATATGCATGTATGCATTGTTGTTTCCTTATCCCATGTTGGCTAGTGTATATGTATTGTCGAACTTGTGCTAAAGTATGTTAGGTTGCATGTTTGCTACTCCCCACGCTTACAGATAAGTATTTCCTTATTTGCTATCGGCGACCGACAGGTATGATAACTAAACTCTTTACACTTTTAGACTTTCGCCTCTCTGGGCCGGAGGTCCTGGAAGGAGTCTCTCAAACCTCCCCTGTACCCGTCTAGGGATTGGGTTTGTTGTATGTATAATTATGGTCCAATTAGGTTTAGAATAAACAAATCGGTGCTTCCCAATTCCCATACACTCACAAACAACCATCACGAATTCACGATAGGTCGAAGGAATTGAAGACGACGTTTCACGGCGGTTCGGAGATAACCGTCACACGTTAGGCTAGCTATAATTCCTATAAATCGGTTAGTTTTTGTTCATTTTTTGTATTTCCAGTTTTATAATTACATACAATTTTGTATATATATAATTATATATGATGTTTTAGTGTAAATAGAATCAAATTCTTGCAATTTTCATTAAACATTATAAATGTGTATCGTCAATTTCTAAGAGTTAAAAAACACATATCCCCAATCCTTTGTTATTTATAGGGTTTTACTTCTTAGATAGATACTCCTAAAATGGCAGCAGCCGCCGTGAAGTACGAAATTGAATACTATGGTCGTTGCGAAACCACAGCAGAATACGACGTAATCGTAGATGGGGAGCCATTCGAAACATGGGTGACACATTGTCCATACAAAGTCGAAAAATGGATACGAGGAACCGAAAACTGGAACTGTCGTCGTCTAAAACGTCTAATAGTCGGTCTGGATATCGAATGGCGACCAAATACTATCAAGGGCCAACAAAACCCGGTTGCTATCCTCCAGCTTTTCGTCAGTAGACGCTGTTTAATCTACCAATTCCGAGAAAACATAAGGGTCCCTGAAGTGTTGAAAAACTTTTTGAAAAACCCAGATTACACATTTGTTGGGGTGGGTATTGAGCATGATAAGCAGAAGTTGTTTAGAGACCATGGTTTGGAAGTTGGGAAAGTGATGGATTTAAGCGAAAAGGCGGCGTATGAGTTGACTGATGTGGAGCTAAAGAAAGCTGGAATGAAGAAACTGGGTGAGGTGATTTTGGGTAAGGAAGTTGATCATGGGAAAGTTTTGGGGGTGAGAATGAGTGATTGGGAGGAGAAATGTTTGTCTAATGATCAAGTTCTGTATGCATGTCTTGATGCTTATTTTTCTTTTGCAATTGGGAGGCAATTGGAGTCATGGTATGATTAGTTAAGTAGCAGCTGTCTAGCTAACTATATTGGGTTATCATGAAAATGTGTTTTTGATTATATTTCATTAGAATTATGTGGATTACTAACTTTAGTGTCCGTTTAGTTATCTAAGTATGTTTAGTTCTCTTCTTATTGTACTTGTTAATCTTGGTATCTTAATATATATTAAAGGCTTACTAGAATCAGGTTGGTATTGTTATTGCAAGAGTTAGTATTGTTATCCGTTTATGTGTAAATGTGTTTTGATTATGTTTAACAACCCCGAGACCAGTGCTTCATAGCATCTTTACAACAGGTCTCAAGTTCGAAAACTTGGTTGTAGCCAAGGCTAAAAATCATGCGGAAATAAAACTCTTGTAGATTTTAATTCTTTGGTAACGGGCCATGAAGTTGAATAACTTTTGGATGGTTATGTAACTTTTCGAATGGTTCAATAGGCTACCCAAAGTTCAAAGAGTATATTGTAAATTATAGATGAAGTCGTTGAATATAAAATTTCATTTTTGTTTACCAGACTGGCCTGTCTGGTAATTAGGATCACAAATCTGGTTCATTTCAAGCAAAAGATCCGGTGGGACATCTTTGTAATTGTGAAACAAGACATCTAAGCTAGGTAAAAGAATTTTAACTGGACAATTTATTAATAATAATTCTGTTATTTCCTTCCATGAAAGGGAATTTCGATCACCCCAACTTTTGGAAGCCATGAGTGTTAAGTGATTCACTAACTGCGTGACCATTTCATGCATAATAGTCATTTTGCAACTGGGAGGCAATTGGAGGCATGGTGTGATTAGTTAATTAAGTTGCTGGCTAGCTTTTGTTATCATGAAAATGCGTTCTTGGTTGTATTTCATTAGAATTATGTGGATTACTTTGGTGTTTGTTTAGTTATCAAGTATGTTTAGTTGATAACTTGATCTTTCTTAATGTACTTTTTAATCTTGTTTCTTAATATTAAGGTTTATTAGAATTATGTTGGTATTGTAATTGCAAAAGTTGAGATTTGATGTATCCTTGGGGCCATTATGCTTATCTGTTTATGTGTAACTATGTTCTGATTCATTTAAGTTTTAACCACCCCTGTACTAGTTTAGGATCTTTACAATACGTCTCAAGTTCGAATACCTAGTATCCTAATCCTACCACCAAAGTGAAAAACTTTGCTAGTGGTTCTTAGGATCTTTACTGTATAATTTTCCCTCTTTTGACCAGACTGGCATTGGCCTGACCCGTTAAAGTTTGAAACCTGAAGCAATTGAAAACCCAGGATCAAAGAGAGAACCTATACAGTTTTGGTTGGTCTAAACTAGTTCGGGTTGATTGGTTTTAACCGCCAGAGTTGGTTATTGGCCTCACAAATCTAGTTCATTTTAAGCAAAAGAACTGGCTGGATCACTTTGTAATTGTGAAACAAGACATCGAAGATAAAAGAATTTCAAAGTTTACGGCGGGACATGCAAATATCTAATAGTTCTGTTATTTCCATCCATGTAAGGGGAATCTCATCCCAACTTTGGAAGTCATGAGGGTTAAGTGATTCACTAACTCGATGACCATTTCATGCATAATAGTCATTATGTTATTAATACTTAGCTCAGCCACCGATTACTAATTGACTGACATATGTTGTTATACCTTACTGATTTATGAGCCTGTTTTTTATTATATGTATGGATGGATATTATGCTATCAGCACGCTATGACTTGAAAAAGTAAGTTGATTTCAGCTTAGATTTCATAGAATTTATTATGGTTGGATTGGAATTGGAAACTTTGAAATCACATATAGAGCAACAAAAGACTTTAAATTGGTGGTCAACCGGTTGGGCCGTTTTTTTTCGGGTGCAGACCAAAAAATATTGTTTTCCAATTACTTTGTAGATCATTTTAATTCGTTTATCGATCAAAACTTGAAAATTCTATGTTTTGATATGAAACACATTCAAATGTGAGCACTACCATCGTAGATGTTCATTTTCCCCTGTCCCCAAAAGGCCCAAATGTAATAAATGGGTTAAAGAGTATTTGCAAACTAATGGGTTATTGAAATTGAATTCATATATGTTTGGATGTTCCTATACTTCTATATACTAAGCAAATGCATTTGTTATATACAAAGTCTGCTCCGATACAATAATAAAACATAGATACCAAAACGCATAGTTTGTTTCTCCAAAATACTTTGGACGTGGAATAAGCAAACCAAAAAGTCAAAAGCTAGGAGTATGTATAATACTTTTCCTGTGTGCAAGAAGAAAACTATAAATTCTTGATTAGCAATTACTATATTATGAAATCTTAAGAATGAGTATTTAGAGAGATTTACTCTGAATAAGTTGCAGAAGAATAACCACTGGGTTAAGCCCCAGTGGCCAGGGGTGTTTCACTAAACCTGTTATGCGGGGCCCCGGGGGAGTTTACTCCAAGGTCTCGAGTTCGAGCCTTGGTAGGTTCTCCTCGACGGTATTTTCCAATTAAAGAGGTGGTATGGTGAGAAAGGCTATTTAAGATCCGCTTAGTGCGGGACCCTTTCGTTGTGCGATTAGCACACATCATACGCGTCTGAGGTAAAATTCACTTGTCAAAAAAAAATTTACAGAAGAATATTTTGGACATTGGTTAGGCACAAAATTACTTCATTCTCCAAACAAAATTAAAATTATATGTCCCATACATTAAACATTTATATCGTTTTATATCTAATATTCGTTCACTTAACGTCTTCTATATCTATTGATGACCGGGTGGATCGAAATTTATAAAATCGGATCATTCATTGTCATGGCTAGACACAAGTTTTACACACACAAATTAACCTCATCCAAACACATCATATATACATGAACCAAATTTCAACTTCACATAAAACTGCTCAACAAACACAAAAGTTCAATAACTTTTATCATTAATCCACAATTAATATGACTCTATAAACTATATGGATTATTCCCTTAACAAAAAGGAAAAAAAAAAAAAAACAAGTACATTAATCAGAAAGTTTACAGTAGTAATAATTATATTAAAGAAGAGCAAGAATATCGTCAGCACTACTAGAAGTAAAAGCACCACCTTCTTCAAGATTCAAAACCTTCACAACACCATCTTCAACCAGCATTGCATATCTTCTGGACCTAACCCCCAATCCAATCGCATTATCACTTAAATCCAATTCACACCCAATTGCTTTCGTAAAATCGCCGTTTCCATCACTCAACATCAAAACCTCATCGCCCACATTCCTGTCAGCCTTCCATGCTTTCATCACGAATGCGTCATTCACCGAAATACACGCTATCGTGTTTACCCCTTTTTTCTTTAACTCCGCTGATTTCTCAACGAACCCCGGCAGGTGTTTTTGTGAACATGTGGGTGTGAAAGCACCTGGGACAGCAAATAATATTGTTTTCTTGGATTTTGTTAAGTCTGAGATTGTTGTTGTTTGGAGTTCGTTGTCGGAGTCGAAATAGGATAATGTGGCATCTGGGAGCTTGTCCCCGACGGAGATTATGGCGGTTATGATGGTTGTTGTTTTTTTGGTGGATTTGAGGGAGTGGCGGCGGAGAGTGGTAGGGTGGAGAGAGTATGAAAAGGAGGCGGAGATGCGGTGGGGTTTGGTGGTGGAAGTGAGGCCGGAGAATGGGAATGCGGGTGATGATGTTATGGTGGCCATTTTGTTCCTTTGGTTTACTTTTTGGAAATGTGAGGTTTTGAAGGTATCGATGTGTATCTAAAGATATGATATGATGATAACTATATGGAGGATTAATTTTATATTATATTTATATTTTTGTGAATATAAAATAGCGGGTAGAGAGATTGGATCTTAATTTGAGTAGATGATAATAACATGGATGGTGATTTGGATACTAGTATAAAATGGACGGAGGAAATTATGAAGTGAGCTTGGAAGGTGGTGGCACGTGTATGCAAGCTACATGTCGATATTTGGGGTGATTGAGATTCTCTTTACAACATTAAAAGAAAAAAAGAAATAGATATTTATCGAAGACAATGTTATTTACTTATTCTTTTTATATATAAAAAATTCATTTTGAGTGTCAGGAAGTCTAAGTTAAAATTGTTCGATTGTATATTTCAAGTTAATTAAAAAAAGTGAACGGATGACTTTTATGTCATGTATCTAACTTGAGTCTTGACTCAAATATATGAGTCATAAGTCTTTTTTAGGGACATTCGTTCTTCTGGATATCTTTGGATTAGAAATCGTTCTCCGTTTAAAAGCATCTCTTGGGCGGATTGGTGTCATCTCAAATTGTAACTCCTTATTGTTGTGTAATCTGGTGTAATTTTGCTAGCTTCTTGCTAGTTTTATTCTAATGAAATGTTGTTGTTCGGAAAAAAAAAGTCTTTTTTATAGTCGTTTCTAAAAAAAGTTATAAACATCTTTAAAATATAAGACTGGAATTTTCGAGGGCTAATTTGACAACTAATTTTTCCTGTTATTTGTAGTTATTGTTCTCAAAACTAATATTACTATTGTAATAAGAACAAAGGAGATTATAATTATAAATATATTTAAAAAGTAACTTGGGATTGTGAGAGGAAATCTACTGTAGCTAATAGTATCACTTAGAGAGCACATGATACAACATTGTATTGCTTGGTTATTGCTCAAAGAAACTTCCAGATAATTTACACATATACAACACATATGCAGACACATATACCATCAATTCTTCATCAACCATCTCCAGTAACAACCACCGGAACAACTACGCAGGTGTGGTGGCAGCGTCAACGTCGAAACTACCAAATCGCTTCTTCTGTCTCTCCCGTAATCACTCTATCAGATCACCGACTCAGCGGTCAAACTCACACAACTGTAGGTAACGGTACAACTTCAAAATCATGAATTATAACCACCACTTTTTGTTCGTTTGCAAATTCTCAAATATACACAATACAAATATATATTCATATATATATACATACATTGATACACATAACCCAATGGATCTTCATCAAACACCGTGTACTTTCTTGCATTCTTCCGACACCAGAAGAATCACCCGAGACTTTTCGTAATCGTCACCGGCTAAAAGATAATATGTCCAACAACCCAACCACCTGCGTATGCATTCTCCAATGGTACGGCGGCGGCATCGGATCTCATCATATATCAGCAAACAAACACGCATACATTTTAACAAAGACTATTTTAAAATGCATATATACATATACAAATATCTATACGACTATACTTATACATATATCTATTCGTATACATATATCTTTCTATATCTAAATGTAATAATGATTTTAAGTTACACTATATGGAAAAAGCTTTGAGTTGAGAAAACATAGAAGAAAGAAAACATAGAGAAAAAAAATAATGTCTCTGTGTGAGAGAGAGAGATTAAAGTTGTGAGATGACAGTATGTGGTGTGGAACAATAAGACAAGAGGTCACATTTGGGAAAGGAATTAGAAACCCCCTTTGGGTTTAGAATAAATTACAAAAGTGTCATTGTTGTAATGTTTGGATGACATTTTGGTTCATTGGTTGGTTATTTCAGTGTTTAGATCTTAGCCGTTGATTCCAACATATGCAATTTTTAACAAGGGCATATAATCCAAAAATGTTTGTTATTTTTATAAGTCCATTATTATAGATTTTTGCTTTATATGTGCAACGAATGCTAAAATAATTAGAGATATAGTTTAGAGTATGATATGATTGAATGTGCTTCGAGCAGATTAAGTATGATATGATTGAATGTGCTTCGAGCAGATTAACTTCCTAATGTGACATTAATTATTTTTGAAATGCATGATAAAACTTAGCTTCTAAATTTAATTGGACATATATTGGGAAGCAAGTACATACTTGATAGTTCTTATACAAATTATGGGTAGATTAACTAAGGCTACAACTTTATAAGTGTCATCAAACATTACTTTATAATTTAACAAAGTATAGTTATATTATATTCGCTTTTTGCTGTATGTGTGGAAATTCACTATAGCTAAGGGTGGGGGAGACCTTACCACCCCTCCCCACTTTTCCCTACCTTTTTTATTTCTCCCCATATTTTTCTCCACCTTCACGAAATACTTCACCACTCCTTCTACTTTTTCTCCACTCAAATAAAGACAAAAGAACCAAGAAAAAGACAAAAAAGAAGAAAGAGGAACCCGGTGAGGAACCCGAGCACCAGTGCACCACCCTCCCCATTCCCTCCCCACCCATTAGGTACCTATAGAGCGGAATGACGTTCAACCCGGTGACCTATAATAGAGTGGTTTTAGTGTTGCCTTATAATTAAACACTTGCGAGTTTGACCCTGTCTTTGCCTTTTTCTTCATGATTTGTTTTAGTTTTTTTTTTTCCTTTTCTTTTTCATAGTGATTTTTGACAAACTTTAAAATAAACATATTTAGATTGCTTTGGTTTTAGTGTTTCCTTTAAAATCGATAAAAAAATCCGCAGCAACGCGCGGGCGTCGAAAACTTGTTTATTCTTATTAGTCAAGTATAATAATAGTACTACATTAAATACATCTATTTTAGACAATGAGCTATGGAAATTGTGAGAACATAACAAGGAGTTTTTCCCAAACTAGTGTAATGGATAAACTTATTTACCAAATTAGTATAGTTTCAAAAATATTTACCAAATTAGTATAATTTTTAAAATCATTAATTGTTGAAGTCCATTCCTTTTCTTCTATTGCAACAAATTATTTCCGTTAAACCGAATATGAATACCCAACTTTTTAAAAGCATATATTATTACTACTAGTAAAATATACATATTTTATGGAATAATCAATCTTAAGGAGGTTAACTGAGTGAATGAGTGATATACAAATTTAGCTACAAGCTGTTTATATTCGTATAACTAATTTATAAGATGCTTTTGCGTTTAGAAATCATGTCACATTTACAGTCCACATTCTTTCCACATCAAAGCATAAGTATACTACGTAACTTGAACTATCATAAATCTTTAACAAAATATCATAAAATAATTTACATACTACTTTATAATTGTATATTCACAGTAATCGTTTATATATTGTAAACCACTCCCGCTTCAAGTTTCTCCACTTCCGTTTTCGGTTGCTTGTATACAGTGCAACTAGAAACGATAATTCGACCCAACTTCGTGTTTTTGTCTTCATTTTCACCGTTGGCAAATTTTGTTTCCTCAAAATTTCCATGTATACTATCGAAGGTATGTTTGTTCTTGGCCACTTTTAGATCAGGGGTGCAAAGAAAAGTCAACAACTAATTTTTGTTCTTAATTATACTAATTTGGTAATATTTTTGAAACTATATTAATTTGGTACATAAGTTTGTCCATTATACTAGTTTGGAAAAAAACTCAACATGTGTTACTTATAAAGTGGAAGTTTGATAGTTGGTTTGTACCATCGTGAGGTATTTTTCTTTTTTAGATGATACATGGTGGGCTTCAATTACTCAGCATTGTCTATGTTCATGGACATATAGGGTCGTCTTTTACCATTGGATTACTCCTAATAATCGGGATTTATTCATTGACATTGACAATTGACAATAACATATATTTAAATTCCTAATTTTGTTTTTTTTAAAGGGACAATAAAGAGTATTTTAGAGTAATGTTTCAAAAAGGACTAACATCGTAAAACCTTTCAAATTACAAGGATTAAAAACTAAACCCCGACTTCTCAAAATTCGCAGCAGAAATGGAGAAGAAAGAAAAAACAAGCTGACTTGTGAATCTAAACTGAAAGTGACACACGACCAGTATAGATTAAAAAGTAGAAGAAGATATGGACTTCGTCTTCACCTCCCTTCTCATATCTTTCATTCCTTCACTCACTTCTGTACGTCACTATATTTATTCATTATTCTTATTCAAACTCCCAAATGATATTATTCATAAACAGATTTATACATTCTGTACGTATATATGTAAATTTACTTGTTATTGGTACAAACTACGGTTTATTCACATATTGCAGTAGCTTTTTATAAACATTAATCAGTGTGTGTGTGTGTGTTAGGTTGGTTTGTTGTTAGGGTTCTTTTGTTATCTGGGAATTGCTGGATCTCTCTTACCCGGAAAGCTTGTTCCCGGGGCGATTTTATCCGATGGAACTCGGCTCTATTATCGTTGTAATGGTAATTTTCTCTTTGTTTTTCATTTTGTAGTTCTAGTATTAGAAGGAGATAGAGAGTTTTTTTTAAGTGAGTATGGCTGACAAGATAGTGTTCAAAATAAGCTGACATTCACCCCTTAAAGTAAGCTAAAATGCACCTAATAGCCCAATGCTTTAAACTGCGCTCTGGTTTTACGAAAACGCAGTAAGCTATACAAAGTTGAAATTTTACGGAGGCCTTAGTGAAATACTTCTAGGATTTAGAATGTATGAATAATGTCAATATGTGAGTGTGATAAGAAGTTCTTCATTTACGTATTAACATTGAAAGTTTGTTTTGATGTAGAATTATTGGTTTAAAGATTGAAGGTAGTGCCTGGTTTATAATTGTGAGATTCGGGACATGTAATTTAACAAGTATAATTTATGGGCTTATTTATTTATTTGTACATGTGGATTATGCTTTGGTTGACTTTGAAGTCGATAGATGTAACTATAACCAAAGGCTTGATACAAAAGCTAATATTAGTGTTGTTTGGTCAAGTTTGATATGCTTTTACACATACCTTCCGTGACTTGTTCTTATGTTTTTTTTTATAGGAAAATATGTAATCGTTTGAAGGTGTTAGACTAACGTTATATGATGTGTTGAACTTCTTGTTTTCAGGAATGCTATCGCTTATTTTGCTGGTTGGATTACTCGTGATTGGAGCTTGGATGGATTTTGTATCGCTTACTGTATGTTCTTTCTGAAATTATCTTATGCCATGATTGTGTGGATATTAAACGATAAATTATTTCACCAGTAACTCAATAAGATATTTCTGTGTTATTCGATCAAAATTCTGCCTTGGTGCCTTATTTTATTATACATATGTGCTGCGGGCCCTTTTTTGGTTTCTCATTGATATGTTTTCGTACAGTGTAAAATTGAGCTTAACTTGGATGTTTGGATGTATAGGGTAGTGGTCATGTTTCTCGTTTTGGTTCCATAGGAAAAGTATATTTCATATGCATTTTTATCTCTGCATCATCTCTAGATCCTTGATTTTGTTAACATGTGACTTTTGCAGGCAATATCAGATCGAGGGCTTGAGCTTTTATCAACAACTTTTATTTTCAGTGTTATTGTAAGTTCCATTTTTCAATCATCTAGTTCTTTTTACATGAATTTCGGTTAATGACATCGAATGGTAACATGAACTACGATGCCTTCAATATGAAGTATGCTTAATCATCTTTACTTCTGCAATAAAACTGGTATTGGACTAAATATTTTTTTTGTGAATGCCCTTGAAGTGCGTTTCTGATAATCACTTGAATACTTTGTAAATGGCAGGTCACATTATTACTTTATGTCTCTGGATGCAGATCTAATAACTGGAGTGCATCTCTGAAGCCTCACCTTAGTGGAAACATAATCGATGATTGGTAATTGTTGTTTAATGTCTATTATCATAGAAGATGAAGATCTCTGGTCCACAATTTTTTTTTTCATAAAGAAGTTAAAGGATTTGATGTGGGTTCTGATTTCTTGTCTTTCTTCCTGATATGCCTCAAATGGTGTCCAACAGGTGGTTTGGGATACAATTAAATCCTAACTTCTTGGGCGTTGACCTCAAGTATGAATCGTCTCTCTAACTTTTGGGTTAATTTATCTGCTATTTCCAACATATTCAGCTTATCTTTCTTCCTAGGCATATGAGCATATCACATATGATACAACTTTGCCAATGGGGTTGGTGGCCCATTGGTAAGGTCTTTGACCTTGTGGGGATCCACCTGGGTTCGAGTCCCACTTCCCACATTTGCGGGGGTGGATTAATAGGGATTTTTCGAGAGTCCTGGGTTTCATCCCAGGCATGCGTGTAATTTAGGAGTAGGAGTAGATTAGAATGCCGTTCTAATAAATAAATAAAAAAAACAAAAAAAAAAAAAAAAACAAACATATGATACAACTTTTGTGAAGTTGTCAACTAAATCTTTGTCGAACTTTGCCTTGTTCATTGGGGGTTCAAGACCACAAAATTAGACTTATATTCATGATCCAAGTTTTTACAGAAAGATATCGTATTATGATCGTACAATTTGATTTTTATTGTCTCCTGTAAAGTATCTTACGTGTTGTAGATGAAAAACTTTTCTTT
This sequence comes from Erigeron breviscapus, assembly GCA_034093135.1. Lineage (NCBI taxonomy): Eukaryota > Viridiplantae > Streptophyta > Magnoliopsida > Asterales > Asteraceae > Erigeron > Erigeron breviscapus. Next base: position 269,548,142 of record CM067167.1, read on the forward strand.
TGTAGATTTTTCTTCGTGAGAGCTGGAATGATGGGGTGGCTCCTCATTAATCTTTCCGTGCTTGCAAAATGTATTCAAGATGCTACCTTAAACCAATCGATGATCCTCTACCAGCTATTTTGTGTGGTAATTAGGTGTCATAATTATTGTATTAGAGGTTACACATCTGGGGTAACAGGTAAAGTGGGGTTTGGGTCAGAGCAAGTAACTGTATTAGAGGTAGCAAATCTGGTCGGTATGGACTGTAACACTTCAATTATTTCTGAATAATTAATGAAAAATTGGATAATTTCAAACAAATCTAACTTTTTAAATAAAATGTTTTAGGAGGTTTTATGCATTGAAAGTACCTGGTTGGCTTTGAACCATTCAGCCTAATTGACCCATTCATTTTTAAGCAACCTTGTTTTTAAATTTTACTTATTAGAGTTAAATTTGAACCCAAATCATTCCATTCACAAGTAAATGCATCAAATTACGACTTTAATTGTTATGATGTTATCCTTCATAATAATACATGTCTTTGACTTTGCTTAGTCCTTTTTTTCTTGTTTTCCTCGTCAGATCTACATTTTGGACTACTTCTTTTACGAGGAATACATGACATCTACGTAAGCTTCTTTTAATTTCTCATCGTGAGCTGCAAAGAAACTACTTCATCGAATAAATTATTGTCTCATAATTACGTTCACATACCCAATTTTTTACGATGACTCCATAGTATTGCTAAATGATGTATGGTTACTTTCTTTGACTCCTTTGCTTAAAAACATGTGTTCACAAAGAGTTAAAGGGTAAAGTCAAGGGGGTTATGAGTCTAGAACTTTTGTTGTTTCTATTTTGTTCACAACAAGTTGACATTCTATGAAGAAAAATTATCTAGTTGCAAAATAGTTGCAAAAGTTATAAAGGCTGAATATGTCAGTATAGCTCTTTAAGTTGAAGTTTAGACCTTTTAAATTACAGGCAGCAGTAGCCCTTTAGAAATGCATGCTTGACAATCATTTATTGAATTTATCTTATCTTTTTTTTTTTGGGTAAATGGGGATATCCCCGTTGACTTTTATAACAACACCCAAAACATTACAAACCAAGTAGTGCGGCAAAAACATCACACTAGTTGACTAGTTCATATATAGGACATACCCCATATATGTTAACAAGTAAAAATCAAACTAAACCAGCTAATAAGCAAATACTAGCCTACCCTAAATGATTACAATACATTCAGAATAGACATGAACAGAAAAAATCAACTATTGTATCAGCCATCCTGAAACAAGTAATCACCCCGAATATTCCAAAGCATCGAGCATAGTGATTACTCGAGCAGTCTTCTTAAACTTCAATCTCCATAATCTTGAACGAACAGTGCCTTGTACATAATTTATGTTCCTTGTACATACTCACATACTGATTCACATGGTCTTCTTTTAGAATTTCGTAAAGACTTTGGTTTTTCAATAACTCATTCACCTTATGTAGTGGGTTCTAGTTTGTTGCCGCCCTAATATTTTTCACAAATGTTTTTTAGGTGGGATATAATCGCAGAGAGATTGGGCTTCATGCTAGTATTTGGAGATTTAGTGTGGATTCCCTTCACATTTAGCATTCAGGTAACGTATCATAAGATAGCATATCAACAACATAACTATGGAATATCATTTCTATGATAAAATTATTTGTCCAAATTGCTTTTTCTCCTTTGAATCCTCATTTAACATGCATAAAGCGCAAATTAGCAATGGGTTCACATGACATTTTCTAATAAGAGAAGGTATGTAAGCTACAGATTCATACTTGCAACTTGAAAAATGCCCATGTTTATATATGTTAAAAAATGATGTCAAAAGAGTTACCGATATGTGGTTTGACCCTGAAAGTCAAACTTTATCTAATATAATATAAGTTCATCCATAAGTTTATTTAATTTATAATTAGTCTCGTTTTCTGATTAGGGTTGGTGGCTTTTGAGTAACAAGGTGGAGTTGACCACAGCTGCAGTCGTTGTAAATTGCTGTGTATTTGTTATTGGGTAAATGTTTGACAGAATGAAAATTGGTTCTGATGTCTCTCTTATTTCTTCATGTGCTTAAGCTGCATTTTGTTCTGACCTTTTGGTAGGTATTTGGTCTTCAGAGGAGCTAACAAGCAAAAGCATGACTTTAAGAAGAATCCCAAAGCAATGATATGGGGCCAACCCCCCAAAGTTATTGGAGGGAAATTGCTGGTTTCTGGCTATTGGTAATCATATAATTCACATTTATGGAGAAGGATCCTATTAGTTAGTCTGTGATCTTAACTAAAGTCACAGACCTTACTGCATGTCATGTAACCAAATGTTCACCCTTAGAACTTCCGATGGCTATAGAAGGAAGTTAAGCATGGTCGCATAGACCAGTCCCCTGCGTTTTTCCTTCATTATTTTAGTATGTTTTCGAATGCATAACTATCATCTTTTTTCTTTATGTATGAAGGGGAATAGCAAGGCACTGCAATTACCTTGGAGACCTGTTACTGGCATTATCCTTCAGCTTGCCGTGTGGGATCAGGTAACTTTTGCCAATTGTTTCAAGTTTATGCAACTTCAGCAAATTACTTGACTTTCAGAGTCAAATCGATTGACTTTTATTTTCAAAGTTAGTAAATAAATCTAATGTTGATACACATCTGGAAAGTGATGTATTTGGCCTGAAAAGTTAGAGCAACCCCCATCTATTTAACGGCTATATTATCCATCTGATTGCAGCTCTCCAGTTCCATACTTCTATCCAACATATCTTTTAATTCTGCTGATATGGCGAGAGAGAAGAGATGAGGCTAGATGTGCAGAGAAATATAAAGATGTGTGGGCAGAATATCGCAAGGCTGTACCGTGGAGGATTCTGCCATATGTTTACTAATGTAATGTAATGTCATTGAATTAGTTTTTTCACTTTATCATTTATAAAATTGAAATGGGAAGCCATACCCATTTGATCAAAGTCATCAAAATAGCAGTGTTTTTGTAGTCATGCAGTGTGTTTTTTTACTAGAACAAAATTTGAGATGTCATGGTTTTATACATGTCTAATGTCTTTGGTCTAATGGAGTAATGGTCATATGACATATGGTATCATACTAGCCCGTTAACCAAGTGGTAGGTCACTAACCAAAAAGTGATGGAATAATTCTTGCTAATTACTAGTATATAGACATAATGCTTGAGAAGTGAAGTAATTGCTTGGCAAAAATATCAATCAATTGAATCATATATACTGAGTACTGTACATTGTGCAACCTTTAATCTTAACCTTAACTACCTTATAAAGCATTTGACACTCCTATTTTTTCTCAAAAAAGAACTTGATTTACCCAAACTACCAATCCGTTTTATTCACTAATTTATATATCTCCACCTAATATACGTATAATACCTTTAATGAAATTATTAACAACATAAATCCTTCAACCCTTAAATTAACTACAATACCTCATTTTATATCAATTACTTTTATATTAATAACCACGCCGCTACCGTCGCCGCCGCCACCACCACCAGTCGCCGCCGCTACCACCACCGCACCGCCGCATCACGCGGGCATATGACTAGTGTATTAAAGTGAACTTATTTTTTTTTTTAACTTTGCTTAACCTATTAATTAACATACTTTATAAATGGGGATCATAAAACAGACTTGTCAATGTTTTTCTAGTACATAGTAAATAGTGATTTCTCATAAATTATTAAAATGTGTATGATGTGAGATTTGATATTTGTTACTTAATCTAGAAATCAAGAATAATGTAAAAGTGGTTAATTGATACAAGTCGCGTGGCACAAAAAAAGCAAGGTGAATGACTTCATGAGTAAGCTGGTCGTGCACTCATGCCTAGTAAGTGGAGGAAAGATTATCTTGTTAAGCTGAAAAAGGTCAAAATACTTGGGCTAGTGTGGGATAACATCATGGACCCTGGGTCAAGATTGGTTGAGTGATCATCATAGCATTTTTTGTTCCTTTCTTCAACTGTATAGGTTATGAACATGAATACATTTGATTGATTTTCAGAAAGAATATATATTTAATAAAATGTGCATGTTTTCAATTTATTATAATTTCAATATATAAATTATTTTGAATTTTAAAATAACTTACTAAGAAATGGATATTACCAGCTATAATGTGAAATTAATAAGAAAATATGACTCGGAGATTACAAGGTGGTGTAAGCTTGTTCCTAAGAAGGTTAACATCCTGGTTTGGAGAGTGATGCTCGATCGTATCCCTTCTCGTGTTAACCTTTCCAATAAAGGCATGGATATACCATCGATCTTGTGCCCCATGTGTTCTTCTGCACCAGAAACTTCCCAGCATCTCTTTTCAACATGTAAGATTGTTACTAAAGTGTGGACATTAATTGCTAAATGGCTTGATGTCTCAGATTTGCTTCATTCTAATTTGCATGAGGTCTTTATTTGGCTTGATGGCATGCGCATGAAATTTTCTAAGAAGCAGTGTATTGAAGCCATTATATGTTGCTTTGTTTGGTTCATATGGAAATATCGTAATGATATTGTTTTTTCAACTGGGCGAAATCGATCTGACCTTTTATTTGATACAATTGTGGTGCAATCATATGCTTGGGCTACGAGCAGATATAGAAAAACTCTTTTGTCACGAGACGAGTGGTTTCAAAACCCTCTCCTTTTTCTGTAATCTGGACATGTTTGTTTTGATGTCGTTAGGTGTCTAGGATTTTATTATTCTGTCGAGTTTCCTAGATATTGTAATTGTATTTGTAACTTGTTTGACGTCTAGTGATTCGCTAGATGTCATTTTATTTTAATATATATAGCCGTTCTAAAAAAAAAATAAAAAAATGATAAACATGAGTATATCTTATACTGACTTAATTAAGAATGAACATAATCAATCAATTATTCATTTTGCAAATATTTTGGTACACTTTGTGACTCAAAATTTGTGATTTATTTATCTTTAGGTTGTGGGGAATGGGAGTACCCAAAATGGTGGTTGGTGGCTTATCCCACCTTAAACGATGACTAAAAAATAAACAATGCTGCTGTTGGAAAATTATTCTTTTTATTCCTATTATTTTTTATTTTTACATATGCTTTAAAAATATAGTGGTTTAGCACCAACAACTGATATGCCCGTTTATTCATTTTTCGGTCAAGGATATGATTGAGATTCATGAATATGTTGAAATTAAGAGTAACGGTGTGTTCTCTAGTTGTTTTTTTAAGGAAATGAAAAGAGTTGAAGAGATAAGAATGGAAGAGAAAGAGGTATAATTTTCATCCTTTCAAATCATCTCATATTTGGGAAGAAGATTTGTTAAAGAAAATCAACTAGAAAATCCATTAGTTTCATTTCCTTTCTTCCGTTAAAAAAATCTCAAGAACACAATTTATCTTAAAATCTTATGTATTCCTTTCCTTTCTTCCCATAAAAAAACTAAAAAACACAGGGTAAGGCTCAAAAGATTTTGAAAATGATCATCATGCTTGTTTGTTGGAGCTTGTGGAGTTGTGGTAAGATTTAATAAAAGGTTTTCAAACATTGAAATTCGTCTCGAGAATATCATTTTTAACATCAAGTATCAAAAGATACTTATGGTATACTAATAAATCAAAAAACAGATTGATAAAATGAGAAGAATAGTGTAAGTTTGATGTAATTTAAATGAAAATTATATAAATGTGAGAAGTGGATTTCATTAAATTCCTTGTCATAATCCTATCCTTTGACTTTTGCATATATCACCATTTTATGAATTAAAAAGATTTTTAGCCTTATAATTTAAGAGAATTAATCATTACCCGATTTAAATTGTTATTTTTACTTGTTGCTCCATAACAGTAGGAACATAATATGAATTATAGTTATTTTTCATAAATAAATATATAAAGGACAACTCTCATAGATTTTCATGTAAAGTGAAAAGAAACCAAATAAAGCTTTGGGGTGTTTTTAAAATTTCATTTTATCAAAATTTGTGCAGTTAAATGCACTAACATTTAGGTTATTAACATCTTAACTTAATGGATCCCACCTTTAAAATATCATATATCTACCAACCAATAATATCAATGGTCATTATTAAGGTGTATGCGAAACAATAAATTGGGATTCTATGTTACGTTATTGGTTGGTAAACATATGATATTTTCATTATAAAGTTGTGTTTATTGTATGTAATAATTTTAAATCTCTGTTTATTGTATGTATTTGGGTATATGTGAAAACCATATAAGGTTATAAGCTGTCACTTGTAAGTTTTTGATTGATCGGATACATACAATAGACAAGATTTGAAAGTTATTACAAACAATGAACACAACTTTAGTTTTTTGCACTATAAACATTCAACCATAATTAATTACATTCACAGATACTTATCCCATAATTTAAATGATTGAGATAAAAAATTTAGTGATTTTTATAATGAAAATATACAAATTTAAGCTCGTGTGTAACAAAAAAAATTGGGATTCAAGTTAAAGTTCCAAAATAATGCATACTTCAATTTAAATATTTGTAACTAGGAAATTTCTGGCCCCGTGTTAAAACGATTGTACTATTTAATATACTTGCGTTGAATTAACAAACATTCTGTCATGGATAGGTTTGTTTAAAAGTTTATCATATCAAATATATATTTGTTTAAAGGCAAAACCACAATAGTTTCCGTCTACGCGTTGCGCGGTTTCAATTAGTTCGATTACTTTTTGTTATTGATGATTTATGTTTGCTAAAAACTTTGACATATAAAATATATACTTATTGAAAGACAATACCACAAAAAAATTAATACAATTTTTAATATATTGTTTGGAAATTTGGAAAGGATTATAGCCTCATTCCCCTCTCTAGCAACGATCATAGCCTCAGAGGCATGATGATAAGCTCCAGTCAACGCTTGGGCTTGATTCTCAATAGCCTCCCTAGTACGGATGAGAGAGTTGTTCATCCTTGACATTTGTCGGAGATAATATTCCGACCTATCAGTTGCATCAGCAACTGGCATCACATTTACAGCATCCGAGCTGTAAACAGGCACTCTGGATAAACCCGCAGCATACGAATCACCCGAAAAGAAGGACCAAACATACGGTTATCCTGAGCCGGTGCAGAAGGACCTGCAGCATAAGGATCTCTAGGAGCGTAAGGAATACGGGCTCCCTCAGTAGTCCTCCTCTGATATGGAGCTACTGGTGGTAAAGATGATTGAACATGGATAGACACATGTTCATTTCCAGATTCACTGGACGACGATACAAGATTGATAGGGCGAGATTCATTGCCCGAAGCTTCCATTGGTTCCTCTTCAGAAGAGTTAGGAACACGAGGAATGGAATTAGCTACCACAGGAACTGGAGGTGTACATGGTACAACAGCATTAGAGCTAACTCCGTCCGACATGACTAGTCTGAAAAGATAGTCAAGAATCCATATAAGTCCAACGGATATGACAATTCGAGTCAATCGAATGAGACAGTACGCAACATGAGTTTCAAAGAGATCTTTGTCTAGATTATACACATTCGGTTTGGGTTTCTATTACTAACATATCTTCAATGCTTATATATAGGGTCACCCGCAGCCTTCCCACCACATTTACAATATGTTGTTAATATAATCCAAACTATCACGTATATAAACCTTATGTATACACATACGATTTGAGTTTATATTCCAAACATACCTTCAATGCTTATGTATAGGGTCACCTGCAGCCTTCCCACCACATTTATTGTATGTTGTGAATATAATTCAACTAACACGTATATACACAATTTAAGATATTTATTTCGAGCCTTATACTATTTTACATAATCGGGACGTAGTTGATCGGGTTAGGTCTAATTATTGACAAATAGTATAACTCTCGAGATAAGTATCCTAAACCTTAAAGACTTAGATTTCCTATATGAAGCGACCATGGCTATAGATTTGAGTTATTCACGAGGAATAACTCCGTATTCACTATAACCTTGGCTCTGATACCAATTTTTGTCACACCCCGTTGTAGCGAAAATACAGGGTTAACAAATAATTGCGTACTAATCAGAAGGTAAATAGAGATTACATCCATTAATCCAAATACGAGTTTATTACAAGTATAATCGTTCAGATGTGGACCCCAATACACGGATACAAACTATCCTCAATTTGAAATGGGCCCACAAATACACTAACAACATTTGGACAATCTAGTACAATTAGAACAGACCTAAACTGAATATGTCAAACAGACCTAAGCTTCGCGGCGCGAAGACCATTTTCAACTGATTCGCGGCGCAAGACCTGGAGGGTCGCGGCGCGATGGCAGTACCTGGACGTAAAAAAGTAGTTTTTCGACCATTTTCGCCAAACCAAAACACTTTATATTCAATCCTTTTCATTTCAACTAGTAATAACATGTTAAAGAAACCTGGTAACGACTCATTTTGCCAACCTTTTCACAATCCAACACTTTGATTTCCAAACCTAAATCTAATAAAATTCATTTATCCAACAAACTCAAAACTTATTTCACCTTCTTAGCATACTAATATAATTAACAAAACTAAACCAAACCCTTTCATTGAATCAATTCAAATCAAATATTTAGTAGAAAAGGGTTTACTTACAAATTTATGTTCTTGAAGAATTTGAAGAAAAAGATGAAGATGATGATGATGATTCTTGCTAGATGATGATAATATCCAAATATTATAAGATTGAAAATCTTTAAATCCTTCCTTTGCAAAGCTAATTTAGAAGGGAGAATAGAGAGATATTTTAGTTAAGACAAGTCAATAAAATTTAGTCAAAGTAAACTTTAGAAATATTAAGTTTAAACAGTCTATTTACTGTGTTCAATATATATAACATTTAAATCTTTATTTAAAGTTATTTTAAGACTCGGCATTCGTCTAAATAGCTAATAGTCTACGTCATCAAGATACGTCTAATTGAACTATATCAAATGTTCAATTATCTAATAATTTCCACGTCATAATCTCTAAATTAGACGAAATTATAATTATGATCGAGATTAAGACTAACCCGTTGCTAATAAATTACGAGTTGTCACAACATCCCCGACTTCTAAGGATTTCGTCCCGAAATCAAGTCTTGCTCAGTAAACAGATGAGGATACTTATCTCTCATATAATCCTCACGTTCCCAAGTCGAGTCGGGTCCGTGTTTTGAGTTCCAACGAACCTTGACCAACTTGATACGACTACGTCTAAGTTGTTTAAGTTGTTGGTCTAGAATTTCAACAGGTTCCTCAACGAATTGAAGAGAGTCATTCACTTGCAACTCTTCGACAGGTACAACTAATGTTTCATCAGTCAAACATTTCTTAAGATTCGATATATGAAATGTGGGATGAACATGTTCCAGCTCTTGGGGTAAATCGAGCTTATATGCCACGGAACCAATCCTTTGAACAATTTCAAATGGTCCGATATAACGAGGACTAAGTTTTCCTCGCACGCCAAAACGTGCAGTGCCTTTCCAAGGTGACACTTTCAACATGATTTTGTCTCCCACTTGAAACTCAAGTGGTTTCCTTCTACGATCTGCATAGCTCTTTTGGCGATCCTGAGCCGCCTTCAGCCGTGCCCTAATTTCAACAATCTGGTCAGTAGTATTCTGAACCAGTCCATATTTGTACAAACGACGCTCACCAGCATCGAGCCAACAAACAGGCGATCTACATTTTCGTCTGTACAAAGCCTCAAAAGGCGCATATTTAATGCTTGTGTGATAGCTGTTATTATACGAAAATTCAGCTAACGGCAAAAAGGTATCCCAACTACCTTTGAAATCAATAACACATGCCCGAAGCATGTCTTCCAACGTCTGAATGGTACGCTCACTTTGCCCGTCCGTTTGGGGATGGTAAGCCGTACTCAAATTCAACTGAGTGCCTAAGGCGTCTTGAAAATATCTCCATGATTGTGAAGTGAAACGACCATCACGATCAGAGATAATAGACACAGGAACACCATGAAGTGACACGATCTTCTCAATATATAATTGAGACAATTTCTTTATTTTCAA
>CM067167.1:269559202-269615807 GCA_034093135.1 Erigeron breviscapus
CTTATTTACTCCGAACTCATTTACTTCTCTTTACATTCTTTCATTTACTTCTCAATCATCTAAATTGCTTCATTTCTCTCTGCTTTCGACAAATTCTGGGCAGTGAAGCATATACAAGCACAGATTCACCTTACACTGTGCCAGATTTGTTGAGGAATTTAGACTCTCTAGTATCTGAAGCTGGAGAGGTCGAGATTCCAGATCGAATGCAACTGGCATTCGCTAAAACTGATGCACCAATTGAAGGTGAGTCAGAAAGACAACTGGGCGGGCCTCAAAATAATGAGGGACCCTCTAGTTCGTCTAATGTTATGGTTGAGGATAGAGCAACCATAACTGAGGCAACTCCAATAACATCTATCCCTGGTGAAGATACCTCGGTATCTGATCCTCCAACAGATGCACCCATCCAGGAAACTGGGGAAGGTCATCTGGAGACTGACCCTTCTGGTCAGCCCTCAGTTACATTCATGGATCTGGACATGAATGTTAATGACGAGGAAATCCTTATAGAGTCTTCGGATTCTGAAGGAACTGCTTCAGACTTGGAGATTTTTGATTCTGCTGTACCAGATCAAAACCCTTCATCTCCAGTCTCGCTTCTAGATACATCAATTTCACTTTCACCATCCCAACAAAATGAGCCTACTGAAATACCATTCCCAACTTATAACTATATGTCTGGAAACAGACGTATGGCACCTTCACCAACTGGGCAATTCTCACTCCTTCGAGAAATGTCACCACCACCGCCGCCGTTGTTCACACCTGAGCATTCTCAGCATGAACAACACATTGAACTTCCAGTCCTTTCTTCTACCACCACTCCTACTATTTCTTCAACTGCTGGTATGTCAACTGGGGAGACTTCTCTAAGTTTGCCTCCTCCAGTTGCTCCAGTAGTAACTGCTGCTGGTCCAGTGACACCTTCTCCTTCGTCACTGGACAGTCAAGTTGTCTCTATTCAAGCCGATATCCAAAACCTTCTAACCAGGGTGGAGGATATTCAAAAGACAATTGACAAAAACACCAAGTCTTTCTCCAGATACCACAAGGATCACTTGACCAACATTAAAGTGGTTGATCTAGGGATTAACAAGTTTTCATCAAATGAAGACTTGGTGTTCAACAAGCTAAATGAGTTGGTCACTGGCTGCAACAATCTGGCAACATCTTTGAAGGAAGCCTTTGACCTTACTCAGTCCAAGGTCACAACCTCAATCTCCAATTTGCTTGGCAACACTGTAAGAACATCTGAAGTAGATTTAAGGGAGATTGAAAGGCAGGTAAAGGAATTGGTTGAAAAACCTGACCTAAATGTGACTGAACTTGGAGAGCAGTTAATGACTTCAGTTGGTCAGAAGATAGAGGATACGCTGGGTGCTAGAGAACAACAATTGATTGAAAAACCTGGCCTAAATGTAACTGAACTTGGAGAGCAGTTAATGACTTCAGTTGGTCAGAAGATAGAGGATACGCTGGGTGCTAGAGAACAACAATTGATTGAAAAACCTGGCCTAAATGTAACTGAACTTGGAGAGCAGTTAATGACTTCAGTTGGTCAGAAGATAGAGGATACGCTGGGTGCTAGAGAACAACAATTGATTGAAAAACCTGGCCTAAATGTAACTGAACTTGGAGAGCAGTTAATGACTTCAGTTGGTCAGAAGATAGAGGATACGCTGGGTGCTAGAGAACAACAATTGATTGAAAAACCTGGCCTAAATGTAACTGAACTTGGAGAGCAGTTAATGACTTCAGTTGGTCAGAAGATAGAGGATACGCTGGGTGCTAGAGAACAACAATTGATTGAAAAACCTGGCCTAAATGTAACTGAACTTGGAGAGCAGTTAATGACTTCAGTTGGTCAGAAGATAGAGGATACGCTGGGTGCTAGAGAACAACAATTGATTGAAAAACCTGGCCTAAATGTAACTGAACTTGGAGAGCAGTTAATGACTTCAGTTGGTCAGAAGATAGAGGATACGCTGGGTGCTAGAGAACAACAATTGATTGAAAAACCTGGCCTAAATGTAACTGAACTTGGAGAGCAGTTAATGACTTCAGTTGGTCAGAAGATAGAGGAACCATAACTGAGGCAACTCCAATAACATCTATCCCTGGTGAAGATACCTCGGTATCTGATCCTCCAACAGATGCACCCATCCAGGAAACTGGGGAAGGTCATCTGGAGACTGACCCTTCTGGTCAGCCCTCAGTTACATTCATGGATCTGGACATGAATGTTAATGACGAGGAAATCCTTATAGAGTCTTCGGATTCTGAAGGAACTGCTTCAGACTTGGAGATTTTTGATTCTGCTGTACCAGATCAAAACCCTTCATCTCCAGTCTCGCTTCTAGATACATCAATTTCACTTTCACCATCCCAACAAAATGAGCCTACTGAAATACCATTCCCAACTTATAACTATATGTCTGGAAACAGACATATGGCACCTTCACCAACTGGGCAATTCTCACTCCTTCGAGAAATGTCACCACCACCGCCGCCGTTGTTCACACCTGAGCATTCTCATCATGAACAACACATTGAACTTCCAGTCCTTTCTTTTACCACCACTTCTACTATTTCTTCAACTGCTGGTATGTCAACTGGGGAGACTTCTCTAAGTTTGCCTCCTCCAGTTGCTCCAGTAGTAACTGCTGCTGGTCCAGTGACACCTTCTCCTTCGTCACTGGACAGTCAAGTTGTCTCTATTCAAGCCGATATCCAAAACCTTCTAACCAGGGTGGAGGATATTCAAAAGACAATTGACAAAAACACCAAGTCTTTCTCCAGATACCACAAGGATCACTTGACCAACATTAAAGTGGTTGATCTAGGGATTAACAAGTTTTCATCAAATGAAGACTTGGTGTTCAACAAGCTAAATGAGTTGGTCACTGGCTGCAACAATCTGGCAACATCTTTGAAGGAAGCCTTTGACCTTACTCAGTCCAAGGTCACAACCTCAATCTCCAATTTGCTTGGCAACACTGTAAGAACATCTGAAGTAGATTTAAGGGAGATTGAAAGGCAGGTAAAAGAATTGGTTGAAAAACCTAACCTAAATGTGACTGAACTTGGAGAGCAGTTAATGACTTCAGTTGGTCAGAAGATAGAGGATACGCTGGGTGCTAGAGAACAACAATTGATTGAAAGGGTGATGTCTGAGATCACCAAGCTGGCCACTCCTCAGGTTGATCTGGCCCCACTCACTAGTGAGATCAACCAGTTGAGAGGCAGCATTGACAATTTGAACACCCAGGTATCTCTTCATGCTCAATCTTTGGATAAACTGACAACTGAAGTAGAGAACTTGAAGAAGAAGGATGAAGAAGTAAAGGACAAGGTGGTTTCTGGTCTGGATGAAGACTCCAAGCTTTTAAATGAACTAAAAACTGGTCAAGAACAGGTTACAGCAAATGTTTTGACCCAGTCAAAGGAGACCAACCATCTGTGGAGGTCTTTCAGGATGATGTGTGGAATTTTCAAGGAGTGCAAGGACATGCAATCATGGCAGCCTCTTGACCGGTTGCCATCTCACCCTTCTGAATGGGAAGCTATTAGGGCAGGTCTAGATGCTGCCAAGGGGGAAAGAAGTGCAGTCCTTGCACCAGTTGCACCTGGAAGAACCCCATCTGAAAGTCAATCTGGTGGTGAATTGATTGTGGCTGCCAGTACTGAAGCTGGTGAGCAAAGAGTTGTTGAAACTGGTGATGTAGGTAATAGGGGGAATGTTGTTGATAAGGGCAAAGGTTTAGCAGTTGATGTATCTGCTCAGCCGGCCACTGATGTACCAATGTTAGAAACTGGCAATGCTGATGTACTTCCTCCAGTTTCAGATAGTGATAGCAGAAGATTGGCTAGACTTGGCAATGATATTAAAGAAAGAAAGAAAATGAAACAAAGAAACCAAGCTGAAGCCAGAGCACATCTTGCACAGATTAAGTTGCTTGATATGAGTGATGCTCATCTTTTGGGAATCACTAAGGAGGAGTATGCCAGAGTAAAGAATGATCCCAGGATAGTTGACCAGTTGAAAGAAATGCTTGATGTTGAACTGGACAGACACTATCCTGAGGATGAAGCTGAATTTGATGCCAGAAATTTGAACATATCAGTGGAGAAGGCGAAGGAGAACAGGGCCAGTGGGATTCTAAAAAGAATTGAACATGTAAAGAAGGTTGTGAAAAAGGTTGTGAATCCACCAAGGAGAATTCCTCAACCAAGAAGACCACTGACCAGAGATGCTGACCTTAGCACGTTTGTTGAACCAACTGGCGAAGTATCTAATGAAGACATCAAGTCTGCTGTACTGGCTGCTGGTGCTGGGAGTATAAAAATAACAAATGAATCTGAAGCAAGAAGCTATTACTCCCAGATCATGGCAACCAGAAGACATAGTGGGACTATCAATGGTGTCAATGTAACAATCAAGCCAGGCACCAAGTACTTTCATGTTGAAGTTAGTTATACCAGAGGGCCACTGGTTAAAACTGACAATCCTGGTGCAATGCAGTATGGGTTCAGTGAATGGGTTGAAATGGTGAATGTTTTGGATGCCAAGGCACAAAAGAATAGGTTTGAGAAAGCATGGGTGAACTTCTTAAGGGGCAAGATTCAACACAAAGAAAATCTGGAGCTAAAGTTGAATATTGATCCTGAAGACTCACAACTTATTTCTTCAGTGACCAAGAGAAGAAGAACTGGCGAAGGGCCATCTCATTAAGTTCTCTTTTCATTGTATCTACTTGTATTTTATTTACATTCTGTAACTTGTATAAATTTCATTTCCTTGTATAAATGAAGTTACCAGTTTGTAACCACAAGGTAGATAATAGATTAGATCTAACAAACTTAAAAGAAAAACCCAAGGCATTTATTGATCTATAAAAATGCCTTGGAAAACTTAGATAGATTTAATCGAACAAGTCTCTCCAGTTCACACTTGTACAGATACAAGAACTGAAAAAGACTTGCCAATATTTCTAGACAAATAGGGAGAATTTGTTAGGACCAGTTTACTGGTAAACTGGCCAGTCTCCAGTTGCACCTGGAGACCCAAAAGATTTGTCCAGAAATATATTAAAGTCCAGTTGCAACGTACAGTCAACGCAACTGAAGATTTCCTCCAGTTGAGAACTGACCAGTTGAAGAAATGCTTGATGTTGAACTGGACAGACACTATCCTGAGGATGAAGCTGAATTTGATGCCAGAAATTTGAACATATCAGTGGAGAAGGCGAAGGAGAACAGGGCCAGTGGGATTCTAAAAAGAATTGAACATGTAAAGAAGGTTGTGAAAAAGGTTGTGAATCCACCAAGGAGAATTCCTCAACCAAGAAGACCACTGACCAGAGATGCTGACCTTAGCACGTTTGTTGAACCAACTGGCGAAGTATCTAATGAAGACATCAAGTCTGCTGTACTGGCTGCTGGTGCTGGGAGTATAAAAATAACAAATGAATCTGAAGCAAGAAGCTATTACTCCCAGATCATGGCAACCAGAAGACATAGTGGGACTATCAATGGTGTCAATGTAACAATCAAGCCAGGCACCAAGTACTTTCATGTTGAAGTTAGTTATACCAGAGGGCCACTGGTTAAAACTGACAATCCTGGTGCAATGCAGTATGGGTTCAGTGAATGGGTTGAAATGGTGAATGTTTTGGATGCCAAGGCACAAAAGAATAGGTTTGAGAAAGCATGGGTGAACTTCTTAAGGGGCAAGATTCAACACAAAGAAAATCTGGAGCTAAAGTTGAATATTGATCCTGAAGACTCACAACCTATTTCTTCAGTGACCAAGAGAAGAAGAACTGGCGAAGGGCCATCTCATTAAGTTCTCTTTTCATTGTATCTACTTGTATTTTATTTACATTCTGTAACTTGTATAAATTTCATTTCCTTGTATAAATGAAGTTACCAGTTTGTAACCACAAGGTAGAAAATAGATTAGATCTAACAAACTTAAAAGAAAAACCCAAGGCATTTATTGATCTATAAAAATGCCTTGGAAAACTTAGATAGATTTAATCGAACAAGTCTCTCCAGTTCACACTTGTACAGATACAAGAACTGAAAAAGACTTGCCAATATTTCTAGACAAATAGGGAGAATTTGTTAGGACCAGTTTACTGGTAAACTGGCCAGTCTCCAGTTGCACCTGGAGACCCAAAAGATTTGTCCAGAAATATATTAAAGTCCAGTTGCAACGTACAGTCAACGCAACTGAAGATTTCCTCCAGTTGAGAACTGACCAGTTGAAGAATCCTTCCAGTTGAAGTCGAAGACAACAAGTGGAGGATAGAGAATGACAATGGCAGCGAAGCCCAGTTGACATTCTAGTCAGTTACAAACTGGAGACCATCAGTGGAAAGGTCTTACAAAGCTTTACACTGATTACGAGGAATTGACTTTTGTGCTTTTACCCGGATAATAAGATTTATCTTATTATTTAAGTAATAAAAGGTACATAAAGCTGGTTGAATAAAGTTGCTTTATGCTGCAACTTTACACTGCATTTTAAGGAATTAAATGATATTCCTTAAATGCTCTCAACCACATTTGTGCGGCCAAAGTTAACATCCCAATGTTAACTTTGCCTATAAATACAAGTCATTGCACAACAAGAATATTAACTTCTTCGAACACACTTCGAAGGAATTCACACTTTGCATACCTGCAATATTCTTGGTGAACTTGTACAATATTCTCTCAATCACAAAAAGGAACATTTCACAACTTTAAGTGTTTCGATTGTTTAGAGAAATTCCAAGTATAGATCAATTGTAGTTCATAGGTTGTTAGGATATTTACATACTTTGTATTATCTTGGTTCCGCAACAACCTTGTAATTTATTTAAAGTTAATAAATAAATTACACTTGAAAATTACATATTGTCTCACCAATTACTTTAAGTATTTTACTTTATTGCATTGTTCTTTACTTATTGTCACTTAATAAGTAATCTATCTAGAACTTGGTATATACTCTCTGTAACTGGTCGTCTCCAGTTCAGAGCTTATATTGCAAAGTAACTCCACCATCGACATTGAGGTGTCTTCAGGTAGTACCATCTATTGAGTTGGGACTTACATTTATTACAAGTATAATCGTTCAGATGTGGACCCCAATACACGGATACAAACTATCCTCAATTTGAAATGGGCTCACAAATACACTAACAACATTTGGACAGTCTAGTACAATTAGAACTAATAATATGATAGTCCTCAGATGTCTGACGCTAATTGTACGTCCAAAGTTCAAAAGATGGCTTCTAAAATGTCATATACGATTCCAATACTTATTGTTGGTTCCCTGAAAAGCATGAAATTTGAGAGGGTCAACTATTGAAATAGTTGGTGAGTTTACAGTATGTTTGACCAAATTTTAATCGTCATTGAGAGAACACAATGACGTGTAGTTATTTTCAACAAGACAATCAGGATCAAAAACCTGATAATATTTCATAACAAGACAGCCGGGGTCTAAGTCCGACTAAAGCATATGACAGCCGGGAGCCAAGTCCGACAGTATCAGTCACTATGCTACATTGCTTCGCACAGGATTTCCCTCTAAAATGGGGTGCACACCACAACAATGTTTATGACTAGCATATGACAGCCGGGAGCCAAGTCCGACAGTATCAGTCACTATGCTACATTGCTTCGCACAGGATTTCCCTCTAAAATGGGGTGCACACCACAACAATGTTTATGACTAGCATATGACAGCCGGGAGCCAAGTCCGACAGTATCAGTCACTATGCTACATTGCTTCGCACAGGATTTCCCTCTAAAATGGGGTGCACACCACAACAATGTTTATGACTAGCATATGACAGCCGGGAGCCAAGTCCGACAGTATCAGTCACTATGCTACATTGCTTCGCACAGGATTTCCCTCTAAAATGGGGTGCACACCACAACAATGTTTATGACTAGCATATGACAGCCGGGAGCCAAGTCCGACAGTATCAGTCACTATGCTACATTGCTTCGCACAGGATTTCCCTCTAAAATGGGGTGCACACCACAACAATGTTTATGACTAGCATATGACAGCCGGGAGCCAAGTCCGACAGTATCAGTCACTATGCTACATTGCTTCGCACAGGATTTCCCTCTAAAATGGGGTGCACACCACAACAATGTTTATGACTAGCATATGACAGCCGGGAGCCAAGTCCGACAGTATCAGTCACTATGCTACATTGCTTCGCACAGGATTTCCCTCTAAAATGGGGTGCACACCACAACAATGTTTATGACTAGCATATGACAGCCGGGAGCCAAGTCCGACAGTATCAGTCACTATGCTACATTGCTTCGCACAGGATTTCCCTCTAAAATGGGGTGCACACCACAACAATGTTTATGACTAGCATATGACAGCCGGGAGCCAAGTCCGACAGTATCAGTCACTATGCTACATTGCTTCGCACAGGATTTCCCTCTAAAATGGGGTGCACACCACAACAATGTTTATGACTAGCATATGACAGCCGGGAGCCAAGTCCGACAGTATCAGTCACTATGCTACATTGCTTCGCACAGGATTTCCCTCTAAAATGGGGTGCACACCACAACAATGTTTATGACTAGCATATGACAGCCGGGAAACAACATCCGACAGTATCAGTCACTATGCTACATTGCTTCGCACAGGATTTCCCTCTAAAATGGGGTGCACACCACAACAATGTTTATGACTAGCATATGACAGCCGGGAGCCAAGTCCGACAGTATCAGTCACTATGCTACATTGCTTCGCACAGGATTTCCCTCTAAAATGGGGTGCACACCACAACAATGTTTATGACTAGCATATGACAGCCGGGAGCCAAGTCCGACAGTATCAGTCACTATGCTACATTGCTTCGCACAGGATTTCCCTCTAAAATGGGGTGCACACCACAACAATGTTTATGACTAGCATATGACAGCCGGGAGCCAAGTCCGACAGTATCAGTCACTATGCTACATTGCTTCGCACAGGATTTCCCTCTAAAATGGGGTGCACACCACAACAATGTTTATGACTAGCAATAGTGAGGATCCAAGCTCACAACGACAAGTATCCTATGTAGAACTACTTAGCTATAGACCCTAGAATGCCATAACCGAGAATGTGATTTAAACTTTCATTTTATTTAACTTTAGTTGGTAATATCAATGACATTGTCATTATAAGGTAGTCTAAAGTACCATTCGATATTCACCAAGTTTAAACGTTCAAGTTAACGAAAACTGAAAATGTCAAACAGACCTAAGCTTCGCGGCGCGAGATGGCACATTCGCGGCGCGAAGACCATTTTCAACTGATTCGCGGCGCGAGACCTGGAGGGTCGCGGCGCGATGGCAGTACCTGGACGTGAAAAAGCAGTTTTTCGACCATTTTCGCCAAACCAAAACACTTTATATTCAATCCTTTTCATTTCAACTAGTAATAACATGTTAAAGAAACCTGGTAACGACTCATTTTGCCAACCTTTTCACAATCCAACACTTTGATTTCCAAACCTAAATCTAATAAAATTCATTTATCCAACAAACTCAAAACTTATTTCACCTTCTTAGCATACTAATATAATTAACAAAACTAAACCAAACCCTTTCATTGAATCAATTCAAATCAAATATTTAGTAGAAAAGGGTTTACTTACACATTATGTTCTTGAAGAATTTGAAGAAAAAAATGATGATGATTCTTGCTAGATGATGATAATATCCAAATATTATAAGATTGAAAATCTTTAAATCCTTCCTTTGCAAAGCTAATTTAGAAGGGAGAATAGAGAGATTGAAGAGTTTTGTGTGTTGTATGTGTTTTTGTGTGTGGGTGGTGTCGACACAAGGAAAGAAGGAGGGAAGGGGGTGTTTGGTGGTTTGTTCCCCTGCCTCACAAATACATTTCGGCCCATGTGGCCTTTTTGGATATTTTTCTATACCTCTAATTTGGTAAAATGCTTACGATTAAATACCATTTGACAAAAAGGTTATAATTTAAAGTAAAGGTATTTTCCCTCGTCTCATTTTAGTTAAGACAAGTCAATAAAACTTAGTCAAAGTAAACTTTAGAAATATTAAGTTTAAACAGTCTATTTACTGTGTTCAATATATATAACATTTAAATCTTTATTTAAAGTTATTTTAAGACTCGACATTCGTCTAAATAGCTAATAGTCTACGTCATCAAGATACGTCTAATTGAACTATATCAAATGTTCAATTATCTAATAATTTCCACGTCATAATCTCTAAATTAGACGAAATTATAATTATGATCGAGATTAAGACTAACCCGTTGCTTAATAAATTACGAGTTGTCACAATTAGTATAGTATATAATAAGAAAAAAATACATTTGTTTTCAATTTATTATAATTTACTACCTAAAAATACTTCGTATGCTAGCCTGAGATAAATTAATAACAATAGAAATAAGAAAATGAATTAAAAAAAATATTATTTTGGCTTGATTAAAAATAAATATAACCAAAACGATCATGTATTCAAATATTAATTTAGGTACGGTTTGTTACAACAAATTAATAATTTTCATTCCAAAGCCAAAATGACAAACACAATACAACAAGAAGAGGCAACCTGAATGTGAACGTACAGTAAGTACAAAAACCGAACAACTGAACAAGACCAAGCAAATTGTTTACATAAATCCTTAGTACTTAAAATATAGAGCAATTTACAGGGATGGTACCTGAACTATACCCTAAATTACCCTTTTGGTACAAACTTTTGCAACTCTACTCGGACCATACCCCAAGTTTCAAAAACCTACTCGGACAGTACCTATTTCTGACGGCCGTCTATTAGGTCGTTAAGTCAGTCACGTGTCGTGCACGTGAGGACTGTTTTTGTCATTTTCTTACCCAAGGACCAAAAGTGTAATTAATTTTTATAATAGAATACTTTGTAATTAAAAAGATATATACATAGTTACATACACACACACACATATAATGTATCTATTTATCTATCTATCATCATCTTAATCTAGATCTTTGACTATCGAAATGAAATTAAAAACTCAAAATCTAATAAAAAATAACCAGTAATAAAATTAACCATAAAAACCCAAACCTACCATCTCTCCTCTGCTGCCATGGATTCGATCTAAAGAGCCAGAAACAGGGCCGAGGTTGGCGATGGCGGTGTGGAGGTCAAATCTTGGTGGTGACAGTTGAGGTCGGATCTGCTGGTCAGAAGGCCAGATCGTGGGGCTTCAATTTGCCGGTGGTGATTTAGGATAGATTAACTTGGTTGTTTCTTCCTTGTTGACTTCTGGTCCGAGAACAAGTAGGAGAAAAAGGAGATTGTGTGTTTCACTTTGGTGAAGTTGTTTTGTAAGAAAGAACATAATAATGAAATCTGGAGAAAAAAAGTATATATATTGTATTACATCTATTGATGAAGATGAATTTTTCACTTTTTGTATATATATATATATTAATTTAATGATGAAGATGGTTTTAGATCATGTTTGTATAATTGTATTATTGGGTTGTGTTTTTAGATCTATTATTAGTATTGAAGATCTGGAAAAAAAATAAGTAATTGTTGATAATAATGATGTTATCATGTATGATAATTAACAAAAAAGAAAAAAAATGTTTTTTAGTTAAAGTTTATTACTATTATAAATGTTAATTTTACTTTTGGTCCTTGGGTTAAAAAAATGACAAAAACAGTCCTCACGTGCACGACATGTGACTGACTTAACGACCTAATAGACGACCGTCAGAAATAGGTACTGTCCGAGTAGGTTTTTGAAACTTGGGGTATGGTCCGAGTAGAGTTGTAAAAGTTTGTACCAAAAGGGTAATTTGGGGCATAGTTCATGTACCATCCGTGTAATTTACTCTAAAATATATATGATACTGTTTTTTAATGTAATAAATGTTATGATATTTTCTTGTTTGATATCGTCGACATCGTGATCGAAAAATTAGTAATTTAAAGAGATTGTAAAACATTGATGGAGTTTTCGATCCAGTAAACAAAGTTTTAACATCTTTGGGTTGAATATTAGAATTACTTTATGTTTGAGCTCCAGCTAACAAAGGACCTCTATTTTGAATCGAATTGGGTATTTTTCTTATATTTGGTTGGTTTCTTATTAACATCTTTTTATAAAATTATATTGCCATTAAAAAAATTTCCACCTCCTTATTTTAAATTCACCTTTTGAAATATGATAATTTATATTTACATAAAATGTATAAGTGTTCATTGTAATGTTAATAGGTTTATAAGAGAAAAAAAAAGGTGAAAATAGATATCCACGTTACACAAACACTTTTAGGGTATATCGATAAGTTGGACTACTAAATTGGTGAATCTTGGTGTTTTCAGGCTTCCAGCATAATTGGAGGAAGAGGAACCCACAGGGAATGAATGGGAAGATCGAAAAGTTGGAAGAAGAAAGGATTTTTTGCTGCCTACTCACACGAACCCATATCCTTGCTTTTCTATCAATCTCTAATTTCAGTTTATGCTCCTATCTATTATCTGGATATACCAAGAAAGATGTACGGTCTAATGAGGCTACTATGAAATATTTAAATGTGTAGATAATTAAGATTAATGTAATCAAAACAGATGCCCTTTTGTGGCCAGTTGTGAATTTCAGCCCACGATAATGGTACCTTTTGGCCATTGAGCTAGCTATCTTGGATAGAAGTGCAAGTATTTGTTAGCCGTTAAAATAAAAACCGTCATGGATATACAATACAACCATGAAATACTAATAATTGCTACTGTGTGACAAATTATTATGTATAAAATTACAAAAGAAGTTACATAACTATATATAAGTCGAAATTTTTGTTACAAAATCATAATGATCGTTCGTCAAATAAATTGCAAATTAATTACATAACTATAGCTATAAGTCAAATAAAGTTATGTTATAAGATCATAACAATCATTAAGAATTATATTGTATCTGTTTAAAAGCTATGATTTATTCTTTCATATATTTCTATCTTTTTTTGAACAGCAGTGATGATTGGACTCAGCGGCATTGTTTCTTCATCGTCCGGTAGAGATCGACCACGTCACCAGCACAGTCAATCCAAGGGCATGACTGGCGGTGGAAGTCTCACTACCGTTCTGAAGGAAACCAGCTAAATGCTAAAGAAAACCCCCATGCCCCACCTCATTGGCAAAGACTTCCCAATATGTGTTTCATAGGTGTTGAACTCGTGACCAACATTTTGCTGAAAGACATAAGGGGCATTAAATGTCCAGTTGGGCTAAATCCCAAGAACATATACTTCTATCTATTATACAAGGGAAAATGATAAATCTTCTTAAAAGCATAGGCCATTAAATTCATTCTTTCATATACTTCTATCTCTTATACAAAGCATAGGCCATTATAAGTGTTGTGTTTGGTAAAAAACTAATTTAAAATATATATCAGACTATGTATACAATGCTTGAAAATTATTTTTAAAATAAAATAATTATTTTATGAAATATATTTTATTATATATTAATCATAATTTAACAGCTATTTTTTTTAGACATTACCTTTTCCGTCTCAAAATAAATTAAAATAATAAAAAAATCCTTTTAACGTATCTTTTAAAATTATTAACGTAATACCCACACAATATAACAGTGGTAGCAACAATAACGATCGGATGGTAGCGGTGACTAATAGTGATGGTGGTGACAGTGATGGCGGCATCGAATGATATAAGTTACTCTTAATGTAATTAATGTAAAGGTGGTAGTGAACATATTTTAAAAGATGAGAGTTTAGGGTGTAAATTTAGTTCATTAAAAATAATTAGACAATTTTTTAGAAGTAGTAAAGAAGTAGAGTTCATGATTTATTTTTGAACTTCTATTTTTCTAACTTTTCATATGATTTTTATAATGTAGTAACGATAATCTTTTTAAGAACTTTAATCATTATCAATCATTCTTTTTTTTTTCAAGAATTGATATTCGTACCACATTTTGATAAATCTATTACACAGTATAATTTTCTGAACATACTGTACAAGTTATTAAGACACATGTGTGGTAGATTTATCAGACCTGTGGTAAGAATATCACTCCCTTTCTTTTTTAGACATTACCTTTTCCGTCTCAAAATAAATTAAAATAATAAAAAAATCCTTTTAACGTATCTTTTAAAATTATTAACGTAATACCCACACAATATAACAGTGGTAGCAACAATAACGATCGGATGGTAGCGGTGACTAATAGTGATGGTGGTGACAGTGATGGCGGCATCGAATGATATAAGTTACTCTTAATGTAATTAATGTAAAGGTGGTAGTGAACATATTTTAAAAGATGAGAGTTTAGGGTGTAAATTTAGTTCATTAAAAATAATTAGACAATTTTTTAGAAGTAGTAAAGAAGTAGAGTTCATGATTTATTTTTGAACTTCTATTTTTCTAACTTTTCATATGATTTTTATAATGTAGTAACTAATTTATAAATTTATCATATTCTTCTTTTTTTTGAACAGCAGTGATGATTGGACTCAGCGGCATTGTTTCTTCATTACTCGGTAGAGATCGACCACGTCACCAGCACAGTCAATCCAAGGGCATGACTGGCGGTGGAAGTCTCACTACCGTTCTGAAGGAAACCAGCTAAATGCTAAAGAAAACCCCCATGCCCCACCTCATTGGCAAAGACTTCCCAATATGTGTTTCATAGGTGTTGAACTCGTGACCAACATTTTGCTGAAAGACATAAGGGGCATTAAATGTCCAGTTGGGCTAATCCCAAGAACATATACTTCTATCTATTATACAAAGCATAGGCCATTATAAGTGTTGTGTTTGGTAAAAAACTAATTTAAAATATATATCAGACTATGTATACAATGCTTGAAAATTATTTTTAAAATAAAATAATTAGACAATTTTTTAGAAGTAGTAAAGAAGTAGAGTTCAGGATTTATTTTTGAACTTCTATTTTTCTAACTTTTCATATGATTTTTATAATGTAGTAACGATAATCTTTTATAAAACTTTAATCATTATCTCTTCTTTTTTTTGACGTTCAACTAAACTTAGAATTTTATTCACAAGAGTATCAAGAATTTAAGATGATAGTTTTTGTTTTTGCTTTTTATATGATAGTGTACATGAAAAATTTTACCAATGTAAAAGGGTAGTGGGATATTACTTTTCTGGTTGGTGGTAGGTAAGGAAGGACGTACGCGGAAAAGATTCTCTGCGCGGATACCCACAATAAGATAGGACCGCCAATTTGGTTGTGAAAATATCAATGCGGCTCGGCGTAGCATTTAAGACTTGTGTTCACCCCTAAAAAGGTACCCAAATGCTTCCTCTGTCCCAACATAAATTTTTTTTTTTTTGACAAGTGAATTTTACCTCAGACGCGTATGATGTGTGCTAATCGCACAACGAAAGGGTCTCGCACTAAGCGGATCTTAAATAGCCTTTCTCACCATACCACATCCTTAATTGGAAAATACCGTCGAGGAGAACCTACCAAGATTCGAACTCGAGACCTTGGAGTAAACTCCCCCGGGGCCCCACATAGCAGGTTTAGTGAAACACCCCTGGCCACTGGGGTTTAACCCAGTGATTTGTCCCAACATAAATAGAAGCCTTTGGATTGGTCTATCAATCATCTTTTTTTTTTCAAGAATTGATATTCGTACCACAGGTTTTGATAAATATATTACACAGTATAATTTTCTGAACATACTGTACAAGTTATTAAGACACATGTGTGGTAGATTTATCAGACCTGTGGTAAGAATATCACTCCCTTTCTTTTTTAGACATTACCTTTTCCGTCTCAAAATAAATTAAAATAATAAAAAAATCCTTTTAACGTATCTTTTAAAATTATTAACGTAATACCCACACAATATAACAGTGGTAGCAACAATAACGATCGGATGGTAGCGGTGACTAATAGTGATGGTGGTGACAGTGATGGCGGCATCGAATGATATAAGTTACTCTTAATGTAATTAATGTAAAGGTGGTAGTGAACATATTTTAAAAGATGAGAGTTTAGGGTGTAAATTTAGTTCATTAAAAATAATTAGACAATTTTTTAGAAGTAGTAAAGAAGTAGAGTTCATGATTTATTTTTGAACTTCTATTTTTCTAACTTTTCATATGATTTTTATAATGTAGTAACGATAATCTTTTTATAACATATATTATTCGTTAGTTATTTTTATCATCACATTTCTTAGATTTATCAAAGATATATAATTGGTTGCCACCCAGTGTACTTTCCATGCATAAAACCCAAGTATTAATATTTCTTGATTTATCATGCGTAATAACCTTGTTATCAAAATATTATTAATAAGTTATTTTTAGAGAAAATAAATGGTTTCTAAACACAAGTATTAATATTGATATTTATGTATATAACAAAATTTTAGTGGAAATCCTAATAAAAGGCATTGACAAATTAACTTAGTTTGAGATTTTTATTTAGGTTTCTTTATCACAAAATAATGATTATTGTGTTTAAAACCACTTGGTCCATTTTCTTATATCCTTATCTGAATATATTTGCTATGAGGCGACTGATCAATCTATTCTGTTACATACATATAACCAAAGTATCATTAATTTAACTTAAATATGTTACTGCATGGATTCGTGGTCTTTTTATTTAATCAAATCTTATCTTAAATTGTTAGACACACATCTAAAAGGAAGACTGAAAGAGTTGTTAAAAAAAATGTAATATTTAGTAATTAGTAGTCAAAAAGTTAGAAAAAGAGGGAACATAGATGCATAAACCATCCAAGTTGACACGTGGCGCATGGCTAGTAAAGTCTTGACATGTGTTAATACACTCACATGGTTTGGTTAGTCAGCTAACTCAACTCACATGATCCATATATATCTGTTGTTATCTTCTCATTGAATAAATCCAAGAATCTCAAATGTACGATTTTACCCCTTATCCTTTTCAAAAACCAAAATCATTTCACGACGTACAACAACTTGACATATATTTTTAGTTATAATATTCCATGTATGACCCGTGTAAAAACACGGACAGTTTCCAGACTCCAGTCTCCAGTTCCAGGTAGACTCCAGTTTCCAGTCTCCAGTCTTCAAGTCTCCAGACTCCAGTCTCCAGTCTCCAGTTTCCAGTCTCCAGACTCCAGTTGTCTCCAGTCTCCAGACTCCAGTCTCCAGTCTCCAGTCTCCAGTCTCCAGACTCCAGTCTCCAGTTCCAGGCAGACTCCAGTCTCCAGACTCCAGTTTCCAGTCTCCAGTCTACAGACTCCAGTCTCCAGTCTCCAGTTCCAGGCTCCAGTCTCCGGACTCCAGTTTCCAGTCTCCAGACTCCAATCTCCAGTCTCCAGTCTCCAGTCTCCAGTTTCCAGTCTCCAGACTCCAGTTTCCAGTCTCCAGTCTCCAGACTCCAGATTCCAATCTCCAGTCTCCAGTCTCCAGACTCCAGTTTCCAGTCTCCAGTTCCAGGCAGACTCCAGTCTCCAGACTCCAGTTTCCAGTCTTCCAGACTCCAGTCTCCAGACTCCAGTTTCCAGTCTCCAGACTCCAGTCTCCAGTTTCCAGTCTCCAGTCTCCAGACTCCAGTTTCCAGTCTCCAGTCTCCAGTCTCCAGACTCCAGTCTCCAGTTCCAGGTCCAGACTCCAGTCTCCAGACTCCAGTTTCCAGTCTCCAGACTCCAGTTTCCAGTCTCCAGACTCCAGTCTCCAGTTCCAGGCTCCAGTCTCCGGACTCCAGTTTCCAGTCTCCAGTCTCCAGACTCCAATCTCCAGTCTCCAGTCTCCAGTCTCCAGACTCCAGTTTCCAGTCTCCAGTCTCCAGACTCCAGATTCCAATCTCCAGTCTCCAGTCTCCAGACTCCAGTTTCCAGTCTCCAGTTCCAGGCAGACTCCAGTCTCCAGACTCCAGTTTCCAGTCTCCAGACTCTAGTCTCCAGACTCCAGTTTCCAGTCTCCAGTCTCCAGACTCCAGTCTCCAGTTCCAGACTCCAGTTCCAGTCTCCAGTCTCCATTCTCCAGACTCCAGTCCAGTCTCCAGTCTCCAGTCTCCAGACTCCAGTTTCCAGTCTCCAGTCTCCAGACTCCAGATTCCAATCTCCAGTCTCCAGTCTCCAGACTCCAGTCTCCAGACTCCAGTTTCCAGTCTCCAGTTCCAGGCAGACTCCAGTCTCCAGACTCCAGCTCCAGTCTCCAACTCCAGTTGGGGGATGTGTAGAAGCCATGTCTTAAATTTTAAATAGTTATAAGAAAATCTGAATTTTGAATTCTTGAGAAGTGAAATTCTTGAGAAGTGAATTTTGAAAATCTGAATTTTGTATTTGTTATAAGAAAAAAATCTGAATTTTGAATTCTTGAGAAGTGAAATTAAGTTTTTTGAATTCTTGAGAAGTGAAATAAAGTTTAACCAAGTTAATTTGCATTGGAAACATTCAATTATGGCTGTAACTTTAGAAAGCAAGTACCTGGAGCCATGACAAACCCACTGCTCGATGCAACTGAAAGCCTCTAACTCCTAAACATGTAGTTAGAACCAAATTAAAAGCCAACCAAACCGTGAACTAACGTGGCTGCTCTAGGTTCTTGACAACTCACTTTTGTGAGATCATGCTCTAATCTCCTTTAATATATATTATATATATATATAAACATGCAAAGAAGATAGTGTTAATTGGATGTATTTTATTTAAACAACCAATCTCGTTGTTTAGAAGGTAAGTTTATATATATATATATATATATATATATCGATAAAATATTAAAGATAAAATATATAAATTTATTTACCTCTTCTCCTTGATTTGACCGCCGGCTCAGTAAGAACAATATCATCATCCTGATGCAAAACACATAACAAATACAAAAATTGATAATTAAAACCACCAAGTCTTCAATACCAGGCAACCCAAATGTCTCCAGTCTCCAGACTCCAGTTTTCAGTCTCCAGTTCCAGGCAGACTCCAGTCTCCAGACTCCAGGCTCCAGTCTCCATGTGTAGAAGCCATGTCTTAAATTTTAAATAGTTATAAGAAAATCTGAATTTTGAATTCTTGAGAAGTGAAATTCTTGAGAAGTGAATTTTGAAAATCTGAATTTTGTATTTGTTATAAGAAAAAAATCTGAATTTTGAATTCTTGAGAAGTGAAATTAAGTTTTTTGAATTCTTGAGAAGTGAAATAAAGTTTAACCAAGTTAATTTGCATTGGAAACATTCAATTATGGCTGTAACTTTAGAAAGCAAGTACCTGGAGCCATGACAAACCCACTGCTCGATGCAACTGAAAGCCTCTAACTCCTAAACATGTAGTTAGAACCAAAAAAAGCCAACCAAAAAAAAAAAAATAAATTAAAAAGAAAAAAAGTGTACGTACCAAACATATTTTACAAATTTTCATGCATATCCAGGAATTATTTTTATTAGGGCATCAATACACCAATACATACATACATACATTTCATACATACATACATACATACATACATACATACATACATACATACATACATACATACATACATACATACATACATACATACATACATACATACATACATACATACATACATACATACATACATACATACATACATACATACATACATACATACATACATACATACATACATACATACATACATACATACATACATACATACATACATACATACATACATACATACATACATACATACATACATACATACATACATACATACATACATACATACATACATACATACATACATACATACATACATACATACATACATACATACATACATACATACATACATACATACATACATACATACATACATACATACATACATACATACATACATACATACATACATACATACATACATACATACATACATACATACATACATACATACATACATACATACATACATACATACATACATACATACATACATACATACATACATACATACATACATACATACATACATACATACATACATACATACATACATACATACATACATACATACATACATACATACATACATACATACATACATACATACATACATACATACATACATACATACATACATACATACATACATACATACATACATACATACATACATACATACATACATACATACATACATACATACATACATACATACATACATACATACATACATACATACATACATACATACATACATACATACATACATACATACATACATACATACATACATATCTACATACATACATACATACATACATACATACATACATACATACATACATACATACATACATACATACATACATACATACATACATACATACATACATACATACATACATACATACATACATACATACATACATACATACATACATACATACATACATACATACATACATACATACATACATACATACATACATACATACATACATACATACATACATACATACATACATACATACATACATACATACATACATACATACATACATACATACATACATACATACATACATACATACATACATACATACATACATACATACATACATACATACATACATACATACATACATACATACATACATACATACATACATACATACATACATACATACATACATACATACATACATACATACATACATACATACATACATACATACATACATACATACATACATACATACATACATACATACATACATACATACATACATACATACATACATACATACATACATACATACATACATACATACATACATACATACATACATACATACATACATACATACATACATACATACATACATACATACATACATACATACATACATACATACATACATACATACATACATACATACATACATTTATCAAGATACTATGTCATATAATGATGCTTCATAGTAGTATTATGCATTATGAATAAATAACGTCCACTAGACATAAAGAAAAGTTAAACTTTAATTCCTAAATCTTAAATAATATTTTGATTTAGCTTTTTATATAACTCAAAAAATTATTTTGTATAAATCTAAAAAATTATTTTTATATAAATCTAAAAAATTATTTTGTATAAATCTAAAAAATTATTTATATAAATCTAAAAAAATTATTTTGTATAAATCTAAAAAATTATTTTTATATAAATCTAAAAAATTATTTTATATAAATCAAAAAATTATTTTGTATAAATCTAAAAAATTATTTTTATATAAATCTAAAAAATTATTTTATATAAATCAAAAAATTATTTTGTATAAATCAAAAAAATTATTTTTATATAAATCTAAAAAATTATTTTGTATAAATCTAAAAAAATTATTTTGTATAAATCTAAAAAAATTATTTTGTATAAATCTAAAAAAATTATTTTGTATAAATCTAAAAAATTATTTTGTATAAATCTAAAAAAAATTATTTTATATAAATCAAAAAATTATTTTGTATAAATCTAAAAAATTATTTTTATATAAATCTAAAAAAATTATTTTTATATAAATCTAAAAAATTATTTTGTATATAAATCTAAAAAAATTATTTTTTATAAATCTAAAAAATTATTTTGTATATAAAAATAATTTTTTGTATAAATCTAAAAAAATTATTTTGTATAAATCTAAAAAATTATTTTTATATAAATCTAAAAAATTATTTTGTATAAATCTAAAAAATTATTTTTATATAAATCTAAAAAATTATTTTGTATAAATCTAAAAAATTATTTTTTATATAAATCTAAAAAAATTATTTTGTATAAATCTAAAAAATTATTTTGTATAAATCTAAAAAATTATTTTGTATAAATCTAAAAAAATTATTTTGTATAAATCTAAAAAATTATTTTGTATAAATCTAAAAAATTATTTTGTATAAATCTAAAAAATTATTTTTATTAGGGCATCAATACACCAATACATACATACATACATTTATCAAGATACTATGTCATATAATGATGCTTCATAGTAGTATTATGCATTATGAATAAATAACGTCCACTAGACATAAAGAAAAGTTAAACTTTAATTCCTAAATCTTAAATAATATTTTGATTTAGCTTTTTATATTTAGCATATCCAAAAATAAACGGGCCATGGATCCCAACCATTTTTTTTAGTATCTCGACCACTACGACTATTTGCAGCGATAATCGCTGCAAATAGTGCGGGCCCCCTGCCAGTAATGGCAAATCTGGCGAAGAAATATCGGGGCCCCCTCTATTTGCAGCGATAATCGCTGCAAATAGTTGGATATGGACAAAACACCACTATTTGCAGCGATTATCGCTGCAAATAGTCTGGTGGAGATACCAGCTAGTAGGTCGGGATCCTACGCGCCAAAATAAAACATTGAAAGAGGCACTGATTTCCAAAAATCTAGTAACAATCGATGAATTTGAGGTGGGGCATGGGACCACCCTAGTACAAAGGTGGATCCGCCACTCCATGCATGCATTTCATGCACTGTCTATACTACATTAAAAATATTACTCGTATATATTATTATATACATATATAATAAAATTGAACTGTATATATATAATACTCGTAAAAAAGAAGTGAATATGGGGTTGTTACATATTTAATTTTGGTGGAAATTTTTCACACATTAATTTTTTAATATATAAAAAACATGAGGTCTAATCATTTATTCAAAATATTAAAAAATTAACATGTGAAGGATTTTTCACCCAAATTATGATGTAACAACCTAATATTCATTTTTCCCATATAATATATACTTATATTAGAACGAATTGCATTTTTGGTCCCTGTGTTATCACACATTTTGCAAGTTTGATACAAAAGTGTGAAAAGTCGCGAAACTCATCCCTGTCATATCACACCTGTTGTAATTTTGGTCCAAATCTAACGTGCCGTTAGAATTCAGTCGTTAATGCCCCCATGTGTTTGTCACATGGGGGGTAGTTTCGTCCATTTATTGCTCATAGGACCATTTCTGCAAAAAAAAAAAATATTTTGTATAAATCTAAAAAAAATTATTTTGTATAAATCTAAAAAATTATTTTTATATAAATCTAAAAAAATTATTTTGTATAAACACAATCGAAATAAACAATCTGATCTCATTATCTTGTTCCTTTTTCAACTCCGATCCAAACCATGCCTAAAAGGAACAAGAGAATGAGATCAGATTGTTTATTTCGATTGTGTTTATACAAAATAATTTTTTTAGATTTATATAAAAATAATTTTTTAGATTTATACAAAATAATTTTTTTAGATTTATATAAAAATAATTTTTAGATTTATACAAAATAATTTTTTTAGATTTATATAAAAATAATTTTTTAGATTTATACAAAATATTTTTTTAGATTTATACAAAATATTTTTTTTTGCAGAAATGGTCCTATGAGCAATAAATGGACGAAACTACCCCCCATGTGACAAACACATGGGGGCATTAACGACTGAATTCTAACGACACGTTAGTTTTGGACCAAAATTGCAACAGGTGTGATATGACAGGGATGAGTTTCGCGACTTTTCACACTTTTGTATCAAACTTGCAAAATGTGTGATAACACAGGGACCAAAAATGCAATTCGTTCTAGATATTATGTGTTGTTAGTATTCCCTGCATGCCATATACAATATAATGGGTTGTAATAGGGGTGTAAACGAGACGATACAGTTCGCGAGCTACCCGAATTCGACTCGCAAATTATTCGAAATCGACTCGGTCTTAGTCGAGTCGAGCTCGAGCTCGAGCTACTCGAGTAGACTTTCGAGTCGAGCTCGAGCCTCAATATAGCCTACTCGAAAAGCTCGCGAGCTTAATCGAGCTTGTACTTATTTACAATATTACCCTTGAATATTATATATTTTTACATAATTTATATTCTACCGAGCCGAGCTTAATCGAGTCGAGCTTGAATTTGTCGAGCTTATAAGACTAATTTGATTTAAAACTTATTTTTAATTCTTAATCGAGTCGAGCCGAGTCGAGCTCGAAAGTGTCGATTCGTAAACCGAGCTCGAGCTCGAGCTTGAAAATAAAGGCTCGAGTCGAGCTCGAGTCGAGTCGAGTCGAGCTCGAGCTCGAGCTTGAAAATAAAGGCTCGGTCGAGCTCGAGTCGAGTTTCGAGTTTTACAATCAAGTCGAGCTCGAGCTTGGCACTGTGTCGGCTCGACTCGGCTCGATTACACCCCTAGTTGTAACGGCGATTATTGAAGTAGAATTTGATAATGATATAACACTATTTTTAACAGTATTTCATTTCTTTTATTAGTTATGTCATGTAGTGTCTTGTGAGAAATATTCATGTGAAAACTATTTGAATTGAATAAACCATGAAAACCTTTAAATTATAATTTAGTGTTCATGTGTGAACAAATTAATGCACATATGAACCTATCAAGTTATACATATCGTTACCATCTGCTCGTACTTGATATAAGATAGTATTAGATAAGGAGAGAAAATCCCATCTGCTCGTACTTGATATAACAAATTAAAATTTGCATTTTATTTTATAAACGATAAAGATTAATTGTGAGTAGTTAATGAAACATACATGTTGATACAAGTTGAGATATGTATAAGGATTAACTTTTGTTTCAATAGATTGACGTTTAAAAATTCATTGTTCTGATACTAGATATGAAGTTATAGTGGTGTAAACTTTTAATATACTTTTTGGAAAAAGTCAAACATAGTACTATTTTAAACATAATCTTATATTAAAATAAGTTCGTGAAAAATGGCTGGAAATGAATGATGATGTAATTGGAAAAGAAACAAAATAAACTTTACGAACCAATCATTGGAGATGCTCTTATTTAGTTAGATATTAAATTCCGTGCAGTTGACCACTTGACTGCACGGATTTTTCATTTATACATGAACTTTTAGAATGTCAATATGGTGGTGGACCCACTTTTAAAATATCAATGTAATTTTTTCTTTCTCAATTACAAATGGAACCTTATACTAGTGTATTTAATTCACTAGTATAAGAGCTCTCAGCAACAGAATATAACTGACTTTCGTCTGGAATAACAACTTACTTTCGCCGGAGAAATGCTCCTTATAAACTTGCTGGAAAAAAGCAATGACTAAATATATATATATATATAATATATATATATATAATATATATATATAGTTTGTTAGCTTCTCTATATCTCTCTCATCAATCGGCAGAAACATTGCTTTTCCATTAATTTATCTCGCCGACCACCGACTAAATTAGATCTACAACCATACAAAATAATATCTCCGATCACCGAGGTTAGTCATTTCTGTCTTTCCGGCTATCAATACAGCCGGCGACACTGGTTTTCTTACACACATAATTTGTTGAGTCTTCATGTTCTGTTTTTAATGTTTTCTTGTTTTTTTAATTATTTACACTTTTATCTTAACATTTATATAACACTATTATCATTGTACTGTAAGATCTGTTGCCTTTTTTTTTTTGATGTACCCTTTGTTTAATTTGTATAAATTTATCAGACCTGATCTAATTTCTAATTATAACTATCGGGGGACCAAATTGCAGAATAATGTTTGAAGACGGTGGGGTTGATGTGAATTGTGAAGCTAAATCACATATATAATAATTAGTCGTAACTTTTTTGCCAAGAAAGAAAGATCGAAGTTTTAGTGTTTTAAATGGATAGAGAGGAAGAAAGTTCATGTTCTCATCAAGAGAAATCCGACTCGAATATGATGGGAAAAAACTGGCTCGGAACTCCTTTCAATGAGCCCATCTATGAAGAAACTTCTATGAGGGAAAGTAATTTAGGGTCAACAAGTCAAATGATTGATTTTAATATTGGAATACATGATAAGCTTTCCATGGATGATGGGGATACATGGCATAATGAGGTGTCTTTTAAAGATCTGCTTGCAATGGCTTCGATCGGGAAATTTGGCATTACTGGTGATGCTATCGGTAGACCACAATGTAAGCACCATCATGCTATTCCAAGTTTTTAATTAGTTGTAAAATAATCTCACTTTGTGTATGCTAATGCATTAAATTAATGTTTAGTTTTTGTGCGGTGTTGTAGATGAGCAGGTAGACTATGCTACCTACTTATCTGATCCACATTTGTCACCACAAACAGTAAATGACCCGTACGTGAGCACAGGGCTGTCCCTCGGATTTACACCGGTGACACCAAATCAAGGCAGAAGAGCAGAGCAGCGTAAACAGGTTGAATCTGAAGCAGTGAATTCAAATGAGAATGAAAGAATGAATCTCAATCTTGCAGCAGATAAGGAAAAAGAAAATCTTGATGAACATTCGCAGGCTGATGTTTCCACACTTGCTTCGGTGAATGAAGACATGGAAAAAGGATCGACTGAACAGACCAATTTGAATGAAACGCCACAACAGAAACAAAGAAGAAGAAAGCATAGACCGAAAGTGGTTATAGAAGGCCAACGCAAAAGAGCAAGGAAGCCCGCAACCCCAAAACCAGAAACCCCGAATCCCGGTCCTACCTCGACAGGGAAGAGGAAATATGTCAGGAGAAAGGGGATTGAAAAACCCTCAGAAACGCCTACAGTGGGGGATGTGGGTGGGACCGTCGATCTGAGCACAAGCACAAATCAACAGACCAAGAAAAGACGCAATAGAAAGATCAACTTTGATGAGCCTGAACAACAAACTGAAGTAAGAGATGAAAAAACACAACTTGAACAAATGGCGGACAAAACAACATGCTCCGCACCCCAAAAACCAAAAACCCCGAAGCCCAGTGCTACCTCGAGGGGAAAAGGGAAATATGTCAGGAAAAAGGAGATTGGAAAATCCACAGAAACGCCCACAGTGGGGGAAGTGAGTGGGACCGTCAATCCGAGCACAAGCACAGATCAACAGACCAAGAAAACATGCAAGAGAAAGATCAACTTTGATGAGCCTGAGAAGCAGACTGAAGTAATAGCTGAGAAGACACAAGTTGAACACACGGTTGACAAAACAACAAGCTCGACAAGTGAAGGTGTGGAAAATTCCCAAAAAGTGCTTAATAGGGAGTCTCCAAGCCCTATCACCCCCAGCAAGGCTGAGCTACCACGAGGGGTATCAAAAAAGAGCACAAAAGCAACATGTAAGATAAATTTTTTACAAGAAACTCATGATAAAGGAGAGAGTAGCTTACCCAGCCCAAATGAATCCAATTGCAGTACAAGTGCATGTCTTAATAAAGGAAAAGAAGCACAGGGATCAAATGAGGGATTTTTAAGGAACATGGATGGAGTTACACTATTCAATGGGAATGCGTTAGGAATTAGTGATGAGGAAACATATCTATCAATGTTCACTAACTATAACAGTGGTAGCAACGGCCTACATTTACCTGCCATAAGTAAGAAAAGGAGAATCAGAAAGAAGCAGACGATAGACACTACAAGTGCTAGTAAAGCACCTGAAATGCCAATAGAAAATGGTGTATGCATGCAGAATTCAAGAAATAAGAAAACCACGGCTTTCAGGATGGTGCATGACACAGTTGCATCTGCTGGAATGATAAATGACAGATATCAGAAGCCTACATATATGGAAACCCATGCTACAGAATTTCAACTTAGTTTGGTAACCAATAGGAAGTCTTTGGTGCCTCCTTTCTATCATTACCAACAGTACTTCACAAATCATACAGGTATAAAACATCATTTGTTATTCGGAAAAAAAAACAATAAATTCTTTATGTATGATTATACCGAGTTCCTCGTGTTGTTTAATGCAGGTTCTAATCCAAGCTTAAGATGCACAAGTACATACGATGTTGAGAAATTAATTTACCTATTTGAGCAGCTAAATATCAACAGACCAGTGGCAGAAAAATACAGGAATACAGTTATACCATACATGTCGGGATACAATGAGAAGAATGCTCTTGTTGTATTTCAGCGAG
Source organism: Erigeron breviscapus (assembly GCA_034093135.1). Taxonomy (NCBI): domain Eukaryota; kingdom Viridiplantae; phylum Streptophyta; class Magnoliopsida; order Asterales; family Asteraceae; genus Erigeron; species Erigeron breviscapus. The sequence goes on from CM067167.1 coordinate 269,587,148, forward strand.
ACGGGACTCTGGTTCCTTATGTTAAGAAAAGAAAGACACGACCTAAAGTTGATCTAGATGATGAGACGACTAGAGTCTGGAAGCTTCTACTGGAAAATATAAACAGTGAAGGAATAGATGGAACAGATGAGGCGAAAGAAAAATGGTGGGAAGAAGAACGCAAAGTATTCCGTGGCCGTGCAGAATCGTTCATATCACGAATGCATCTTGTGCAAGGTCAGAATTCTATGCATACACGCATTATTATGTGTGTTCGTATAAGATTCCAGGCTTAAGATTATAATTTGAGTGATTCTAACCTTAAACACTGACAATGCGAGTTTTGCAGGGGACAGACGCTTCTCTAAGTGGAAAGGATCTGTTTTAGATTCAGTTGTTGGGGTTTTCCTTACCCAGAATGTATCAGATCATCTATCCAGGTAAGATACAAACGCCATTAACCACAAAGGAATTCACTTAATGGTTCTAATTAAGAAATTCTAAAAAACGTTACACATATTTGCAGTTCAGCATTTATGTCTCTTGCTGCACGGTATCCACTCAAGTCAAAAAGAAGCAGTGAAGCATCCCATGAAGAGGAATCAATCATGTCTGTTAAAGAACCATGCCAAAAAGATGAAGATCGTGGTTCTATGATGATGCAGAATGCTGATCCATGTGAAGAAAAAGAAGTTGTCAATAGCAATGAACTTTGTCAAAATAGTGTCATTAATTTTGACTTAAATGATAACTCAGTATGTGAAGTTCTAGAAATACCTGAAAAAGGTTCAGCATTGTACAAGGAATCAGTTATGGATCAAAGAGAATTCGATGATATCCATTCTTCACAAGACTCAGCACATACATCTCCAAGCTCACAATCTTCAATTGTTAATAACTCGGAAAGATTAGGATCGTCCTCTGTTCACAACTCAAGAGAACAAAAGGACGGGTCTAAATCGACTGCTCTTGATGGGTACACTTCTTTTGTGGAGATGCTGCACAAGCAAGGACCCACAACTGTTAATGAAACATACAGTCAACAACTAGTAGAAGATTCATCTGAACAGACACTTTCTGCTAAAGAGCATGAGTTGCCAAACACTTGCACTTTAGAAGCTTTGGCATTTGAATCCTTTGAGGTCAGAGAAGAAAGAAAACTTATTCAAGCTCAAAACGAGAAGTCAGCAAGTGCAGAAAGCAGACTTGAAGAAAGCAGACTATCAGCAGAATCTGCAAATCAAACTACAGTTCAGATGGTCAAGTCAATAAGTTCACAGGAATCGGTAAAATCCTCGAACACATTCATGAACTGTGAGATGCAAGAAGTTGTTGATTTAACAAATGTATTAGCGGAGACATCCAAATCCTCTCAGAGCAACAATATCATTGAAGCCTCAGGTGAAACAGCACACAAGGTGGTTAACTTTAACTTGAATGATAATGGCGGTAGTCAAATAGTTAAGGATAATTCTAAAGGTAAGAAAGAGAAAACTGGAAAGGAACAGATTAAAGTTGAATGGGATAACCTGAGATTGGAAGCTGAAGTCAAACAGAAGAGAGAGAGAACACCAGACACAATGGATTCTTTGGACTATGAGGCAGTAAGGGCAGCAAACGTTGATGATGTTGCAGATTCTATCAAGGAAAGGGGTATGAACAATAGGCTAGCAGCAAGAATTAAGGTAATGACATTTCATTCATCAAGAAGCATTTTGTAGTTAGGATAAGCGGCAGGTGGCAGTTTCAGTTCGCTTTATATTATAATGCATGAAATGTGTAAACAGGTAGAAAGTCATCCAAGTGTATTCAATTCGGATACAAATGATACAGGTCAATTAGGTTCAAAAGGTCAAAAAGGTTCAAGAGGTAGAAAGTCATCCAAGTGTATTCAAATGCTTGCAACCTCTTAAATAGCTCTTTTTCAAAACTAACAATTGATTTCCTGTAAATCATACGTTAATGAATCAATTATTTGTCAAACTTCAAGAAAATGGAACAAAAAGTTTGTGACAGAACCTGACCCAACCCTTAAACTAACCTGTTTTCAACTGAGCCTATTTTGACCAGTTACCGGCCCACCCAACCCACCCATCTTGCCACCTCTATGGCATCTGGCTGCCATGTTAAATTCTAGTTACAGATTCAAAGTCCTTGAACGAACCTACAGATTTTAATATTAGTTGCATTGGTACAGGATATGCTTGACCGGCTAGTTGAAGACCATGGAAGCATCGACCTTGAATGGTTAAGAGATGTCCCGCCTGACAAAGCCAAGTAAGCCCTTTTACGTTGAACACGATTATCTAAAATGAGTCCATTGCTTGAGTCCAGTGTTGAGACGAAACATAGGCATATGCTGTCGATAAGAGCATTAATAATTTTCTAATTTAGGGAGTATCTGTTGAGCTTTAAAGGCTTGGGCTTGAAAAGCGTAGAGTGTATCCGTCTATTAACACTTCACCATCTTGCTTTCCCTGTAAGCATTATATTTTAGAAAGTCGATCATTGAATTAAGTTATTATTATATTTAAAATTCATATAACCTAATGCATGACCTTTCAATTAGGTTGACACAAATGTCGGACGCATAGCTGTAAGACTTGGATGGGTACCCCTGCAACCGCTTCCTGAGTCCTTACAATTGCATCTTTTAGAGCTGTAAGCATTAATCCCAATGCGAACTCCTTGATGTATGAAAAAAACACTAACACTTTGGTTTCTACACAGGTATCCAATTATGGAGTCAATTCAACAGTATCTCTGGCCACGATTGTGCAAGCTTGACCAAAGAACTCTGTATGCAAAAAGTTTCTGTGAATTGATACTATACATGTAAACATTGTCATCATCATCACCACCACCACATTAGAATATTTATGACATCATCATTATTTGACTTATTTACAGGTACGAATTACATTACCAGATGATTACATTTGGAAAGGTAAGGGTGTATACACAAGGAATATAAGCACATCCCTAACTTAACTCTAAAGTAAATACTTAACTGTTGCAGGTTTTTTGTACAAAGACAAAACCAAATTGCAATGCATGCCCACTGAGAGGAGAATGCAGACATTTTGCAAGTGCATTTGCAAGGTTTGAGCAACATCTAATCCACACTAAAACTCTAATTAGGATAAAAAAATAATAAATCTCTTGCGGTAGATTTTGCACGGTTTTATTACTATAGCTACATTGCAAGTTTGGTAATACACGTCTCTTTTGTATATACAAAATAAAGTTGGCTGATCAACCGGAGTACCTATAAGTGGTTCTACTCGGGTAATATTTCATCTCTACCGAGTCAAACGGGAACAAAAAATTGCACAAAAGGAAACATCGGGCCGAAAGTTGCCCAAAGTGTGTTTGTAATGGAGAAAGCCTTCCAAATTATTCTCTTCAAAGCGTCAACTAATTATTGAAATGACATGAACTTTTCAAATCATATATGAAATATATTTTATTAAAGCTAAAATTTTGGAGAAAAAGAATTTCAATTCAACCCAACCCACCCATGTTGCTCTCTAGCACACAAGTTACAAACAATGGCTATGAAATAACCCAAGCTTTCTTTTCCTAATAAATTACAAAAAAATAGATTTAACCTTATGTGTCAATTGCTGACATAACCTCATAGAACCCAAAGTTTTTTAAAAAACGAAAATTGATGCTTACAGGTTAATATAGGTAATGTACTGTTCAGTAAACGTTCATTTACTTTTTAGAGTTTGAAATGTGGATTTTAGTGTGTTTGGAAACCATTGGTTACATGCCACAGTTATTAAAAACATCTTCACAAACTTTAACTAACTGACAATGCAGTGCAAGGCTGGGGCTGCCAGCACCGGAGAAAAGTGCTAACGGAACTGGTCAAAACGCTGTAGGGATGATAGATCAACCTTCAACGAGTATAAACAGAACTGCTCAAAGCCCTGTTAGGATGATAGATCTACCTCCAGCTAGTAACCAGCTGCAACAGCTGTCTGAATCCCAAAACAGCAATTCTGTTATTAAAGAAACAGAAACAACAGGGCCTATAGTAGAGTTACCAGCAACACCAGGGCCTATAGTTGAGGTGCCAGCATCGCCAGAGCCAATCATTGAGGTACCAGCAACACCAGAGCCAGAACAGATACAACAAGAACTTGATATAGAGGACTTCTATGAAGACCCGGAAGAAATTCCAATGATTAAGCTCAATGTTGAACAGTTCACTCAGAACTTGCAAACTTTCATGGAAAGGCACATGGAACTTAGAGAAGGTGACATGTCAAAGGCATTAGTAGCCCTAACATCAGAAGCTGCATCAATCCCGACGCCTAAACTTAAGAATGTGAGCCAGCTAAGAACAGAACACCAAGTGTAAGTGACCGCTATCCTATGTCATTTTGCTTATTCTGTTCTATTCCTTACAAGTATTTATAATATAGATAATACAATAATAATAAAAAACATATGTCTAGAATATTGGCACATGGTATATAAGATAGAGAGAACTAAATAGCTTAATTATTGCAAATCGACTCCTAAGAATAGGGTATTAGGGGATTTAAATTTTATATTTTCTAAAATCGAATGAGATCAAATTGGTAGTTATCTAAACATTCAACATTTCTGGGATATTCCAAAAAGAAAGCTTCCACCCCATTTAGGTACTACCCACATTCATCAACGATAAATTTGTACGATATATGAAGTAAAATATGTGTTAGAAATAATGATCACTTTGTGGAAACACCATAAAGTGTGTGGTAACTAACCTAACTGCACATCCAATTCTAGAAAGAGAATGGTGTATCATTTTGCAATGGTTTTAATCCTGATGCCTTTTCCTAATCAACTTTGCAGCTACGAGCTTCCAGATTCACATCCTCTTTTGGAAGGGGTAAGTACACCAAAAAATATGTAATATATATAATTTCCTCTGGTTAGATTTCAATTCCTCAACAAATGATCGCTAAATTTCAGATGGACACACGGGAGCCCGATGATCCTTGCTCGTACCTCCTCGCAATCTGGACACCTGGTAATCAAGAAATATAGAAATGAATATCAGTAGCCAAGTACATATAGATGTTGCAAAACCATAATTGCAATTCTTAAGCTTGTGAACTGTACTGAGATGAAAAAAGACAGCTATATATTGGTTGTGTGAATGCTGTTTTAACTATATGCCATGTTTCATTCTTTTATAACAGGTGAAACTGCAGATTCGATTCAGCCACCAGAAGGACAATGTTGCTCCCAAGAATCTGGCATGTTATGCAACAAAGAAACATGTTTCTTCTGCAATAGCACACGAGAGGCAAATTCCCAAACTGTTCGTGGGACACTTCTGGTGAGTAATCATATACAACCACTGCTTTATATCTCATTAGTATATGTTAGGCTACACATACAGAAACTGGCTATATCTTATCTTAATCTACATCATCAACAGATACCATGTCGAACTGCTATGAGAGGGAGCTTTCCACTCAATGGCACGTATTTCCAAGTTAATGAGGTATATCATAATGCTGGCTCTGATATCATAAATATCAAGCGGTCTTTTCTTTAGCCCTTTCTTTCCTTACAGTTGGGCAAGAATGTTATTCTCCTGTTTTTAATAATAACTATAAACTTTCAATGAGGTACAGGTGTTTGCAGACCATGCGTCAAGCCTTAACCCAATAGCTGTCCCCAGATCTTGGTTATGGAACTTACCAAGAAGAACGGTGTACTTTGGAACTTCTATACCAACGATATTCAAAGGTAAAACAAAAATAAATTAAACTTGATATGCATAATAGCAGTGTATTATTACACAAACTTATCGCATACTAACTTTTTTTATCTGCCAGGCATGACAACAGAAGCTATTCAATACTGCTTCTGGAGAGGTACGTAAATATAAAGATCCCTATATTAATGTGTGGTTTTCAGTTTTGCTGTGTTCATATTTCTACAACAAAAGATAAGCATAATGACACAAACTAATAGATCAACTACAGTGATTTTAGAGGAGGGGATATGCACAATCTTGAAATTGAAGTAATTATCTGTTGTTCCCACAACAAAGTTTCCTATCATCCATTAATGAATGCTAAAAAAAACACTCTTAATAAAACTATTGTATCATTTCTCTCAAGTTTGGTTTTAATAATGTATCAGGGTTTGTTTGCGTGAGGGGATTTGACCAGAAGACACGAGCCCCCCGTCCACTGATGGCCCGGCTACACTTCCCAATTAGCCATTTAAAAAGATACAAGGCAATGGCAGCTGAAAAAGAGAAGTTAAAGCAGTAAAAGACCTTGAGGCAGTTGTTAAAGTCCGTCCCACATATAAATGCCAGAATAACCATGTACAAATATCAAGAGCAGGCATACAGATTTTTAGAAACGCATGGTCGGCTGTCCATGACCACAGTGGCAGTATCCACAGTTTAGGAATCATAGAGACAGCAGTTGACTTGTATAACCCAAAGATGAAATATGGTAGCAGTTCCTACATGTGCTAATATTGTTCTAGCTTTTAAAGTATGTTTAGGACCTTTTCTTTTAGTGGTAGCAGTTCCTTTTTGGTGCTATAATAATAATGCTTACTGGAAAAAGCATCAATATAAAATCGGTTGACATGCAAAAGATTAATTTCATTGCAGGTCCAACAAAGATAACTCTGTAACCTTCACTAGTTTGCTGTTCAGAGAATAAACCCATGCCGAAATCTCAATCTCTCAACTATATTATCTTATCAAAAGTATTACATTTGCAACTTAGAAAGAGCCAAGTAAACAAACCTTAAAAGAGAATCATCACCATTGGTAAAAATTGAAAATCTGATAAAAATTAAGCAACAACTATCAGGAATCTAACACCAAAGAAGCAGATGGTAGACCATTAGCTAATTCTTAATTCAAGAGAGTAACTTGTAATTTTGAAAAACTTATATACTTTTTTAGGTTGCGTTTGGTTGTAAAAAATTCCAGAATATTTTTCCAAGGCTAAACGCATCCTTTTTCTTCAACCTTTACTTGCATCAATAACTGAATCCATATACAATCATTTTCAGCCAAAAATATGTATGTTATAAGATAAAAGTTACATATAACCTAATTCCATCCTATCGATAAACCCTAACCTGTCAGCAGTGCACACAATCAAACTCCAAATTCTCTTCTCAACATACAGATCCGCACCAAATCTTATCTGAATTCAAATTCCAGATTCTCTTCACCGAGTTTAATGCGAATCGTATAGCACAAACAAGCTACAGCGAATGTCTATATATCATATCAAGTGTATATTTTCTATATATCATGCTATACAGAACCATATATATATACACACAAAAACTAGTGTAAATCTACTGTAACAACATACAATCGTTGCACATTCTATCTTGCGAGTCATAGCCGATAACAGAGAAATCAATCAATAGGTATATTTTACATATACATATATAAATTAAAGAAATCAATTGCAAGAACACACTAATCAAGTATTCAGATGTAAAAACGTAATTTAATTAATTCTGTAAACATACCTCTTTGAGATCCAAATTGATATCAATACAGCCCGAGGGTTCCGGCCGTAGAGGAAGTGATACAGACTAACGACGGAGAGTGGGTATGAATGCGATGGTGATATGCGGAGAGATATATTTGTTGGCGGTTTTAGTGATTTTCCCGCGTTCTTCGACATTTTGGAACTTGGTTTCCCTCTCTTCCCCCCCCCCCCCCCCATGATCATCCTCGTTCACACCCAACCATACTATTCATTAAAAAATTATTTTATTCAACCCAACCAAACCCAACTTTCACACCCACATTAAAAACCCAACTAAACTATATTTTTAATAAATAAAAGTTTTTTTAATTAGTATTTCTTTTGTTCAATTCTAATTATAATAATTTTAGTAAATTTTTTTGTTTTAAATAAAATTAAAAAAACTAAACTAAAACAAATTATATCCATCAAATATATTTAATAAAGTAATAATTCATTTTATTATCTTAACATGAAAATTATAAATAAACAATTAAATTACACATAAACTAAACTACAAATTAAAAAAAAGTAAAAGTAAGATACAACAAAGTATGAAAATGTATATATTGGAAGTAATACGTGTAGCATATGGATAGTACAGTCCCCACATGGCATCTGACCGACCAAACATTGTTGGGTTGACTGACTCCGTCGGTTGGATGGAAATTATTTAATATATTTCTTTTCCACTTTTAGTCCGACCGAACAAAGAAAATATGACCGATGGGGATGGTCTAATGATATTGCAAATTTAGGCCCCACTTACTTAGACATTATTGTTTAGTTTATTTAAGGGTGGAAAGGAAAGGAGATGAGGGGGGAAAATTATAAACTGCATTCTTAAGATTTTTTTAAGTGTGGAAAGGGAAGGAGTGGAGAGGATTCGAGGGGGTAGTTGTTTTTTGTTTCAAAAGTTTTCCCCTCATTTTTGAGGTGATTATGAAGGAAAACTTCTTTTCTCTCTCCTTTCCTTTCCACCCTTACACTATATTCTCGAGTTTTTATTAAAGGAAAAGAGAGGAGAAGATTAGATAGGAGAAGAAAGGGAAAAAAATTATATTTATGAAATGCATTCTTGAGTTTTATCATTTAAAAGAAAGGAAAGTGAATAAAAGGATTGAAATGCATTCTTGAGTTTTAAAAGAAAGGAAAGTGAATAAAATGATTGAAATGCATTCTTGAGTTTTACATTTAAAAGAAAGGAAAGTGAATAAAATGATTGAAATGCATTCTTGAGTTTTACATTTAAAAGAAAGGAAAGTGAATAAAATATTGAAATGCATTCTTGAGTTTTATCATTTAAAAGAAAGGAAAGTGAATAAAATGATTGAAATGCATTCTTGAGTTTTACATTTAAAAGAAAGGAAAGTGAATAAAATGATTGAAATGCATTCTTGAGTTTTACATTTAAAAGAAAGGAAAGTGAATAAAATGATTGAAATGCATTCTTGAGTTTTACATTTAAAAGAAAGGAAAGTGAATAAAATATTGAAATGCATTCTTGAGTTTTATCATTTAAAAGAAAGGAAAGTGAATAAAATGATTGAAATGCATTCTTGAGTTTTACATTTAAAAGAAAGGAAAGTGAATAAAATGATTGAAATGCATTCTTGAGTTTTACATTTAAAAGAAAGGAAAGTGAATAAAATGATTGAAATGCATTCTTGAGTTTTACATTTAAAAGAAAGGAAAGTGAATAAAATATTGAAATGCATTCTTGAGTTTTATCATTTAAAAGAAAGGAAAGTGAATAAAATGATTGAAATGCATTCTTGAGTTTTACATTTAAAAGAAAGGAAAGTGAATAAAATGATTGAAATGCATTCTTGAGTTTTACATTTAAAAGAAAGGAAAGTGAATAAAATGATTGAAATGCATTCTTGAGTTTTACATTTAAAAGAAAGGAAAGTGAATAAAATATTGAAATGCATTCTTGAGTTTTATCATTTAAAAGAAAGGAAAGTGAATAAAATGATTGAAATGCATTCTTGAGTTTTACATTTAAAAGAAAGGAAAGTGAATAAAATGATTGAAATGCATTCTTGAGTTTTACATTTAAAAGAAAGGAAAGTGAATAAAATGATTGAAATGCATTCTTGAGTTTTACATTTAAAAGAAAGGAAAGTGAATAAAATATTGAAATGCATTCTTGAGTTTTATCATTTAAAAGAAAGGAAAGTGAATAAAATGATTGAAATGCATTCTTGAGTTTTACATTTAAAAGAAAGGAAAGTGAATAAAATGATTGAAATGCATTCTTGAGTTTTACATTTAAAAGAAAGGAAAGTGAATAAAATGATTGAAATGCATTCTTGAGTTTTACATTTAAAAGAAAGGAAAGTGAATAAAATATTGAAATGCATTCTTGAGTTTTATCATTTAAAAGAAAGGAAAGTGAATAAAATGATTGAAATGCATTCTTGAGTTTTACATTTAAAAGAAAGGAAAGTGAATAAAATGATTGAAATGCATTCTTGAGTTTTACATTTAAAAGAAAGGAAAGTGAATAAAATGATTGAAATGCATTCTTGAGTTTTACATTTAAAAGAAAGGAAAGTGAATAAAATATTGAAATGCATTCTTGAGTTTTATCATTTAAAAGAAAGGAAAGTGAATAAAATGATTGAAATGCATTCTTGAGTTTTACATTTAAAAGAAAGGAAAGTGAATAAAATGATTGAAATGCATTCTTGAGTTTTACATTTAAAAGAAAGGAAAGTGAATAAAATGATTGAAATGCATTCTTGAGTTTTACATTTAAAAGAAAGGAAAGTGAATAAAATGATTGAAATGCATTCTTGAGTTACATAAGAGAGAAGGATAAAAATGATGAATTTTGAGGTACAAAAGTCGTTCATAAGGTTTGGGGTCGTTTGGGGTGTGTTTGGTTAAGTTTTGGAGGTTAAACAATGAGGTTTGTGCAGAATCGGGGCTAGTTGCGGCGCAACTCCTTAGTTGAGGCGCAACAAAAATGCAGTGACTTAAGTTGCGACGCAATAGCGACAGAATTTCAAAAGGCCATAACTTTTGAACCGTAACTCCGTTTTTGACAAATAAGCTATCCACGGAATTGTGAGAGAGTCTACTTTCTAATGGTAATGGCGTAATGCTTTTAAAAGATGCTTATGATGTAAAGTTTTCAGAAAGGTTAATTTAGTGAGTGAATGCCGAGTTCCGTCGAGTTATGTAAGCTCTAAAGTATTAATCGAATGTCCGATGCATCAAGCCTTGTCATGGGTCATGTTTATAGATATTTAGGCTTGATTCATGAATATAAGTAAGTAGGTACTTGTTTAGCTCATTATGGTCGTTCAATGCTTATAGGTAGTCGGGAATACTTGCAAAGCTTGGTAACTTACGTTATCATTTGTTGTACGGTTCTACGAGGTAAGATACACTACTTTGACACGCTGAGGGTTCAACAAAAACATGGTTTGCATATAATAACTTCCCAAATGATATCTTGATTGCTTATGGGTATTCGGGGTTATACGGGAGGTGATATGGGCTATGTAAATGACCATTGAGGCCTGATATGCAGTCCCTATGATATGAAATGGAATGATGTGATATGAAATGATATGCTATGCTTTGAGATGTATTGAATTGTGCTTGTTTGAATGGCTTGTTCATCTAGTTCACTAGACTTACTAGGATGCCATGACACTTGCACGTTTAAGGGCCCAAACGTAAAGATGTATATGTGATAATTGTTTAGGTAGTGTAAACACCTAAACTATATGAGATATGATATCAAGCTCGTAAATTAGATGTGAAAGTGTTAAGCTTAACCCGTACTTGCCCTTGTCCGGCGGGTGCGTAGATGTGGTTGCTCGGGTGGCTCCTTGCAACATGGTTAAAGATGTGAAGAGTAATACGGGAGGTCTGACCCGCCCCACTTGTCATGTACATACGGATTACTCCTGGATTGGCTTGTCATTCCTTAACGACATTGATGGACAGCCGTAAGGTTTATTCATCTAGTCGGGTGTGACTTATGTTACACTTATAAAGATGTTAAGATGTTATATGTGATGATGCAAATTAGGCGTATTTAGGATGAACTATCCTATATGAAAGATGTTCAATGCTATGTGAGATGAATTGTGATGATATGTGCCTTAATGATGAAATATTACTTTTATAAAGTTTTAATTGGACAAATGCTTTATAAATCATGTGTTATCTTACTTAGCTAATTCGTTAGCTAACACTTGTTTCTTGAAATGTGTTGTCCCCTCAGGTTTAGCAAGCTTATGGGTGTTGAAGAATAAAGAGCGAGGAATGGGTAGATTGCTTGAGGATGACTATAGTTTACCCATAGTGGCTGCTCCTTTTAGACTTTTGAATTATGTTATGATGTTTATGACTTGTAATGATTTGTGATCGGTTGTTTTATGTTGGGAAACCGATGGATTTTGATGTGTCTCAATATATACATATTTCCCACATCTTATTTGGACGTTTTAGGCACGGTTGATAGCCGTTTATACATGTTTTATGGTGCTTTATGGTATTTGCTAGTGATTTCAGGTCTAAGGCAGGTATTTCACTCACAAATGGTAGAAAATGACTTAGGAATGGTCCAAAGGCACTAACGGATGAAGAATGGTCGAAAACAAAGTTAAAATGGTGAAACCAGGCAAAAGTCGCGGCGCGACCAGTAAACCTCGCGGCGCGAGCTCACAAGAAAAGTCGCGGCGCGAGAAAGGGAGCTCGCGGCGCGAGTTTTTGGTCTGCAGTCCTCTGTTCGAATTTTGGAAGATCTCGCGGCGCGACCCGTGTACCTCGCGGCGCGACTTCGAGCTGACAACATGTTTTTCTCTCTCCTGGGGTATAAATACCAACCCCCACTCAACCCTAAACCTAATTTTTGATACCACATCCTACACACTTTTCTTCCAGACGATTTTTAGGGTTTTTCAAGGGTTTTCACTACTCCAACATCATTTGAAGACTTGAAGATTAATTTTGATTCTAGATTAGTGATTGTGTCTCGGTTGTAACCTCGATTTGGATTGTTACTTCATATTTGGTACACTATGTTCTCCTTTTTATTTGAATCTCTAGTTATTTTCATTATGAGTAGCTAAATATTTTCTTTTCTAACTTCTGAAACTTTTGCAACTTTGAACTTTATTTCTTTTCGATTTGGTTGTAATTCCGCCGTTTAGGCGATGATACATTTGTAGTATTTTCCGTATTTCCCTTATTTATGAACTCTGTAGTTTGTTTGGTCTTTTGTTTATGGTGATTGTCAGGTGAAAATTTTGGGTTTGCAAGTTGAATTCTGGAAGATTGCTTTTGGAAATTTTGGAATAAACAAGCGGGTTTATGCTGGCAGTCAGTTCAGCACCCACTTAATTTTGGCTTCAACTTTGCATTGGTGAATTCTTGCTTTCACCCGGAGGTTTTTCATTGTTCCTTTCTACATTTTGCATTTTTCCCTTTTCCCCATCTTTTGCCTTAGTTATTCGTCCATTGAGGACAATGTACAACTTAAGTGTGGGGAGGGGGATTGGTAAATTGGAAAAATGAAAATTTTTGAAGTTTCTTTCCTTTACTAGCATTTTGGTTATGTTTTTAAATTTTTGAGACTATATGTTTTGTGCAAAGACGAGAAATGAGGACTTTGAATTTTGCTAATCTAGGATGAAACTTGAGATTGTTTACCTTTAGCTTTCCTTTCCTAGTGCTTGTGGCATTTCATCGTTCCAAGGGGTCATAGGCTTGTTCCGAACTTCAAATAATCTAGGTTGCTTGCGAATTGTACCTTAATGATGAACCTAATGTGAATAATAGCTTCACTAGATGATGTATTGGTAGGCACCGCTTGAGGTTTCCGTTTGAATTTTGCAACTTGTGTGCACGAAAAGCTTGAAATGTAATAAATATGCTTGTGGTAATTTGACTTAACATATGGTTGCTGTTAGGTCCAGTTCACCTGGAACTGGCCAGTCACCAGTTTCCACTGACCAGTTCACCAGTTGCACCTGGTGACCAGTAAACTGGTGACCAAGAAGATTTGTCGAGAAATATGTTGAAGTCCAGTTGCACCGTACAGTTAACGCAACTGAAGACTTCCTCCAGTTGAGAACTGACCAAGTTGAAGAAACATTCCAGTTGAAGTCGAAGACAACAAATGGAAGAAAGAGAATGACAATGGCAGCGAAGCCCAGTTGACATTCTAGTCAGTTACAAACTGGAGACCTTCAGTGGAAAGCACTTACAAAGCTTTACACTGATTACGAGGAATTGACTTGTACACTTTATGTACCTTTACCCGGATAATAAGCCTTATCTTATTATTTAAGTATTAAAAGGTACATAAAGGTGGTTGTGTAAAGTCACTGTAACATGCGACTTTACAACACTTTTTAAGGAATTAAATGCTATTCCTTAAATACCTTCAACCACATTTGTACGGCTAAAGTTAACATCCCAATGTTAACTTTGCCTATAAATACAAGTCATTGCACAACCAAGAATCTCAAGTTATTCAAGTATTCGTCTAAGTTATTTCTCTCTCAAACGAATAACTTCATACTTTGCAAACCTGCAATATTCTTGGTGAACTTGTGCAATTATCTCTCAATCGCTAAAAGGAACATTTCACTACTTTAAGTGTTTCGATTGTAGAAGAGAAATTCCGAGTATAGATCAATTGTATTTCATAGGTTGTTAGGATATTTACATTCGTGTATTATCTTGGTTCCGCATCAACCTTGTAATTTGTTTAATATCAATAAATAAATTACACTTGAAAACTACATATTGTCTCATCAAGATTGTTTACAAGTTATTTGTATTATTGCATTGTTCTTTACTTATTGTCTTTTATATAAGTAATCTATCTAGAACTTGGTATACACTTATCTAACTGGTCGTCTCCAGTTTAGTAAGTATATTGCAAAGTAACTCCACCATCGACATAGAGGTGTCTTCAGTAGTACCAATCTAACAAGTTGGGACTTACAAGTGGTATCAGAGCAGAAGGCTAATATACTTGCCTAGATCTGCAAAGATGAACACTACTGAAGGTGGAGATGGTTCTGGTTTAGGTGAAAACCCATTGAACAATAATTCACCACCTTTTCAAAATGTTAACACCAACCCTCCTCCTCCTTCTTCCTCAAACCACGTCCATGTACATTACTCTAACACTCCTGTTCCAAAATTTGATGGAAACAGTGAGACCTTTGGTACATGGAAAGCTAGAATGCTGTTGCATTTTGGTGGTATAGAAAGGTATATGTTGAAAATCCTTAAGGATGGACCATATATACCTATGTCTATTGGGGTGAGCCCTCTTCTTGATCCAACTGGAAGAAGAAGCTCAAGGGAAAAGCCAGAAGACCATTGGTCTGATGAGGATCGCAGACTGGTGGACTTGGACACCAGACTGAAAACATGATCCTTGGGGCTGTCCCTGAAGACCTAATTCCAACACTTGTGTTGTTTCCCAGTGCCAAGTCTATGTGGGATGAATTAGTGATTCAGTTTGAAGGAGGTGATGACACCATTGTCACCCGTAAAGTTGCATTGAACAAGAAGTATGAATCCTTCTTTGCCTTGCCCAACGAAAGTTTAACTGGTACATATACCAGATTTTCTAGCCTCATCAATCAGTTGAGAGGTTTGGGTGTAGAGAAGGATAAGGATATTCTTCTTGAAAAGTTTTGTGATATTCTTCCATCTAAATGGGAAAACATGGTTCTTGTCTTGAGACAAGGTAAAACCTTGCACTCTCACACTCTTGCATCGCTCTATGGAGCCTTCAGATTCACTGAAGATAATAATGCTGCAAGACTTGTGGCTGAGCAAGATGCCATGAACCATGCTCAGAGTCCCAAGGTTGCTAATGTAATTGAGCGACCTTGTGCTGCTTTAATGTCTGCTGAGAGTGTCCAGGCACACTCGATGAAGGAGATGTTGAACAGTTTCTTAAACTCTGGGCTGACCACTGAAAACAGTGAAGGTTATGATGAAACTGACGATGATGATCTGGTCGCCATGATTGCTAAAACCTTTAATAGGTTTAAGCATAAATCTAAAAGATTTAATGGCCCCAACAATGCTTCCAGCTCCAGCTCTCTGGATAAGACCAATCTTACATGCTATAAGTGTGGCAAGAAAGGTCATTTTATGAAGGAATGCCGATCTAGTCAGTTGAATAACCAAACTGGCCCCTCTGTCCCTAATTACAATCGGCCTGATGATAGCTATAAAGCTAAATACAAGCAGCTTAAGGCCCAGATTGCCCTTCTGTCCATGGATAAGAAAAAGGACCAGTGCTTAATTGCACAAACTGAAGGAAAATGGGAGTACTCTGATGACTCATCTGAGGATGAAGAAGAGGAAAGGGACATGTGTTTCATGGCCTTGGAAGATCAACAACAACAGCAGCATGTGGTGAAAGATGATGTCATCTCTGGAAGATGGGTGGACATCATACTGAAAAAGGTATGTGATTATGATCACCAGGTTGACCCTGAATTAAAACTGGACCTGGCTGAATCATTAAGTGGTGATTTGGCATTTGTAGAAACTGTTAGAGCTGATAGTGAAAGATATTTAGACACTATCTTAATTGAACTAAACAATGTCAAACCACAACTGAATGATTTGCAAAGTGTCCAGTTGGCTCTCAAGGAGTCAGTTTTAAAAATTGAGGCATTAGAACTTGATAATCAAAAACTTTCTGATGATTTTGAAAAAGCTCAAATGATTATCAAGTCCTGGGTAAAAGCATCTGGCAAAAACTATGATGCATTTTCAAGAACCATCGATGCCCAGAAAAATGCATGGAAATCTGAAGATCTGAAGATGGCAGCTCTTATACCAGATCTTCATGCATTGCCTCCAGCTCTCCAGGTTGAAACACCTTATGATCAACCTGAAGCTGTTGAAACTGAAACCATTGAGACCTCCCCCATTGAGGTTAAAACTGGAGCCAAACAGGCTAAAGCTCCAGTCAAAAAGGCCACTGTTAACAAGCCTTTACCTCATAAGTCTAAGGAGCCCAAGACCCGAAAGACTAAATCCCCAGTTGAACCAATGTCCAAGGTTCAACTGCCTGAACAAAACAATGTTTTGGTTAATTTGGAAAGGCAACTCCAACTTTTGTCTCGGCAGGTTCAGAGTTGCACTGCCCGGATTAACAATCTGGAAGGAGGTTCACCACCTCCAGTTTTAAAACAAAACATTAAATCACTCCCTTCTGTACCTAAACAAAAGAATGTTCCATCTGGAACAAAATCTGGTAAACATAAGGTGAGTAAATATCAAATACCAATCGTTTTTACTTCTGCACCTGGAGCTGGTGATAATGCTCCAGATGTAGCCTCCAGTTCAACACCTCAACAATCAACTGTGGCTTCTGTAGAGAAGTCCAGTGGACCCATCAAGAAAAGATGGGTTCACAAAAATAACTAATGATTTTTGTGTGTGTGTAGGGCGATCGAAAGAAGAATATCTGGTATCTGGACAGCGCTGCTGGCCGGACTATGACCGGATGTAAGCCCCTACTGGAAGAGTTCACTGTCCAAGATGGACCGACAGTGACGTTTGGTAACGATCAATCTGGAAAGACTGAAGGATATGGTGTGCTCAATAATGGACAAGTCGAATTCAAAAGAGTTGCATTTGTGAATGGTTTGAAATATAACTTGATCAGTGTAAGCCAACTTTGCGATGATGGCTTCAGAGTATTGTTCGATATTGCACAAGGCACCATATTTAACAAGGATTGGAAAGTGGTGATGATTGCACCAAGGAAAGGGAATGTGTACATCATGGATATGGAACCAGCTCCAAAAGAGCAATGTTTCTATACCAAAGCTGATGAGGACACCAACTGGCTATGGCATAAAAGGTTATCCCACCTTAATTTCAAGAACATTAACAAGTTGTCTCGCAAACAACTGGTTGATGGGATACCCCAGATTTCCTTCAATAAGGAAAAGCCATGTCCAGGGTGTGAGATGGGCAAGCAGAAGAGAGCCAGTTTCAAAACTAGGCAAAATTTTAGCATCACTGAACCTCTTCACATGCTTCATATGGATCTTTTTGGTCCAGTGAATGTTCAAACTAGAGCTGGAAAGAAATACACTCTAGTTGTGGTTGATGAATTCACCAGATATTGCTGGGTGGTATTCATCAGATCCAAAAGTGATGCACCTGCTGAAATCATCTCCCTTATCAAAAGAATTGAGCTCAAGTACACTCGAAAAGTTTGTCAGTTGCGAAGTGATAATGGTACTGAATTCCAAAACAAGGTACTTGAAACATTTTGCACTGACACTGGCATTTCTCAAAACTTCTCATCAGTTCACTCTCCAGAGCAAAATGGAGTTGTTGAAAGGAAGAATCGTACACTGATAGAAGCGGCCAGAAGCATGCTATCTGAATCTGGTCTTCCCACCAGTTTTTGGGCTGAGGCAGTTGCAACTGCTTGTCACACCCAAAACCGGTCAGTCTACATCAAGAGACATAAGAAGACTGCCTACGAAGTACTCAGGAATCGTAAACCAAATATTGGATACTTCCATGTATTTGGTTGTCCAGTTTATATACTGAACGATTCCAGTCAGCTTGGAAAGTTTGATGCAAAAGCTGATGAAGGGGTATTTTTAGGCTATTCAGATATTCGAAAGGCCTTTAGAGTTTATAATTATAGACTCCAAAAGGTGCATGAGACAATTCATGTCACATTCGATGAATCAACTGAAGCAATCAACAAGAGACCAAGCCTTGATATTTCTCCAGTCATTCCAATCAACTTTGGTGAAACTGACCAAGTTCATCGGTCAGTTGTTTCACCAGAAGATGCTTCCAGTTACAACAAACTGGAACCAGTCAAGAAGAAGAAAAGCACCAGTGACACATCATTTTATCCCTCCATCAATTTTAACTTACCACAAGAATTGGTGATTGGATCAGATGTACGTGCCACTCCAATATCAGCACCAGTTCAAGCCCCTACTTCTCCAGTTACTCATGAACTACCTTCAACTGAGGAATTTCATGATGCAAATCGAGACCTCATTGACTCTGATGAGGATGTAGAAGCTGTTTGGACTGATCCTTCTCCAGATGCTGCTGCAACTGAAGAAGATCGCCAGGTACCTTGCACTGATATTGTAGTTCACCAGCCTAGTCAATACACTAGATGGACTAAAGCCCACCCAATTGAACAAATTGTGGGTAATCCAACTAGTGGGGTTCAGACTAGAAGAGCCACCAGTGAGCAATGCTTAAACGTCACCTTCTTATCTTTAATTGAACCAAAGAAGATTGACGAGGCTATGGCAGACCCAAGCTGGGTGGAAGCTATGCAAGAAGAGCTCCTCCAGTTTGAAAGGAACAATGTTTGGGAGCTTGTTCCTTGTCCACCAGGGTTAAAGAAAGAACCCATTGGTACCAGATGGGTCTACTCGAAATAAAATGGATGAAGATGGCCATGTTGTAAGAAACAAGGCCAGATTAGTTGCCCAGGGTTATTGTCAAGCAGAGGGCGTTGACTTTGATGAGACTTTTGCTCCAGTTGCAAGACTTGAAGCCATAAGAATTTTCTTGGCTTATGCAGCCCATCTGCAGTTCAAGGTCTTCCAGATGGATGTCAAAAGTGCGTTCCTTAATGGAACATTGGAAGAAGAAGTTTATGTGAAGCAGACTCCAGGTTTCATCGATGAGAAGCATCCTCATTGGGTTTATAGACTGAACAAAGCATTGTATGGTCTAAGACAAGCCCCAAGAGCCTGGTATGATACTTTAACTAAACATCTTCTTAAAAATGGCTTTCAAAGAGGTGCAATAGATAATACCTTGTTTATCTTGAAAGAAAGAGGTAATATCTTATTGGTACAAATTTATGTTGATGACATTATTTTTGGTTCAACTGATGATGCAATGTGTAAAAAGTTTTCTAAAATCATGTCATCTGAGTATGAGATGAGTTTAATGGGTGAATTAACATTTTTCTTAGGTCTTCAGATTAAGCAAACTGAAAATGGAATTTTCATAAACCAAGGAAAATATGTCAGAGATTTGTTAAGAAAATACAAATATGATTCAATCCCATCGAAAAACACACCTATTGCAGCACCATTGAATTTGGACTCTGACCCAACTGGCAAACCAGTTAATGTAACTGACTATAGAGGTATGGTTGGTTCACTGATGTACTTAACTGCCAGTCGACCAGATATAATGTTTGCAACATGTTTATGTGCCAGGTTTCAGGCTAACCCTAAAGAATCACATTTGCACGCTGTAAAGCGTATCTTTAGATACCTGAAAGGGTGTCCTAATCTTGGTCTTTGGTACCCCAAAGGCTCAGGATTAGATCTAATGGGTTATTCAGATTCTGATCATGCAGGTTGTAAGATTGATAGAAAATCCACAACTGGTGGTTGTCATTTCCTTGGAGGAAAACTGGTGAGTTGGACCAGCAAGAAGCAGACTTCAGTCTCTATGTCCACTGCAGAGGCAGAGTACATTTCTGCGGCCAGTTGTTGTGCCCAGATTCTCTGGATCAAAAACCAGTTACTAGATTATGGTCAGAAGTACACCAAGACCCCAATCTTTTGTGACAACACCAGTGCAATTGCTATCTCTCACAATCCAGTGATGCACTCAAAAACAAAGCATATTGACATCAGGTATCATTTTATTCGTGATCATGTTATGAAAGGTGATATTGAAATTCATTTCATCCCCACTGACAAACAGTTAGCTGATGTTTTTACTAAACCTCTCGATGAGAAAACTTTTAAACATCTCATCAGCGAACTGGGAATGCTAAACCCTTAACTGGAGCTTTCTTTGTTATTGAACGCGTCAGTGACACTGATGAAGTTCTCCAGTTGAGGAGGTCCAGATTATCTTTGCTCGCCAGGCTATCGAACGCCTTTGTGATACTATCTTGGCACTAATTGATATCTGGATCATCATTTTAGGGGGAAAGACTCAAAATAATTTTCTGACTAAAATTCGTTTTTGTTTGAAAATGCAACTGGAGAACTCTTCAGTTGGAACTGGAACTGGATTGATCCTCCAGTTACCAGGTTCGGTCTTTGTCTAATTTTCATAACGTTACAAATACTTGGTCAATTTATGTGACACGTGATGATACTCGAGTGTTTTTAAACTACTTGATATCGTGATCTGACGTGTTGAAACCATTTTTAGTACTTGACAACTGTTTGTGTTGGGAAAACAAAAAGTGTGTGGGGTTATGGGTAAAGTAAGCCGTCGTAGCATTTAATGCTGACATGGTAACATTTAATGCTTACATGGAAAATTATATTTTATTTTCAAAATATCTTCAAAAATATTTGGTTTAATAAAATATGATTTGTGGGTTTACATTGGGATCTTGAATCCCCTTATAAATACCCTTATTTACTTCATAACACATTTACTTTCTTTTTCATTCTCTTCATTTACTCTCTTCATTTACTCTCTCATAAATTACTCTTCATTTCTCTCTTCATTTACTTCTTTCATACCTCTTCATTTACTCTCTTCATTTACTCTCTTCATTTACTCCTTCATTTACTCTCTTCATTTACTCTCTTCATTTACTCTCTTCATTCTCTCTTCATTTACTCTCTTCATTTACTCTCTTCATTTACTCTTTCATCCTCTTCATTTACTCTCTTCATTTACTCTCTTCATTTACTCTCTTCATTTACTCTCTTTTTATTCATTGGGATCTTGAATCCCCTTATAAATACCCTTATTTACTTCTCATTTACTTTTCTTTTCTTCATTCTCCTTCATTTACTCTCTTCATTTACTCCAAAACTCATTTACTTTCTTTTTCATTCTATTCATTTACTCTCTTCATTTACTCCTTATTACCCTTATTTACTCCAAAACTCATTTACTTTCTTTTTCATTCTATTCATTTACTCTCTTCATTTACTTCTCATTTACATTGCTTCATTTTCTCTTCATTTCTCTCTCTCATTTACCTCCAATCATTAAACCCTTATTTACCCTTATTTACCCTTCATTTACCCTTCATTTACTCCTTCATTTACTCTCTTCATTTACTCTCTTCATTTACTCTCTTCATTTACTCTCTTCATTTACTCTCTTCATTTACTCTCTTCATGGATCTTGAATCCCCTTATAAATACCCTTATTTACTCCAAAACTCATTTACTTTCTTTTCATTCTCTTCATTTACTCTCTTCATTTACTCTCTTCATTTACCCTTATTTACTTCATAACACATTTACTTCATTTCATTCTCTTCATTTACTCTCTTCATTTACTCCTTATTAAATACCCTTATTTACTCCAAAACTCATTTACTTTCTTTTTCATTCTATTCATTTACTCTCTTCAATTACTTCCAATCATAAATTGCTTCATTTGGGATCTTGAATCCCCTTATAAATACCCTTATTTACTCTCATTTACTCTTTCATTTACCTCTTCATTTACTCTCTTCATTTACTCTCTTCATTTACCTCTTCATTTACTCTCTTCATTTACCCTTCATTTACCCTTCATTTACTCTCTTCATTTACTCTCTTCATTTACTCTCTTCATTTACTCTCTTCATTTACTCTCTTCATTTACTCTCTTCATTTACTCTCTTCATTTACTCTCTTCATTTACTCTCTTCATTTACTCTCTTCATTTACTCTCTTCATTTACTCTCTTCATTTACTCCTTATAAATACCCTTATTTACTTCATAACTCATTTACTCTCTTTTCATTCTCTATATTTATCTTCATTTATCTTAATACCCCTTATAAATACCCTTATTTACTCCAAAACTCATTTACTTTCTTTTTCATTCTCTTCATTTACTCTCTTCATTTACTTCCAATCATAAACATTGCTTCATTTCATTCTCTTCATTTACTCTCTTCATTTACCCTTCATTTACTCTCTTCATTTACTCTTTCATTTACTCTCTTCATTTGAATCCTCTCTTATTAAATACCCTTATTTACTCCAAAACTCATTTACTTTCTTTTCATTCTCTTCATTTACTCTCTTCATTTACTTCTCAATTCATTACATTCTTCATTTACTCTCTTCATTTACTCTCTTCATTTACTCTCTTCATTTACTCTCTTCATTTACTCTCTTCATTTACCTCTTATTTACTCCTTCATTTACTCTCTTCATTTACTCTCTTCATTTACTCTCTTCATTTACTCTCTTCATTTACTCTCTTCATTTACTCTCTCATAAACATTGCCTCATTCTTCTCTTTGCTTCTTCATACTATTTTGGTTTTACATTGGGATCTTGAATCCCTTATAAATACCCTTATTTACTCCAAAACTCATTTACTTTCTTTTTCATTCTCTTCATTTACTCTCTTCATTTACTTCTCATTATACTCTGCTTCATTACTTCTTCATTTGCTCTCTCTACTTCTTGATTTTGCTGACATATTGTTTAGGAGTCTTGTGCAGAAGCTGAAAGGCTCCAGGGGTGTTTGTATCCCCTTTTCCAGATTTCTTTCTTTGTGTTTCAGGCAGATTCTGGGTGAAGAAGAGTATAGGAATACAGACTCTTCGTTCACAAGGCCAGATGTTTTGAGGAATCTAGACTCACTAGTGTCTGAAGCTGGTGAGGTTGAAATTCCTGAGCAGATGCAGCTGGCGTTTGCTAAAACTGGTGCACCTTTGGAAAGTGAACCAGAAAGACAACTGGGCGGGCCTCAAAATAATGAGGGACCCTCCAGTTCGTCTCCAGTTGTGGTTGAGGATAGAACAACCATAACTCAAGCCGTTCCTATCACGTCTATCCCTGGTGAAGATGTTTCGGCATCTGATCCTTTAACTGATGAAACCATCCAGGTAACTGGAACTGGTCATCAGGAGTCTGAACATGATGTTCAGCCATCCCTATCATTTATGGATCTAGGCATAAATGAGGATGAGTTTCATCTTGAATCTTCGGATTCAGAAGAAACACAAGCTGATCAAGAAATGGTTGATGCATCTGTACATGCTCAACTCCCTTCTTTCTTTGATCAACCCCTAGAACACCAAGTTTCAGTTTCCCACCAAGATACTCCTACAAATATTTCCCCACAAAGAACTCAATCACCACCACCGTCGCCGTTGGTCATACCTGAGCATTCTCAGCCTGACCAACACATTGTTTCTCCTCAGCCTTCTTTTTCACCCCCTATATTTCCTTCTTCTGCCACTGGAACAACTGGAGAGGCTCCCTTTGTTTTGCCTCCTTCAGTTGAACTGGTGCAGCCTGCTACTGGTCCAGTGACAACTGCTCCTTTGTCACTGGAAGCTCAATTTGTCTCTTTCTCAACCGATATCCAAAACCTGATCAAACGGGTGGAGGGTGTTCATAAGACAATAGAGCAAAATGCCAAGTCTATTTCCAGATTCAACAAGGACACAATTATAAATTCAAAGGTTGTTGATCTGGGAATCAATAAGTTTGCTGCAAATGAAGACTTGGTATTTAGAAAGTTGAATGAGTTAGTCTCAAGCTGTAACAATTTGTCCACCTCTTTGAAGGAAGCTTTTGACTTAACCCATTCAAATGTCAATACATCTATCTCCAACCTCTTAAGCAACACTGTTCGATCATCAGAGGTAGATCTTAAGGAGATAGAAAGGCAGGTCAAGGAGTTGCTTGATAGACCTGGCCTTAATGTAGTTGATATTGGTCAGCAGGTGGCCACTTCTGTTGGCCAGATGATTGATGAGAAACTGGCCAGATCAAACTGGCCAATGAATCTGAAGCTAGAGCGTATTTATCTGAAGTGCAGCAGCGGAGATATCACCCTGGTAAGATTGTTGATTTGAAAGTGTTTATCAAACCAGGTACCAAACATTTCACTGTTGGGGTTCAACATCTGGATGGTCCCTTGAGGCAAACTGAGAATCCTGATGTACTTTCTTATGGGTATTCTGAACTGGTGGAGATGGCAAAGCTGTTGGAGGCCAAGCAACAAAGAAATAAGGTTGAAAGAGGATGGATGTTTGTGCTTCAAAGTCTGCTCAAGTTTAAAGAAAATATTGAAGAGAGACTGAATGTTGATCCTGAAGACAAACAGCCTATCTCCACAGTTGCCAAAAGAAGAAGAACTGGCGAAGGGCCATCTGTTTAAGTTCTTTCTTCATTTTTATCTTCTTGTATTTTGTTTTACATTCTGTTGTAACTTATGTAAAGTTCTTCCCTTGTATAAAAGAAGTTACCAGTTTGTAACCACAAGGTAGATAAAAGATTAAAATCTAACAAACACAAAAGAAAAATCTAAGGCATTTGTTGATCTATAAAAATGCCCTAGATACCTTAGATAGATTTAAATCAAACAAGTCTCTATAGTTTACACTTGTATAGATACAAAAACTAGAAAAGACTTAGACTATATTTCTAGACAAATAGGGGGAATTTGTTAGGTCCAGTTCACCTGGAACTGGCCAGTCACCAGTTTCCACTGACCAGTTCACCAGTTGCACCTGGTGACCAGTAAACTGGTGACCAAGAAGATTTGTCGAGAAATATATTGAAGTCCAGTTGCACCGTACAGTTAACGCAACTGAAGACTTCCTCCAGTTGAGAACTGACCAAGTTGAAGAAACATTCCAGTTGAAGTCGAAGACAACAAATGGAAGAAAGAGAATGACAATGGCAGCGAAGCCCAGTTGACATTCTAGTCAGTTACAAACTGGAGACCTTCAGTGGAAAGCACTTACAAAGCTTTACACTGATTACGAGGAATTGACTTGTACACTTTATGTACCTTTACCCGGATAATAAGCCTTATCTTATTATTTAAGTATTAAAAGGTACATAAAGGTGGTTGTGTAAAGTCACTGTAACATGCGACTTTACAACACTTTACACTGATTACGAGGAATTGACTTGTATACTCTATGTACCTTTACCCGGATAATAAGCCTTATCTTATTATTTAAGTATTAAAAGGTACATAAAGGTGGTTGTGTAAAGTCACTGTAACATGCGACTTTACAACACTTTTTAAGGAATTAAATGCTATTCCTTAAATGCTTCCAACCACATTTGTACGGCTAAAGTTAACATCCCAATGTTAACTTTGCCTATAAATACAAGTCATTGCACAACCAAGAATCTCAAGTTATTCAAGTATTCGTCTAAGTTATTTCTCTCTCAAACGAATAACTTCATACTTTGCAAACCAGCAATATTCTTGGTGAACTTGTGCAATTATCTCTCAATCGCTAAAAGGAACATTTCACTACTTTAAGTGTTTCGATTGTAGAAGAGAAATTCCGAGTATAGATCAATTGTATTTCATAGGTTGTTAGGATATTTACATTCGTGTATTATCTTGGTTCCGCATCAACCTTGTAATTTGTTTAATATCAATAAATAAATTACACTTGAAAACTACATATTGTCTCATCAAGATTGTTTACAAGTTATTTGTATTATTGCATTGTTCTTTACTTATTGTCTTTTATATAAGTAATCTATCTAGAACTTGGTATACACTTATCTAACTGGTCGTCTCCAGTTTAGTAAGTATATTGCAAAGTAACTCCACCATCGACATAGAGGTGTCTTCAGTAGTACCAATCTAACAAGTTGGGACTTACTAACCGGATGTCCGGTCCTTAATTCTTATGTTATAGGTTGTGGCTCTAGTCATTATGTTTGGTCTTTATATCGGGGTGTCTGGGGTGCTGCGGCATCAAACGGGTGGCACATGCGGGAACACGCGCAAAACAATTTTCAATAGTCTAATGCTAATGTGGGCTTTGAGATTCGAACAAGTAGGTCCTTGGGGTAACTTCGTTTTACCTAGCTCACCTAAAGCTTCCAACTTGGGATGAGTTGCCCGAAAGTTCGCTACATGGGTCTCATAGAAACTCACGGGTATTTAATTATAAAACCTTTTGTTCTCGTATGTGTTAGTGTTTAGAGCATGGTCTCTGGATATGCAACCCAACCTTGAGTTCTGGCGTATGTCTCTTAACGATACTCACGTATCCGTAGCGAACCGCTGGCCGGACGCTTAAAGTACACTTTCGTATGATCACCTGATGTGTGGATAGAGTTGCAATTCTAGACCGTAGGAGTATGTTTTGTCAAGAGACTCGTAAGTATAACGTAATGAAAACCTTATGGAAAACCAATGGTGTGAGTGTTTATGGGGACAATTATACCGATAATCATTGTGGAATATTGCTTATGTACCAATAATAATGTTGATGCTTGCTAGTAGATTATAGCTTAGTAAGAACGAGCCTAAGGTCAATTGGAACTGGAACTGGATTGATCCTCCAGTTACCAGGTTCGGTCTTTGTCAAATTTTTCATAACGTTACAAATACTTGGTCAATTTATGTGACACGTGATGATACTCGAGTGTTTTTAAACTACTTGATATCGTGATCTGACGTATTGAAACCATTTTTCAGTACTTGACAACTGTTTGTGTTGGGAAAACAAAAAGTGTGTGGGGTTATGGGTAAAGTAAGCCGTCGTAGCATTTAATGCTGACATGGTAACATTTAATGCTTACATGGAAAATTATATTTTATTTTCAAAATATCTTCAAAAATATTTGGTTTAATAAAATATGATTTGTGGGTTTACATTGGGATCTTGAATCCCCTTATAAATACCCTTATTTACTTCATAACACATTTACTTTCGTTTTCATTCTCTTCATTTACTCTCTTCATTTACTTCCAATCATAAATTCAATTTCATTCTCTTTGCTTCCAAATTCCAAACCCTAAAAATCCTCAATTTCAATTTCATTCTATGGCACCTAAATCATCCCGCTCAAGAGATGTAAATCTCTTGACTGCTCCTTACAATCCCTCACCAGATGTCGCCCAGGCACCTGGTGCTCCTTATAGCGCAGCCCTTAAATTAAACCCAAATAATCCATTGGCTAGCCTACAAGGCTCTCAAGGGTCTAAAACCCTTATTGGTAGAATCAGAAAATTTTTGAAGGATTCTCCAATAGGACCCTTATTCACCAGGAACCCATGCAAGATGTATCATGATTACTTGTGTGAGTTCTGGTTCACTGCCACACTTTCTTCTGATTGTTCATCCATCAGTTTCACTTTAAAGGATGGAACAATCAGGTGTACTCTGGATGTAGAAGTGTTGAGGGATGCTCTTCGCCTCAATTACTGGAGAGAGGGTGAGTCTCCAGTTGTTTTAGCCTCCAATATAAATTTTCGTCAAGTACTCCTTGAGATGGGTCATAAGGAGTGCTTGGACAGTGATGGTGTTTTAAAGACCAAGGGGGCGATGACCATGAAGGGCCTTACACCTTCATGGAGGTATTTCTTTGTACATCTGGTTGAAAGTCTGGGTGGTAGTTCAGGTGGTCTTGACCAGATCAACTCTTCACAAGCTGAAATGGCTTATTGTTTGTGGAAGGGGTTGAGGGTGGATTTTGCTGACATATTGTTTAGGAGTCTTGTGCAAAAGCTGAAAGGCTCAAGGGGTGTTTGTATCCCCTTTTCCAGATTTCTTTCTTGTGTTTCAGGCAAGATTCTGGGTGAAGAAGAGTATAGAAATACAGACTCTTCGTTCACAAGGCCAGATGTTTTGAGGAATCTGGACTCACTAGTGTCTGAAGCTGGTGAGGTTGAAATTCCTGAGCAGATGCAGCTGGCGTTTGCTAAAACTGGTGCACCTTTGGAAAGTGAACCAGAAAGACAACTGGCGGGCCTCAAAATAATGAGGGACCCTCCAGTTCGTCTCCAGTTGTGGTTGAGGATAGAACAACCATAACTCAAGCCGTTCCTATCACGTCTATCCCTGGTGAAGATGTTTCGGCATCTGATCCTTTAACTGATGAAACCATCCAGGTAACTGGAACTGGTCATCAGGAGTCTGAACATGATGTTCAGCCATCCCTATCATTTATGGATCTAGGCATAAATGAGGATGAGTTTCATCTTGAATCTTCGGATTCAGAAGAAACACAAGCTGATCAAGAAATGGTTGATGCATCTGTACATGCTCAACTCCCTTCTTTCTTTGATCAACCCCTAGAACACCAAGTTTCAGTTTCCCACCAAGATACTCCTACAAATATTTCCCCACAAAGAACTCAATCACCACCACCGTCGCCGTTGGTCATACCTGAGCATTCTCAGCCTGACCAACACATTGTTCTACT
>CM067167.1:269616807-269665365 GCA_034093135.1 Erigeron breviscapus
TATTTTGAAGACTTGGATTAATTTTGGCTCTTGATTAGTGATTGTAGCTCGGTTGTAACCTCGATTTGGATTATTACTTTATTTGGTACATAGGTTCTCCTTTTTATTTGAATCTTTAGCCCTTTTCATTATGAGTAGCTAAATCTCTATACATCTATGAAGATGAAGTGAAACAATTAGTTATGGTTGCATAATATTTTGAATTCAAGTTGGTTTTACTTAACATTTTGTCAAGATCTTAATGAAGTGATTTCTTCTACTTAATCTTGTGTTCTTGGTGATATTTGTGTTCTTCGATAGTGGTACTAGTTGAATACAAGTATTGTTTTAGTTGTTTGTCTATGAACAACTCTTGCTAGGTCATGGTATGATAGTAAATGATACAAGTCTAATAGAAATTACTTTGTTAAGTGGATTTAACGGTTGGTGGTACCACGTTTCTTTCACAAAGATAAAATTGTTATTTAAATAATCAAATAAACTAGTTAGTTCAAGGAATTGTAGCAGGGGTGGTGGTACCACTTGTTGCAAGAAATTGCATTGATTAGGTGATTGAGTCGATTTTACAAACGGAGTGCACGCCGGTTGTGTTTTGTCTTGTCACGATTATTATCACCAACATTAAAGAATTTTGAGCTTAACCCATATGCAACCTAGACTTTTTGTGTAGCGGATTCGACATAGATGGCTTTTTAATTATTTGTTACAACTCCAACTATTTCGTGTGCTCTCGATTGACGCCGGTTGAGTACTTTTATTTACTTGTTGATTACATAGCTTTCAGAAACGCAAAGTGACAATTCGGTCACAAACCGAAATTTCTCTTGATTTACATTTTAACAACCTTTAGTACAACAATCAGTCCTTGTGTTCGATCCTGGTCTTGCCAGTTAGCTATATTACATACGAACGGGTACACTGCCCGTAAGTGTGTTGTAGTCAGTTAGCGGTAGATCTTGTTATAAATTATAAACTAGATTTCACACATCAAGTTTTTGGCGCCGCTGCCGGGGATTGATTTAAGTACTTTTGGTTGAGATTTTGTGAATCGATCCTTTTTCGTGCTTTGCACGGAGAAGTTACTTGCTTTATTTCATTTTATTTTGCTTTAATTGTACCCCAGGTGCTATTAAGGTTTGTTTGTTGTGTTGTGTTCACAGATTATTCACAGGTAGTGGATGAACACTCGAACTTCTGGGAGACCATTAGTGAAGGCCACATCCAAATCCCGAAAAACTCAAAAAGCGCACAAAACACAAACATCACAACCATCAACTTCCGACCCATTTTTCATAGACACCACTCCTAGACCCAAATCCGACCACATACTTCACGAGACTTATTACGAGTCGGAAAGTAACGAGTGGGGTTACCATTCCGAAAAAGAAGAACCACTTTCCGATAAAACACCTACTCCACCCCGAATCACCGAAAACAACCGTTAACATGGCCGGGCAACAAAACCCTCCCGATCTTTCAACATGAAGATCGAAGACCTTCCTCGAACCATACCCACTTCTCGCCAATCGGCCATTCGTTCTCCCGAGATTGACACTTTCACGGTGAAAGGCAACCATTTGCAAATGGTTAAGGATTTATGCTTTGACGGAAGGCATAAAAGGGACCCTCATGAGCATCTTGACAAGTTTGAGATGATTTGCAACTTATTCAATTATGGGAAAAATCAGGCCAACAACGTTAAAATGAAGCTTTTTCCCATGTCTCTCACGGGAGAGGCTCACAAATGGTTGAAAGGTTTGGCACCGGATAGTTTGACTACTTGGGGTGCGGTTAGGGAAGCGTTGATTGAGAGATTCTTCCCCGCTAATCGGGAAAGAGAGCTCATACTTGTAATTAGATCTTTTAGGCAAGATGAGGATGAGTCTATAGTTGAGGCTTGGTTAAGAATGAAAGATCTATTGTGGGAATGTCCCGGGCATGGGGTGAGTGACACCAAGATTGTGGGGATATTCATGGATGGGATGAATAGGGAGAGTTATGAGAAAATGGTAATGACGTGTGGAGGTAGCATTAGTTACAAAACCTCAAGTGAGCTTTGGAAAATGTTTGAAGATATGGCAAAAGCTCAAGTTTCTAGGACTTCAAATAGAGATAGGAGGTCGCGTAAGGTAGTAGCTAGGGTTGATGAGGGTGAAACATCCGAGGTAATTTCTGAAATTCGGGCACTTTCAAACCGAATGGACGAAAGGTTCTCAATGGTGGAGAACAACTTTGGTGGACTTGAGCGGGATGTGAAGATTATGGTCGGGGGATGTACTCATTGTGGAGGTCCACATCATCCCGATGAGTGTGATTCGGTTGCCCAAGAAGATGTGAATTTCATGCAAAATCAACGCCAAGGCCAATACCAACCTCTCTTTCAACGGGGTGGCAACTTCCAAGGCCGATTTCAAGGTAACTCTTCTAACTTTTTTAATTCTCATTCTAACAATCGTGGTGGTAATTTTCAAGGTAGGTGGCAAAAAGATGATAATCATGGAGCACCTCAACAACAACAACCACCATCACCTCCTAGGAAGGAAGAAAATCAAGATGAAGGCTCACCTTTCATGGCCATGATGGCCAAGTTTCTCGATAAACAAGACAAGAGGGAGGAGGCTCAAGAGAAGCGAAATGCTTTAATGGAGAATTACTCCAAGCTTTTGAATGACAAGATTGGAGGGTTGCATGACAAGTTAGACATCAGCAACCGCAACAACCATGCTTTGATCTCCAACTTGGAAAAGAGAATTGATAGAATGGGAAACCAAGAAAGGCAACCGGGTACTCTTCCAAGCAATACCCAACAAAACCGAATCAAGAGAAAGGCTCATGGAGAAATGGGGATGACAAGTACAAAGCACCCAAACACCGGAATGAAACCGTTAATGCCATAACCACACGGTCCGGAAAGGTAAGTACTCCTCCTATTGATAATTCTTGTATTTCTAACGTTTCTCCTCGAGATGGGCAGTTTGAAGAAGATATTGATGAAGAAGAAGAGATGGAGTCACCGCCGGTGGTGACCACTTCGGTCCCTAAAGCTACACCAATCAAGGAACCCGAAGTGAAGCCATACAAGCCCAAGATTCCTTTTCCTCAACGCTTGAGGAAGGAAAAGATCCAGGAACAATACAACAAGTTCTTTGACATGATCAAGACGGTGACTATCAATGTGCCACTAGTTGATCTCATTTCGGGCATGCCTAACTATGCCAAATTCATCAAGGAGCTAGTGACGGATAGGAAGAAACTAGATGAAGCCAAGGCAACCTTTTTGAATGAAGAATGCTCGGCGGTCATCCGAAACAAGCTTCCACCTAAGCTTTCGGATCCAGGGAGTTTTCTTATCACTTGCACTTTTAGTAGAAAATTGTCTTATAAAGCGTTGGCCGACCTTAGGGAAAGCATCAACTTGATGCCTTATTCCATTTTTAGAAAACTCTTTGGGAAATTGAAACCCACTAAAATGAGCATCCGCCTTGCGGATCATTCTTTTCAATACCCATTGGGGGTGGCCGAGAACTTGCTAGTGCAAGTAGGAAAATTTGTGTTTCCGGTCGATTTTGTTATTTTGGAGATGGAAGAGGACACAAGGGTGCCTCTCATTTTGGGCCGACCATTCCTATATACCGCGGATGCTATCATTCGGGTAAAGGACAAGGAAATTTCCTTGGGGGTCGGGGAAGACCGGATTGTGATTAAAATTGAAAAAACCTTGCAACATTCTTATTCTTCCGATGACACTTGTTTTAAAATTGATGTTATAGATAATGCGGTTGAATTGGAAATGTTGGAGCTTGTTGGAATTGATGGTGAGGAAAATGATGATCGCTTGGCTAGCATTGGAGAGGGAGATGTCACTAGTGACCAAGTTGAAGAGATTGAAGAGATTTTGGCACTAAGCATGGATGACACTCCATTGGAGGAAGAAGGGTTTGAAGAAATTGAAAGAATTCCAAGCAACAAGCTGCCCACTTCCATTGATAATCCTCCTACGGATTTAGAGCTCAAGCCATTGCCCTATCATTTGGAATACGCATTCCTGGAAGGTACGTCTCTTCTCCCCGTTGTTATCTCCTCATCACTCTCAGGTGAGGAGAAGGCTAAACTCATGTCCATTCTAAGGCCCATAAAAAGGCCTTTGCATGGAAGACATCCGATATACCCGGAATAAGCCCCGATTTTTGCAAACATAAAATCAATCTAATTGAAAATGTAAAACCGGTGATTCAAAGGCAAATAAGGCTTAATCCTAACATGAAAGATGTTGTAAAAAAGGAAATTGTTAAGCTACTTGATGCGGGTATTATTTTTCCAATATCGGATAGTCCATGGGTTAGCCCGGTACATTGTGTACCAAAGAAGGGTGGGATGACCGTTGTTACTAATGAGAATAATGAATTGGTCCCAACTCAGACGGTCACCGGTTGGAGAGTTTGCATAGATTACCGCAAGTTAAATGAAGCCACCAAAAAGGACCATTTTCCTTTACCCTTCATGGACCAAATGCTTGAAAGATTGGCGGGTAATGAATTCTTTTGTTTTCTAGATGGTTTTTCCGGGTACTTCTAAATACCCATTGATCCTAATGATCAAGAGAAAACAACTTTTACTTGCCCTTTTGGAACATATGCTTATAGCCGAATGCCTTTTGGTTTATGTAATGCACCGGGTACATTTAAAAGATGCATGTTGGCCATTTTCTAAGATATAATTGAAACCTCCATGGAAGTTTTCATGGATAATTTTTCGGTGTTTGGTAATTCATTTGATAGTTGTTTGGCTAACTTGGATAAAATGCTTGA
Source organism: Erigeron breviscapus (assembly GCA_034093135.1). Classification (NCBI taxonomy): domain Eukaryota; kingdom Viridiplantae; phylum Streptophyta; class Magnoliopsida; order Asterales; family Asteraceae; genus Erigeron; species Erigeron breviscapus. The sequence goes on from CM067167.1 coordinate 269,621,616, forward strand.
GAGATGTGAAAAAGCACACTTAGTGCTTAATTGGGAAAAATGCCATTTTATGGTCAAAGAAGGCATTGTGTTGGGTCACAAAGTGTCAAGGGCGGGTCTTGAGGTTGACAAGGCTAAAATTGATGTCATGACTAAATTACCTCCACCAACAAATGTGAAGTCGGTAAGAAGTTTTCTAGGTCATGCCGGGTTTTACCGGCGGTTCATTAAAGATTTTTCTAAAATCACAAGGCCTATGACTAGATTGTTGGAAAAAGACGTTCCTTTTGAGTTTAATGATGAGTGTCTAAACGCTTTTTCTCTTTTGAAAGACAAATTGACAAATGCTCCAATAATGACTTCACCCAATTGGTCTTTACCCTTCGAACTTATGTGTGATGCTAGTGATTATGCTTTGGGGGCCGTTCTTGGCCAAAGGGATGAGAAGCATTTTCGTCCTATTTACTTTGCTAGCAAAACCCTAAACCCCGCCCAACAAAATTACACCGTGACCGAAAAAGAGTTGTTGGCGGTGGTGTATGCTTTTGACAAGTTTAGACCTTACTTGGTGTTGAATAAAACCATCGTGTTCACCGATCATTCGGCCTTGAAATACTTGTTCTCAAAGCAAGATGCTAAACCCCGTTTGCTTCGTTGGGTCTTGCTTTTGCAAGAATTTGATATTGAAATCAAAGACAAAAGTGGGGTTGAAAATGTTTCCGCTGACCACTTGAGTAGGCTCAAAAACCCTCACCTTGAGGTGTTGAAGGAGCATGAGATTAATGATTCTTTTCCCGATGAGTTTTTGATGCAGGTGGAGGATGAAGAAGCCCCTTGGTGAGGTTGGTAAGCCATCTAGTGCATACGTGTGCTTCCCTATTTACGTCCACGCAACAACCCTCCCTACCCCCTTTGCTACTCCCCCCCCCTTCCCCCACACCATCATCCCCTCCTACACCTTATCCCCCCTCCCCCACCCCCCCTCTGCACACACCCGCTGCTCGCGCTTCCTCGCACCTCCCCCTACCCCACCTCCTAGCACCCAACACTTCCGACTCCCCCCCCTACCCACCTCCCACACCCCTTTTTCCATTACCACCTCCACTACATAGTCTTGTTTATCCTCTCACCCCTCACTCAGCTCGCCCCATCTAGCACCTGAACGGCATCTCCTCAACACATCCCCCTCCTCTCCATTGAACTCCTCACACCCCCTTCTTATTATTCCGTCCTTTCGCTCATACTCTTCTCCCATACCATGACCCCGAATCTTTGCGTCCCCCTGCTCCTCCGCACACTCCCGCAGCTCCCCTCTCCCTCCCAGCTTCCCCCACCTCCAAGTGCTCCACGCCCAAACTCCGCTCCACAGAGTACCAAATCCTCCACGCCTCCCGCCTCCTCCCCCAACACACCCCGCACCCACTCCCTCACCTCCACTTCATCAAGGTCCCCTCATCCCCCATACTCTCCTCTCATATTCTGTTACCTACTAAACTTGCCACCTCACCCCTAAACCTACTCCCCCCACCCCCAATCTGATCCTTTTCTTCCTATCATAACCCAACATTCCCCACTCTCTCACGTCCTTCCCACCCATCCGATACTTCGCACATCCCCCCTCTTACCTGGATTCCCATCTCTCTACCCCGCCCCACCGTTCTCTTTATATCCGAGCCAAACCCCGACCCCCCTTACCCAACTCCCTAAAACTCCCGCTGTCACCTTTAGCCCCCCTACTTTAATCCCTTTCCACGCACCTCACCAGTCACATCACCCCCAACCCGATCATTTCACTTTGGGACCCCCCCTCTTGCCCATAGCACAGTACTCAAAAGTTCCCTAGTACCACGCCCCCCCCCCCCCTTCGGCCACCACCCGTTGCAGAAGACTCACCCTCTCTACACTCTTTCCTCTACAGCCGGACCCTTCTGCCTCCAGCGCACCCTCCTCTATGTCAATTCGAATCATTCCCCCACCTTTCTCTCCAACGCCCTACTTATAACACCGCTTCTCCTCCCTCCCTCTCAACATAAATGCACCATCCCCTCCTCACCTCCCACACCAATTATAGCGACTAAACGTAGCCTACCCACCCCCTCCCTTTTTGATGCAGGTGGAGGATGAAGAAGCCCCTTGGTACGCCGATATTGCTAACTATTTGTGTACAGGAATTTTGCCTAAGGGGTAGTCTTCGCAACAAAGAAAGAAATTTTTCTCCGAAATCAAGCACTATTTTTGGGAAGAGCCGTATTTGTTCAAAGTGTGTGCGGATGGCATGATTAGAAGGTGTGTTTGGGGAGGTGAAACTAGAAGAATTTTGGATGAATGCCACCATGGACCAACTGGTGGGCATTATGGGCCATCGGTGACGGGGAAGAAAGTGTTTGATGCGGGTTTCTATTGGCCTACGATTTTCAAAGAGGCTCAAACACTTGTTGAGACATGTGATGCTTGTCAAAGGCAAGGAACTATCACCAAAAGGGATGAGATGCCTCAACAATCCATCCAAGTGTGTGAAGTCTTTGACGTGTGGGGAATCGATTTCATGGGCCCATTTCCACCATCAAACAAATGTCTCTATATTTTGGTGGCGGTTGATTATGTCTCGAAGTGGGCTGAAGCAAAGGCCTTGCCAACCAATGATGGCAAGGTAGTGATCGACTTTTTGAAGGCTTTATTTAGCCGATTTGGTATGCCAAGAGCTTTAATTAGTGACCGGGGCACACATTTCGCCAACCATCAATTGGCAAAGGTTTTAAAGAGATATGGGGTAACTCATCGTTTCTCAACTTCATATCACCCACAAACTAGTGGGCAAGTTGAGAACACGAATCGTGCTTTGAAAAGAATTCTAGAGAAAACCGTTGATGGAAACCCCAAGTCATGGGCCAAGAAGCTAGATGATGCCTTATGGGCGTTTCGAACCGCTTTCAAGACCCCCATTGGCACCACTCAATATAGACTTGCACGGGGTGGGGGGGGACTTGCCATTGCTGTGGTGGAACTCGAGCAAAGGGCATATGGGCCTTGCCCCTGCCCCCCTTTGCAACCTTGGACTGCTTTGCAGCCGTGGTGCTGTTGCTGTGCTTGTGAACCCGACTGTTGCCCCCTCCCTGCGCTTGCTGAGCTTAGCATGGTGCTTTCCGACCACTCGTTTGGTCCCCCGCCCGCCCCCCAGTTTGGCCCCGCCTCCCCCGTCCGCGCCCGGCTTTCCCGTGGCGGGCTCGGTGTTGTTGTTTTCCGTTCCCCCCCCCCTCCCCCCCCCCCCGTCCCTCGCTGGTGGCCTGGCCCGTTTGTCCTCCAGCCGCTCATCATACGACCAGCCGCGATCTGTTGAGCTCGATACCCGTACAAAGCGAGGCGGGAAGGTCGTTCATTTACCTGAATCGGAAAGCAGGCTACCCTCACCCACACCAAGGAGCACCGCCGTTGGGCCCGACGGGAGGGTCCCGGCCCTCTTGTCGCGCCCCCCTCCCTTTGTTGCCCACCGCGGTTTGCTCGAGGTTAATGACTCGTTAATAAATAAAGCGCTTCTCGGGAGGCAACCCGTGTGTTTTTGCTATCTTTAGTCGTTTCAGTACTTTTCTTTCTATTTTTTGTGTTTTTGTTGAGATGTACAGGTGATAAGTCGTCAGGTCGAACCGATAAGAGAAAGTGTGTGTTGAAAAGTCTGTGGAGACCCCCCCCCCGCGGCCCTCGGGGCGAGTGTGCTCGCGGCGCGTGCGCTGTGGCTCCTCAGGTAGCAACCTCCTTTCTCGCGTGCCCGCGGATTCCCAATTCCCACACCGACGCCACACCCCCACACCCCGCGCTCATGGCCGCCCCCCCGTTGTTGCGCGGGGCGTGGGATTGGGGGTGGCTCGCCTTTTGTGTCGGCGTTGCGTTGGTTGCGCAGGCCCCGGGTCCCGTTGTCATTTTCTGCACGCTGCCGATTTTACCGCTGTGGATCTGTAGAAGGTTATCCGACTCGTCTTGCTTGTCTGACAAACCACGCAAACTCCACCACACTCCTAGGCTGTCTCTCCCAACGGGCCCGCGCCTTTTTTGGGCTCCAAACTCTTTCCTTCTTTTTCCCCCCCAAACCTCTTAGACACCAATAGAGCGGGAAGTTGAATTTCTTTTACCGTCCTCCACGCTTCTTCGCGGTTTGTTCTGGTACAACTTCATCCACACCCCTTACCCCTGTATACCTCCCGTCCAGGGCGTTATTTTTCCCTCTTTTACAATTAAGAACAACGAACACATTACCCAGTGATGGATTTCATTCTCTCAGTCAATTGTTATTACAACCTTGATGCAGCAGCTGTTTTGTACACACAAACCCGCGGCACTCGTTTTGTAAAAATGCGGGCAGGAACAACCATACCAAGCAGTACTTGTCCACACCCATCCCCTTGGAGCTTCATTTTCGCCAAAAATCCCCCTTAGGGTTCATCCCTTTAATGGGCGGGGTTTTTCATGATTTAGGTCTTCACTTACACTCCTTTTAATTCCACCCACTTCCGTCAACGAACACATGTTAATTTTTTCGACTAAACCCCCCCTCCGACAAAAAAAAATAAAAAAAAAAATCGCACTGACTCGCGGCGCGAGCAGGGGACCTCGCGGCGCGAGTTTCTGTGCAGATGGCCCGTTTTTGTCGTTTCTTTTTCTTAGCTTTTCGTTATCACCCCTTAGTATCTCCTTTTACTTATTAAGTATATTTTTGGTTGTTTTTGCAGAGGCAACAGGGACCACAAAGGTATGAGGGCAATGTTTGGCCACAAGATTATGAGTTCGACTACGTGGATGAAACCTACAAGGCGCCCTCTGCAAGACAGAGCGCATTGCTCAGGTCGTGTGACCCCCCACCCCCCCCCGCTCGTTCCCGCTGCTCCCCAGGGGCAGCGCCCGGCTTCCTTGCCCTCGGGTTGTGTGCCCTCGGCTCTGTCTTGGTCGCCTCTCGGATGGATGGGGCGGAGATAATTGGGCGATGCTCGGCGGCTCTCCGGGTTCTTTTGCCCGCGCTTTTTCGCCGAGTTCTGGAGCCCGGGTGGTCCGTTTGCCCCCCCTTTTCCCCTGCGCGAGCACAGCATGAGTTGACTCCCGCAAAGGACCAGGTAGAACGTGCAGGCCGTAGTGTCGCGCACGTCCAGAGACACAAAACTACGTCTCCCCTTGGAGGGACCACAACAGACCACAGTATGAATACAGGGACCTATTCGGAGGAGCGGCGTATCCTCTATAGGTGGACGAAGGTAATCACACGCCGACCCAATCGTACTGATTGCGAGTGGCGAATTCTGCAAGTTCCCACCTGCCGGCAAGGATTATTGAGCGCGATGGGCGGTATTATGCTGTTAAAGTGTACTCACAACAACAAGGAGTCAATTTGCTCTTTCATTCTTCGAGGACGATATGACGTTTAACACATATTGGATGGGCATTTCTGGGAAGGACAGGTTTTATTCGGGGGTTAGCAAGGTGTCGGACATTAGGTCCAAGAGACTGAGGATTCTTCACAAGATGATCACCTATTCATTTCTCCATCGGGGAAATGCAACCGATAAGCTCACCTCTGATGATTTGTGGTTGCTTAGGCAGTTTCAGGAGCTCCCTTCTTCTGGTTGGTTCGGGTGTGCTCCGTATATTTTGGCTAGACATATGTATAAGTCTCGGGAGCATAGGTATTTGTGTGGTCATTTTGTGACCCAGATGGTGGAGAGGCTTGGTTGTGACACACCCGCGGGTAGGTCAGGTATTACTCTTTGTTTGAACACCTCCCTGATTGACACTACGGAGATGAAGAAGTCAAAGTTGATAAGGAGTACTCACGCGAGGGATTTATATTCGGATGAGGAGCAGGAGCCGCCGGCTCAGAGACAGAGGGTGGAGCCGCCACCCCAGATGGAGCAGCAGCCTAACCCTTACCCGGCTTATGATTTTGCAGGTTGGGGAACCAAGCTCGATGAGATCCTAGGACATCAGCGGGAGCTCCAGGACACTCAGGACATGATGATGGACGGTCATAGGACCATGTGGAGCCAGGTGAACCGCATGGGCTTCCAGTGCGAGTCTTGGTCTCCCTACATTAACCATTGGATCCGACCGGACTCTCCACCTCCACCACCGCCTACTCAGGCCTACAGTCCTCCCTCCATCTTCATGCCAGCCAGCACCACTTTCGGGTTCTACAGCCCGCACCCAGGTCAGCAGCATCCACCACAGCAGCCCGGTTGGGCAGGTCCGAGTTCGAGCACAGCAGGTGCTGGCAGCAGCACAGGGGGCGTTCAGGATAGGCCCCAGTTTGGGACCTATAGACACACGACTGGGGAGCGCTACTCCGGACCCGCCTATGATTTTTACAGGGGTATATTTGGTGAGCCGGCAGATCCTGATGCTGGTGACGGTGTTCCCTCTTCCCATGACATGGAGGATGATTGATCTACTCTATTTTCTTTTCTAACTTCTGAAACTTTTGCAACTTTGAACTTTATTTTTTTCGATTTGGTTGTAATTCCGCCGTTTAGGCGATGATACATTTGTAGTATTTTCCGTATTTCCCTTATTTATGAACTCTGTAGTTTGTTTGGTCTTTTGTTTATGGTGATTGTCAGGTGAAAATTTTGGGTTTGCAAGTTGAATTCTGGAAGATTGCTTTTGGAAATTTTGGAATAAACAAGCGGGTTTATGCTGGCAGTCAGTTCAGCACCCACTTAATTTTTGGCTTCAACTTTGCATTGGTGAATTCTTGCTTTCACCCGGAGGTTTTTCATTGTTCCTTTCTACATTTTGCATTTTTCCCTTTTCCCCATCTTTTGCCTTAGTTATTCGTCCATTGAGGACAATGTACAACTTAAGTGTGGGGAGGGGGATTGGTAAATTGGAAAAATGAAAATTTTTGAAGTTTCTTTCCTTTACTAGCATTTTGGTTATGTTTTTAAATTTTTGAGACTATATGTTTTGTGCAAAGACGAGAAATGAGGACTTTGAATTTTGCTAATCTAGGATGAAACTTGAGATTGTTTACCTTTAGCTTTCCTTTCCTAGTGCTTGTGGCATTTCATCGTTCCAAGGGGTCATAGGCTTGTTCCGAACTTCAAATAATCTAGGTTGCTTGCGAATTGTACCTTAATGATGAACCTAATGTGAATAATAGCTTCACTAGATGATGTATTGGTAGGCACCGCTTGAGGTTTCCGTTTGAATTTTGCAACTTGTGTGCACGAAAAGCTTGAAATGTAATAAATATGCTTGTGGTAATTTGACTTAACATATGGTTGCACACCGGATGTCCGGTCCTTAATTCTTATGTTATAGGTTGTGGCTCTAGTCATTATGTTTGGTCTTTATATCGGGGTGTCTGGGGTGCTGCGGCATCAAACGGGTGGCACATGCGGGAACACGCGCAAAACAATTTTCAATAGTCTAATGCTAATGTGGGCTTTGAGATTCGAACAAGTAGGTCCTTGGGGTAACTTCGTTTTACCTAGCTCACCTAAAGCTTCCAACTTGGGATGAGTTACCCGAAAGTTCGCTACATGGGTCTCATAGAAACTCACGGGTATTTAATTATAAAACCTTTTGTTCTCGTATGTGTTAGTGTTTAGAGCATGGTCTCTGGATATGCAACCCAACCTTGAGTTCTGGCGTATGTCTCTTAACGATACTCACGTATCCGTAGCGAACCGCTGGCCGGACGCTTAAAGTACACTTTCGTATGATCACCTGATGTGTGGATAGAGTTGCAATTCTAGACCGTAGGAGTATGTTTTGTCAAGAGACTCGTAAGTATAACGTAATGAAAACCTTATGGAAAACCAATGGTGTGAGTGTTTATGGGGACAATTATACCGATAATCATTGTGGAATATTGCTTATGTACCAATAATAATGTTGATGCTTGCTAGTAGATTATAGCTTAGTAAGAACGAGCCTAAGGTCAATTGGAATGATAGAAATGTTTAAGAGGTGTTAACACAAGCATAGGGAGGATTCTATATGTAACCGAAAGATGGTTTTGATCTAGATTAGTCGAATTTTTGATTTCGTCTTAAACTTTGCTCATTAGTTTTTAAATGCATTTGCTTTTGGTATTCGACACCGCTTGGTAGGAAACTTCCCTTATAACTATGTTTTGTTTTATGAAATCGTGAATTCTTGGGTTATTGAGAATTGATTAAAGTGCATACTTGCTTGAGGGCAAGCAAGGTTTAAGTGTGGGGAGGTTTGATGTGTCTCAATATATACATATTTCCACATCTTATTTGGACGTTTTAGGCACGGTTGATAGCCGTTTATACATGTTTTGTGGTGCTTTATGGTATTTGCTAGTGATTTCAGGTCTAAGGCAGGTATTTCACTCACAAATGGTAGAAAATGACTTAGGAATGGTCCAAAGGCACTAACGGATGAAGAATGGTCGAAAACAAAGTTAAAATGGTGAAACCAGGCAAAAGTCGCGGCGCGACCAGTAAACCTCGCGGCGCGAGCTCACAAGAAAAGTCGCGACGTGAGTTTTTGGTCTGCAGTCCTCTGTTCGAATTTTGGAAGATCTCGCGGCGCGACCCGTGTACCTCGCGGCGCGACTTCGAGCTGACAACATGTTTTTCTCTCTCCTGGGGTATAAATACCAACCCCCACTCAACCCAAAACCTAATTTTTGATACCACAGCCTACACACTTTTCTTCCAGACGATTTTTAGGGTTTTTCAAGGGTTTTCACTACTCCAACATCATTTGAAGACTTGAAGATTAATTTTGATTCTAGATTAGTGATTGTGGCTCGGTTGTAACCTCGATTTGGATTGTTACTTCATACTTGGTACACTATGTTCTCCTTTTTATTTGAATTTCTAGTTATTTTCATTATGAGTAGCTAAATCTATATACATCTATGAAGATGAAGTGAAACAATTAGTTATGGTTGCATAATATTTTGAATTCAAGTTGGTTTTACTTAACATTTTGTCAAGATCTTAATGAAGTGATTTCTTCTATTTAAACTTGTGTTCTTGGTGATATTTGTGTTCTTCGATAGTGGTACTAGTTGAATGCAAGTATTATTTGAGTTGTTTGTCTACGAATAACTCTTGCTAGGTCATGGTATGATAGTAAATGATACAAGTTGAATAGAAATTACTTTGTTAAGTGGATTTAACGGTTGGTGGTACCACGTTTCTTTCACAAAGATAAAATTGTTATTTAAATAATCAAATAAACTAGTTAGTTCAAGGAATTGTAGCAGGGGTGGTGGTACCACTTGTTGCAAGAAATTGCATTGATTAGGTGATTGAGTCGATTTTACAAACGGAGTGCACGCCGGTTGTGTTTTGTCTTGTCACGATTATTATCACCAACATTAAAGAATTTTGAGCTTAACCCATATGCAACCTAGACTTTTTGTGTAGCGGATTCGACATAGATGGCTTTTTAATTATTTGTTACAACTCCAACTATTTTCGTGTGCTCTCGATTGACGCCGGTTGAGTACATTTATTTACTTGTTGATCACATAGCTTTCAGAAACGCAAAGTGACAATTCGGTCACAAACCAAACTTTCTCTTGATTTACATTTTAACAACCTTTAGTACAACAATCAGTCCTTGTGTTCGATCCTGGTCTTGCCAGTTAGCTATATTACATACGAACGGGTACACTGCCCGTAAGTGTTTGTAGTCAGTTAGCGGTAGATCTTGTTATAAATTTTAAACTAGATTTCACACATCAGATTTCCATTTAGAATTGTTTCAATGATATGGCGAGTAACACCATTTAATGAATAAACCAAACAGAATTTATTGGTTTGGACTTTTAAAAGTTTATTCCGCTTTCTTTGACGCCGTTAGGCGAAAATTTTTGGAAATACTTATTTTTAAATGATGGGTGTTACAAGTTGGTATAAGAGAAATGGTTTAAGTGAACCAATGACTATAGGTTTGCCATAGGAATTGGACTTAAACCGATAGAGATCAAGTTAGGCTTAAGTAGGTATGCTTAGCCTTTGAGATGAAATGCTGATAGGACGGGTTGGGATGAGTGAGAGTGTAGGTTAAGGCTTATGTTATGTTTTATGCTTAATGTATGTTCATGCTAATTAGCCTTATTCCTCAATTTCTCGCTTCCTCCGTCGATAAATGTCCTTGTTGCTACGATAGACGATCTCCTAAGGTAATGTGCAAATTTCCCGATCGGAAATTGACAAACTTGTACAATTGATTTGCGTGCGATGTGTTACGATTGAAATTTATCTACTACGTCTTATTATGCGACATATGCTAAGAGTTGTGATTGAAAGTGGGGTATTAGATGAGATAGAATTCATCGTATTGAGTGCAACCCACTTGGTTATAAACAAGGACCATAAAGGAAATGAGGCATGAGATGTTATGTATGTAATGGAAGTTGTAGTGGTTCAAGTTGAGAAAGTGTTTGTAAAAGTTGATGAAACAAAGTTCGAGTTTAAAAGGAAGAACACGGAAGTTCAAGATGGGAGTAAGAGGTTCAAGGTTGATAGAATGCTGAATGGTCGATGTTTTGGTTGCAAGTTGGCTCATATTGGTCCATGTTAGATAAGACTCGTAGGTGTGATACTTGTGGTGGTACGGGTCATCCTGCTTCAGAGTGCAAAGACAAGCCGAAGTGTTACCGGTGTCACCAAACCGGTCATTTTATCAAGGATTGCCCACAAGGAAAAAGACGATGGAAAGAAGACGGTTGCCCAAAAGCCAAAAGCTCGAGCCTTTCAGATGACAGTCGATGCCGCCAAGGAGAACGATGAGGTAGTAAGCGGTACTTTCTTGTTAGTACAAAACCTGCTTCTGTTCTTTTTGATTCGGGTGCAAATAGGGCTTTTGTGTCTACTTTGTTTACTCCTAAGCTCGAAAGAGTCACTACTCCCCTAGATTGTTCTATAGAGGTTGAAATTGCTAACGGTACCATTAGTGACATATGTGAGGACTATGATGATTGTTCTATTGAGATTGAAGGTCGTTCTTTTCCGGTCCAGTTATTGCCTACTACTCTAGCCGGTTTTGATATAGTGATAGGTATGGATTGGTTGTCTCAAAATGATGCTACTATAGTATGTTCTCAAAAGATAGTTCGGTTTCTACTCCAGATGGTAAAGTCATTACTGTTTATGGAGATAAGAAGAAAGGGAGCATAAAGATCATTAATTTGATGAAGGCTCTCAAGTGCATACGACAGAATAAGAACCACTTCCTTGCCTATGTTATTGATGCACGAAAGGAGAAGTCTTCCATTTTTAATGTTGACGTGGTTTCTGAATTTTCTGATGTCTTTCCTGATGATCTTCCCGGTATTCCTCCCGGCCGAGAGGTCACTTTTCAGATTGATCTTGTACCCGGTGCTACCCCTGTTGCAAAAGCACCATATCGTTTAGCTCCTACAGAAATGAAAGAGTTAATGTCTCAGCTTCAAGAGCTACTTGACAAAGGTTTTATACAACCTAGTTCCTCGCCTTGGGGAGCTCCAGTTCTCTTTGTCAAGAAGAAAGATGGTTCTATGCACATGTGTATAGACTACCGTGAGCTGAATAAGCGAACGGTTAAGAATAAGTATCATCTCCCGCGCATTGATGATCTCTTTGATCAGCTCCATGGTGCTTCTTACTTCTCTAAGATTGATTTACGGTCTGGCTATCATCAATTAAAGGTTAAAAAGGAAGATGTGGCTAAGACAGCTTTTCGTACTTGATATGGGCACTATGAGTTTCTTGTCATGCCATTTGGGTTGACAAATGCTCCAGCCGCTTTTATGGATTTAATGAATCGGGTATGTCGCCCATTCTTAGATCATTTTGTGATTGTCTTCATTGACGATATTCTGATTTATTCTAAGTCTGAAGCCGAGCACCGTGAGCACTTAAGAGCCGTTCTTGAGGTTCTTAGGGAGAAGAAGTTATATGCAAAGTATTCCAAGTGTGAATTCTGGCTTCGAGAAGTTCAATTTCTCGGGCATGTCATCTCTTCTGAAGGTATTAAAGTTGATCCCGCAAAGATTGAAGCTGTCTCTAAATGGGAACAGCCAAAGACACCTACGGAAATCAAGAGTTTTCTTGGTTTAGCGGGCTACTACCGAAGGTTCATTCAAGATTTCTCCCGTATAGCTAAGCCTATGACCGGATTGACAAAGAAAGGGGTGAAGTTTGTGTGGGTTGAAGCTCAAGAAAAGGCTTTTCAAACGTTAAAGACAAAGTTATGTGAAGCTCCGATCCTTGCCTTACCAGAAGGTACCGATGATCTTGTTGTTTATAGTGATGCTTCTATTTCAGGTTTGGGTTGTGTTCTTATGCAAGGGGACAAAGTTATTGCTTATGCTTCACGTCAGTTGAAGCCTCATGAAAAGAACTACCCGACCCATGATCTAGAGTTGGCTGTTGTGGTGTTTGTTTTGAAGTTATGGAGGCATTACTTGTATGGCACTAAGTGTACCTTGTACACCGATCATAAAAGTTTGCAATATGTGTTCTCACAAAAGGAAATAAATGTAAGACAAAGGAGGTGGATGGAACTTATGAAAGGTTATGATTGTGAGATTAAGTATCATCCCGGTAAAGCTAATGTAGTGGCGGATGCATTGAGTAGAAAGGTGCAGAATTTTTCATGTAGATTGATGAGTATGGTTGTTCAAGCAAAGTCGGGGTTACTTGACCGCATCAAGGAAGCTCAAGTTAAGGCATTATTGAAGGAGAACATTGACAAGGAAAGTATTGGGAAGAAGAAACGTCTTGAGATGGAAACGAACAGCCGTGGATTTCGGACATATAAGGGTCGAATTTGGGTACCATTGCTTGATGGTAACCGAGAATTGATCCTTGAGGAAGCTCATAGGTCAAGATATTCAGTTCACCCCGGTGCTACAAAGATGTATGCAGATTTGAAGCCTATATATTGGTGGCCGAACATTAAGGGGGAAGTTGCACACTTTGTTGAAAGATGTTTGACTTGCGCACGTGTAAAAGCTGATCACAAAAAGCCATATGGAATGTTGCATCAGTTGGAGATTCCGGAATGGAAATGGGATCATATTACTATGGATTTTGTGACCAAGCTACCTAGAACTCCAAAGGGAAATGATATGGTATGGGTTATTGTGGATAGGTTGACGAAGAGTGCTCATTTCTTAGCAACACGCCAAGATGTACCATTGACCAAGATGGCAAAGATGTATATAGATGAAATCGTCTCAAAGCATGGTGTCCCATTGTCTATTGTTTCAGATCGAGACACGAGGTACGTATCTAGTTTTTGGAAAAGTCTTCAGCGAGCATTAGGTACTAGAGTAAACTTGAGCACCACCTATCATCCTCAAACTGATGGGCAAAGCGAAAGAACAATTCAAACATTGGAGGATATGTTGAGGGCTTGTGTATTAGAGTATGGTGGGGCATGGGATGATCATTTGAAGTTGATTGAATTTGCTTATAATAACAGCTATCATGCAAGTATTGGAATGCCATCGTTTGAAATGCTTTATGGTAGAAGGTGTAGGACTCCAAGTTGTTGGATGGAGCCCGGCGAAAAGCAAATTACGGGTCCTGAAATTATAGAGATCACAGCTGAAAAAGTTGAAATTGCAAAGGAAGCACTTCGTGTAGCTAGAGAACGACAGAAAACTTATGCCGACAAGAAAAGAAGGCCGGTTGAGTTTGAAGTTGGTGACATGGTGATGCTGAAAGTTTCTCCAATGAAAGGAGTCATTCATTTTGGAAAGAAGAGAAAGTTAAGTCCAAGATTTATTGGACCATTTAAGGTTCTGAAACGTATCAAAGATGTAGCATATCAATTGGAATTGCCTCCAGAGCTGGATGGAATTCATAACACATTTCATGTCTCTTATTTGAGGAAGTGTTTAGCGGAGGAGTCTAGTGTTATCCCTATTGAAGATGTGAGCATTGATCCGAGGAAAAGAATGATTGAGGAACCGGTAGCAATACTTGGGAGAAAGCAAAAGAAGCTACGCCGGAAAATGATTGACCTTGTGTTGATCAAATGGAAGCATAACCATGGTGAAAGTCTAACTTGGGAAACCGAATCCGTGATGAAGGAGAAGTATCCAGAGTTGTTCATCTCTGATGAGATTCCGGGGACGGAATCCTTTTAAGGGGGAGGTAATTGTAACATCCCAAACTTTTTAATTAACGGTTGACTTGAGTCGTTAAGTCAACACAACGTGTCCGTTAAGTTTCTAGGAGATTTAATGCTTAATTGTGTTTAATGTGCTATATGTGTGAGGCTTTAATGCCTTAATGATTGATGTACTAATGTGTTTAAGGTATATTTATATGCCTTTAGAGGTGCTTGAAGTGTTTAATGTGTTGTAAGTATTCCCTATAGGTGTTTCGAGCTAAATATGAGTCGTTTGGAAGCTTAGGGACTAGTTTTGACATAGGGTTGAACTAAAAAACGGGTAACCTGTCATTAGACTCATAATACAGAGAATATACATTTCCTTTGAAGCCCTAGCCGTCCCATTGGATCCATAGATTCTATTGTTCGATTTCATCATCGTTTGGTTGATTCGGGAGCGTTTTGATCAAGTTTTCACATCCTTTTTGTAATCTCCAGGTAGTAAAGGTATAACAACATTGATTTTATATCATTTCAATCATATAATCAGATCCATAACTGGTCTAGGTCATTAGAGGATTAATTGATGTCAAAAACGTATGTTTTGATCGATTCGGTAACCTAAAACGTTTGTTATTGTGATGCAAATCAAGTAGGGGTTAATCAATGATTTCATTGCATCATTATGGTCTTAAAATGATGAATTTTGAGGTACAAAAGTCATTCATAAGGTTTGGGGTCGTTTGGGGTGTGTTTGGTTAAGTTTTGGAGGTTAAACAATGAGGTTTTTGCAGAATCGGGGCTAGTTGCGGCGCAACTCCTTAGTTGAGGCGCAACAAAAATGCAGTGACTTAAGTTGCGACGCAATTATCCCATTGCGACGCAATAGCGACAGAATTTTCAAAAGGCCATAACTTTTGAACCGTAACTCCGTTTTTGACAAATAAGCTATCCACAAAATCGTGAGAGAGTCTACTTTCTAATGGTAATGCTTTTAAAAGATGATTATGATGTAAAGTTTTCAGAAAGGTTAATTTAGTGAGTGAATGCCGAGTTTCGTCGAGTTATGTAAGCTCTAAAGTATTAACCGAATGTCTGATGCATCAAGCCTTGTCATGGGTCATGTTTATAGATATTTAGGCTGGATTCATGAATATAAGTAAGTAGGTACTTGTTTAGCTCATTATGGTCGTTCAATGCTTATAGGTAGTCGGGAATACTTGCAAAGCTTGGTAACTTATGTTATCATTTGTTGTACGCTTCTACGAGGTAAGATACACTACTTTGACACGCTGAGCATTCAACAAAAACATGGTTTGCATATAATAACTTCCTAAATGATATCTTGATTGCTTATGGGTATTCGGGGTTATACGGGAGGTGATATGGGCTATGTAAATGACCATTGAGGCCTGATATGCAGTCCCTATGATATGAAATGGAATGATGTGATATGAAATGATATGCTATGCTTTGTGATGTATTGAATTGTGCTTGTTTGAATGGCTTGTTCATCTAGTTCACTAGACTTACTAGGATGCCATGACACTTGCACGTTTAAGGGCCCAAACGTAAAGATGTATATGTGATAATTGTTTAGGTAGTGTAAACACCTAAACTATATGAGATGTGAAAGTGTTAAGCTTAACCCGTACTTGCCCTTGCCCGGCGGGTGCGTAGATGTGGTTGCTCGGGTGGCTCCTTGCAACATGGTCAAAGATGTGAAGAGTAATACGGGAGGTCTGACCCGCCCCACTTGTCATGTACATACGGATTACTCCTGGATTGGCTTGCCATTCCTTAACGACATTGATGGACAACCGTAAGGTTTATTCATCTAGTCGGGTGTGACTTATGTTACACTTATAAAGATGTTAAGATGTTATATGTGATGATGCAAAAGATGATTAGGCACATTTAGGATGAACTATCCTATATGAAAGATGTTCAATGTTATGTGAGATGAATTGTGATGATACGTGTGCCTTAATGATGAAATATTACTTTTATAAAGTTTTAATTGGACAAATGCTTTATAAATCATGTGTTATCTTACTTAGCTAATTCGTTAGCTAACACTTGTTTCTTGAAATGTGTTGTCCCCTCAGGTTTAGCAAGCTTATGGGTGTTGAAGAATAAAGAGCGAGGCATGGGTAGATTGCTTGAGGATGACTATAGTTTACCCATAGCGGCTGCTCCTTTTAGACTTTGATTTATGTTATGATGTTTTATGACTTGTAATGATTTGTGATCGGTTGTTTTATGTTGGGCAACCGATGGATTTCCATTTAGACTTGTTTCAATGATATGGCGAGTAACACCATTTAATGAATAAACAAACAGAATTTATTGGTTTGGACTTTTAAAAGTTTATTCCGCTTTCTTTGACGCCGTTAGGCGAAATTTTTTAGAAATCCTTATTTTTAAATGATGGGTGTTACACCAAGTTTATCATAATACATAAATTCCTAAGTCCAAAACTTAGATAGGTGTTCATACAGTCATACACTCATATCATACCACGAAATAAAAAAAATAATAACATAAGACTCACGCAAAATATTGAAGATGATGTTATGATGAATTAATAAAATTTATTATTGTTTTTCATAATTAAAAAATATAAGTTATAGTATTTAAATTAATATTTAAATAAGGTAATTGTATAAGAAAGAAATTTTTACTAAACAAATAACGAAACTATAACTAATAAATTTATAAGGTAAATGACCAGACCAAAACTGAAAATCACACTTTTTCTCTCTAGGTAGGGGCGATTTTCAAGAAAAGAGGCCGGCCACTTTTTGGCCTAATTCCGGCCACATTTTGGCCGGATTTCGTTTCAATCTTGTTTCCATCATCTTCTTTGTTCAATTACCTTCAATTCCATGTAAATTATCATGTCTAAATCACGAAAAAAGAAAGGAAAAAAAGGAAAAACTGATGAAGAAACCTTGGAAGAATTAAATATTCAAGATATTGAAGCAAATAAACGACATGTACAATCGTTTTACAATCTCAGATCGTCTCCTAATGATCAAACACCTTATGTCTCGTTTTCTTTGCCGATTAATCAACCAGCCGCTGCCACTTTTCAATCACCACCACTAGCAGCCAATAAACCTTCAAACACTCAATTAATTGATGGGGCTGCAGCGAATTTGATAGGGGAAGGGCTGAATTTGATTAATAAAACCCAGGTTGAAGCAATCGATACTTTTTTTCATAATTAAAAAATTATTCAATATAAGTTATAATATATTAAATTAATATTTAAATAAGGTAATTGTATAAGAAAGAAATTTTTACTAAACAAATAACGAAACTATAACTAATAAATTTATAAGGTAAATGACCAGACCAAGATCCTGAATACCCTCTCTAGGTAGGGGCGATTTTCAAGAAAAGAGGCCGGCCACTTTTTGGCCTAATTCCGGCCACATTTTGGCCGGATTTCGTTTCAATCTTGTTTCCATCATCTTCTTTGTTCAATTACCTTCAATTCCATGTAAATTATCATGTCTAAATCACGAAAAAAGAAAGGAAAAAAAGGAAAAACTGATGAAGAAACCTTGGAAGAATTAAATATTCAAGATATTGAAGCAAATAAACGACATGTACAATCGTTTTACAATCTCAGATCGTCTCCTAATGATCAAACACCTTATGTCTCGTTTTCTTTGCCGATTAATCAACCAGCCGCTGCCACTTTTCAATCACCACCACGACTTGCCACTTCTGTCGCTAAATCCGATCAGAATAATGAAGAGGGAGGGGCGATTGGGGGTGGGGTTAATTCTGGATCAAAGTCAGTTGCTAAGTCAATCGATTTTAGGGTTATTAATAACAAAACCCTAATTGAAAACCCTAATTTTGAAGATGATGAAGTTCCAGCCGCCGTTACTAATGTTCCGGTCACTTATGGCATGATTTCCAATCAACATAATGAAGATGGGGGAGCGATTGGGGGTGGGGAGGCTTCTGGTTCGAGCTCAAAGTCACAATCGATCGTTTCTAGGGTTTTTGTGCAGGAAACCCTAACAGAAAACCCTTACCGGGCTGCCACCGCCGAATCACCACCACTAGCAGCCAATAAACCTTCAAACACTCAATTAATTGATGGGGCTGCAGCGAATTTGATAGGGGAAGGGCTGAATTTGATTAATAAAACCCAGGTTGAAGCAATCGATACTTTTTTGGCCGGAAAGTTTGATCAAAATCCTTTTTCGGGTCACGCCACCGTACATCCACCACTGGCCACCACTGGATCGGTGGCTGGCCACCAGGGGGGTATACTTGATGATTCTGAGGTCCCGGATTCTCAAAACCAGGACTTTGAAGAGAGTGAACATATATTTGCCATCCTAAAGGATGGAATGGAAATGCTTAATGATAGTGACAAACGACTCTCTAAAGATCAAGTGGCCGAATTGAATAGGATTTTAGTTGAATATTTGGCTAAAATCACTAATGTTGAGGGCTCGAGTTCACAGCAACGACCTATACTTCCGGATGAAATTGAAAAGCATTTTGGTATTCAACTTGAAAATGACAAACTGTGTGATAATATTGACACATATTCAACATCGGCCACCATTGAAAAAGTGGCTAACTCGTGGGATAAGAATGTTGTTTTGCAGGTTGATGATGAGAGGGATTTGGATGATTCGAATGGTGATGGCCAGAATTCTAATGTTGAACCACCTTTGCATGTTTTACATGAAAAAGGTGGTGCTACTCATGTTTCCCCTATGCCGGATCCTCCTAAATTTCCTCCTGGTACTACTTATTTTAAGCCAGCTACAGACCATGCCCAGGACATTCCTGATGCCTCAGATGATGTTCCTAAGCATGATGTTTCTCCGCATGATCTTGGTGGACATCCTGATGGCCCCAAGACTCAGCAGCCTCGCGCTTATGCCTCTATCTTTCAGGATGCTGCAAACATTCGTAAGAAAGGTACATTAAGGTTCATTCCTCATGTTGTTATTGATTCAGGTGTTTATAGAGCTGTTATTCCAAGAGATCTTTTATTTAAACAAAGTGAATCTTGGGCTAACACTCTAGTTGGTCATTTCATTGGAAAACGTCATGCTTTTCCTTTTGTGCAATTTCATGCTAATCGTCTGTGGAAAAAGTTTGGTTTGGAGGATGTGATCTTGAATGACCAGGATTTCTTTCTGTTTAAATTCAAGTCTGAACAGGGTCAGTTGCATGTATTTGAGAATGGTCCATGGTTATTCAATGATATCCCCATTATGCTTAGGAAATGGGAGCCTGAAATCTGGTTTGACAAACCAGTTCTCAATAAGGTTGCCCTCTGGGTTAATATTTATGATTTGCCAGCTGTTATGTGGACTTATGATATTCTTAGACATTTGGTCATTTCTATTGGTGTTCCTATTGTCGCTGATAGATATACTGCCGAGATGTGTGAAAATCAGAAAGGTAGGGCAATTTTTGCTAGAGTGTTGGTTGAGTTTAACTCTTTGAGAGATATTCCTATGTTTGCTGAGGCTGAGATTTTGGATTCTGTGAGAAGGTTCAGACTTGAATATCATTGGTTACCCCCTAGGTGCTCACATTGCAAGATCTTCGGGCATAAATTTGATGATTGTAATGTGAGACCAAGGACACAGAAAGAAATGGAAGCCCGTATGGCTTCTGCAGCTCCAGCATCACAGGTTGGTCTATCAGGGAGCAAGGATGGCCCAAAAGGGCCCAAACAGATTGATCCAGTAGATAATCAAGAAGATGATGGGTTTCAGAAGCCCAAGAGACGGAAGAGGAAGCCCAAGAAGGCCCCCTCTTTCTCTATGCCTAAGCCCAAGGTCATGTATGTCCCTAAAAAGACAAATGACTCAAAGGGTAAGGCTTCAGCATCAGGTCCTTCCACTGCAGCTACTACAGATTCTTCCGCACCAGTTAGATTTCCTCCTGCTGCAGCTACTATTCCTCAGAGACCCTTACAGATTCATATAGATACACCTGCAGTTCCAGATACTCGTTCAGATACCCAGGCAGCTACAGACCATGACTCTATCCTTACTCCTCCTGCACCTGCTCTCGAGACCCGGAACTCGTTTGATCCTCTTTGTAAGATTAATACTGTTGGGGCTAGTACTTCTGCGCCTATTGGTCCTACTGATAATGATCTTGAGTCTGATAGCGATGAAGTGCTTTTTGATGAAGGTGAAAATACTAAGTTCATGAAGTTATTTAGTTGATGAAGATTGATTGCTAGCTTTGTTTTCTTTTTTGTTTATATTGCTAGTTGGATTGTTCTTGGGTGTCCTGGGTCTGTCCAGCCACTCAATTGATTTATTTCCTGCATCACGGGTCCTCTTTTGGGGGGGCCGCGTGAGGGCATTTAATATGTAAATGTTCAAGTCAACTGGTATTCAGCCATGTTGTCTGTTCTTTCTTTTATAAATTTTCTAACCAGGGGTAACGGCCTTTTCCGGAAAAAAATTTATAAGGTAATTGTATAAAGAAGAAAAGTTTTACAAAACGAGTAACGAAATTATATTTAATACATTAATTTAGATTAGAGAGTTCAGTCATTGACGAAGTCGTGTAGCTTGAGCAACTCGTAATCGCCCGATCCATTCCTTGAAAAAAAACCCGGCGGGAAATTCTATTGGGGAAGAAACCTTTTGCAAGCTTGAAGCCTTAGGGGCTTGGGGCCAATACCTCCCAGTGAAAACTCCCCTGCCTCACAGTCTCACAATTGGAAGTCCGCGTGTGAAATAGTGGTCACTTAGTCTAACTCAGGTGGTTAATTTATTTGTCGTATAACTTATATTTTATAATTTAAATTATAACAATAATAATAATTCCTTTTTAAGCAACCGGAACATTATTTTTTATAATTTGGTTGCCCTAGTACTATACTATCATTTTCTTACACAAATGTTGGTTTGAAGTTAACGTCATCAAAACACCTCGCACGTTGTGAAATGTCGTACGATGATAGTTTCCAATCCAAGACTTCCTTAATTATCAAATGAAACGTAATTGTAAAAGATGTGGATGTTTGATTGACCTTAACTTACTATGAATTGTTCATTGACAACAATTGAAGCTAAGAACTATGACTGATTTAACAATCTATGCTATTTTATAAAAAAACAACATTTTATTTTTGAAAGTGTTAAAAAATATGTAATATTTTCATTTAGTACTTTTAAAATATTTTCACATACAATACCCCTTAACATTAATTTATAAATTACACTATTAATCGTTTATCTTTTAAAATATGTCCATTAACATTTAATCAATTACTTTTACATCAATTATCTACACCACTTGACGACACTTCCACTACCAACAGTTGCCCCCACCACCACATTGTCGCCGCCACAACCACCGCCGCATTGCACGGGTAACGTGCTAGTACTTATTTATGGAAAGATTGCTTATCTTTAGATGTTTATGCATATTATGTTAGTTTAGTACATACATATGGCTATCAGATAATGATCTGCAACAACATTTCCTGTGAACAAGTTCTTACAGTATCTTACAGATTACCCATTTCCAATATCATTCAAAGAAAAGGAGAAAATAAATGACCATGAATGTGTCGAGAAGCTTTTTCATTCATGTCTCAGATTATAGCTATTAAGTTATTCTTTCATGTTAGAAACCTTGTACCAAATTTGAACTAGAAACCTTGTACCAAATCTGAACTACAGAAAGAAGTTAAGGCTCATAGACCCGAGCCAACCATTGTGCAATATTGTAGTTTTAGAGTGTATATTACTACATATTGTGATAATCGATTAAAGTAATTAACTTTTAGAGAAACTCCAAAGGTACCGTTTTTACTCTACCAAAATGGGTACTAAAATTTTGTTAAATTAGAATACTCAATGATGCACAGAGAGTGGACGTATGGTAGTAACGTTGCGCAGAGCTGGATAATCTCAAACCATTTGGGAGGTGTTGCCTTTTTTTTCTTTGCTTTTGTTTTAACGAGCGCAAACATATCCATCTTTTAGTATTATAGATTCAGATCGGATTCATAATCAAGATTCTGGATACATTATTTGTAACCAAAACACCCATTTGAGATCTAAATTAGAATCTCCATTTGAGGTAAACATGAACTCCAAAACTATACAAACTTTAGAATTTGGGTTTGACAAGCAGTATTGGAAGCCAAAAAGGCAAAAACTGGCCATAAACAGATGTGTCTTAGCCGGTACTTATATGGATTGTGGATAATATATGCATGATCCAGCCTTGTACATGCACGATCTACAGCTGGGGAAACTTACTTTGCATTCCAGCTGAAAATACGAAGTGATTGATCCTAGATTGCATCCTGACTAACCTGGAGAAAGAATAACAGAACAGTGTTATATAAACAATGTAACAGATTAGTTGCTCCAAAACAGTAACAAATAAAAGTAAGCATAAACACAATTGTTAGTTTTATTTGGAAAAAAAAAACAAAACAGAATTGTTCATAGGGGTCAATAAGTGACACTATTCTATAGAAGAAAAAAAACATGTAATGAACCATCCAATGGAGAGCTTGTGGGGGCGGGTGGGTTTGAAGGGGGTCAATAGTTGATACCTTTTCTATAGATCTCAAGTCGGGTAAAAGCACGTACTTGAGCAGCAAAATAACAATTAAAGTTAAACCAGAGTTCATAGGAAAAGGTTACCGTTGTACTCAGAGGTGAAAATCCTCTGTGGAGTAACCTTTTTCCTATTTCATTTCGCAAAAAGGCTTACTATGACTTGAGAGTTGAGATCAAGTCACCAAGAACAGACCTTTCATGTTGTGAGTTCATATAAGGTTATACTAAGTAAAATGTAACTGTGCAGAGTTTGAATTTAAAACTGAATCAAAGAATAAGTAAACAGAATATCAACTGATTTATTGGATAATAGTTTCATCAGTAAAAAATCCCTATCAACCGAACCAAATTAGGATTCAAAATCCATAATGGTTCGTTTCACTTTCACCACTTGGCCTATTTTCAGCACCATTATCTGCTAAATCCCAGAAATCAGACAGCTCGCCACCGTCAACACCAAACTCTGGCAAAATATAGCTTCCGACGTCATTCCACATCGCGTTACCAGAACCAGGCATTGCAGGAATCGCCTTAAAATCCGAGCTCCAAATGTCTTCCTGTTTAACCAAATTCACTGGAGATGATATCAAGTATTCTCTTGTGGCTTCAAAATCCAAATCAAACACGGTTTCTTTGTCTACAATAGGGTCATCAATTTGAGCGAATTCCTGAGAATCAACATGATGCAGTTGCAAGGGTACACTTTCTTCACAAGAGTCCAGTCTCCTTACCGTCTGATCAACTGGAACTGGATCTAGTCGACAATTCTGATCATAGGGCTGATGCTTAAGATATCTACGAATCTTTGGTGAAGAAATACGTCTATGCTCTTTCTTAAATTTTGGGATATGAAGAACTTTAGCCAAAGATGAAACCATCTGCTTCTGCCTATCCTCAGCCGCTTGGAGCTTTTCGTTGACAGATTCCATAAATTGATGGGTTCCAT
This sequence comes from Erigeron breviscapus, assembly GCA_034093135.1. NCBI lineage: Eukaryota > Viridiplantae > Streptophyta > Magnoliopsida > Asterales > Asteraceae > Erigeron > Erigeron breviscapus. Next base: position 269,645,208 of record CM067167.1, read on the forward strand.
GTTGCTTCTGCTGTAAATAAAGAACTTCTCGCATCAATTCCTTCTTTTCTCTATGTAGTTCTTCTACCTCCGCTTCAATTGAAAGGGTGCTTCCTTCATCATAAACGTGATGAGACTGCAGTGACTTGCGCCTGTGAATGTTTTTCAAAAGATGCCTTTTTCCTCGCAAGAAGCTTTCAGATGCAAATTCCCACCTGTCTGTATCAATCTTGCGGAATCCCTGAACTCAATTACATACAAATGATTAAACAAGGCAACACCAACAAAATGTAATTTTGGTAGGAAAAAAACTGCAGAGTATAAGCAATACATGAAAAGCAAATGCAAACCAATACAGGAGGACAAATGTCAGCAAATTACATCAAGAACAACAAAAGTTACAGACAAGAACATATGCATTCGGGTAATCCTGATAACAAACTAGTCAATAAATATAAATGAACTTGTTACCAGACACCGAAATCTACCAGTAGCAACACAGTCCTTATGCAGTACCTCTCTTAAGTCATAAATACATTAAAATGAAATGGTCAGTTAAACTCTTAATATACAGATGCCCAAACTGATGAATACAAGAGTATATACAGATTCCAATATGAGTTGAGCCATTAATCATATTTTTAATAACCAGAATGAACACGAACAATAACATATATATTAACATTCGGGTTACTTACAAGTATACAACGAACCAGGAAGAGCAGCAGAGTATCCAAGTACCCAACTCAAATTAGAATTAAAAACAAATTCCCTTCATTAGCTATATCTAACATAGAATTACATTGGAGATATATACATCAGGTTAAATTTTTTACAGAGAATTAACATTAACACTAGGCTACATATGTATAAAACAAAAGAAATGTATAAAACAAAAGAAAAAAAAACATAAAAATTTCAAAATAGGAAAAAGAAACATAGAGGGCAGGTATACACAGACTAACATGGTGACCCTGATGGTTTAAGGGTCTAGTGTTAAAGCAAATGTATACGCACATAGGTGTTAAGTTGTCGAACAAAGCTTGACAAATTGTTGTGCTTGAAGTTTTTTGGCAAGACTGTCCTGGAGAACTCCACCGCGTCCCATACAATAAAGCTTGCACCGGTGTCACCCCATGAGATGATCGGGTCTAGTCTCGGGTCATCCACTAAATCATAAGTTTTTGTCAAAAATGGCGGGATTGGTGTCCCTTGTAAACAATCAAGCGGTCGAGGAACATTAACAATCCCCTCACCGGTTCCGGTCTCTACAGCTACAACATCATCATCATCACCTGCAATCATGTAAACAAAAAATTTGTTATATAGAACAATACATACGATTTACTCTTAGTTTAGCTAGCTATAGCCTGCCATTTCGGTTTCTTATGAAATGGTTATGTATGAATGGAATGAATATAATCAAGATTGTATAGAATTGTTTCAATGCTTAGTGAATACGCCAAGCATATTTTGGAAATTCAATTAAATTTTTGTAAATAGAAGTAGAGCCCAAAAGTTTTGACTAAGTTATGACACTATTATAAAAAGCAAACAATAAGTCATGGTTAATATGTTCAGACAAGTCATCAAGAGTTACATATATAAGAATAAACAGTTATTCTAAGACCTATATATAGTTAGCAAAATGTTTATGTTTAAAAATAAACTAAAAGTATACGAATAAGCAATAATATGTACTCACCAAAATCCAAGGGCAGGGGAAGTGGCTGGTGATACGAATTTGGGAAGTTAGACGAACCGGGTTGAGACTCGAGCGGGCGACATGAAGAAGACGAAAGAGAGCGTTTATATAAAGGATCCATGGACGGACTAAGAGATGAGCTAGTGAGGGAGGTATATATGATGGAAATGAGATATTTGGTGCCATATATATAGATATAGGTAATGTATAATGTATGGATATAAGGAGACAACGAAAGATGTCATGTTAAGAAAAAAATCTTGAAAGAAAGGCGGGGCAAGTATATATGTTACTGTACGTTGTTCATGTTGTCCATATATTGTGAAGCTTCGAAGAGGCAGGGTGGTCAAAACAGAAGAGATATTTTTGTTGATCTTTGCTTAGGATTTAAGGCTTTATAAAATGGCCAATCAGGTTTTCTTTTGGAGGGGTCGAGAGAAATCGAGTGGCCTGTCGGAATGGACCCTGGGCTATACGTGGAGGCCAATTAAATACATAAAATAATAATAATAATGTTATTATATAAGTTTCTAGACTAGATGGGTGGTCTGATAAAGACGTCAGTGTTTGGAACGTGGCCATATGAAAACATATATACGGATTAATTAATTATATATAGCAAAATGATAAATCCTCTAAAAATTAGCCTAAAATTCTTCTTAAAATTATAACAAGGTGACATGTGGTATCCACTAATTCTCTTTCTTAATCTTGCCCCCTGATTTTTTCACATGTCATCATCTCATTGTTAAAAGGATTTTTAGACTATTTAGTTAGGAAAATTAATCATTTCTCTTATATATATATTACTAAAAATGAATGTCGATGAGTGAGACATTTTTAATGTAGCTAATAGTATAATTATTTAACCACAAAGTACAACTCTATAAACCAATTTCCATGTATCTCGATGTCCTGCACCTAATAGTACAAGCCTACCAAGCTTTTAGGTACTACTAATTTATGCTCATCTTCATCTCTTCTCTTCTTGAATCAAGCTCTTCTTTGCCCTATTCCCTTTTTCTTCCTCTTGAATTAAAAAGCCATCTAAAATGTCTCTCATGTACCATTTCTTTAGCTCCTGGTACAACCCTTTATGCATATCTATACTACGGAGTATATTATAAAGCAAATAGCTCATGTCTAACATTTTAAGTTTTAACATTTACTTCCCTAAAATGTCCCTCCTATATATTCTATATTTACCTAAAATAACTATAATACCCTTTCTCCCTCCTCAAATCTCAACCACTCATTTTTTTCTCTCTCCACCATAAATCATTTTATTCCTCTAATTCATTCAAAATCTTTTATCTCAAAAACCGTACATCGATAAATTATAAAAGTTATATGGGTATTTTTAAAATTTCATGCTCTTTCATTAGATGGGTCATTCGATATACTTTCGACGAATTTTTAAATTCGGGGGCGGAGCCCGTCAGGTAAATCACCCTATCACTGCCACGGCCGCCACCGCCATTACATCACCACCCCGCCATCACCGTCGCGACGCGCGGGTACCTTTCTCTCGTATTATACTAAAAATTACCTGTTGCACGGTATCATGGCGATGATGGTGGTGGTGGTGACAGGTAGTGGTGGCGTGCGGCGGTAACGGCGGCGGTGGTGGAAATGTGACGGTGGTGGTGATGGTGGCGGTGATTGGTGGCGGTGATTGGTGGTGGTGGTGGTAGTGGTGGTGGCGGCGGTGACGAGTAGTGTATGTTATTAATGTAATGTGGTTTTAATGAATTTTTTAAACTTAAAATTTAACAATTTAAAATTTTGCTTGATAATATAAACGAGAGAAAGTGCCCGCGCGTTGCGGCGGTGAGATGGTGGGGGTGATAGGTCATAAAGTGTGATAGGTAATAGGAGGTGATATGTCATAGAGTGTGATAGCCAAATGTCTTAGCCGTACAGGCTCTGCCCTCGGATTTAAAAATTCGTCGAAAGTATATCGAATGACATCTCTAATGAAAGAGCATGAAATTTTAAGAACACCCATATAATTTTTATAATTTATAAATGTACGGTTTTTGAGATAAAAGATTTTTAATGAATTAGAGGAATAAAATGATTTATGGATGTGACAACTCATAATTAATTAAACTCGGGTTAGTCTTAATCTCAATTAGACAGTCATTTGACGTGGAAATTATTAGACTTTTGGACTTTTGACTTAGTCAAATTAGACGTATCTTGATGACGTAAACTATTAGCTATTTAGACGAATGCGAGTCTTAAAAAATAACTTTAAATGAATATTTAAAGGTTATGTCTTGTACAAAATAAATAGACAGTCTAGACTTAATATTATAAAGTTCACTTTGACGAAACTTTATTGGCTTGTCTTAACTAAAATGAGACGAGGAAAAATACCTTTACTTTAAATTATAACCTTTTGGTCAAACGGTATTTAATCGCAAGCATTTTTCCAAATTAGAAGTACCAAAAATATCAATTTTAGGCCACATGGGCCGGTTTTGTGACTTATGGCAGGAAAAGAACCACCAAGGCCCTTTTCCCCCTTTTCTTTTCTCCTGGTCGACCAAAACACACAACACACCACACAAAACACACATACATCACTCAAAATCTCAAATCTCTCAATCTCTTCCCCATCAAGAATCTGATTTTGGCAAAGGAAGAATTTAAGGTTTTATAACTATAATAATTAGGGTTTATCATCGTCATCTTCATCATTTTCCTTCAAGAACACAAATTTGGGTAAGTTAACTTTTCTATAAACTTTTGATTTGATTAAATTTCCATTTCAAGTTTGATTTCAGTTTTGTTAATCGAATTAGATAGACTTGGAAGCAAAATGAGTTCTTCAAAGTTCATTAATGGTAACTTATGATTTTGGATGTGGGTTTTGGTTTAAGGTTGTTTTCTAGGCTTGTTTATACTCATAGAAGGTTATGTTAAGGATTGGGACATTGATTTTGAGCTTAGCCTAGTAAATTTGAGTGTTAAAACCCGTTTTAACGAACAGCGAGAGCACGACCTTATACAGAGGTCGTCCTTTTTCAGAGCACGGCCCTTGTTAAGAACCGTCCTCATCAGCAAGAGCCGTCCTCCTCCTGGAATTTTTGTAACTTTTCCGTTTGATTAGCAGTCGACTTCTAATGATCCAAAAACTTATTTACTAGTCTTATATCATCATAAAAAGAGTATCAAACTTGTTAAAACACACATTTAAACACTTTGATTTTCCATCCAAATTTGGTGACAAAAGATGAACTTAAGTTATGATATAGATTAACTAGTAAGGTGTATATTATGGACTTTTTGTAATGACAATGTCAACGACGTTAGTAACTTGGGTCAAATATACATTGAACATTAAATCACATTCTTGGCCGTGGCATTCTAGGGTCTATAGCTAAGTAGTTGTACGTAGGGTACTTGTCGTGTGAGCTTTAATCCTCACTATTGGTAATCAAATCATAGGTTGTGGATAACCTGGAGAATTGACAGTTGATCTTCTTGAGCTACATTTTGCACCTTTTAGCATGTAGAACGCTAAGGTGAGTTTATGGCGCCCTTTTTCCTTTTACTTTGGGCCTGAAAAGCATGTACAGTATACACGACTACTTTATAAATGATTTGTCTTTGTCTATGCCATGAGATTTGGTAAATTAAATCATTTGTCTTATGTCTTGCCATGTTGACGGCTGTCTGAAAATGTGTATACATGTCTTATGAAATTTTGATCTATATGTCTTGACTTGCCATGTTGTCGGCAGACTAAGCTGTTCTTTGTGTTTGACGGACTAAAATGATCCCCCTTATGTAGTTTTACCATTATGAGATCCTAATGGTAGTCTTGTCAGTTTTTGAACTTGACAGTCTTGGTTCTGGTCCGTACCCCACTGTAGACGGGAAATCCTGTACGAGGCATATTGGTCTTATTGCGGACTTCGGTCTGGACAGTCATTATATCTTTGTCGGACTTCGGTCTGGACAGTCATTATATCTTTGTCGGACTTCGGTCTGGACAGTCATTATATCTTTGTCGGACTTCGGTCTGGACAGTCATTATATCTTTGTCGGACTTCGGTCTGGACAGTCATTATATCTTTGTCGGACTTCGGTCTGGACAGTCATTATATCTTTGTCGGACTTCGGTCTGGACAGTCATTATATCTTTGTCGGACTTCGGTCTGGACAGTCTTGTCTTATTTAACTACATATCATTGTGTGCTCACAATGACGACTGGTCTTTTAGTCAAACACACTGTAAACTCACCAACTATTTCGATAGTTGATCCTCTCAAATTTCATGCTTTTCAGGTGACCATCAGTAAGTCTTGGAATCGTATTTGGCATTATAGGGCCAACCTTTTGACTTTGGACGTATAATTAGCATCAGACATTTGAGGACTCTCATGTTATTAGCTCTAATTGTATTAGGCTGTCCATTCTCAACTCGTATGTGTATGCATAAGGTTTATATACGTGATAGTTTGGATTATATTAACAACATATTTAAATGTGGTGGGAAGGCTGCGGGTGACCCTATACATAAGCATTGAAGGTATGTTAGGAATAGAAACTCAACTCGTATGTGTATGCATAAGGTTTATATACGTGATAGTTTGGATTATATTAACAACATATTTAAATGTGGTGGGAAGGCTGCGGGTGACCCTATACATAAGCATTGAAGGTATGTTAGGAATAGAAACTCAACTCGTATGTGTATGCATAAGGTTTATATACGTGATAGTTTGGATTATATTAACAACATATTTAAATGTGGTGGGAAGGCTGCGGGTGACCCTATACATAAGCATTGAAGGTATGTTAGGAATAGAAACTCAACTCGTATGTGTATGCATAAGGTTTATATACGTGATAGTTTGGATTATATTAACAACATATTTAAATGTGGTGGGAAGGCTGCGGGTGACCCTATACATAAGCATTGAAGGTATGTTAGGAATAGAAACTCAACTCGTATGTGTATGCATAAGGTTTATATACGTGATAGTTTGGATTATATTAACAACATATTTAAATGTGGTGGGAAGGCTGCGGGTGACCCTATACATAAGCATTGAAGGTATGTTAGGAATAGAAACTCAACTCGTATGTGTATGCATAAGGTTTATATACGTGATAGTTTGGATTATATTAACAACATATTTAAATGTGGTGGGAAGGCTGCGGGTGACCCTATACATAAGCATTGAAGGTATGTTAGGAATAGAAACTCAACTCGTATGTGTATGCATAAGGTTTATATACGTGATAGTTTGGATTATATTAACAACATATTTAAATGTGGTGGGAAGGCTGCGGGTGACCCTATACATAAGCATTGAAGGTATGTTAGGAATAGAAACTCAACTCGTATGTGTATGCATAAGGTTTATATACGTGATAGTTTGGATTATATTAACAACATATTTAAATGTGGTGGGAAGGCTGCGGGTGACCCTATACATAAGCATTGAAGGTATGTTAGGAATAGAAACTCAACTCGTATGTGTATGCATAAGGTTTATATACGTGATAGTTTGGATTATATTAACAACATATTTAAATGTGGTGGGAAGGCTGCGGGTGACCCTATACATAAGCATTGAAGGTATGTTAGGAATAGAAACTCAACTCGTATGTGTATGCATAAGGTTTATATACGTGATAGTTTGGATTATATTAACAACATATTTAAATGTGGTGGGAAGGCTGCGGGTGACCCTATACATAAGCATTGAAGGTATGTTAGGAATAGAAACTCAACTCGTATGTGTATGCATAAGGTTTATATACGTGATAGTTTGGATTATATTAACAACATATTTAAATGTGGTGGGAAGGCTGCGGGTGACCCTATACATAAGCATTGAAGGTATGTTAGGAATAGAAACTCAACTCGTATGTGTATGCATAAGGTTTATATACGTGATAGTTTGGATTATATTAACAACATATTTAAATGTGGTGGGAAGGCTGCGAGTGACCCTATACATAAGCATTGAAGGTATGTTAGGAATAGAAACTCAACTCGTATGTGTATGCATAAGGTTTATATACGTGATAGTTTGGATTATATTAACAACATATTTAAATATGGTGGGAAGGCTGCGGGTGACCCTATATATAAGCATTTCAAATATGTTGGTAATAGAAACCCAAATCGAATGTGCATAATCTAGACAAAGATCTCTTTGAAACTCTTGTTGCGTACTGTCTCATCCATCAGACTTATATGGATGCTATGACTGTCTTTTCGGACTAGTCACGTCAGACGGAGTTAGCTCTAATGCTGTTGTACCTTGTACACCTCCGTTTCCTGTGGTAGCTAATTTCTACCCAAGTGTTTCTCACTCTTATGAAGAGGAACCATTTGAGGCTTCGGGCAATGAATCACGCCCAGTCAATCTTGTATCGTCGTCCAGTGAATCTGGAAATAAACATGTGTCTATCCATGTTCAATCATCTTTACCACCAGTAGCTCCATATCAAAGGAGGACTACTGAGGGAGCTCGTATACCTTATGCTCCTAGAGGTCCTTAGGCTGAAGGTCCATCTGCACCAGTTCAGGACAACTGCGGGTTTGGTCTTTCTTTTCTTCTAGGTGATCCGTATGCTGCGGGTTCATCCATAGTGCCTGTTTACAACATGGATACTGTAAATGTGATGCCAGTTGCTAATGCAACTGATAGGTCGGAATATGCACCTCCGACAAATGTTAAGGATGAATAACTCTCTCATCCGTACTAGAGAAGTTGTTGAGAGTCAAGCTCAAGCACTGACTGGAGCTTATCAGCAAGCTTCTGAAGCAATGAATGTTGATAGGAAAGGGAAGGAGACCCTTGGGAGGTTGATCTGGATGCTGCTAGTTTTAGTAGTCTTGGTTGTGGCGTTGCTTGTTGTAGTTCTTTTCAAGATAAAATCTGTAGAAGTAACGTATAGTAAGCCTAAGAACATATAACAACTCATACTCTTGTATTTGAGTTGTAGTCTATCTTTGTGGATGTATTTCCCACGTGTTTCGGATGGTATCACTCTGACTGTGTAGTATATCATTGTGGATGTTGTTCCCACATGATTTCGATTTATGGATGCGGTTCCCACAAGATTTTGAGATATACAAGTCAGATTTTGTAAAATTTTGGGTATAAATGAAATGCAATCGTCTTTTGGCTTACATACTTGTTCAGACTACGTCTCTTGCTCATTTCGATTCTAGAAATATAGTGTTCTATATTTCTTGTCTTGTTTAATTCATGAGTTCAAACTTATGGCTCCCAAGACGCGAAGTAAGGTCCAGAAAAGGGTTGCACCAAAGAGAGCTACTCAATCAACTCCTCAAATTCCTAAAACTGAAAAGGAAGAACCTGCGATCCAGACGGGACCAGAAGCTGCTGCTGTTAATGTGAACACTGGTCCTGGATCTACCCCAAATGTTGGAAGAGAAAACGATATGACTGCATTTATTACACAACAACTAATGGTTGCCGTGCCCAAACTAGTTGCACAGATCGCAGCGAGCATAACTGCTAATAATAATCATCATGCCTCTGGTAGTGGATTTAACAATGGTGGAAATGGCAAGAGGTTCAAGGCTGCTAGAAACTTCGCAGTAGTCACTCAGGATGTCACGAGGTACACTGGACCAAACCCAAAATGTAACAGGTGTGGCCTCCATCACAAGGGAAATTGTCCTACTTGTCACTGTTGTAAAAATACGGGACATCCGACAAGGTTCTATAGGGAGAGGATACCAAATCAATGCTATGAATGTGGGAGTGAAACTCATTTGCGACCGGCGTGTCCACGACTTAATCAAGCCCCGAACAACGATGTTCCGGTAAGGAACAATGCGGTGATAATCAAGCTGGAAATCAGAGGAGGAATCAAGGAGGTCAAAGAAGAGGCCGAGTAATTGCTTTGGATGCTGCTGACGCACGACGTGATCCAACGTTATGATAGGTACATTCGTACTCAATAATCATCATGTATTTGTGTTATTCGACTCTGGTGCTGATAAAAGTTTCATATCCTTAGAATTTAAGTCTCGATTTAATATAGTAGCTATCCCCATGAAAGAAACTTATATCGTCGAATATGCAAACGGTCAAAAGTACATTGCTAAAGATCATTTGGTAGATTGCAGTTTGGTATTGGCCGGTAAGACTTTTAAAATTGACCTAATTCCTATAGAACTAAGTAGTTTTGATGTGATTGTTGGTATGGATTGGTTATCTAAGGTTAGAGCTGAAATAAGTTGTTATGAAAAGATTGTTAGAATACCCCTCCAGAATGACGAAACCCTAATAGTGCAAGGAGAAAAATCAGGAAAGAAATTGATCTTAGTATCGGCGATAAAAGCAAATAAGTATTTACAAAAAGAACACCCTGCTTTCTTAGCATTAGTGGTAGAGAGAAAACCAAAGGATAAAAACATGAAAGATATTCCAGTAGTTAGAGAATTTCCGGAGGTGTTTCCCGAAGATTTGACGGGACTTCCACCTCACAGACTAGTCGAGTTTGGAATAGAATTAGTCCCTGGAGCTGCACCCGTGGCCAAGGCACCCTATCGTCTTGCGCCGTCAGAAATGCAAGAATTGTCCGAACAACTTCAAGAGTTGTTAGCAAAAGGATTAATTCGTCCAAGTTCATCACCGTGGGGAGCTCCTATCCTATTTGTCAAAAAGAAAGACGGCTCTATGCGCATGTGTATTGACTATAGAGAATTGAACAAGTTAACTGTCAAGAACAGGTACCCTTTACCTCGTATTGACGATCTATTTGACCAACTGGAAGGTGCATCACATTTTTCCAAGATCGATCTCAGATCTGGGTATCATCAACTCAGGGTCAGAGAGATGGACATTCCTAAAACAGCTTTCAGAACTCGTTATGGATACTATGAGTTTTTAGTTATGCCATTTGGCTTAACCAATGCACCTGCTGTGTTTATGGACTTAATGAATCGAGTATGTCGACCGTATCTTGACAAGTTTGTCATTGTATTCATTGATGACATACTGATCTACTCGAGAAATAAAGACGAACATGAAGGTCATCTGAGAACCATTCTACAACTACTCAAGGATCAAAAGTTGTACGCGAAATTCTCAAAATGTGAATTCTGGATTAGAGAAGTACACTTCTTGGGTCATGTAGTGAATATGGATGGAATCCACGTAGATCCATCTAAGATTGAAGCAATAAAGAAGTGGGAAGCCCCTAAGACTCCGACAGAAATCCGTCAGTTTCTTGGATTGGCTGGATATTATAGGAGATTTATAGAAAACTTCTCAAAGGTTGCTCAACCTTTGACGTTGTTGACACAAAAGACCAAGGAATTTATTTGGCAGGATGCCCAAGAAAAAGCATTTCAAACGTTGAAAGACAAGTTGTGTAATGCTCCTATTTTAGCGTTACCAAATGGAATTGAAAATTTTGTGGTATACTGTGACGCCTCACATCAAGGCATGGGATGTGTACTTATGCAGGAAGGTAAGGTCATTGCTTACGCTTCTAGACAGCTCAAGATCCACGAAAAGAACTATACAACCCACGATCTTGAACTCGGAGCGGTTGTCTTTGCCTTGAAGATTTGGAGACATTACCTGTATGGTACCAAGTGTACTGTATTCACTGATCACAAAAGTCTTCAGCATATCTTCGATCAGAAAATGTTGAATATGAGACAAAGACGATAGGTAGAATTACTCAGTGATTATGATTGTGAGTTCAAATATCATCCAGGTAAAGCAAATGTGGTTGCTGACGCGCTGAGTAGAAAAGATAGAATTTCACTATCTGTCATAACAAGAGCAAGTTCATATCTTGGCTCGTCATTAAGGGATAGAGTTTTAGATGATCAAAACGATGCCCTACAACCAGGACGTATCGAGAAAGAAGCATTTTGGAATGCTGAACGTTTGTTTGAAATAGATGGCGATGGAATCCGACATGTTAAGGGCAGAGTGTGGATTCCCAAGTATAATGGACTTAGAGAACTCTTGATGAACGAGAGTCATCGATCTAAATATTCAATCCATCCTGGTGCTGACAAAATGTACCATGGACTAAAGGACTTTTATTGGTGGCCTGGTATGAAAAGAGATATCGCCACTTATGTCTCAAAATGTCTAAATTGTTCAATGGTCAAAGCGGAGCACCAAAAGCCTTCTGGGCTGCTCCAACAACCCCAAATTCCTGACTGGAAATGGAAACAGATTACTATGGACTTCATTACGAAGTTACCTCGAACCCTGAAAGGATACGATACCATTTGGGTCATTGTCGATCGATTAACGAAGTCTGCTCATTTCATTCCAATACGGGAGAATTGGAAGATAAAGAAATTGTCTCAGTTATATATTGAAAAGATCGTATCACTTCATGGCGTCTCTTTGTCTATTATCTCTGATCGAGATGGTCGTTTCACTTCACAATCATGGAGATATTTTCAAGACGCCCTAGGCACTTAATTGCATTTGAGTACGGCTTACCATCCCCAGACTGACGGACAAAGTGAACGTACCATTCAGACGTTGGAAGACAAGCTTCGTGCATGTGTCATTGACTTCAAGGGTAGTTGGGATACCTTTTTGCCGTTAGCGGAATTTTCATATAATAACAGCTACCACACTAGTATCAAATGTGCTCCTTATGAGGCTTTGTATGGACGAAAATGTAGATCGCCTGTCTGTTGGCTTGATGCTGGAGAACGTCGTTTGTACAAATATGGACTAATTCAGAAGACTACTGATCAGATCGTTGAAATTAGAGCACGGCTGAAGGCGGCTCAAGATCGCCAAAAGAGCTATGCCGACCGTAGACGAAAACCACTTGAGTTTCAAGTGGGAGACAAAGTCATGCTAAAAGTGTCGCCTTGGAAAGGCACTGCACGTTTTAGCGTGCGGGGAAAACTTAGTCTTCGTTATATCGGACCATTCGAAATTGTTCAAAGAATTGGTTCCGTGGCTTACAAGCTCGATTTACCCAAAGAGCTAGAACACGTTCATCACACGTTTCATATTTCGAATCTTAAGAAATGTCTGACTGATGAAACTTTAGTCGTACCTGTCGAAGAGCTGCAAGTGAATGACTCTCTTCAATTTGTAGAGGAACCTATTGAAATTCTAGACCAACAGCTCAAACAACTTAGACGTAGTCGTATCAAGTTGGTCAAAGTTCGTTGGAACTCGAAACATGGACCCGACTCGACTTGGGAACGTGAAGACTATATGATGAAGACTTATCCTCATCTGTTTACTGAGCAACAATTAATTTCGGGACGAAATCCTAAGAAGTCGGGGATGCTGTGACAACTCATAATTAATTAAACTCGGGTTAGTCTTAATCTCAATTAGACAGTCATTTGACGTGGAAATTATTAGACTTTTGGACTTTTGACTTAGTCAAATTAGACGTATCTTGATGACGTAAACTATTAGCTATTTAGACGAATGCCGAGTCTTAAAAAATAACTTTAAATGAATATTTAAAGGTTATGTCTTGTACAAAATAAATAGACAGTCTAGACTTAATATTATAAAGTTCACTTTGACGAAACTTTATTGGCTTGTCTTAACTAAAATGAGACGAGGGAAAATACCTTTACTTTAAATTATAACCTTTTGGTCAAACGGTATTTAATCGCAAGCATTTTTCCAAATTAGAAGTACCAAAAATATCAATTTTAGGCCACATGGGCCGGTTTTGTGACTTATGGCAGGAAAAGAACCACCAAGGCCCTTTTCCCCCTTTTCTTTTCTCCTGGTCGACCAAAACACACAACACACCACACAAAACACACATACATCACTCAAAATCTCAAATCTCTCAATCTCTTCCCCATCAAGAATCTGATTTTGGCAAAGGAAGAATTTAAGGTTTTATAACTATAATAATTAGGGTTTATCATCGTCATCTTCATCATCTTCATTCAAGAACACAAATTTGGGTAAGTTAACTTTTCTATAAACTTTTGATTTGATTAAATTTCCATTTCAAGTTTGATTCAGTTTTGTTAATCGAATTAGATAGACTTGGAAGCAAAATGAGTTCTTCAAAGTTCATTAATGGTAACTTATGATTTTGGATGTGGGTTTTGGTTTAAGGTTGTTTTCTAGGCTTGTTTATACTCATAGAAGGTTATGTTAAGGATTGGGACATTGATTTTGAGCTTAGCCTAGTAAATTTGAGTGTTAAAACCCGTTTTAACGAACAGCGAGAGCACGACCTTATACAGAGGTCGTCCTTTTTCAGAGCACGGCCCTTGTTAAGAACCGTCCTCATCAGCAAGAGCCGTCCTCCTCCTGGAATTTTTGTAACTTTTCCGTTTGATTAGCAGTCGACTTCTAATGATCCAAAACTTATTTACTAGTCTTATATCATCATAAAAAGAGTATCAAACTTGTTAAAACACACATTTAAACACTTTGATTTTCCATCCAAATTAGGTGACAAAAGATGAACTTGAGTTATGATATAGATTAACTAGTAAGGTGTATATTATGGACTTTTTGTAATGACAATGTCAACGACGTTAGTAACTTGAGTCAAATATACATTGAACATTAAATCACATTCTTGGCCGTGGCATTCTAGGGTCTATAGCTAAGTAGTTGTACGTAGGGTACTTGTCGTGTGAGCTTTAATCCTCACTATTGGTAATCAAATCATAGGTTGTGTATAACCTGGAGAATTGACAGTTGATCTTCTTGAGCTACATTTTGCACCTTTTAGCACGTAGAACGCTAAGGTGAGTTTATGGCGCCCTTTTTCCTTTTACTTTGGGCCTGAAAAGCATGTACTGTATACACGACTACTTTATAAATGATTTGTCTTTGTTTATGCCATGAGATTTGGTAAATTAAATCATTTGTCTTATGTCTTGCCATGTTGACGGCTGTCTGAAAATGTGTATACATGTCTTATGAAATTTTGATCTATATATCTTGACTTGCCATGTTGTCGGCAGACTAAACTGTTCTTTGTGTTTGACGGACTAAAATGATCCCCCTTATGTAGTTTATCATTATGAGATCCTAATGGTAGTCTTGTCAGTTTTCGAACTTGACAGTCTTGGTTCTGGTCCGTACCCCACTGTAGACGGGAAATCCTGTACGAGGCATATTGGTATTATTGTCGGACTTCGGTCTGGACAGTCATTATATCTTTGTCGGATGTCGGTCTGGACAGTCATTATAGCTTTGTCGGACTTCGGTCTGGACAGTCATTATATCTTTGTCGGATGTCGGTCTGGACAGTCATTATATCTTTGTCGGACTTCGGTCTGGACAGTCATTATAGCTTTGTCGGACTTCGGTCTGGACAGTCATTATACCTTTGTCGGACTTCGGTCTGGACAGTCTTGTCTTATTTAACTACATATCATTGTGTGCTCACAATGACGACTGGTCTTTTAGTCAAACACACTGTAAACTCACCAACTATTTCGATAGTTGACCCTCTCAAATTTCATGCTTTTTCAGGTGACGATCAGTAAGTCTTGGAATCGTATTTGGCATTATAGGGCCAACCTTTTGACTTTGGACGTATAATTAGCATCAGACATTTGAGGACTTTCATGTTATTAGCTCTAATTGTATTAGGCTGTCCAATTTATTGAACTCGTATTTAGTGAGCCCAGTTCCAAATGAGGATGACTTGTATCCGTATTTTGGGGTACACATCTGAACGATTATACTTGTAATAAACTCGTATTTGGATCAATGGATGTAATCTCTATTTACCTTCTGATTAGTACGCAATTATTTGTTAACCCTGTATTTCCGCTACAACGGGGTGTGACAATGGAGGAAAGAGAAAAATGAGTGGTTGAGATTTCTTCTAAGGGTATTTGGGGTATATAGATGTATTGTACATTATGCATTAGTAGGTGTACATTGTTGAAAGTTGAAACTTAAAACCCTATTTGCTTTATAATATAGTATAGATATAGATAATCCGTATCAATTTGTTTTTGTTTTATTACCGCTCTCAAAAATAAAAATATTACAACAAATCGTCGTAAAAGCCTTACAATTAATCATTAGTTGTATTTTTATTATAAAATTTAAAGATGAAATTTTAATATGGAAGGTACAAATTTTTTAAACAGGTTAATGACAACCCTAACAGCTATTGTTAGTCTGATCCTAAAAGTAATTGAATAAAGTGGTAATTGGATAACAATTTTGAGACCAACTATATAAATAAGCAAATTATAACATTTTAAAAATCACCACTAAGAGCATTCTTAAAATTTGAAGTAAAGAGGTAAGTAAACAACAAAAGGGGTGGATGAAAGAGTTATAGAGGACATGATGAAAGGTATGTGATGTTTCGATAGGTGAACACGGTCATCGACTCCGCTATCTATTTTTTCATTGGTTATTTTTATTTTGATTGTGTATTTGATTATATTATGTGATATTATATATAAGGATAATGATAAATCAACCTAATTGGAAAAATCAAGGGGCAACATTAAGAAAGAGAATTAGTGAAATCCACATGTCAAATTCTTAAGGTTTTAGGTTGATTTTTAGGCATACGAGTGATGTTGATTAATCATTTTCCTATATTTAAGTCTTTCTTAAGAACAGTAACTTTTTAGTGTTTTTTGTTTTTACCACAAGCTTTTTGACTTTCAGGTTTTTGTCACAATGTATGTTTACAACTTTCTTGCCTTCTTTTTTATCCTCCTTGCGCTGCTTTTTTTCTTCATCATCCTTGACATTTTAAGAAGACTTTAGAACAGTAAAGTTTTAGGTTCTTGGATTTTGATCACTAAAGTTCCCTTTATCTATACTTTTCACCCTTTCTTCCTCTTCTCTGCCATGCCCCTCCATCGGCGCTTCTCTCCGGTTAACCGGCGGCTGGTAACCGTCTGTGTTCTCTGCTTTTTCATACCGTCTCTGTTCTCTGCTTTTCTTTGACCCTTGATTGGTTGTTCCTCTTCAACTGTTGGAATCCCTTGATGTTACTGTTGTGCGAAAATTAGGGTTTTGTTATTTTGGGGATTTTTTTTCTACCAGTTTGCTTTTGATGAATTTAGGCGTCTTGTGGAGTATCTGAACTGCTGTGATATTCTGAATAATAGCATGTGAGTTTTTGTTATTTCTTCTTATTAAATCTCTTAACTTTGGTTTCCAATTTTTGCTAGGTAAGAAATTATTGTATGTTACTTTGTAAAGCTTATTAGCTGGTATTAATTACGTGTTGTGTACTTTTATGGGAAATTTGTTATTCTCTCAAGTACATATTATCATGTAAGTTTGTGTTGAATCATCGAATTGTAGGTTGTTTGAAATTTCCTTTAGTGTAAGCTGCAGTAATCATGTGTTCTTTGCAGTTGGTTAGTCATTTGTTCATGTAGAAGACGATAGTCAGCCATTGGTTTCGCGCATGTCGTTAGTCGTGTTTGAAATGAATTTTTTTTTCATTTTTTGCTGGATTTTTGAAACAAACTTTGGATTCTTCTTATTTGTTGTTGTTGGTGATTGTTTTTTGTTGGATTGAATTAATTGAGGAGTCTTTGATGGATGCAGAGAAAAAGACGAAAGCGAAAACGGCCTGGTCGACTGGTTTGAACAGGACGAGTAAACGACAGTTGAAGTTTAATGTTGGAGTGGCTTGACGAAAGCTTCTTTCTCGGTGCCCTCAGGTATGCCAGCCTGCCAGGCCTTTCAAGTTTCAACCTTTTGTTTTGGTAAGTTGCTCGAGAATTTGTACTGTTAGTGGGGTTGAAATGGATTAAAGAATTTGATCATGTGGGTACATTTTCGGCTTTGTAAGTGATCAAAGAACACTAAAGAAGCAGAATTTGACAAGGGGGAGCCATACAAGGCGAACCAAGAGATGGTGTTTAGAGGTGTTTTAGCTTATTGCTAATGGTGTGTGTACATGCCTGCCAAATTCTGATTGTTTAGAAGGCCAAACAATATATTGAAAATGCTAGAAGCAGATGTACAGAAAGCAGTGAAATAAGAGTTTGAAACGCCAACTAAGCATCAGAATTTACCCTTGAAAACTGTAAGCACATAGATTTTTGGTGAACAGGGAGGAGGAGGTGCTGTTTCGGTAACAAAAATGCTGAAGATGATTATGATAGATCTGCCCTGCCCTATGCTGCATGGTTGGAAAAACAAGCTGCTCCTTTGTACTCTCATGCAAAAGAGACCATACCTTTTAGTCCATCTTCATTGTCGTTGCAATGATGGATCTAGCGATCATTGGCCAGCAATGGCAACAAGAAAGATGACAATTTTTTCATCAGAAGTGATATCCTGGTGTATATGTATGTCAAGGTATGTAATTGCATTTGTATTTTGTTCATTTGGAAATTGAGTTAGGGTCAGATGTGTACATATCTTTAGCTTTATATTTGATTACTGTTTGCTGATATGGATGTAATGTGGTTGTAATTAAAGTAAGATAGCTTTTAAGTTATGCTAGAAAATTTTACAGCTTTTGTTATAACTAAATGGACACTACACATACATATGGAACTCATCCTACAAAAAGCTTATTCGTTAAATTTACCTTAACATTTACCTCCCTTCTCATCTAACATGATTTGTGCATTAATCCTGTAACTTAGCATCATTTAGTCCATCCATGCATAATCTCTCCCGCACAAATTCTTATATTCCCTAACACTCCGCTTCTTTATTTTCTGGAACAGGTGATGCACCTTTCATGGAAAAGAGCAAAGAATCGAAAGGCTTGGATGTAAACACTAGCTCAAAAAATTGCCGACAACGCGTTATTCCATCTTAAACCGTCCCCGCGGCAACGCGCGGGGTAACACACTAGTTATATACTATTAGAAAACTAAAAGTACGGGGATTTGTGCCTTTACTTTATCCGAAGTTAAAACGAATATATATTACTTAAAGCAAAATTGGAACAATTTCGTGAACTAGATAAGGTGGTCTAACACTCTACCCTTTTAAATAGCTTACGCGGGTTCGAATCATGCGGTCTTTTTTCATATTTCACAATATTTCAATGTTTTCAAATGACAACAGATTAATTTTTTTTCTGTTTATATAGATGGTTGAGTCGTTGTTTATTATTATTTTTCTTTTAGTAATTAAATATATTTATATATGTTTAAATTTATAATAACCTTTCATAATGTTTCTTAAAACATGTAATAAATTTTACATGATACTTACCAGAATAAACATAGGCAACGTCTGAATGACATACCTTGTATGTACTAAAACTAAAAATATGGATTTACGTGCAAAGTTCATTTTAATAATTTTATTGCTTACGTTTTAAACCATCACATATATGTTGTTTATTTGTTTACTAAAAGTACGGCTTTGTATACGAAGTTTAATTCTATTGATTACGTCTTCAGCATACATATATGGATTGTTTATTTGTTTGTGACTGATATAATAGTTTAAGAATCAATTCACTAGAACGCATTTATTTGTTCACATAAATTGCCAACACTTTACGGATTACATATTCATTCATTTGTTTTAGCATGTATCCTACTAAAATATTACGAGTACATAGCTCAAGTTATTGTACCAAAAAATTTATGAATCCATATCATGAATTGCAAACAACTATATCATATTGTTCATGAGTAAATAATACATCAAAACTTTTACATGTTAGCATACACAATAAATGATACGTATCCCAGGGCAATGTACGGGTGATAATACTACTTCAGTAACTTACGTTTTCATATGTATTTATATTTGCCTACCTGAAAGTTATTATAGTCTCAATAGAAAACAAAAAAAATGGCAAGCAGTCAAGTAATGCTTTACGCATATAATAAACGTATCGTCTCCCGGGGCAACGCCCGGGAGACATACCTAGTTAATATTAAATTGAATAAAAGAAGTGTTATTGGTACCTTAGCTTAAAAGCAAAAATAAAGATAAAAACAATCTTACAATAATTATAAAAGAGGGCCTTAAAAGGATTTTTAAAAAAACTACAACCATAAGATGAAAAGCCACTTTTAATTGTTACCTTTGGATGGTTTTGATGACATCAACTTCCATTTTTAGATTTACTAATTAATCAATTATTATTATTATTAACTATTACTAATATTATTAAATAGTAAATGACAAGAAAGATTACTATAACCACCTAAGTAAATTAGATTTTTACCTTTGCATATGAATGCAACGGCCAACAAGCTGCATGAATATTAGATGTGAACGTAAAATCATAATGATATTTATGAAGGTAAATTATTATAATGTGACAATGTTAGTAATTAAAAGAAATTTCCAACATCAATTATTTTTTCAACATAAGCATGATAAAAGAAAATTAAACATAACTTCTACATATCGTCTTATATATTGTAACTCAAATTTATCATTTCTTCTTATCTTTCTCATTTATATTGTTTTACAATTGTATTTTTTAGATTATGAATAATACTAAAGGTTATTTTCTTGACACTTTATAAGTGAATAATTAAATTACTATTTGAAATTA